>CM070873.1:213925375-214558708 GCA_036365515.1 Torymus aiolomorphi | reverse complement strand
TCATTATATTTTGCTTCACTTTCATCTGAGCTATTTTGACAATCTGACGGATCCGTGAGTTTCCTTTTCTTTCCTTCGGGTGTATCTATTTTTATTTTTATGTAACGTAGACGACATTTTTCATGCACTTTAATAGATGTTTTTCCTGTAAGCTAATTATGCAATCCGTCTTTCCGAATTTCAGAAGAAATCTTGCATATATTAACAATTCCTTTTTTTTAACATCACTGATTACGTTATCTACTGATTGACTCTCCCAATTTTCAACATATTTGCAAAACACGCAATAGTCCTCGTTTTCTGGTTCAATCATTCTAAAAGATTATAATTAAAATTTACAAAAGAACAAGAGATTTGCATGAAGTACATATAATTTATACTCACATTTATAAAAAATTTATTTCATAATAATTGAAAATAATAATGTTCACTATAATATCGCTAAAAACAAAAATATTTTAACGTTTTAATTATCTTGCAAGAAATAAATCTAATAACTATAAAATAAACAAATTACCTTATAACATGGTGCTGCTGAATAGACTAGTCCTGACAAACATAAATGTATTTAGGGCAGCTACTGATAAGAGTTCTTTGAATCCCCTGTTGCAAATTGTTTAAACAATAACTTTTATTACGTGTTTACTCGAATAACAATACAATAAGAGACCAGTAATTATGAAGCGACTGAAAAATACGTTACAAGATTGAATAATAGTGCTGTATGATTATTTACTAAATTAAATAAACAAAACACTCACTTGAATATTTGTAAACTTTTACATTCATGATAATGTCAATTCAAAGTCAATAATAAAATCAATTACAAACTCTGTTAGTATTAAAAATCACTGTAAGATCACTGACAGTACTATGTAACGGAAAGATTATCAGAATGTACGTATTATTTAGCGACGGTAAACTGAACACAAAAATAAGCCTACACCGTTCATGCAATAAATATACACAAATATTTTCGACACTAGTAAATATTTGTACAGACTTTTGTCATGCACCGAATGTTTGTATACAATTATTTCATGTATAGTACAAGGTTATGTTTATGCACTTTATATAGCATCTATTTCTCTTGCAAGTTATGAATTGAACAACAAAATTATACACAATTTTTCAACACTAATGCACTTAGAGTTTACTGAAATTAATATAGACTGCCGCTGTTACTGAATTTTTTAATAAAAACCTTCAATATATGCGAACAAAGTCAAAACAAAATACACGTGCGCAGTATTGCTACTGTGTAAGCTGTGAAATAAGTCGTACAACAGCTAACTCGAAGTCCGTTATACATCGTATCAATGCTACCAACTCTACCAACTACATCAAAGCGCCAAATTAAAAAAAAAAAAAAAAATTTCTTCAGTAGACAAACTTTATAGTCCTGCTGACCAGAACCTACATTTTTTTTTATAATATTTAAATACATTTTTTAGAATAATATATTTAATATCATGTAAAAATAATGTTATACTCAAGATAATTCCAGGAGACCAAGTTGATATTGTCCATTCTGAACACCAGGTACCCCGGAGTCCGTCGCCGTTGCGATATTCGTGTTCAGTGACCCCGAAAACCTCCGAGTAAACAGTTTCGACTAATTATATTTCAAATTTCCGTAAAACTCTAGGAGACGACGTTCATACTGTCCACCCTGGGCACCAGGTACCTCGGAGACCGCTGCCGTCATGATATTCGTGTTTAGTGACCCCGAAAACCCCCGAGTAATTAGTTTCGTCTAATTATATTTCAAATTTCCGTAAAACTCTAGGAGACGACGTTCATACTGTCCACCTTGGGCACCAGGTACCTCGGAGACCGCTGCCGTCATGATATTCGTGTTCAGCGACCCCGAAAACCCCCGAGTAACAAAAGTAAACTCATTTTCAGCAATAATTTCCGTGTTGACAATTTTTTATTTATTGTCTCTTCGAAATGCATTTGTAAAATGCATTTTTTTAATGCACAAATGCAATTTCAAAAAATTAATTAATCACTTGGGGTCACAAAGTTTCTGGACGCTCTCACGAATCGAATGCAAAAAACCGCATTACGATCCGTCTTACTGCCCAAAAAATCGATAGTGAGACCGTTTTTAGTGCTTCATTTCCTCGACTAAAACATTGAAAATCCTTTACGATCAATGAAATAGGTTTTGGAACTTCTCACTTAGCTTACATTATGAGAGATAATGTCAAATGTGACAAATTACTTGCAATTAATTCTAACTATATATTTTCTTCATTCTTGAAGGGGATATCTGATGTAAAATCCAAAGCTGTTAATATAACAGCTATAGATGTTAATTCTTAAAACCATATAATGTATCCGTAAGGTATTTTCAATATATGGCTTTTGGTATACAACTAATTGAGTGAGGGATGTAAAATCCAAACTGTTAATAAGTATAACAGTTAGAGGAATACCTCTACTTGTTTGCATTACTGATTGAGGTAAATATATAATAATACACTATTTAAAAATGGAAACAAATAGTCTTTTATTTTAATCATATAGTTCTTTATAGTTCTTCATTTTAATCATAGGTTCGAAAAGTTGTACTGGAATGAATTATTTTCATAAGTCATTTGTTAAAAAGTAATCATTACAACGGATATGGAAAAATTCAAATTATTTTATTTTACTTACAATTATGAAGATAGCAATGTTTATTTTTATAACAAAACTTTCTACGAAAGTATAATATAAGGCAAGTATAAGGTGTTTCTGTAAGTAGGTAAACTAGGAAAGTTCTGCCCCCCCCCACCACTCGCCCACTGGCTCACCTGTGCAGGTGAGGGTGAGCTTCGAGAATATTCTAGAATGTTCTAGAATGCTCTATAGTATTGCGCAACCGCGAGTAACCCAAGGCCCTTCCCCCTCAGCCATGCAGTCTTCGAGAAGGTTCGATGACGTCATTGCGCAATTATGGGTTTCAAACTACCGATAAACAAGTAAGCGTGACTACCCCATCGAAAACATCAAGTCAAGGCCACAGAGTGTAGAGTTAAGAACGCGCGGGGATGAGGTGGGCTACCGAAAAAGCGCGTGCGCGCAGTATGCATCGTGGATCCTGCAGAAGGTGTCAAATTACGGATAAACAATCCGATTGACGTCATTAAATATTACTAATCGCGGTTACCTCACGGGCAGCCCCCATCCCTCTGCCGAATGTTCGATGATGTATCATGAGATAACGTCGCATAATGAATAAGCGCGGATGACCCATGAGTTTTGCGCGCTGGCCGATCACAGCTGCCGTATACAACTCACTCTCTCTCTCTCTCTCTCCCTCTCTCTCTCTCTCTCTCTCTCTCTCTCTCTCTCTCTCTCTCTCTTCTCTCTAACTCTCTCTAACTCTCTCTCTCTAACTCTCTGTCTCTCTCTCTCTCTCTCTCTAGTGGTAAGTACAGGCAGTCGACACTCAACTTGCTCCTGCTATCTTTCACCACTATTAACGCACACTTCACTCTGAGGAGTGTTTTTCGTTCTAGGAAACTGGCTCTGGTTGCTCTCAAGCTTGTGCCTAAGGTCTGCATGATTTCGATGCATTTCTATGAGCCTGGAGCAAGTTTCCTGGTGATGACGCCAACATAACCTCAAACTGAAGACGTGACATCTCGCTAACAACTATTTATTCTCCGGCTGGTCTGCATGATAGTCTTCTCTGCACTGCTCGGTGGTACCCGTCAACTCTTGGTACCAGTATCTGCAGTGGATGTGCAACGACTACAGTGCATCACGTACCGGCTTTCTGCGGACTACCAACGTATTGGCTACCAACGGTAAACATTATCGCAACAACTTCTGCTAAGTGTGGTGCTGACTGTCATCTTTACCGTCACGTAACAGCCTGCTGCACACTGGGACCGAGTTATCATCAGCAGAATAGCCGCATTGTGCACATCATGCGAGTATGTTCACGCATTCATTTTATGGTAGCCGACGCGTTATATTACACATCATTTTATTCTAGTTAATCTTGATTTATCAAGTCTGATTGCTCATTGCGTTTTTAATTTTGTACATACAAGTAATTTATTAACTCAATCAAAATTAATATTTATTTAAGTTATTTATTTAATTTATCTATTTATTTATTTAAGTTATTTATTTAATTTATCTATTTATTTATTTAAGTTATTTATTTAATTTATCTATTTATTTATTTAAGTTATTTATTTAATTTATCTATTTATTTATTTAAGTTATTAATTTATTTATTTAACTTATTTATTTATTTAATTTTATCTAGTCAACCTCGATTTATATCAAGCCTGATTGTTTTGTTACGTTTTTAATTTTTGGCATACAAGTACTTTAAGTCACAGTGTTCTACTCTTTATGCAACCAGTATTATTTGTCAAATTATTTATATCGCTCAGTATTCATTAAGTATTATCAATTCAGATTAAATTCAGCATTATTATTAATTCAATTCAGTATTATTAATTGTTTAAGAATCACTATATATACTGCCTCACCAATATTAACTATACATATATAGAAATTTTGTATGTCTGACCGTCTTTTCTCAATACTACTTGTAAACGGGTGTAAAAGGCTCTACTTTGCCGACCAGGCTGACTAAGTCAACGTTCGTGTTACTTACTCTCAGTATTATAGATAATAGGGCATTTTAACTCATTTTAACACTTTCTAGCAGTTTCGGTTTATGATTCGAAATTTGTATACCTTCCTGGCCTTTTATACCAGTATTTTTGCGTAATATTCCTAATATCTGTACTTGAAATCACTTTTATCTCGTATTTTCATCTTCACTCGTTGGCACATTATATTGTGTTTCGTCTTTCATTCGGTATCTCACTTTTCAGTCATTGTTCATTTCAACCCATTTTCTTTCTCACCTCTCTTGCTTATTGTACAAGTTTCATTGTAACGATGGATACCATATGTCATAGCTGCAACAAATCTATTAAAACGACTGTTGCTACGTGTGACCATTGTCACAAAAACTATCATCCTTCCTGCACTGTTTTCAAGCAAGTACGAAACAATGCAAATAAAATCATCAACGCATGCCGCAGTTGCATCTCTGCAGTAAATACTAACAAGCAAAAAACTGAATCTATGAACGAGAGTCATACTGAAAGCCAAGGCAACGCCTCAAAATCTGCTCCTGCATCTGAATCTACTTTCTCCGCTAGTACGCCCTCCAGTGATGAAATACTTAGCATGCTGCTGGGAAAAATGGACAAGCTGGATAAGTTGGATGGCATAGAAACGAAAATCTCCAATTTTCAAACATCATTGTCAGAGATCACTGACAAAATAGCGAATTTCTCGGAAAAGCTTCAAATTCTGGAGGTGATTCCTGCACTAGTTCAGCGAGTTGATGCCATTGACATTGACAAATTAAAAACCAACTACAACTGTCTGCGACAGATTGTAGACAATAACCTATCGTCTACTGTCTCCGCGGATGTCATGTCAAACAGTAGTGGTAGGATCCAGCATCTTGAAGAGTTAAATACCTCACTGTCCACTCGTCGCTCGGAACTAGCAGATGCTCAACAGCGACTCTCTTCCGAAATCGTGCTGGGTCGTCTCAAACATAAGAGTGGTATTAATCTCCGTAGTCTGTCATTTGTGGTTCTCAAAACCATTTATCCAGAATTAGAATTAAGGGACATAATCTCCGCCCGACCATTGCGTGGAAAGGACCGGCGAACGGAGCCACTAACATCATCTACCAGCTCGACTGCTCTGACGGACACTACTGATGAAACACCGACGCCTGAACCTACAACATCTGTATTCTCTTCTTAGCAACTAATAGTCAATCTCATCTCACCAGCCCTAGTTGATGCCATCATCCACAGTAAAATTAAATTAAAGAAAGTCCACACATCTGCCATCGATAAGGATCTACTGCAGTTACTTGGTGACCCATCACCACTAGCTCCGGGGCTCATCAGCGTCAATGAGTTTCTTCCAACTGATATCTATAAGTTGCATAAACAGGTTCGATCAAAAGCCAAGGAAAAAGAAAATGGATTTCTTACATTTGTTCGCGGAAGAAAAATCTATGCAAGACCGAAGACGAGTGATAAGCCTACTCTTATAAATTCTCAAATCGATCTCAGTAATTTTTTTAGAGAGTCTAGAGAAATAGCCCACTATGTTAATTTATCTAAATTGCATTCTCACCATTATAGATCAACATCGTCACTCTCATCTACAGTATTCTCTTCCACATCTCATATTCCAAACGTAACTACAGTAAATCATTCTCTGTCTCATACTCATAGTGCATCTTCCCCTTCATCGTCATCAAATCGTCAATCCGCAACCACGAAGTGCTCTATGGATGGACTAAGGGTATGCTGTTTCAATGCTAATTCTCTCTTGCGTCACATTGTGACAATAAGACTCTTTCTAGCCTCTCGTCCATACTATCACATAATAGCAATAACTGAGACCAAGCTCACTGCACAGCAGGAGGACCATCTGGTATCCTTGGCGGACTATGTCCTGATCCGTAAAGATCGAAATAGACAGGGTGGTGTAGCACTCTTTATACACAAATCCCTCGCATCTAAATTTCTTTGCGCATGCCTGGTACACCAGAGTAAATTCTCTGTGAGGTCAACGGCAAAGGTATTCCTCCCTTATTTGCAGCGGTTGTCTATAGGCCTCCTCATACTCCATTTATTGAAAAAAGCAACTTCATTGACGACCTTACTGTTAATATGAAAAATTACAGTACTAAAGTCATAAAGGGCGACTTCAATGCGAATCAACTCTGTGATTCATTTGATGCAGTCTATATCCGAAATCTTCTCTATGAAAATTCTTTAAAACTTGTACCTCATGGAGCTACTTACCATAGAGATGCAAGCAGCTGGCTAGACCTCTGTATTATAGACCAGCAGGATACAATACTTGACTACTGGAAATCAGATACACCTTTCGTTGATAATCACAGCATCATTACAGCCACTATAGATATCTCAGTTCCTAAAGTAATCATTAAACCTTTCTCCTTCTTAGACTTCAATGCTGTTGATAAAAATGCCTTAAATGATTACCTTCGTAACTGTGATTGGTCAGTGAGCTCGGATTCACCAGATTCAAGGTTGTCAGTACTTTGCGGCAATCTCACATCTGCCATTGATCGGTTGGTCCCAAACAAAACCATTAAACCTAGCAAACACAATCATTCTTGGTACACCACAACGCACAGAAACCTCATCTTAGAACGAGACAGACTTTACAGAAGATACCGACGTACAAGACAACCTTACCATCTCCAACTATATCGCCAAGCTAGGTATCATGCCCACAAGACCATAGAATCATCCAGACTAGAATACTACTATACGCGACTATCATCCATCAGTGATCCACAGACGTTATGGAAAGAACTGAGGCATCTAGGTGTCGTTCCTCCGAAAGTAGAGAGTCCTCATGATTTTACGGTCGAGCAGCTGAATGAGTTTTTTTGCTCGGTGTCTCACGATCCCCTGGCTCCATCTATTGATGACTACCTGACTGAACTGCAATCTAAAGAACACCCGGAATAATTTTTTCTACAAGAAATAGATGAAGGTGATGTTGTGGAAGCTATAAATCATTTCAGTACTCAAGCTAGAGGGCCAGATGGCATCCCTCAGTGTTTTATCGTAGCTGCTCTGACGTCAATAGCTACCCACCTCCGTGAACTTTTCAATGCATCGATCATGCAATCAGTCTTTCCCTCTGAGTGGAAAAAGTCACTTGTAATTGCATTAAATAAGGTTAAGACACCCAGTAGCCCAAGCGACTTCAGACCTATATCGTTACTTAACTGCCTCTCAAAAGCAACAGAATACATAGTACACAAACAAATTAACGCTCACATTGACACATACAACATTCTCGACTGCATGCAGACAGGCTTCAAGAAAAGCAATAGCATACAGACAGCTCATATCAAACTCACAGACGATATCCGAGCTGGGATCAACAGAAAATACGTCACTCTTTTGCTTCTCTTTGACTTCAGTAAGGCATTTGACTCTGTGTGTCATGTGTTACTTCTTCGAAAATTGGAGAACTACGGTTTTTCGAAATCTGCGCTAGGTTGGAATGCATCATATCTGTCGGGACGTCAGCAGGCGGTTAGGGAAAAGGATGGGACTACTTCATCGTACCGTTACCTTAACACGGGGGTACCACAAGGCTCTGTTTTGGGCCCACTTCTTTTCTGTCTATATGTTAATGACATAAGTCTCTACCTTGACCCTGGAATCTCCCGTATCCTTTATGCGGACGATCTGCAGATATATGCACAATGTCATCTGAATGAACGATTTTTTCGATTTTTAATCGAAAAAATGAGAAATAATGCCGATCGTATATCTAGTTGGGCCGCAGCCAATCATCTTAGGTTAAATGTTGGGAAAACCAAAGCTATGGTTTGCGGTAGCTCCTATTACATAAACAATCTTTCTTCTGTGGCTTCCGATATATTAATCGGCGATACTAGGATAAAATTCTCCTCATCTATCCGAAACCTGGGACTGTTGATTCACGACAAACTGTGCTGGAAGGAGCATGTCAATGAGGTTTGCAAAAGAGCCAATACTCTAATGTACCGACTTCGTCGTCTCAGAGCCAGCACCACACTCAACCTGAGGAAGCACTTAATACAAGGTCTGCTTTGGCCCATCATTGACTACTGCTCCCTAGCGTATTGTAACATCTCTAAGGATCAGGATATCATGCTCGAGAGGGTAGTAAATACGGGAATTTGCTACATCTATGATGTTAGAAGGGACGAGCACATTACTCAGTATAGGCGTCAACTAGGCTGGACTACACCTGTAGATAGGAGACTATATTTTGCTGCCACTATGTTTTACAAAATAAATCAGAGCGGCCAGCCTAATTATCTGGCCAATTTCTTCCTCCGAAGGGTCAGTAACAGACCTATCAGGGGTGAAGTGAAGCCGCTAATTATCCCTAAGCATGACGGAGAAGCACTAAGAAACTCATTTCATATCACAACTGCATACATCTGGAACAAACTACCATCAAACATCCGCAATAGCCCCACCATAGCATCTTTCAAAACCTCGCTTTACAATTTCATATTCAACCTAGAAGCCACATCATCATTCCACCAACATGTGTTCAATTTTCGAGAAGCATTCTAATCATGTAATCACTTAGACCTCAATTCATCCCATAATCATGCTCATCTATTACTCATAAGCATACCGGCAATTATTGTTAACTATTATTAGACTTACATTTATTCATTTTATTTATTGCTTCCTCCTAGAGGAAGCTTTGTGATAGTAAAAAAAAAAGTTTATGAGATAATGTGTTAGAAATGTTATTTAGCAAATTTGGAATCGAAATACACTATTTTTAGAAAATGTCCGTATGGGTGTGTCTGTGTGTGTGTGTGTGTGTGTGTGTGTATGTGTGTGTGTGTGTGTGTGTGTGTGTGTATATGTCCGTATACGCTGATATCTCATGATCTACTCGACCGATTTTAACGGGAGAGTGATCATTTTTTTAGATTTTGCTTCCACAATTGGGGTCAATATTCTATTTTTGTAAAATTTAATTTTTTTTTTTATAGCCATTTTTTAATTTTCAAAATTATTATTTTCGATTTTTTTAGTATTTAGAACAAATATTGTTTATATATCATAAATTCTCTGTATGTAGGATAAAATTATCTACAATTTAAAAAAAAAAAGTCGGTAGCTATATTTCGTCATAAGTTATTGATGAAAACGTAATTTTTTGTAAATAGGTTATATTTCGAAATTAAAAAAAGATATTAATTAACATGAATATTTCTTTGGTTATAAAGGATCAAGGAACGCGGGAGCGTTCCGAAGGCAAGTATAGAAGAGCCTTAAGACGACCGCGTGATAATATACATTGAAATGGATGTACGAGAAATTCTATGAGCTTATACACCTATTGCGCTAGTTTTAACTCTATAACATATCCCTCTTAAACGATAGCCATTTCATTGCTCTACTTAAATCAAAAGATTTTATTTAAAAAGATTATCTCATTCAAAAGATATAAGGGACTGAATTTTTTTTTGTCGGCTTTCCGATTTCTTAACTTTCTCCATGGTATTCAGCCTCCCATCCGGTTTTTCCCGACTTCCTGTGACGTCATATATGTTATGTATATATACACACATACAATCACCAGGAATTAATGGCCATGAAGAGTTAAGCAGTGATAATGGCCGTATAATAATAAAGAAAGACAAGAGAAAGAGAAAGACAAAAATATAGATAGCGAGAGAGGGAGAGAAGAAGAGACATAAACATGAGTACATTTTTTATTATATACAGTATATATGTTTATTAGTACATAACCTCTCTCTATGTATATACCTCTATATATGTATATACACATACATACATATAAACATGAACATAATATCTGTGGCTTCCCGGAATAAAGACCTAACCCACTTGTACGTGTTTTCGAGAAATCGATGTTTTAAAATTTCTGTCATGACACTTCATATGTAAGATCGAATTGCGCGAGATGAGTCATAACAATGTAGACTTTTACAAAGGTATAGAGTACTCGGCTCCAGCCCCGGATTTGCCGCGGCTCGAGCCGAGGTACAGTCGAGGTGCTGCCGAGGCTAGTCCGAGGCACACCCACGGTTAGCTTCAGGTGAATTCGAGGCTCATCCGAACTGTACCCAAGGAACTCGAGGTAAAGCCTTCGGGGTAGCCGAAGATGATGTCTAGGTGGTGCGCTCCGTAGCGTTTTACCTCTAGGTATTGGAACGCATCTAATACGTGGTCCAGGTGTTCGGGGTAGCCGATGATGACGTCTAGGTGGTGCGCTTCGTAGTTTTTTACCTCTAGGTATTGGAACGCATCGAATGCGTGATCTAGGTCTTTGGGGTGGCCGATGATGGAGTCTAGGTTGTGCGCTCCGTAGTTTTTTGCGATTAGATCTCAGGGTGCATCTAATACGTGGTCCAGGTGTTCGGGGTAGCCGATTATGACGTCTAGGTGGTGCGCTTCGTAGTTTTTTACCTCTAGGTATTGGAACGCATCGAATGCGTGATCTAGGTCTTTGGGGTGGCCGATGATGGAGTCTAGGTTGTGCGCTCCGTAGTTTTTTGCGATTAGATCTCAGGGTGCATCTAATACGTGGTCCAGGTGTTCGGGGTAGCCGATGATGATGTCTAGGTGGTGCGCACCGTAGCTTTTTGCATTTATATGTCAGGGCACATTTTACTGGAAGTCCAGGTGTTCGAGGTAGCCGATGACGATCTCTAGGTGGTGCGCTCCGTAGTTTCTTGCATTTAGATGTCAGGGCGAATGTAATAGGAGGTACAGGTGTTCGAGGTAGCCGATGACGATGTCTAGGTGGTGCCCTCCGTAGTTTTTTTGCATTTAGATGTCACGGCGCATCTAATAGGAGGTCCAGGTGTTCGGGGTAGCCGAGGATGATATCTAGGTGGTGAGCACCGTAGTTTTTGCATTTATATGTCAGCGCGCATTTTACAGGAAGTCTAAGTGTTGGAGGTAGCCGATGACGATGTCTAGGTGGTGCGCTTCGTAGTTTTTTACCTCTAGGTATTGGAACGCATCGAATCCGTAGTCTAGGTCTTTGGGGTGACTGATGATGGAGTCTAGGTTGTGCGCTCCGTAGGTTTTTGCGATTAGATCTCAGGGTGCATCTAATACGTGGTCCAGGTGTTCGGGGTAGTCGATGAGGTGCGCACCGTAGCTTTTTGCATTTATATATCAGGGCGCATTTTATAGGAAGTCCAAATGTTCCAGGTAGCCGATGACGATGTCTAGGTGGTGCGCTCCGTAGTTATTTGCATTTAGATGTCAGGGCGAATGTAATAGGAGGTCCAGGTGTTCGAGGTAGCCTTTGACGAGGTCTAGGTGGTGCGCTCCGTAGTAGGTTCATTTTCTTCGACAGTGGTTATTACATGCAAGATCAGAAGTATATTTGTACTTTGAAATGAAAATATAAATATTCAGATAAGTAGCAAACTTTTATATAGTAGAAAACTGTTATTAATATAATAATAAGTATTGTTACTTTGTGAAATTTTGTTTTTATTTTTACAGAGTATCAGACGTATGAATCATATGGATAAGAAGATCTTGATTGAACAGTTTATAAGTAGAACTGTTAACAAATACATAAATTACACGTCTGTCAAATTTAAAGAACCCACAAGATATTCTATAGAAAAAGCAGCTTAAAAGAACATTCGGATTTAAAACTTTTGTTAATACCAATAGTACTATTTAATAATGATATTAAAAATATACTGTAATAAACTGTCATAACGTTATCACATTATGTAATTATTAACTGTACAAATAATAATATTGTTGATATAAAACTTTCTGCGAAGTTATAGAATAAGGCAAGTACAGACATTTTTTCTGTATAATCTACTCTCCCTCCGTCTCTTCTCCCCTCTCTCTCGCCCTCTATTTCTTCCGCTCTCTTCCCTCTCTCTTTCTCTCTCAACATCCGTCAAACTCTGTACCAAAAACTTTAATAAGAGTTTAAAAATTTTTTTTTAAATAATCAACACGTTTTAAAAAAAAAAGAATTTTATTTACGTTTTAACAACACAATTTATCTAGTACTTTAATTTCTTCTAATCTCATCTATTTAATAAGCACTCTCTACAAATGGTAATAATTTTTTTCATGACTGTACAAATAAAAACTTTCTATAAAAATAAAAAGAATTATGTTTTTTTTCATATGACTTTACAATTAATAATATTGTTAATTTATCATCATACCTAAGAAAATACATGTTTAATTAAATTATTTCAAAAAATTTAACTAATATAATCATTTCATAGAGCTCCTTGAAGAAAAATTTGACTGTTACTTCAAATTTAAAACTTTTATGAATAGCAATACAGCCATTTAATAATGATATTAAAAATATACTATAATAAACTCTCATAACGTTATCACATTATGTAATTATTATTTTCTCTTAAAAAGTTATGAAATCTATCTAAAAGAACATATTACAAAAGTTTAAACTAAGGCAACTACCTACTAGTCTCTCTCCCACCCTATCTCTCCCTCCCTCTCTTTCCGACCTCTCTCTCTCGCTCTCTCTCTCTCTGGCTCTCTCTCTATCTCTCCCTCTCTCTCAACATTCGGCAAACTGAGTACCAAAAACTTTAATGAGTACTTAAATATTTTTTTAGAAGAATCAACACGTTTTTTAAAAGCTAATTTTTTAATAAAACTTTCTACGAAAGTATAAAATAAGGCAAGTATAGACGTTTTTTCTGGATAATCTATAAAAAACCACACAATTTAACTAGTCCTTTTATTTCTTCGAATCTCATCTATTCAATAAACACGCTCTACAAATGATAATAATTTTTTTCATGACTGTACGAATAATCTATAAAATAATAATATTTATGATTTTGTAAAAGAAATCAAATAAATACGAATGAAAAAGTCTTTTAATTCTTTGAGTCATTGTATGCTGAACAAATTATATGTAAGTACATTCAAAAAATTGTTCACTGCAAATCAAACAAACGAAAGTTGTGAAATTAATTATCGATAGTCAAGTAATGCAAACAACTCTCGGAACTACTGTATGACTGTTCTCAGAAATATATTCAAATTTGTTCATCTTTCTGAGCTATAGAAATTAAACACAAGAAAGTACTGAAATCAATTTATTGTAGTCAAGTACCGGCCATAAGTTAACTTGACTGACATAATAGAACTTTTCGTATCTAGCGTGTAAAATTACATTTTACGCCCACGTTGTAACTTCAAAATTATTCAACCAGCGGGCATAAAATACTACTTAGCGCCCAAGAGGCCCATAGCTCACATACTCTTACAAAACTTTATAGAACCTACGCACTTTACGCCCGTGTGGGCGAAAATTATTTTAATTATATAACTATAATGCCTTCTCTTTCTTTCTAAAATTCATAAGAATTTTTTTAGATATTTACGAAAAGTCAAAGCCTATATAAAAAAATTACATAGTTACCAACACATAACTATTTTTCATGATTCTTTCTCAATTTTGAACTTTCTATAATATTACGCACCTTGGGAGGAAAAGAAAAGTCTACCCTGTTGAAAATATCCATGTGGATTTTACACTGATTTCCACATGGAATCGATATGGAATCCATATGGAATCTATACGGATTCCATATGGATTCCATGTCGATTCCATGTGGAAATCAGTCCCAAATCGTTCTGTGGACTTCCACATGGAATTCCATATAGATTTCTATATGAATTTTTCTACAAACATTTGTAAAACAAAATCCGTATGGATTTCCATGTAGATTTCCATGGGGAAATCCAGGTAAAAATGACATGATCCATATAGATTTCCACATGGATTTCCATATGGTAATTTTAATGTTTATAAAAATGTTTATTTATAAAATTGTTATATTTTTTTTTTACTAGGATACATATTTTTGACAACAAGTACTGTAGAATCTTTTCGACGAATTACATAAGAGGAAATTATAGTTTATAATTTTTTATGCGTTACTGGTATGGTAAAAAACGTATCCCTAGTAAAAAAATTTAAAAATTTTATAAATAAACATTTTTATAAACATTTAAATTACCACATGGAAATCCATATGGAAATCTATATGGATCATATCGTTTTTACCTGGATTTCTCCATGGAAATCTACATGGAAATCCATACGGATTTTGTTTTACAAATGTTTGTAGAAAAATTCATATAGAAATCTATATGGAATTCCATGTGGAAATCCACAGGACGATTTGGGACTGATTTCCACATGGAATCGACGTGGAATCCATATGGAATCGGTATAGATTCCATATGGATTCCATATGGATTCCATGTGGAAATCAATGTAAAATCCACATGGATATTTTCAACAGGGTAGAGTTGCTCTAGCAGGGGTGGTCCTCCGATCTCCCATACATACTTGGCGGGCCCGACGATTTGCAGTTTACCGGTGGGCTACTTAAATATAGAATACAAAATTTTTGCATAAATTCATTAACAATATTTATACCTATAAGTCTACTATAAATAATTACATTGGCTTTAATTTTTAATTGGTACCGTTAAGTACAACATCCCTATATGTGCAGAATCATGATTTACTTTTATTACCCACAATATTTTTCTTTGTGTCCGTCCTTTTTAAACGAGAATAAAATAAAAAATTCATATAAATTTATAGTCTACTTAAAAGTGCTTTACATTTTACTAACCGTTTTATAAGCAACCTATTGTGTATCCTTTTCCCGCGTGTAAATATCATATAAGATCTCATATGAGAATTTCAGGCATCGCATATCTCGTATCAGATCTCATATGCGATGTCATCTGCAATTTTATATATTATGGGATTACATATGAGATCTCATATGATACGTTCAGGCGGGTTTGCACTTTCTATTTAAAAGCAGAGTGATAGATTCACGGTTCAGTAGTTAATATGTAGAAGCAATCCATTTATACATTTTATCTGATCTTTAAACATATGAATATTTATATGAAAATGACCATGTCTTACACCTTGAACTGCAAATCGTCGGGCCCGCCAAGTATGTATGGGAGATCGGAGGACCACCCCTGCTAGAGCAGCTCTAGACTTCTCTTTTCCTCCCAAGGTGCGTAATATTATAGAAAGTTCAAAATTGAGAAAGAATCATGAAAAATAGTGATGTGTTGGTAACTATGTAATTTTTTTATATAGGCTTTGACTTTTCGTAAATATCTAAAAAAATTCTTATGAATTTTAGAAAGAAAGAGAAGGCATTATAGTTATATAATTAAAATAATTTTCGCCCACACGGGCGTAAAGTGCGTAGGTTCTATAAAGTTTTGTAAGAGTATGTGAGCTATTGGGCCTCTTGGGCGCTAAGTAGTATTTTATACCCGCTGGCTGAATAATTTTGAAGTTACAACGTGGGCGTAAAATGTAATTTTACACGCTAGATACGAAAAGTTCTATTATGTCAGTCAAGTTAACTTATGGCCGGTACTTGACTACAATAAATTGATTTCAGTACTTTTTTGTGTTTAATTTCTATAGCTCAGAAAGATGAACAAATTTGAATATATTTCTGAGAACAGTCATACAGTAGTTCCGAGAGTTGTTTGCATTACTTGACTATCGATAATTGATTTCACAACTTTCGTTTGTTTGATTTGTAGTGAACAATTTTTTGAATGTACTTACATATAATTTGTTCAGCATACAATGACTCAAAGAATTAAAAGACTTTTTCATTCGTATTTATTTGATTTCTTTTACAAAATCATAAATATTATTATTTTTTAGATTATTTGTACAGTCATGAAAAAAATTATTACCATTTGTAGAGAGTGTTTATTGAATAGATGAGATTCGAAGAAATAAAAGGACTAGATTAATTGTGTTGTTTTTTTATAGATTATCCAGAAAAAACGTCTATACTTGCCTTATTTTATACTTTTGTAGAAAGTTTTATTAAAAAATTAGCTTTTAAAAAACGTGTTGATTCTTCTAAGAAAATATTTAAGTACTCATTAAAGTTTTTGGTACTCAGTTTGCCGGATGTTGAGAGAGAGGGAGAGATAGAGAGAGCCAGAGAGAGAGAGAGAGAGAAAGAGAGAGCGAGAGAGAGAGAGAGAGAGAGAGAGAGAGAGAGAGAGAGGTTGGAAAGTTTTTTTGTACAATCAATTCCTGACGAGTTAAATCCAAAAAAACGATTTTTTAATGCCTAAAAATACATAAAATGGACGATTTTCGACTATAACTTGACAGAATTTGATTTTACACAAAAATCTTAAATACAAAAGTTGTAGATAATATTTAAACAAAACTTTTTTCCATTTAACATTTTCATGTAAAATCAACTCCTGGTATCTAAACCTATAAACACGATTTTTAATGCATCAATGCACCTTACATAGTCAATTTTCGCTTATTATTTAACAGAATTCGATTTGATACAGAAATATTAAATATAATAGTTATCAATAAGATCGGAAAAATTGATATCCAAAGATAATATAATTACAAAAATATAATAATGAAATACAAAAGTACATTTGATTGCAATATTCAATCTGATAAACACATTGGTAAAAAATAATTAAAGAAACGAAATATCTATTCCTCTTTTTTCTACAAAAAAACAAATATTATGCAAACTGAAACATTGTTGACATTATATTATGCTCTTTATAATAGTCTTAAAAATTATGGGATATCTTGTGGTTCTTTATATATGATTAAGGTGGTTCTCCTCGGATTCCCTAGTCAAAGCAGTGCTAAATGTAGAAGTTACCTAAAATTTAAAAAAACCATAGTTGTAGTGTGATTTATTTATTTAAAATGATAGAGATAGTCCATGTATTATAAATAAAGTGTGTTTAACATGACTAGGATAACTTTTTTCACAAAATGGCGATTTTCTAGAAACTAGATATCGTCATTACAAACAATTGTTGATAAATCACTGGAATCTTTTTTGTTTCTCAACCGATTTTAGTTTTCAAGGTCTCAATTTGCTCCTTAAGAAATTTCGTGGGGACTTGCCGAAGGAAAAATTAAAAATTATTCAAAACTCAAAAAGTTATAGATAATTGTTCATAAATTCATGCACGTCGTTAAAGCAAAATATTCTTTTAATTGGCTATAACTTTCTGAGTTTTGAATAACTTTTAATTTTTTCTTCGGCAAGTCCTCATGAAATTTCTTAAGGAGCAAAATGAGACCTTGAAAACTAAAATCGGTTGAGAAACAAAAAGATTCCAGTGATTTATCAACAATTATTTGTAGTGACAATATATAGTTTCTAGAATATTGCCATTTTGTGAAAAAAGTTATTTTAGTCATGTTAAATACACTTTATTTATAATACATTGACTATCTCTATCATTATAAATAAATAAATCACATTACACTATGGTTTTTTTAAATTTTAGGTAATTTCTACATTTAGTACTGCTTTGACTAGGGAGTCTGAGGAGAACTACCTTAAATAGTCGAAGACCATTAAATAATTACAAAATAAAATTTTTAAAATTAAATTCAAAAATACTGTTGAGTTTGAAGAATGCCCTTTTAATATTAAATAATTATTTTGTTTTGAGTCCGTTTTCTATCATTATGAGAAACTAAATATCAGAGACAAACAATTAATACAAGAAATAGAACTGTACCGATACCAATAAAAAAAACTCTAACAATAACTAACAAAAACTGTTACATAGAAGCTGTCAGAACTTATAATTCCTTGTCAAATGATCTAGAAAACTTAGAATGTAGTAGAATTAAAATTAGAAAAATGTATAAAAATTGGGTTGGTAAAAAGATATAATTATGTTATCTTACTATTTTGATGACAAATTTAAGAAATTTGATAAAAGATTGCACAGCTTAAAACCTGTTAACAATGTTCACAGGACCTAAGCGATTGAACTAAAAGAATCAAACTTGTCTAATATTACATAAGTACATGTTAAAGTAATATCATATTTACAAAAAAAACTTTTGTGTAATGTGCGTACTATAAATTTTGTAATATGGTAAATTTCAATGTATAAAGAATGCAATATTTTAGCTGACTCTGTCAGTCTTATAGTGTGCTAGAAAATTATTAAATAGGTAAGTCTCACTGGGTAGAATTCTGTCAAATACATAATGATGTATTTTAATACAACAGATACTCTGAAGCGAGTTCTTACACCCTGACTAAACTTAGAAATTAACCAGACAAGCTAATATTACCAGTGACAACTAGCTACCCGTATCGCATTTAACCACACACGCAGCACTGTTATGATATCCCCAGTTCCTAATTACACTATAAAGCACTAACACTTGAAGATCACTTAGAGCTGCAGAATCAGCAAAATAGGGCTGGACGGTCTAGGCTGGCACTACTCCATGGATGCCAGTGTGCTGAGAATCATCTAGCAGTGATCCACTATTTCAGTAACCATACCACCTGGGAGGAAAGTACTGACAGAGACCGTCAATTCTATCTCAATGTCAAGGACTGCCTCAGCCTAGGGATCAACAAAGATCATGAACAGCAGATCAGTCCCTATTCTGGGGAATAAGCGAGAAGAGTTGAGCACCTAAAAACCACATATGACTAATAAATAGATGACACAAAAAAAAAACATTACCATACAAAAAAAAGTCTGCAGCAATGGTTGTAGTTCACTCGCTGTACCAGCTACCTGTAACTACTAGAGGGGAAGGACTGGTAGAAACCTTCAACCGTTGTTTCACTGCTGGAAACAGCTCCAGTCTGAGAGTCGCTGAAGTCACAAATAGCAGATTAACTTACACAGCGTCACTAGTACAAGCGGCAAACAAGGAAAGTTGAGCACCTAAAAACCACATATAATTAGGCCAGTCAATAGAGAAAAAAATCAGCGTTTTCGTGCCATAAATCTTATTAGTAAGCGGTAAACGCTATTGTACGCAGAATAATCCACAGTATAAGTGGTATATAAACTCGACTAGCAGCTCCGTTCTATATATATTGTTATTAACAATTTAATGCAAAAAAAGCGCTTTTTTATGGGTTTTTGCTTTTATAGCCGAAACTAGTGGACCGATCTTGATGGTCCAATGAGATAAATTGTAGTAAATAAAATTACGAACAAAACTAGATGTTGATCGAATCGATCGGACGATTAGTTATGGAGAAAAACGTGAAAAACCGAAAAAATGAGCGTTTTTTGAAAAATTCATATATCCGCCATTTTTAAAGATGTGGCGGATATCTCTGGCGAATTGATAGTAATTCACATGTACTTTATGTGTGCGAAAACCAGGGACTGTGCGATTATTAGTTTTTGCGTAATCGCGATTTCAATTTTTGAGTAGGCTATTTTTGAGCGAGGCTGTATGCTCTACGGGTTATCCGATTTCAATTATCAAAAATGATTTTGAAAGTTCAAATGTTCACCTATAAAACGTCTATCTTGGATTTTTGATTAAGTACTGTTTTATACCTGAAAACAGCTGTCAAAGTTGACCAAAAACGCCCGAGCGCACGAAAGTGGTGGAATGGTGGGGGGCGCGCGGCGGCTGAGGGGAGCCGATATACCGGGTGTCCCATTTTAAAACCACCAGGCAAATATCTCGAAAACTAAGGGAGATGGAAAAAAACTTTTAATACAAAAGTTGTAGGGTTCACAGGGGCCCAACTGATCGTGACCTTGGTTATGACCTTGAGGTCAATGATCAAGGTCATTTGAAGGTCAAATCGATTTTTTCAAATGGGAACCCCCACTTTTGACCTCGTAAATGGAAAGAGCGGAAAATGTTACGTTCAGATATGTCCTTGAGTCGAGGTTATGGTCATGGTCATGGTCATGTTTAAAATCAAAATCAATCAACGCATCAAAACATTCCCATAATTAGGCATACGAGACAAATTGTTAAATACAAAAGTTGTAGGGTTCAGAGGGGCCCAACTGATCGTAACCTTGGTTATGACCTTGTGGTCAATGATCAAGGTCATTTGAAGGTCAAAGCGATTTTTTCAAATGGGAACCCCCATTTTTGACCTCGTAAATGGAAAGAGCGGAAAATTTTGCGTTCAGATATGTCCTTGAGTCAAGGCCGCCATGGTCATGGTCATGGTCATGTTTAAAATCAAAATCAATCAACGCATCCAAACATTCCCATAATTACGCATACGAGTGTTAAATACAGAAGTTGTAGGGTTTGGAGCGGTCCAACTGATCGTGACCTTGGTTATGACCTTGAGGTCAATGATCAAGGTCATTTGAAGGTCAAATCGATTTTTTCAAATGGGAACCTCTATTTTTGACCTCGTAAATGGAAAGAGCGGAAAATTTTACTATTTTTACTATTATCAATATTTACCAGGGTTAACCACTTATATCAAATAATAACAAAAGTTAATAAGTGTTGACCACCTGTATCCAATAGTGACCGGTAGTATTCAGCACTGATCGGTAATAGTCAATAATTATTACTATTTACATCAAATTGTTTTCAAATTGAGCACACTTATATTGGCACAGAACATTAAACTTTTTCATTTTAAAATATTGTATAGTATAATAACATATTATTTCTTTTGTGGTGTGTTTTGATAAATAATTGCATTTACAACTAAAAAAGAATGCCTGACTATTCTGCTAATGAAATAGTTGACATTCTTCTTATTTTAGGAGAATGTCGACGAAACTATCGAGAGGCAAGCAGATTGTATCGTGCTCGGTTCCCTCAACGACAACATCTTGATCATACGGTAATACGTGACATTGAACTGCGCGGTCGACAAGGAAACTTCGTTCGAAGAAGGAGGACACTGAATGAACACGATTATGAAAATAATCCTCGCTTTCTTGCTGTTCTAGCCATGGTACATTTAAATGTTCATGTCAGTTTACGCGAAATCGAGTTAACAATGGGTATTCCAAGATCTACGGCCAGTAGATATTTACGATATGCGCGTTACCATCCTTACCACATTACTCTAAATCAAGCTTTAACTGTGGAAGATTATCGACGGAGAATAACATTTTGCCAATGGGCAACACAACAAATTACTGATGATGAAAATTTCTTTAACAATGTTCTTTTTATCGACGAGGCTACATTTCAGAGTACTGGTATGTTGAATCGCCATAATTGCCACTACTGGTCTCCTGTTAATCCTCATTGGATGCGAGAAGTTGATCATCAGCATCGCTGGAATGTAACGGTATGGTGTGGTATCATTAACGTATATCTGATTGGACCTTATTTTTTTGAAGGTCACGTAACTCAACATACTTACTTACAGTTGCTGAGAGACGAGCTGCCACTCTTTCTAGAAAACGTTGATCTCCATACAAGGGCCAGAATGTGGCTACAACAGGATGGTGCTCCTCCACATTATGCCAGAATTGTCAGAGATTTTCTTAATGAAAGGTTTAACGGTCGATGGATTGGTAGAGGAGGTCCCGTAGCATGGCCACCAAGATCTCCAGATCTGACTTCTCCAGATTTTTATTTATGGGGCTTCCTAAAAAATACAGTCTACCGCAACAGGCCTACTACAAGAGATGACATGATTCAAAGGATTACACAAATCTGCTTAAGTATTCCACGTCAAGTATTATTAAATACTGTTAGAAACTTTAAAAGGAGAATAGAATGTTGTCAACAAGTAAATGGTGCAACTTTTGAGCATCTTCTTCAGTAAATGGTGACCGAAATACTTGGATCCTATGACTAAATACACATGAACGTGGAATTTTCCAATGAATTTTTAGCTGGCCTGATCATCCCCGACTTTGCCTTAACTGGCCGGATCATCTCCGACCTTGCCTTAACTGACCGGGTCATCTCCGACCTTGCCTTAACTGGCCGGGTCATCTCCGACCTTGCCTTAACTGGCCGGGTCATCTCCGACCTTGCCTTAACTGGCCGGGTAATCTCCAACCTTGCCTTAACTGGCCGGGTAATCTCCGACTTTGCTCTTAACTGCACGGAAACTGACCATAATTTTGACCATGACCTTGACCCAAGGTCATATCAGAATTTTTCGATTTTTCTATTTACGAGGTCAAAAGTGAGGGTTGCCGTTAAACAAAATTGATTTAACCTTCAAACGACATCATCCTTGACCTCAAGTTCATGGTCAAGGTCACGATCAGTTGGGCCCCTCCAAACACTACAACTTCTATATTTAACACTCGTATGCGTAATTATGGGAATGTTTGGATGCGTTGATTGATTTTGATTTTAAACATGACCATGACCATGACCATGGCCTTGACTCAAGGACATATCTAAACGTAAAATTTTCCGCTCTTTCCATTTACGAGGTCAAAAGTGGGGGTTCACATTTGAAAAAATCGATTTGACCTTCAAATGACCTTGATCATTGACCTCAAGGTCATAACCAAGGTTACGATCAGTTGGGCTCCTCTGAACCCTATAACTTTTGTATTTAACAATTTGTCTCGTATACCTAATTATGGTAATGTTTTGATGCGTTTATTGATTTTGCTTTTAAACATGACCATGACCATGACCATGACCTTGACTCAAGGACATATGTGAACGTAAAATTTTCCGCTCTTTCCATTTACGAGGTCAAAAGTGGGGGTTCCCATTTGAAAAAATCGATTTGACCTTCAAATGAAGTTGATCATTGATCTCAAGGTCATAACCAAGGTCACGATCAGTTGGGCCCCTCTGAACCCTACAACTTTTGTATTAAAAGTTTTTTTCCATCTCCCTTAGTTTTCGAGATATTTGCCTGGTGGTTTTAAAATGGGACATCCGGTATAATCAAGGACGTTTACGCTCGGAACATCTGCTTGTATATACAGTATAGTAATGCTATTCGCTCCACTCTGTTCTGTCCCCACTTTCTTCCACTATACCACCCTGTTGAAAATATCCATGTGGATTTTACATTGATTTCCACATGGAATCCATATGGAATCCATATGGAATCTATACGGATTCCATATGGATTCCACGTCGATTCCATGTGGAAATCAGTCCCAAATCGTCCTGTAGATTTCCACATGGAATTTCATATAGATTTCTATATGAATTTTTCTACAAACATTTGTAAAACAAAATCCGTATGGATTTCCATGTAGATTTCCATGGAGAAATCCAGGTAAAAACGATATGATCCATATAGATTTCCATATGGATTTCCATGTGGTAATTTAAATGTTTATAAAAATGTTTATTTATAAAATTTTTAAATTTTTTTTACTAGGGATACGTTTTTTACCATATCAGTAAAGCATAAAAAATTATAAACTATAATTTCCTTTTATGTAATTCTTCGAAAAGATTCTACAGTACTTGTTGTCAAAACTATGTATCTTAGTAAAAAAAAATATAACAATTTTATAAATAAACATTTTTATAAACATTAAAATTACCATATGGAAATCCATGTGGAAATCTATATGGATCATGTCGTTTTTACCTGGATTTCCCCATGGAAATCTACATGGAAATCCATACGGATTTTGTTTTACAAATGTTTGTAGAAAAATTCATATAGAAATCTATATGGAATTCCATGTGGAAGTCCACAGGACGATTTGGGACTGATTTCCACATGGAATCGACATGGAATCCATATGGAATCCGTATAGATTCCATATGGATTCCATATCGATTCCATGTGGAAATCAGTGTAAAATCCAGATGGATATTTTCAACAGGGCATACTATTGTATATCGTGGACTGAAACGGTCAAAGAAGGAGAAAGCGACGCTACCAACGGTCTTTTCAGCTGTTTATACTACAGTTACCACCGAGACTCTAGCTACTATACCTTTGCAAAGCATCTTTGATACATGTGTTTATTTTATAAATAGCTACTTAATTATTACTAATATTTTAATTATTTTAAAATATTAAAATTGTTAATTTTTCTTAATTTTAATTGTATTAAATTAATAATAAGTTCAGTGATTTTATTGTGTAATATCAAGTTTTTGGAGTGGAGTCGACACCGTACTGTACATTCATTATACGAGGTGCACACAAAAGTATGTATAATTTTTATTGTAGTATATGTATTATAGGTGAAAGTCTTTGTAACAATCAGAAATCAAAACAGGATAATTTTTAATCAAGTAGTCTCTTGTAAAATATTTTAGTTTATCAGTAGGATGTTAAAATCCGGTTACTTTAGGTTCTTGTTTTTGAAAAATCTTTGTTGAATTGAAAAACTTTTTTTTCTAATTCGTAGCGTTTTTTTTATATAACTTGAGGTTTAAATCAACTTAAATTTTATTATAAGTAATATAGCTTCATGAACAGAATAAGTTTGAAAGTGTATGAGTATAAATGGAATCGGTATTGCCGGCATTTTGTTTAATCATTCGAGTAGAAAGAGCAAATAGCAGTGTGAAGGATAGCCAAGTTGCAGAGACACTTGATTCTCACTCAAGCGGCTGGAGTTCGATCCCCGATACTATCACGGTTCCATTTTTTCTAATTCTTTTTTTTATTTATTTTTTTTAATTTATGTGTATATAGTGTGTAAGTGTGGCGTATTTGTATGTATATTTATATATTTCAAAATTTCTTTCCAATATTTGTTTTATTAATTTGTGCCTGTTATTTGAGTTTAAGAAACATTACTTTATAAATTTACATTATAAATAACAATTAAAAATTAATAATAATTTAGATTGTTAATAAGACTTTGAAAGTATTTAAAACATTCGATGTGTGTTGTTATACAAGTGGTATATAATACTGATTCTCATTAGTTAAATTTAATATAAGAGTCGTAAATATTAATTATATTTTATTAAAATTCCTAGATAATCAGTATACAAGATCAGTATACAAAACATCGTAATGGAGCTTACCGACGAGGCAGAAGCATCTACATCTACGAATATTAGGTAAATGTTATTGCAAAAATACCCAAATTAAACAGTCTTATTAAAATTAAATGAAAAATTAATTACTCGGTCGTGTTCACACTAATAGTAGATTATGCACCTAGGGAGTAAAAGTAAAGAATGTCTCAGATCGCATATAATTGCCTTCGGCTCGAGCGACAATTATATGCGATCTGATGGATTCTTTACTTACTCCCGTGGTGCATATACTAATTTTCTCCACGACGAACGTATATGTGCAAATCTCACGAAAGATGCGACAAAACCCGAAATCACGATTTGAAAATTTTTTTTGGAGCACACCTACCAAACCTGGTTTTTCTCGTTGTTTGTGGTATGTATAAGAGAAATTCGTGGTTGAGCATCGTCCATCAAGTTGCCTATTTTTTCTAGAACCACTTCTTACTTTTTAAGAAAATTGCAAAAAAAGCCCTTCTCTTCAAACCTCAGTTATTTAGCCCACAAGCGATCTACTCAAAGTTTACAAAAAGAAATTAAAACATGAAAAAAAGAGTTTTAATTCCTTTTTTTAAAAGTTAAAAAATGTTGATTCCTTCAAAAGTTACAAGGATTTGAAGTTGAACGTCGAAAAAGCATAAAAATGCAAAAAAATCGCAGGAATCGGACGCGCCGACTTTGAGAGCATTTTTATGCCTTTTCGACGTTCAACTTCAAACCCTTGTAACTTTTGAAGGAATCAACTTTTTTTAATTTTTAAAAAAAGGAATTAAAGCTCTTTTTTGCTAGTTTTAATTTCTGTTTGAAAACTTTGAGTAGATCGTTTCTGGGCTAAATAGCTGAGGTTTGAAGAGAAGGGCTTTTTTTGCCATTTTCTTAAAAAGTAAGAAGTTGTTCTAGAAAAAATAGGCAACTTGATGGACGCTGTACAACTGCGGATCTTCATTTTATATACTACAAACAATAGGAAAAATCAGGTTTCGAAGGTGTGCTCGAAAAAAATTTTCAAAACGTGATTTCAGGTTTTGTCGCATCTTTCGTGAGATTTGCACATATATGAATTTTATCTTTACGTATTCCATTAATATTTTTTTATTCAGGCACGATGAAAATACACAAGCTATGGAAGACGAACAGGAGTGGCTTGACGTTCTGGTAATTTTGACCAACATGTAGAAACAGTAACGTTAATGATACCTTTTTTTTCGCTTCAGGTTATCATTTACGTCCAACAGATGGTTAATTTAAAAGAAAGCATGGATATAGTGGAATATGATAAATTCTGTAAGCAGGGCTTTCATACGATAAGACGTTCAAATCGCTTTTGGTGCAGATTATGGTCTGATATGACCATCGAGCAGGTTTTGATACGGTCAATGAAATGC
Organism: Torymus aiolomorphi; assembly: GCA_036365515.1. NCBI lineage: Eukaryota > Metazoa > Arthropoda > Insecta > Hymenoptera > Torymidae > Torymus > Torymus aiolomorphi. The sequence goes on along the minus strand of CM070873.1, from coordinate 214,531,937 downwards.
GCTGGAGGCTTGACACACGGCCGTGGACTCACGGAAAATGTCATTGGAAAATGGGTGTTGTCAAGGGCAGCTGCATTAGAGGTCAGCAATGCCATAGAGCTATTTTGCAACATGACATTTGCTACATCTGAACAGCATGTCGACAATCGAGTTTCTCGTATCTCCAGAGACGCAGATGACTTAAAAAAAAACTGCAGGACTTTTTTAATACATTTGATCCATTCCCAGAAAGCGATAAATTAATTGGTATATATTCCGGAGTGATTGGTGATTTATCGCTCGTGAATTGCCACAAAGCTTTTGAATTAGGAAAGATTTTGATGGATGAGGCGTCAAATAAAAAGTTTACTGACGTAAAATATAAAAGAAGCAGTAAAGTTACCCATTTGGCAGCTGCGAACTCCACTATAAAAAATAGTGCAAATGAGGATGTGTATATCTCATCGTTGCTAATTTTCCAAAAAATTTCGCTCAATATTCAAAACCAAGACGATATGAAAGAGTATTGTAGTTCGTATGAACTATCGCCGATTCCGCTGTCATTGTTTGATGAAAATGGCATGCGGAAAACATCTAAATCCGCATTCTACCTCAATTTTGATTCATTACCGAGTATAAACGTACCATAAAAGATAGCACATGTTGTCGACGGCGGATTATTTTTGCAAAGAGTCGTGTGGCAAAGTAACATGAAAATGGCAGAAATAATAAATACCTACGTTTCGTATGCGACAAGACATTACAGCGAAAATAGTTATATTATTTTTGATGGATATCCCGACGACAATAAAACATCAACAATAATATATTACGATACGTGGGCCGGAAATTGGATTTCCGGGCCGTGCGTGGTACGACGTCCGAGGCGAAGCCGAGGGCGTCATAACGCACGGCCAGGGCATCAAATTTCCGGTCCAAGTATTGTATACTATTTTTCTTACTCCCCGGCCGAAAGTACGTTCTGTAATTGTTAAATAATTGATAAAATTGCGTTGTCGTCTGCTAGCTGTGTTTGAGTGTTAGTTTTTCTTTCGGCCCGCTCGATAGTAGTGCCTCTGTCGGCCGCTTTGGGTAGCTCGGTCGATATTACCGACTGTTTTTTCTTTCGGCCCGGCGTAGAGAGCTGGTTTTTTGGGCGTCTGCTACTTTCGCTATTGTACAGATGGTCTGATGCCCGCCCGACATTTGCAAGACCGAGGCGAAGCCGAGGTTTTGCTGGTCGGGGCGGGCATCAGAAACATATTCATTAAAAAAAGACAACACCACTTTTCATTTCAACTAACTCTTTTTTCTCGTTACATGTGCACTTTCCTCTGTCTATTTCGTACGTGTCTAACCTTCACACCGCACAAACATATTTTCTTCGGACGCTCCCGTCCATACGTTTACTTAATTGTTTCTACACGACTCGAAAGTACGTGTAGAAAACAAGGGGAAAAAACAATAACCACGATCAAACAAAACCACTTTTTATTTCAACTAACTTTTTTCTCGTCACCCGTGCACTTTCCTCTGTTTATTTCGTACGTGTCTAACCTTCACACCGCACAAACATCTTTCCTCGGACATGCGCGCGGGCGCTGAAGCGCCGCGGGTCAGGAAATTTCGGCAGCCAATCAGAGCGCGCGGTTGGTCTAAAATAGGATGCGAAAGTTTCTCTTTCGGCTCGGAGATGTAGGCCGAAAGTACGTACTTTCGGGTGGGCGAGTAAGAAAAATCTGTAGAGCGTTCGCGTAGACAATTGAAGAATATAGGTCGTGAAATTGCTTTCGATAGCAATACAACGATTGTTATTAATCAAAAGCAATTTTTGAGCAGTGAAAAAAATAAAACGAGATTAATAAATATGCTTTGTTTAACTCTAAATGCTGTACGATTTCAAACAAAAATAGCCCCGGAGGACGCGGATCGGTTAATAGTAATGACTGCGATAAATAATGCCCGCGCTGATTATAAAACAACTGTGGTGATTGTGGGCGAAGACATAGACTTGCTAGTTATTTTTTCAGAACTGGCAGAGAACATTAACAACATTTATTTTTGTAAAGAAAACAAAGGCTCAACACCAAATCAGTATTTTAATAGTAATAGTTTCAAATATCCCTTTTTAAGAAATAGAATAACATTTTTACATGCATTTTCTGGCTGCGATACAACCTCTTGTTTTTATAGAATAGGCAAAAATAATTAATAGATACAGTTAACCAAAGAAAATTATTAGATTTATCTGCAGTATTTTATGAAAAAAATGCCAGTTCTGAAAAAATAGATAGCAATGCCTATAAGTTAATAATCGACCTGTACAGCAACAAAGCAGAAAAGAAATTAATCGAAAAAAGCAGTAATTTTTCACTGCATGATTTGCGATACTTACATTTTTGCAAAGCCAAAACGAAAACGAAATTTGATTTAGAAACTTTGCCACCAATGCAGGGATCCGCTAAGCAACATGCATTTAGAGTGTATTACCAACTCCAATTATGGTTAGGTAATAACTCTTTAATACCTACTGATTGGGGTTGGCAAATAAAAAATAAATGTTTGCTCCCGGTAGGAACGACGGATCCGCCGATACCCCAAAAATTATTATCGCAAATTTCATGCACTTGCTCGAAAAAGGGATGTATAGATGCTTCGTGCAGTTGCAAAAAGCACGGCTTAGAGTGCACAAATCTTTGTGCACACTGCCACGAAGATACATGTTATAACTTAGTCATAAATAAAACATTATTAGAATTAGAAGATGATTCGAGTGACGAGAACGAATGCGAACTCGACTCGTATCACTGCGAGGATGAAATCGATTTGCTACCACCGAAGTGGAAAAAAAACTAACTAATGTAACATAGTTTTTAAGTAACACTGTAAATTTTTCTAATAAATATAATGTAGATTAAGAAAAATAGAAAGTTTATATTTATTATTTTATCAACCTATTAAAACGTCCAATAACTGCCTTTCTGTTCGTTTTTCATCAAATAAAAGTGCAGAATCGGTTTAATTGGGTTGAGTTACCCCGAAATAAAAAAAAAAATGATTAAAATAGCTCCTCTAGTTGCTGAGGAAATTAAAAGCAAAGATCTGTGCGTTGCGCGCAGCGCGTTCTATTACTATATATATCGGCTCCCCTCAGCCGCCGCGCACCCCCCACCACTCCTCCACTTCCGTGCGCTCGGGCGTTTTTGGTCAACTTTGACAGCTGTTTTCAGGTATAAAACAGTACTTAATCAAAAATCCAAGATAGACGTTTTATAGTTCAACATTTGAACTTTCAAAGTCATTTTTGATAATTGAAATCGGATAACCCGTGGAGCATATAGCCTCGCTCAAAAATAGCCTACTCAAAAATTGAAATCGCGATTACGCAAAAACTAATAATCGCACAGTCCCTGGTTTTCGCACACATAAAGTACATGTGAATTACTATCAATTCGCCAGAGATATCCACCACATCTTTAAAAATGGCGGATATATGAATTTTTCAAAAAACGCTCATTTTTTCGGTTTTTCACGTTTTTCTCTGTAACTAATCATCCGATCGATTCGATCAACATTTAGTTTTGTTCGTAATTTCATTTACTACAATTTATCTCATTGGACTACCAAGATCGGTCCACTAGTTTCGGCTATAAAAGCAAAAAACCATAAAAAAGCGCTTTTTTTTGCATTAAATTGTTAATAACAATATATATAGAACGGAGCTGCTAGTCGAGTTTATATACCACTTATACTGTGGATTATTCTGCGTATAATAGCGTTTACCGCTTACTAATAAGATTTATGGCACGCAAAAAACCTCTATTGATTGGCCTATTAATAAATAAATGACCCAGGCAACATTTCTTCCACATCCAAGCAACAGTCTGATGTAGCAGTGCTCGTCGTTTACACTCCTCTCGCTGCCACAGATATACCTGCAAACAACATAAAATACCATCAGCTCGCCCATCAGAAAGGTTAAGAACGAGAAAGGGCTTACTAAATCTGCTCTCGCCGTTGACACACTGCCTTCCTGTCTACGACGAATTATCATCAACCGGCGAACACGATAAAAGGGTCGACATTCACCAGGGCGGCGAAACACTGCAGCAATCGCTGTCATCGCTGGGGACGTCGGGAGCTAGATGTTGTGGTTGTTGACATCACACACCATGGACACACGCGAGCACACGGCACGCCGCACTAAGTACACACTATAGGGCTATTCACCTTGAGAGCAGTAGCAGAAAGTGCGCGCGATCCATATATATATATATATATATATAAGTATGTATCTTATACATAAGGAGCGCTCGCGATCACGCGGGTCGCATGCGTTTTTCCGCTGTAAGTTATATAACTTATGTGCGCGAACGCAGCCTAGCCGAGGTATAGCCGTTACGGCTGCTGCAAATGCAGTAGTACTCAGTCATGCAGCGCAATACCAGATTGCCGTTGCCGAATGCATCAATGTGCATTACTTTTTTCTTCTGTTTTTCTCCTTTCTGCGGTATTAGTGTATGTGTACATGTGTCGCGAGTATTTTTTCGTAATTGAGATTGTATAGATATATGTAGTTAGGAACACCCGTGAGTAGCTATAGTCCCCACCTTTCGTTAGAACTGTATGAAATGTAACTCTATGTTTTTTTTTATTAATCGAAAGTAATAAAACAGTAGTTTTTCTCATATAATTTAACAGAATTTGACTATACACAAAAATTTCGAATACAAAAGTTGTGGATAACATTGAAACAAAACTTTTTTCTATTTAACGTTATCATAAAAATGATTATTATAATTTCGATAAAAATTATGAAAACCATGTATTTAATTTTAAATACACCTGCAATCATGATACTTATATTTAATATTCCTATATACTTTTTGATCATATAAATTAATACTTAATAAATTTATATGCATCATAGACTAATTAGAAAATTATTTACGTATAACTATATATGCAGAATTAAAATGCAAACCTTTTACAAAAAAAAAGAAATAAATGGGTAAAAGTAAATGGATAATTTTTATTTAAATTTTACTGCAGATGTATTTATGTTTATTTTAATGATATAATGATTATAAGGTTCTTTTGAGTATTGCGGTCGTGCCTATTATGTAAAACCGAAGTTTTTACATAGGGAGAGGGGGGGCGACGAGCGAAGCGTGGAGCAGGTGTGTGTGGGGATGGGGGGGTTGGCGTGTCGAAGACACGCAGGGGGGCTCGGCCCCCCTAGTTTTTTAGTAAATAGATTTTTTCGATTGTACTCCATTTTACATCAAAGCGGAGCAGTAATGAAAAAAATATAATTACAATGATTTTCAATGTATCATAAAATTTTCATTGTAAAAATAAAAATATAATTAGAATTATTTTCAAGTAATATATCATAAAGACATTACCTCTGACAATGTAAGCTAAGCTACAAATTCCTAAACCCATTTTATGCATCAGTAAAATATTTTCTGTTGGAATATGTGAATGTTTCAACATGTAGCGCGCTGTACGCGAGGATAGGTACAATGGTATGCGCGTCTGCCTAGCGACGGCGGACGAAACACACACATGAGTGTCTTCCCACTCCAGTATGTCTGTATGAGAGTTGCGTGAAACGCGAGAGCAGTGTAGCGCACTTAGAATGTTTCTTACCCTCTCGCTGTTCAACTGCGATGTAAGTCGGACGTGCCGACTGCCATTTTTGCCACCTCAATAAATTCTATATTTATCTCTCTCTATTAAATAATGGTTTCTTAATTTATCACAAACCTCAACACTATTAGTTATCCCAACCTCAACATGGTGGCAGAGCGTGGTTGGTAAGTAAAAAAGAAAAAAGACTCTGACTCAATACAAGCCTCGGCGAGTATTGGGGCAGCCTTGCCGTAGAAATAAAAAGGCACATGGCTCGCGAAAAATTAACTGTGAAAAATATTGAAGGAAAAGTGCAAAAGTAAGAAAAATACAAGTGTGAATACATAGTGGAATATGTCTATAAGTGATAGAAGAAAGAATTTTGAAAAATTTATGAATAATTCAGGCCGATGCGAGCAGATTAGATTTCTTGTGTGAAGCACGCTGCACGGTGCAAGAATAGAGCACGTGGCAGAATTTGAGGTTATACATGTGGTAAATGGACACTAAAGGAAAAATAAAAACCAAAGAAGAAGGAATACGAGATAACTTTGAAGATGAAAGCGAAGAAATAATTGAGGAAAAGATTGCTGAAAAACGTTTTGTGAAAATAGTGCAGAAAGTAATTACGCTAAATAAAGTAATAAAAGTGTACGAAGATATTAAATTAAAAGAAGTCAAGATGGCTAATCAAGCAAAAATCGAAGATATAGTAATTCCCATTTTTGATGGTGCAAATTATTCAAGTTGGAAATTTCGCTTAATGACTCTATTAGAATATAAAGAGTGCAAAGAGCATGCCGAAAGAGAACGGGCTGAGACAGATAAAGCAGATGAATGGAAGAAAAAGGATTTAAAGGCAAGAAATATATTAATTAGTACTATTTCAGATAAGCAATTAGAATATGTTTGTGAGTGCAAATCAGCCTATGAAATGATTGCGAATTTGGATAAATTATATGTGACGAAATCCACGTCATTACAAATAATATGCCGAGGACAAATTGAAGATATTAAATTAAAGAATTATGAAAATGTTGAAGAATTCTTCGTAGAATTTGGAAAGCGGTGAACGAATTTAAAGCAGCCGGAGGAAGATAGATGAAACTGATAAAATGCGATACTTAATCAAAGCATTACCAGCAAATTACAGTTATATTGGTGACTTTATCGACGTCATTCCAGAAAGAGAAAGGACAGTAGATTACGTAAAATCAAAAATCAAAGAAAAGAATTTAGTTAAAAATAATTCAGAAAAGAAAAGTAATGCAAGCACGTTCTCAACAAAGACAAACGGACAGTGCTTTACTTGCGCCAAAGTCGGACATTATCAAAAGGATTGTTGGAAAGGCCAACAAGGCGGCAGAGGCAGAGGTGCCCAATCATCGAGAGGACAACATGGAAACCAACGAGGCTACAATCGAGGCAGAGGACGTGGACGTAGTTCAAATCAAAACAAGTCAACGGACGAGCAGCAGGGTTCATCATCCGAGACGTGGTCAACACAAGTATGCGGCCCAGAAGTAAAGGATATAACAGATTACAGCGTAAATAGAAAATGCGAAGGTAACGAAATAAATTGGTTATTGGACAGTGGTTCCACAGACCATATTATTAAAAGCGATAAATATTTTGAGAAGTATATAGTTTTAAAAGATCCGGTAAATGTAAAATTACCAGACGGTAAAATGTTAAAAGCGACGAAAATCGGTAATATAAAAATTAAAGTTAGAAATTATTATAATGAAAAACAAATTGATTTGAGTAATGTATATTATGTAGAAGGAATTAAGCAAAATTTGTTAAGCTTTTCCAGAATAACTAAAAATGCTACAATAACGGCACGAGACAGTAATGCTAAAATTTACAATAAATCGGGAGAATTAGTAGCTATTGCAAATAAAATTGATAATTTGTATTCTTTGAAAAGTTATGCATTAACGAATAAAAATAAAGATAAATATGTAAATTCAGTAAGATTATCAGATAAAGAAAAATGGCATAGAGCACTTGGCCATGTAAATTTTAATTATTTGAATAAAATAGTAAATAATAAATTAGTTGAAGGTTTACCAGATAAATTGGAAAAAATAGATATGAAATGTGCAAATTGCATACAAAGTAAAATGGCAAATATACCGTTTGAAAATAATCGAACAAAAACGAAAGAAATCCTAGAGTTAATACACACTGATTTAAATGGTCCACATAGTACTACTGGCTATGGTGGAGAAAAATATTTTCTTACATTTATTGATGATTATAGTAAATGTACTAGAATCTTTTGTATTAAGAATAAGTCAGAAACTGCAAGTTGTTTTATTGAATTCGTAAATTTAGTAGAAAATAAATTTAATAAGAGAATTAAAAAGATGCAATGTGATAACGGTAGAGAATATCTAAATCGCGAAATTTTCGATTTTGTAAAATCAAAAGGAATAGAATTATTGACATGTCCACCCTACGTTCACGAATTAAATGGAGTAGCGGAGAGATATAATAGATCAGCAATGAATATAGGTAGATGCTTAATGAGGGAAGCAAAAATTCATAGAAGATATTGGCCGGAAATAATGAAAACGGTAGCTTATTTAAAAAATCGAACAATTGCAAACACGTCAGAGAATAAAACTCCTTATGAAATATTTTTTGGGATAAAGCCGAATGTTAAAAATTTTTAAATTTACGGAAGTAGAGTCTTCGTAAGAGTTCCGGAAGCTCTAAAGAAAAGTAAGTGGGATAATAAGGCACAACTAGGTGTATTAGTAGGATACGTTGAAAACGGTTATAAATAAAGTAATTACTGCAAGACATGTTGATGTAATAGAAGATAGTATAAAGTTAATCTGTTTAGAAAACGAAAATAGTGATTCTGAAATTAACGTAGAATTAAATGAAACGAACAACAGCGGTTCTGAATATCCTTCTCACTCTACTACGACCTTCGGGGAAACTAGAGGAGAGCAAATTGAATTAATCGATGCGAATAATGTAAACGATAACGAATCTGATAACGAAGACAACGAAAATAGAGATAGACTAACAATACCGCGAAAATCTCAAAGAAAGAAAAGTCCAGTAAATAGATACGGAAATCCAGTTACTCATTTTATTTATGTAAATTATATTGATGCAAATGTACCAAATACATTCGAGGAGGCGATAAACTCCAGCGAATATAAACAATGGCAAATAGCAATGGATTCCGAAATAAACAGTTTAAAGAAAAATCATACATGGCAAATTGTCGAAAGGCCAAAAGATAAAAAGGTCATTGATGTTAAATGGGTTTATAAAAAGAAAAATAACGATACTTATAAAGCGAGATTAGTTCTAAGAGGATTCCAACAAAAAGAATATGTTGAAAATGTTTATTCACCTGTAGGTAAAATACAAACGTTGAAAATTTTATTGTCTTACAGTTGTAAAAATAATTTGTTTATAGAACAAATGGATGTTGAAACGGTATTTTTAAATGGCAATGTAAAATCAGAAGTGTACATTAATGAACCAAAAGGTTATGAAACTGGAGACAATAAAGTTTGCAAATTGCAAAAGGCTCTGTATGGTCTCAGAGAAAGTCCTAGAGCATGGTATGATTGTTTCAGCGAATATGTCGAGAAATTAAATTTTGTAAGAAGTAACTATGATTACTGTCTATATGTAAATAATACAAGCAAAGATTCAATATATATACTAGTTTTTGTAGATGATCTCTTGATTTGTTGCAGAGACAAAAATAAAATAAACAAAGTAAAAGCAAGTTTAATGGAAAGATTTATAATGAAAGATTTGGGTAAAATTAACCAATATATTGGCATCGATATTGAATATAGTGAAAACAGAAGTAAAATGACTTTAAGTCAAATGAAATATATCGAATCTTTGGCTATAAAATACAACCTTGAAAATGCAAAATTATACGATACTCCAATGGAAAGTAATCTAAAATTAGAACAAGCAAATGAAATAGATGAACGAATAAAATACAGAAATTTAATCGGCGAATTATTATATATCAGTACAGGCACAAGGCCAGATATAACATATAGCGTTAATTATTTAAGTCGTTACCAAAGTTGTTATGACCAAAGACACTTTAAATATGCATTGAGAATTTTGAAATACTTATTTAAGACTAAAGATTGAAAGCTAACGTACTATGATAATGTTAATAGCGAAGTATTAGATTGTATGGTAGATTCTGACTATGCAGGAGATAATGTAGATAGAAAATCTACAACAGGTTTTGTAATTAGATTATATGGAAATTCAATTTTTTGGAAAACGCATAAACAAAGTACAGTAACAAAATGTTCTACTTTTGCAGAATATACTGCTATGTCCGAAGCAGTGACAGATATCTTGTTCATTAAAAATTTATTATGCGAATCATTTAACGTAAAATTTGATAAACCAATTAAAATGTATGAAGATAACTCAGGCCCAATTGCAATCGCAAAATTTGGCAATTTTACAAAAAATTCAAAGCACATTGAAGTGCAGTATCACTACGTTAATGAAAACTACGAAAATGGAATAATTGACATTGTAAAAATAGACTCAGAATTTAATCTAGCAGATATGTTAACAAAGAGTTTAGATAAGACGAAGTTTTTGAAAAATATAAAAGGGTTGAGAGTGATTTGAAATAAAAGAAATCTATTAACGATGTGATACTTAAAATTACTGTATGAATGAATGAAAAAATGAACATTTAATTATAATGTTGAAAATTCAAGGAGGCGTGTTGGAATATGTGAATGTTTCAACATGCAGTGCGCTGTACGCGAGGATAGGTACAATGGTATGCGCGTCTGCCAAGCGACGGCGGACGAAACACACACATGAGTGTCTCCCCACTCCAGTATGTCTGTATGAGAGTTGCGTGAGACGCGAGAGCAGTGTAGCGCACTTAGAATGTTTCTTACCCTCTCGCTGTTCAACTGCGATGTAAGTCGGACGTGCCGACTGACATTTTTGCCACCTCAATAAATTCTATATTTATCTCTCTCTATTAAATAATGGTTTCTTAATTTACCACAAACCTCAACACTATTAGTTATCCCAACCTCAACATTTTCAATATTTTGTCTTTGGTATATAATAGTAATCGGGTGATGGATTTTCATGAGATAAAACTTATATCCTTCATATTTTGGTAATATTTATGATTTGAATAGTTGCAAATATGAAAATTTCCTTATTTCAAGATTTCTTATATCTGTTATGATTTTTACCATTTAAAAATGACTTATTGAAGTAATTTATTGAAGTACAACTCTTCGAACCAGAACTATGATTAAAATACAAGGAATGTAAGCTTTGTCTCAAAAATCCATTATCCGGTTGCTCGGAAAAGATATTTACTTCCATAAATAATTTTTAAATGGTAAAAATCATAACAGATATAAGCAAAATTAAATTTAGGAAATTTTCATATTTGAAACTTTTAAAATCATAACTATGACCAAAATACAAAGAATATAATCTTTGTCTCATAAAAATCCTTTTCCTGGTTGGTTATATACGAAAGTCAAAGTATTGAAATTGCTTTACCTATGCATAAAATGGGTTTCGAAACTTCTAGGTTAGCTTACATTATGAGAGTTACTGTCTTTCGAAAAGTTGCACTTCAATAAATTACTTCAATAAGTCATTTTTAAATGGTAAAAATCATAACAGATATAAGAAACCTTGAAATAAGGAAATTTTCATATTTGCAACTTTTCAAATCATAAATATTACCATAATATGAAGGATATAAGGTTTATCTCATGAAAATCCATCACCCGATTAGTATTATATACCAAAGACAAAATAGTAAAAATATTTTACCGATGGGTTTAGGAACTTGTAGCTTAGCTTACATTGGCAGAGGTAATGTCTTTATGATATATTACTTCAAAATAATTCTAATTATATTTTTATTTTCACAATGAAAATTTTATGATACATTGAAAATCATTGTAATTATATTTTTTTCATTACTGCTCCGCTTTGATGTAAAATGGAGTACAATCGAAAAAAATCTATTTACTAAAAAATGACAGATTCATTATGCCTGTTGCATTCAGATGAGTGTTGCAGTGAGCATCATTATGTATATAGAGCATAACCTAAAATATAATGATTTTATTTCACCAGAAATTCGTCAGATTCTGACCAAAAACTGTCGCCAGCACGCGGGGTTTCTGGACAGAATTTTCACCATAAGTTGAGGGGCTATTCGGAATAAGGAGCTAACTCAAAAACGTACATTTTGAGATAATCAATAAAAACAATAAAAATTTTTATTGGCTTAACCAATATGAATAAAACTTTTATCAAATGAAAGCTAACAATGAATGAAACATTTTATGATAAAATTTTGATATATACCCATATATAAGGGATATATAACCATAAAAAAATTATAAGAATTAAAAAAAAAATGAGTTAGACCCTTTTTCCGAATATTATCCAAATTTAATAAAGTAAGTCAAGGATTAATCAGTCAAAAATGCAAATATAATTTTATTTCACAAATTAAATGTCAAAACAAAAATAATAACATTAATATAAACATTTTTCTAAAATCTTTTCTAAAAATTTTTGACGTGTAATATTTTGCATGGTGATAGGTAATGATCTGTAGGTCTCATTTAACCGATGGGCGGAGAAAGGGTCTAAGTCGACTTAGCCCCTTATTCCACGCGTCCCCTCAGTTGACCAATTACCAGAAAATTAAACATATTCTGGTCAATTTATGGTTAATTTTCTACCAGGGGTATAAAAAATCAAATATCTCGAAAAAACTTTTTGAATTGACTTTTTCTTTTCATAAAACTTTTAATGTTATCTAGCAAAAATTAAGTGAATTGATATTCACAATCCAAACAATCCCATCTTTTGGACAAACTTCCCACTGCATCTCAATGACATCGCTCTTTCACGTTAGATGAGGTTGCCTGTATACTTCCACATCCTAAAAAAGAAAAAAAAACACAAAGAACCTATTTCTTTTTTTTTTTAAGTAAAAAAGTGAGATATTATACGTTGAGTCTCCTCAAAAACTTTTGAGGTTACTTAAGGGGTTGACTTAATGGGTTGTTTCGCGAAGAATGCCCAAAAACACCAACTGTTATTTATTGTAGTTGGTAAAAATAATGTTTTGACCTATTTTTAATTATTTTATGAATTCTCACAACAAAGTTATTCTTAAAAAAACACAATTTCACCCTCTGAAAAATAAGGGATGCAACCCTTAATATTCATACTACCACGGATTTCTTGGCTTTTTAATAAGAAACTCTTTCCATTTTGTTTCGTTAAAAAAAGTTAAGTAGAAGCCGAGATATATCAAAAAAACGTTTCTTGGGGGTAAACTTTAGGGGTGATTTTAACACTTATAAAGCGCTTCTCAGCCGATAAAAAAAATGGTTTCGTGAATCTCGCATGGAGGTCTACTTTTTAATATGGGTTTGGAATTTTTTTGAATTTGACAGTTCGGGTACTTTCCTTGTCACTGGTATTGAAACGTCAAAGTAGCCAGCATCGTTGGTTATTTGCTGAGTTTCTGCAATATCAATCCAGCCTGAATTTTCCAAGTTCTGTGTAGGATTGAATGATACCAAACCCTTCATTAGACTTGTCAAGCCAACATTTTTACATTTATCAATTTCTACAGCATTAATTTCATATCGAATTTCTTCGAAAAGATGACAGAGACCGTTGTTTACTAGTTTAGTATCAGCTGCAGCTGTACCATCTGCTTTTAATAATTGACCATGGGTATGCAATGAACTGTGTGAAGGTAGCACACAGAGATCTTGATGTTGTATGGCGATTCGAATTTCATCGCTGTTATTGAATGCGGATGAAGTATAAGGCTGATGTGCATGCACTTCATAATGAGCGACAGACTCGTCGAATTCCACGGGTGACTGCAAGATGTCTTCCATCTCTTCGATTGTAAAAAAAGCAGGAAAACCAATAAATTATTTTCTTCCAACGTTTCTTTTGATCTTTAGACCTAGGCTTTTTAGGAAGCGAATGTTCTGAGGTGTTAACTGTTTCACTGCCTGTTGGCGACTGGTCTTCTGATGACATGCTTCACTCTTAATATAACTTTTGCTAACTTTACTATTATATACGATACCCATAGTTATGATACTGCTTTAATGTGAAGTCTAATTGTTATAATTTCTCCACGAAAATTCAGCAAGTTTCCGTCTTGATCGACGATGCGTAACTGTATGTTATCAATAGTATTAACTGTGATGGGTAAATAAATAACTTGTGTTGGAATCTCAATGATCTTATATCCAGGTGGAACAGCTGGAAAAAATTCGTGTATCGTATGTACTTTATGCTCGTTTATATAGGCTCCAGCTGTAATGTTGCACTCAACTCGCAGAGCGTTAACCTTGAGAATAGCTACAGGTAAATCTGATTCGTGAGTGATTGCTGAAAGAGTACGCTGTGTAAAACCTAATAATCTTCCAATAGAATCTTGTGACTGAAAATCTATCGTATGACTGCACTTTATAGTACTGCGAAGAGTATTATTATTAGGTTTAAGGCTGAGTACTATGCCTTTAGGTGTAAGTATTTCCTGTAGATGGCGCTCAATGTCTTCAATCTCCCAGCTACCTGTCGGTAATGTCACTATCTCTTCTCCGACGTAAATCTTGTTATTTCCGATATCAATATTGGGTATTGAATTGAAGGTTAAAAGTTCAACCAATCCTAGAACGTATCTTTTATTTGCCAAGAGTTCAATTGGTGGAAAGTATTGAGCTTCTAGTATAGATGACGTTCCAGATAAACTTAGCATCAATGATTCACCCATGACTGCATAATTAATACTGACTATGTACAACATTTACATCGTTTTATATAGCCTCACTCAGAAACTTTAAACAGAAATGTCCACAGTTGTACGAGTTATAATCTTGATATCTATCGTGATTATACTTTACGGCGCTAACGCTCAGGTAATCCAGAAGTTCTACAGGTAGTTGAAGGTCTCCAAAACTATCAAAGTACACAATGTTATTGCCTCGTTTTTGATAGGCTACCCAATGTGTACCAAGTCCTCTTTCATCATCGAGATTAACGATCGCTGATTCGCGGTAATGTGGACCTTTTGCTGGTAATGTATTTCGCATGAATACACCTCGAAAGTATGGAATTTGCATAATACCAGCATACTTTATCAAGTCAGCGTCAGTGAGTGCTCTATGAGGCAATTTTACATCAAAGTTTTTTTTTTGCCACTATGGGGTTTAAGATGGATACCATAACCTGTTTTGTGTGGTTTAAGGTAGAGACCTTTACCAAGAGCAATAGCTTCCATCGCACTGTTATGTCTTTGACTTTCTTCAAGTTGTCGTTTAGCAGCTTTTGCATCATTTACTGCTTTAGCTATGCCAGCAGCGTCATCTGCCAGCGCACCAGTTGCACTTAGATCCGCAAATAATGGAATCAGAAAAGGTAGGAATCCACCGATTTTCGTGGAACTGGTAGTACACGAAGAATGTGTACTTTGGCTTTACCACCAGCCTTCTTTACAGCATCTCGAGCACTTTTCAATGCAGCTTGAATTACCTTGTGTGAATCACTATTATGGGAAATCGGTTTTGAGGCTGCTTTAACTACTTTAGCGAGTGTAGTGGTTGACCTCTTTTTCAGCCCCATACCGAACTTTGATTTTAATTTCATAGCGTTTGTCACAGAATAAGCTGCTGCTTTCTCACCAATACTTGCGTCTTTAGCGAAAACACGTTTCCAGGCTTTATCTGCTAATACTCTATCAGCAGCGTTTCTAGCCTCAACGCTTTCTCGATTCTGTGAGTAGGCAATGTCGTGTTCTTTACAAGCTTGGTCTAAAGGATTAATTCCAGGGTCATCTCGAGCAAGACGCTTTGCAAGTTTAGTCCCAGACCCGCAGTATTGATAGCCAGGCAGATGTAATTCAAATGGAAGTTTATTGATGACTGTATTGACTAAGCCTCGACCTTTACGCGTATTGCGTTTACGCTGCTTATGCTCAATCATGATGGTGACACCTCGGAGAATAAATACATACTAACTGAAAATATATATAAATATGATGTATATATACGTTCAAGGTTAGTTTTCCTTGAGACGTCAAACATTGAACATGGAGTTTAAGGAGCAACAAGTTAAACTACCTGTTGTGAATTTTGATAAATTAATGACGCAACAAAAATCAAAAAGACGTCATGGAGAATTACTTCCCAATAATATTAGAGCTATATTCTGTGGTCCATCAAACTGTGGCAAAACAAACGCTCTACTCTCACTCATTACTCATCCTATGGATTGAAAATTGAAAATGTATATGTTTACTCAAAATCACTGGAACAGCCCGAGTTCAAATTTCTCAAGCTTCTCTTGAAGCCTATAAATGGAATTAAGTATTTCCCATTCGAGGATCATAATGAAGTAATATCAATAGAAGATGTACTTCCAAATTCAATTATCATATTTGATGATGTAGCATGTGAAAAACAAGAAAACATTAAAAATTTCATTTGTATGGGAAGACACAAAAATGTGGACTGCTTCTATCTATGTCAATCTTATGCTCACATTCCAAAGCATCCAATACGAGATAATGTTAATTTATTAGTATTATTTCGACAAGATGATATGAATTTAAAGCATATATATAATGATCATATAAACACAGATATGTCATATGCTCAATTTAGAGATTTGTGTTCAAGTTGCTGGAATAATGATAAGTATGGATTCCTTGTTATCGACAAAGAGAGGGCACTTGGTAGTGGTCGATATAGAAAGGGGTTCGATCAATTTCTTATAAATATAGCTGCCCCAAAGCAAAACCGACTAGTATGATTTCAATTGTTCATCAGACAATATAGCACACCTCAAGCAAGAGGAAAACGTTCTAAATCAAATTGTAAAATCTAGAGAAGCAATTAAGCGAAAGTACACGCAGTTGAGGCAAGATAAAACAGATGTAGAAAAGGTGTTGGGGGAAACATTTAAGCCTATTGTAAGTCCACTTGAAAAACTCGTTGATGCTGCCCGAACAGAGAAAAAGAAAGTAATTAAAAAAAAGACCGAAGAGGAGCAAGAGCCAAGTTATGGTCAAGAACTTAGCTCAGATAATGAAGATGAAGAGGAATCACAAAGTGATCTTGATGAAACTGTAAAGACTAAAAGAGTAGACGCATCATTTGAAACAGCTGAAAGCGGACAGGATGATGATGACGAAGAAACAGAATTTGTTAAACAAACTTACTTACAGACCTTAGAAAAACGTCCCAACTCACTCGATAATATCTATGGGGTACGAATAGAAGATAATGTAATGAAAATTGGTGACTCACCTATAGATTTTACAAAAGCTTATGTGACAGTTCAAAATGTAAACTATCCAAAAACAGCAGGTTTATTGCTCTTTCAGAAGCAACCTGACTTGATGTACATAGGTTCCAATGATATTGAAGATTATCGAAAAATCGTAGAAGTGACGAATGCTTTTAGAAGAAATTATAGTGAAACTCTGTGTAAGAGTAACAGTAACAAATATAAAGACTTCATAGGTCCCTATTTCGATAAATCAATAAACAGAAGTGTTAGTGGCTCAGGCCTCTTACCTAAATATAAGATTGCAAGAAAAGATATGCGTATGGACTATGTATACTGGGACGATCCTAATGAATTAGTTGATCGTCTTCGCTTACTCTTGGCTGAACTGGAAGCCGGCAATCAGAGCCACACAAATGAGATTCATTCAATCATTGAAGAACTCAAAGAAGCAGGTTACATACATTAAGATGTCTTCGAAGAGAGTTCACTTTGATGCTAAACCAGTTATTCAGGTGATGTATGTGTGGCCTTATGCCAGTCGAGCTGCACGTCACGGAGAATGGGAACAGATAGCGCGTGATCGAGAGCGTTTTCGAATGCGAATTCAAAGATTATCTGAAATTATTACGCCTGTGCTCGTACATAAATATAATACATATTTGAGTATAAATTGATTGAACTCGATGGTATTGCATTCAGTTGCAACATGAGTGTCGATGTATTCGGACGTAATCTCGCGCGCGCTGAAGGTAGTCGTGGCCCTCCGGGTATTGGCTTCAAAGTAACTTCTGACAGACAATACGACATCGACGGCAAGAGATTATGTAACGTTGCCGAGTCTACCCAATCAGGTGATGCTGTTAATTTGGATACTGTACAGCGCATAGTTAAAATGGAAATCAGAAGCTTGTATGAAGTAATTGCTAAATTAAGAGCAGATTTGGAGGATTTAGATGTTATTATTGAGGCTCACAGAGATGAGATGGATGCAAAGTTTTCAAAAATACAATCTGTAATTCAGAGCTTAGAAGATGCAGCAAGTAATTGAAGAGGTAAAATCTTATAAATAGATCTCCAATTATAAATTTATCACAGTATCGTTCCAGCACTCATCGAAAATGGATAAATCAAATAGTACTGTCAACAGCAATATACCATATACAAAACTTTCTGACAATAGTCAAAAAGATAAACAAAAGATCGAATCACAGTGGAAAAATTTTATAAATAAATTTTCTTCTAATACTTTTTCCTTACCTGAACGACAAAATTACAAGAGATTTCAATAATTCAGAATGAAGGTCATGCAGCAGCAAGTCGTTAAGGAGCTTCATACACCTGCACGTCGAAATTACCGACGACGCAAGTTTATTGTACGTGGCTTGGATGAACCATGGCAAGCTGATCTAGTGGAAATGCAGCCTTATGCTCGAGAAAACAATGGCTATAGATATATGCTCACTGTTATTGATGTATTCTCCAAATATGCATGGGCTGTTCCTATAAATCAAAAGACTGGCAGTAATGTCACAGCAGCAATGAAGTCTATCTTGCAGCAGGGACGCAAACCAATAAATTCACAGACCGATCGAGGCAAAGAATTTTACAATGCTACATTTCAAAGTCTCATGCAACGTTATGGAATTAATCTCTATTCGACACACAGTAATCTCAAAGCATCTATTTGTGAGCGTTTCAATCGCACCCTTAAGCAGAAGATGTTGATGCAATTCAGCTTGCGTGAAAAATATAAGTGGCTTGATATCTTGCCCAATTTGTTAAAGGAGTACAATAACAGCAAACATCGTACCATTGGATGAAGCCTAAAGATATAACATTGGCCAATGAGGCAGCAGTACTTGCGAAGTTTGCTCGACAGGCTAAAATAGTGAAAAAGCCGAAATTTAAGATTGGAGATACAGTAAGAGTTAGTCAGATAAAGCAAGTATTTGAAAAGGGTTATACACCTAATTGGTCAACAGAAATTTTTACAATAAGTCAAGTGATGGGTACTAATCCAGTTACCTACAAGATAAAAGACTATCGAGATCAATCCATTGCCGGTGGTTTCTATGAAGAAGAACTGCTCAAAGCTAAATATCCAGATGTCTACCTTGTGGAGAAGGTGCTTAAGAAGAGTGGAAATAAGATTTATGTTAAATGGTTAGGGTTTGATAACTCACACAATAGATTGAGATGATGATTCTAACGACAGCTGCTTCAAGAGTTCTTTGTTCTATCGATACTAACGGTCGTGCTGTCCAAGGAGTTAGGATGGTAAATGACAAGCCGTGTGTTTAGCTTAATGTCGACGTTTCGGACTCTTTTTTTATTGAGTCCCTTCTCAAGACTCTAATACAAAAATCATATATTATAAACTTTTGATACAAAAATGATAGAAAAATTTACATACAAATTACACATAATTACTTACAAGAAACAATAGTCTAACAAATTTTTAGGTGGTCACAGCGATACCACCAGTCAATTGAAAGTAAATTCGCAACATTTTGGCCTTTATATACAGTGGAGAATTACATATGTATTTGTTACATTAATACAAGAGCCAATCATACATTGTATAAGGCGGTGCTTATTAGTTGTACAGAGAGAGAGTATTAGACAAATATATGTCAAGGAGGTGTCAAAGAGACGGGGAGGGCCCAAGATGACTGTGATTTTATATTTTGGGCGTGGCCATCTCTTTGTCTAACATACTCTCCTAATACCTTCTATCTTCTGTGATTGTGTTTGTAGGATATTGCTGTTGTAGAAAATGATTTTTATTGATAAAAGATTTATATTCGAACCTGAGTGTTTTTGTGTCTTGTTGATTATTAATATATTGTTTTTGCGCATGTATGAAAAGCATCTCAGCTAACTTTCGTTTAAACAAAAAACGTTCATTATGTAAAATTTTCACTTTTTCAAAATTGAACTTATGTTCCGTTTCTTCCATATGAGTATAAATAGCAGACCCTCGATCATTATTTTCGCATTTTTTGAAATGTTCGTTAATTCTAATACCTAAGCGTCTTTCCGTTTGACCTACATATGATGCATCACAATCGTTACATTTTATTTGGTAGACAACATTAGTTTTTTCCTCTTTTGTACTCACATCTTTACCTAATTTAATAAAGCAGTTTAATTTATTTATAGTGCTGTTAATGACCTGTGTGTTATATTTTCTAAAAAATCTTAAAATAATTGAATTGAGTTCATTCACGTATGGAATGACTATGTGAAATCTATTTTGTTCCAACTGTGGTATAGTTTTATTGGCGTAATTTATGCTTCTGAGTCTTGTTTTTATATAGTTATTAATAAATTCTATAGGATAGTCATTCATAGTTAAAAACTGCTTAATTAATTTTAGGTTTACATTATGGAATGATGTGTGTGAAAGATTGATTGCTCTGTCTACAAGTGAGTAAATAATCGCTATTTTGTTTTTAATAGGATGTTGCGAGTTAAAATTTAGAAATCTACCCGAAAACGTTGGTTTTCTATACCAATTAGTTATTATTTTTTGTTTTTTATTATAACTTCGATATCTAAAAAACTGATTTTATTATTACACGATGTTTCAGTCGTAAACTGTAAGTTTTTGTCATAACTATTAAAAACGTCTCGTGTATAATTAATTAGGTTTCTTGGCACACATAACAAAATATCATCTACATAACGAAAATAAAATATACTATCGAAACAAAGTTTATTTAATGCATAAGATTCCAAATCTTGCATTACGATATCAGCTAGAATGGGGCTAATAGGATTTCCCATCGCTGAACCAAACTTTTGTTTGTAAAATTGGTTGTTAAATTGAAAGTAGTTATTTTGTAGTATAAACTTTATTGATCCTATAAATTCACTGCAAGTTAAATTTGTATAATTATATAATTGTCTCCAACGTTTTTCAATAGCTACACAAATCAAATATTCGGGTACATTTGTAAATAGACTGACCACATCCAAACTAATAATTTCAAAGCCATCGGGAATAGTAATAACTTCTATTTTCTTTTTTAATTCGAGGCTGTTACTGACATGTGAAGACGGTTTTTTAAGATGTTTATATAAGAAGTTAGAAAAAATCTTGGAAATATTGTAGGTAGGAGAGTTTATAGCAGAAATGATCGGCCGCACTGGATTATTTTCTTTGTGTATTTTGATAAGGCCATAACCTTTAGAAATATTACATTTTTGTGCTACGCGCGGTATAGTTGTATCATTCAACAAAAAATTCTTATCATTTAATTTATTAATGTGTAATCTGGTATTTCTTTCTAATGTAGATAGCGGATTTCTTTTTACTTTCTCATAGTATTTTTTATCATTGAATAGAGTAGTCATTTTTTCTAAATAATCGGTTTTCTTGATAATGACCGTTGCATTACCTTTATCTGCTTTTGTAATTAATAGATCTTTATTTTGTTTTATAAAGGTTTTTGTTAAATTGATATCAATTCTAATCTGTTTTTCAAAGGTTGAATTTTTTGAAAGATCTCTATTCTGAAATTTACTAATAATTGACAGGAAATGGGAACGTATTTTGTTAGTCTGTTTTAAATCTTTATATTTATTTAAATATACCTCTAAATTTTTAATCATTTCCAAGATCACCTTATTGTCTAACTTCTCGTTAAAATTAAACTTTTCGCCTAGTCTTAATACGTTTCTTACATATTGCGGTAATGTCACGTCAGAAAGGTTAATGATCCATCTATTTTGTAAGTTCATAAGTTCATTGTACTGTGTGTTATTCTCACTACTGTTTACCTGTGATGTGTCTAAGTTATTACAAGTGTTCTTTTTCTTATTTTCGATTATGTATGTATTTTTGACCAACGGTTTATTGTACTTATTTTGGTATAGTGTTTCCAATTTTTTGTCATGATTTTTTTCATACTCATTAGTAATTAGTTTAAGTTTGTCCAGATAAAAGGATTCGAATGGCAAAATGAGATTATCATATCCCGCTGTGACTAATTTATTATTTAATCTCTCAACTTCTAATTTTTTGTGTTGGATATGGATATTAATGTCATAAATTTCCAAATTCAAGATTTGGAATCTTATGCATTAAATAAACTTTGTTTCGATAGTATATTTTATTTTCGTTATGTAGATGATATTTTGTTATGTGTGCCAAGAAACCTAATTAATTATACACGAGACGTTTTTAATAGTTATGACAAAAACTTACAGTTTACGACTGAAACATCGTGTAATAATAAAATCAGTTTTTTAGATATCGAAGTTATAATAAAAAACAAAAAAATAATAACTAATTGGTATAGAAAACCAACGTTTTCGGGTAGATTTCTAAATTTTAACTCGCAACATCCTATTAAAAACAAAATAGCGATTATTTACTCACTTGTAGACAGAGCAATCAATCTTTCACACACATCATTCCATAATGTAAACCTAAAATTAATTAAGCAGTTTTTAACTATGAATGACTATCCTATAGAATTTATTAATAACTATATAAAAACAAGACTCAGAAGTATAAATTACGCCAATAAAACTATACCACAGTTGGAACAAAATAGATTTCACATAGTCATTCCATACGTGAATGAACTCAATTCAATTATTTTAAGATTTTTTAGAAAATATAACACACAGGTCATTAACAGCACTATAAATAAATTAAACTGCTTTATTAAATTAGGTAAAGATGTGAGTACGAAAGAGGAAAAAACTAATGTTGTCTACCAAATAAAATGTAACGATTGTGATGCATCATATGTAGGTCA
Source organism: Torymus aiolomorphi (assembly GCA_036365515.1). NCBI lineage: Eukaryota > Metazoa > Arthropoda > Insecta > Hymenoptera > Torymidae > Torymus > Torymus aiolomorphi. Next base: position 214,509,201 of record CM070873.1, on the reverse strand, counting down.
AACGGAAAGACGCTTAGGTATTAGAATTAACGAACATTTCAAAAAATGCGAAAATAATGATCGAGGGTCTGCTATTTATACTCATATGGAAGAAACGGAACATAAGTTCAATTTTGAAAAAGTGAAAATTTTACATAATGAACGTTTTTTGTTTAAACGAAAGTTAGCTGAGATGCTTTTCATACATGCGCAAAAACAATATATTAATAATCAACAAGACACAAAAACACTCAGGTTCGAATATAAATCTTTTATCAATAAAAATCATTTTCTACAACAGCAATATCCTACAAACACAATCACAGAAGATAGAAGGTATTAGGAGAGTATGTTAGACAAAGAGATGGCCACGCCCAAAATATAAAATCACAGTCATCTTGGGCCCTCCCCGTCTCTTTGACACCTCCTTGACATATATTTGTCTAATACTCTCTCTCTGTACAACTAATAAGCACCACCTTATACAATGTATGATTGGCTCTTGTATTAATGTAACAAATACATATGTAATTCTCCACTGTATATAAAGGCCAAAATGTTGCGAATTTACTTTCAATTGACTGGTGGTATCGCTGTGACCACCTAAAAATTTGTTAGACTATTGTTTCTTGTAAGTAATTATGTGTAATTTGTATGTAAATTTTTCTATCATTTTTGTATCAAAAGTTTATAATATATGATTTTTGTATTAGAGTCTTGAGAAGGGACTCAATAAAAAAAGAGTCCGAAACGTCGACATTAAGCTAAACACACGGCTTGTCATTTACCATCCTGACTCCTTGGACAGCACGACCGTTAGTATCGATAGAACAAAGAACTCACACAATAGTTGGATAAGCAAATCAGATTTATAAAGGTTGAATTAATAAATATATGTATTACATTAAATATAGTCTTTATTTATATTCCAATGTATTATTTACAATATATGCGTATGATTAACCTTCATCAATTTCATACATCTTATAATGCCCCCACGGTGAAGTATCTGTTTGGCCGGGTATTAAGTAGCGTTTATCATCATAGTAACTTGGAGCTATTTTTTTCTGTTTGATGGTATATAGCTTATGCTTTTTAGATTGAATAATGCACTGCTCTCTACAATGTGTTGACAAATTTTGCAAACAATCAATGTAATCATCAAAAGTAATTGTATTTTGTACTGTACTAGTTTTTACCCCTTTGGCTTTCTTTATTTTATCTTCCCCATCTATACGCCCACATTTTACTACGTAAACCAACAAATTCTGTCATGATACGTCCGTTACATTCATCTTTCATTAAGCCAACTACCTTCTTATTAGCTTGAGTGATTCCAAATTGATTGTCTGGTGGGTAACCTGAAGTATCAAAGTTTTGCATATCACGTTTCATTACCTCATATATATCTATGTCACGTATTTCATACAATAAGCTATCAGTGTCAGTATAAAGTAATTTACATTTGTCAGCAAGAAGCTTTTTCATATAATTATAATGAAAATCGTATACTGAAGTCTTTGATAAATCAAGGACGCAGAGCCCAATATATATTGGTTTATTTAAATAAACATCAGTCTTCTCGAGTTGTATGAGTGCAAGATTTTCATCAAGGATGGTACTGCTATGAAAGTTTGGTTGTGCAATGAGAGCTTGAGCACCATATCGCCAGTGCCATCTCCTTACAATTTTAACCTTTAGAGGACGGGATGGCCCCTATACGGGCCATGCCCATGATCGACCCTTTACATGTGTTAGTTTTGAGATGTGAGACATCACAAAAACTCGATTTCTATAGAAAAGTGAGAGAAAACAGTAAACCCAAATCCCCGTCCTCTAAAGGTTAATATCTACTCGCCTTCTAACGTTTTCCATAGTTTTACCAAAAACTGCATTATTCATTAACTTGTATAAAGTTTTCTCGAATTCATTTTTAGCCTTCGCTCTCATATTAGTATTCAAATCTATGTAATTTTTAAGCCAGGGTTTTTGATTAAATTGTAAAACTCTATGAATTCGAGTGAGTTTTAATCCATTGCATAAAGCTTGCTTTAAATTACGATAATGGAGTACATATCGTTCTTTGGGATCTACTGTAGTCATAAGCTTTTATTGGGAGGAACCATGAGGTTTTTTGTGTTCACAACATAGAGGTAAATCTCGATGCTCATCGTGAAGATGTTCTGGATACTCTAAATCTACCTCAAGTATGTAACCCACCGGAGAATTATCTTCTATATCCATAAAATCTGTTTTATTGATATCAACCCTTTTCATCCATTTGAAATCACCATACGGTAGGTATTGTTGCATCGCCCAGCCATATAAGTTGTTTACATCATAATACATTAAATACTTGATATCTTTATGTTCTTTATAAGCGTCACCCATGTATTTATTATTATCATAGACTGATGCCACCCATTATTCCATGCTTTATAAACATTATTTTATCTATGTCAGTAAGCAATTCTAGTTCTATGTTCGTATATTTTAGCATGGCATCCCATGTTAAACCAGGGGCTGTGTAATAATGAGCAGGATCCAAACTATATGCCTTGAGACAGCTATTTCGAAAATTTTCAAACACTTCTGTGAGAAGTAGCACATCAGTTTTTAAGTAGAGATCAGAATATTGACCTAAAATATGAGAAAATATGAAATCATTTAAATTACTTATCTGTATAAAAATAAATTAAAATAACTAACCTAAATTTGAAATATTGAATTCTCTCCATACACATTTAGCATGCTCATAATCTTCATCAGATATATTGCTGTTATTTAAGCGGCTATAAAAATCTTCTTTCGATGGCAGTTTTGTAACATTCAATTTTTCTTCCGAGTCCAGATGGAAAAACACCTTTTCTACGCAAAAGTTGAAACTTTTCATCAGTGAGCGGCTCGTTCTTAGAAAATTCTGCTTTTAGAATATCCGCCTGCTCGAGATAAGAAGATAATTTATCGAGTGATGCTGCCATAAATCGAAACGAATCGATAAATTTAAACTTAATGTCACTGCCATCACTAGTATGTTTGGTGAATGAAATAAAACGTTTCTTGTTGAGTGGTAAGAGATTTGTTTGTCCTGGTAAACCTTTAGTAATGTCTCTAATTAAGAAGTGTGAATCATATCCAGTGAGGTTATGAAAAACAACTGGGATTGTTCGAGAACCTTTGTAATTTTAATTACACGCTTCATGAGCAGGACCTCGATATCTGAAATATTATATTAATATACATTATAATTAAATGTTTAATAATAAATAATTAAGTTGTAACTTGCCAGTAAGGTGGCAATGGTCTCGAACACGTTTCTCCCCTAAAGATTCCTCACAAATGTGACAAAGTGTTGCTTTTTGAAAAGATGACTCTTCCTTTAGTGTCAAAGTGTCCATAGGTATGGGACACCAAAAAACAGTCACAACATTTTCAACTATATTTTGTAATTCATGAACAAACCATTCAGCTGGATTATGTCCTCTGTAACTGCGATAGTATGATAAAGTCTGATCATAACTGCATTTAAAATAGTACCCAATACTAAATGGTTCATGCTCTTGATAAGCATGCTCGTCTTCTATAGATTTTAAAAGAGACTCAAAATCAGCATAAATGACAAATGGCACTTTTTCCTTATTGTTAAAGTTTTTGAACTTTAAATAGTACATTACGATACGTGGGCCGGAAATTAGATTTCCGGGCCGTGCGTGGTATGACGCCCGAGGCGAAGCCGAGGGCGTCATGACGCACGGCCAGGGCATCCAATTTCCGGTCCAAGTATTGTATACTATTTTTCTTACTCCCCGGCCGAAAGTACGTTCTGTAATTGTTAAATAATTGATAAAATTGCGTTGTCGTCTGTTAGCTGTGTTTGAGTGTTAGTTTTTCTTTCGGCCCGCTCGATAGTACTGCCTCTGTCGGCCTGTTTGAGTAAGCCTTAATTATATATGAGTAAACATGCTGCGGGTGTTAAAATAAATTGAAGTCACACACAGAAGTAAATTGAAAATAGAAACTATATTCACAAAGTCACTTATTAAATAAATTACAAATTTTGTTTTTAATTTCACATAAATTGAAAAGGGAGTTTAAATTACACGATGAATTTACAGGAGCACTGGTTGAGTTTTCGTCCCCTCGTAGATAGCTATAATAACGGTGCTTGAGTATAGAAATCCCTTCTAAGGGATTACCAACCTGTTGAGTGATTGAAGAAATTCCACTGAGTTGAGTTTGTCCGTTGTTGGTGGTAGAGTTTACCCAGATAACTCCCTGCTTGGCTCCCGCACACTGAAGCTTGCTTGCTTGCTGTTCATGAATAAGTGCAACTGATTATTATTGAATCAGTTGCCTTGCTGTAGCTTTGATTCACTTTGCACTGCGCACATGCCACCTGTATCACCACGTGGGTGGCAACTTAACCTCAAGTATGTGAGTGATTACCTTGCTGTAGCGTTGATTATACTAATCGCAGTATAAGCGCCTTGAGTGTTGCTTGAGTGATGAGCCCTTGATGAGAGTTGAGTGTAGCCTGTGTTGAAATTCCTCGTTGAGTTGAACCAGTGAAATCCGTGAGAAAACCGTTGCTAATTGAGGAGATCAAGATGGCGAGATGTTCCTCGTGGCACGGCTGATGAGAGAGAGCGAGGCCTTGAACGCTTCCGTCTTCTTGGCCTTCACGATTCACTTCGCGAATCAAATCACAATCTCTCTCACATTTGTATGTGAGAGAGCGAGAGAGACCGAAACAGCGCGAATTCACCTTGTGAATCAGTGTAGTGTCTCGGCTGTTCCGCCGAGAGGCCGCGAGGTGCTGCCGCGCCGTGGCAGCGCCGTGAGTCGTACCGAGCTGAGCATAACCGCGGGAATTGAAATTACTGAATTCCCAAACATTCCGCCCGCCATCAACCGCCAGGTTGATTTAAATTCCGATTGGCACTGGCAAGATGGCGAGTTTTGCAATTGGGCGGGTGAGCTGAGTGGTGGCCGTCTTTATTGTTACAACTCTGGTGAGATTGTCAGTTCCAGGGTGAAGTTGAGTGACTCTTGCGAGTGGCCATTTGCTTGGGGGTGAGTGTTCATCCGTGAGTAGTACCATGGAACCCACTTTTATCTCATGAGAGGGATGATGCCATTTTGAAATTGATTGAAGCCGTTGAAGGTATTGAGTTGACCAATGCTTCCAAAATTGCTGAGTGATCCGTTGAATGAGTTGCCATTTGGAAAGCCTTGATTCCTTGAAGGTGAGTAAGCTTGGTTAAGGCACTGAGTTCAATGCCTTGCCGATGAGAAAGTGTCCGGGTGTGAGTGCATTTATGTCTTCTGGGTCTTCACTGAGTGGTTCTAGCGGCCTTGAGTTGAGTAATGCTTCTATTTGAGTGAGCAAGGTAGCTGAAGCTTCAAAGGTGAGTTGAGTGTCCCCAATGGTCCGTCGCAGGTGAAATTTGACTGATTTCACTACTGCTTCCCACTTGCCTCCCATATGAGGTGCAGCAGGTGGGTTGAATATCCATTGGGTTCCCTCGTTCGCTAGTGAGTTGTACAAGATTGAGTTTTCATGTTGGTGTTGAGAAAATAGAGTCTTCAGTTCCCTTGCTGCTCCGATGAAGTTCGTTCCACAGTCTGAGTATAGTTTGGAGGGTATCCCTCTCCTTGAGGTGAACCGTCTGTATGCCGCTAAGAATCCGTCCGTTGAGTAGTCACTGACCAGTTCTAGGTGAACAGCTGACGTTGAGAAGCACACAAAGATACAAATCCAGCCCTTGTATGTTTTGGATCCACGACCTTTCCATGAGTTAATGGTGATTGGCCCGGTGTAATCGATCCCAGTGTGAGTGAAAGGTGGTGATGGGGTGACCCTGGCCATGGGTAATTGCCCCATGAGTTGCTGAGCCCGTTGAGCCCGATACCTTGCACAAGTCACACACTTTAAGATATGTGACTTGACCGGTGCTCTGCCTCCGATTATCCAAAATTCCTGCCGAGTGTGTGCCAAAGTGAGTTGAGCGCCACCGTGTAACGTTGAGAGGTGAGCGTTCCGAATGATCAGTGTGGTGAGTTGACTGCTCCGTGGTAATATTGCTGGGTGTTTTGAGTGATGATCGAGTTGAGTTTTTTGAAGCCGCCCTCCTACTCGAACAATTCCTATTGAGTCAATGTAGGCAGTCAGTCGGTTGAAAACATGATTTCTTGGGACTTGAGAATTTTTCAGCATAATGAGTTCTGAGTGAAAATGAACCTGCTGAATTTTCTTGACCCAGAAGAGTTTTGCCTGAATGAGTAGATCAGTTGTGAGTTTCGATTCATGGTGAGTTTTTCCTTTTGCCTTGAATCTATCACATGCGAGCATTACCCATCCAGTTATTCTTATGAGTTGAGTGAGTGATGAGTAATAATCGATGATGTCCCACAATTTGCTTGAGTTTGACTTGGCTGCGGTGAGTGTGACCTTAGCCCTCATTTCTGGAAGATTGGTTTCTTGGATAGAGGATGCTTGAGAAGGCCAAGCTGATTCTTCCTGGCAGAGCCAACTTGGTCCATGCCACCATAATTGATGCTCTCTGAGTTGTGAAGTGAGTAAGCCGCGCGAGGCACAATCCGCTGGATTATCTGCTCCAGGCACATGTCTCCATTGTGCTGTTGGAATGAGTTCTTGAATTAAAGCAACTCTATTTCCAACAAAGTCCTTCCATTTTGAGGGGTGTGAGCGTATCCATGTGAGTGCTACCTTTGCGTCTGTCCATAAATGTATGTGTGAGATTGGCAATCGTGAGTAGTCCAAAACATGTTTTGCCAGCTTAGTGAGTAGTACTGCCGCTCCCAATTCCAATCGTGGGATTGACAGTCGCTTGAGTGGTGCCACCTTTGTTTTGGAGATTAGAACTGATGATGTTGAGTGAGAGTTTGGTGTTGTAGATTTAATGTAGAGAACTGCAGCCATTGCTTGTTGTGAAGCATCCGAGAAGCCATGAAGTTCTACAATTGAGTTTTCCTGAATTCCTAACCACCTGGGTAAGGCGATTGTCTTCAGGTGAGTGAGATCTTCTCGGATGTGCAGCCATTTCTTCACGATTGAGTTTGGCAGAGATTCGTCCCAAGACAGCTTGTGGAGCCACAGTTCTTGCAGGAGGATTTTTGATGTGATTATAACCGGTGAGATAATTCCAATGGGATCGTATAGTTGAGATACTTCAGAAAGTATAATCCGCTTTGTTATCATTTCCTGAAGAGGTGGCAGAGTTGTTCTGAAGGTGAGTTTGTCCGAGTGTGGGAGCCATTTCATCCCGAGTATATTTGTGGCGCAATCATCTAAAAGCACAGCTTCTTCAGCTGTTGGCTCTTTAAGAAATTCCTTGAGGAAGCCAGATGAGTTTGAGTTCCATTTTGCCAATGGAAAACCGCCCGCCTTGCATAGTGCGGTTAACTGCTTGGCCTTTTCAATGAGAAGTTCCGTTGATGCAGCTCCACCGAAGATGTCATCCACATACTTTCCAAATAGAAGTGAGTCAATGGCAAGTGGATATTTGTCTCCTTCATCCTTTACCAGCTGAAGAAGAGTCCGAATTGCTAAATAAGGGGCTGCTCGTGTTCCATAGGTGACTGTAGTCAAATGGAAGTGAGTAAGTTGACCCGTTTCATCTACCCATAAAATGCGTTGTAGATTCCAATCTTGAGGGTGAACCTTGATCTGACGGTACATTTTTGTAACGTCAGTTGAGAAGACAAATGGTTGAGTTCGAATCCAGATGAGAACATCCACAATGTTAGGTGAGAGGTTAGGTCCAGTATGCATGATGTCATTGAGTGATTTTCCAGTTGTTGTGAGTGCTGAACCATTGAAAACTGCTCTGAGTTTTGTCGTTAAACTATCTTCTCGTAATACTCCATGGTGAGGAAGATAGTAAGATGGTTTGGTAGATATGTCCTGTTGAGGGATCCGCACCATATGGCCCAATTTGCAGTATTCATCCATGAACGAGTAGTACCTTTCCTTGTAGATGCTGTTTTGATTGCATTTTATGAGTATTCTCTTGAGGCACGCTTGAGCTTTTCCGAATGAGTTTCCGAGTACGTCTGCAGATTCTGTGAGAGGTAATCTGACTTGGTATCGTCCCTGAGTATCTCTCGTATGAGTCTCAGCAAAGTGTTATTCACACAATGCGTCTTCCTTGTTGAGTTTGACTGCAGACGTTGATGGGGGCTCTTCTTGAACCCAAAAGCGGGTGAGTAGTTCCTGCAAGTCTTCAGTGTTGAGTGGGGCCGTTGTATGATGTACTACCTTGTGTTGCACAGCTGAGTTTGATGGACCTATTAGCAGCCAGCCGAAAATTGATAATTGTGCGATCGGTTCAATCACACTTCCCCTTATGAGATTAGGTTTGATGATTTGGCCGTAATAGTCCGCTCCGATAAGTACATCTACTGGTTGAGGTTTCCAAAATGTCGGATCAGCCAAATTGAGTTTCTCTGTATGTTGCCACTGACGTTGCTCACATTCTTCTGATGGTAATAGTGTTGAGACTTGGCGTATAATGTGAGCTGTGATCCGAATGGTGAGATTTTTGTAGATGGTGCGTAAGGTGAGTTGAGCCTTTCCGAGAGTTTGAGTTGAGTGCGTGCCGCCAACTCCAAGAATTGGTATAGTTGAGTGGTGCCGCTTAATGTTGAGTAAATCCACAGAATCCTTGGAGATGAATGAGAGTTCCGAGCCTGAGTCAATGAGTATTCTGAGTTGATGAGATGTCACCGGTGAGTCGTACCATGCCAATGCAGTTGCAAGTAAAGTGAGTTGAGAAGTTGAGTAATCATGTTGAGTTTGACCGTGTTGTGAGATGATTGCGCCGTTGTCCTAATTTTGAGTTGATCCGGATGCTGAGTTGGTTTGAGTTTTCCTTTCAGGGTCTCTTGGCACATGAATCATGGTGTGATGATTTCCATTGCAGTGCCTGCACTTATATTGTGACTTGCAGTTCTTTGCTGAGTGCAGACCGAGGCAGTTATAGCACAGCGGCTTTTCCATGACAAATTTTCTCCGTTGTTGTTCATTGAGCAATTTGAACTGTTGACAAGCCACAATAAAATGCGGCTCACCACAATAAGTGCATGGATGTTGAGAAATCCGAGTTGAGTGTGTCACCTTCTGTGAGTCTTGCCGTGGTTGAGTTGGACTGGTGACGTGAAGAGACCTTGATGGTTTTGAGGTTTGAGTGTTGGCCGGTTTTTGAGTGGATGCTGGTGAGTCAGCTGCAATTTCCAATGCACGCACCCGCGCGATCAGGAAGGACTCAAATTCCTCAAATGTTGGCAGCTCCGTGATGGAAACTCGAGAAGTCTCCCATGCTTCTCGAGTTGACCTGTCAATGAGCTTTGACAGGCGATGAGCCAGTATGCAGTCTCCTAGCTGCTCTTGTGGTACCAACAGATTGAGGGATTTCCTAATTTTTGACATCTCCGAAATCAAGGTGTTGAGTGTGGCCGGGTTCTTTGACGTAACAGCATTCAACTCGAGTAGATGGTCAAGCTGATCATTCAATAGGACTCGTTTATTCTCAAACCTCGTCACTAATGTAGCCCATGCTGGTGTGAGAGACTCATCGTTGAGTGAAAATCCTTGTATGAGTGTGAGTGGTGTTCCGCTGAGAGAGCTGCGCAGGTAGTGTAGCTTCTCATAGTTTTTGAGTCCAGGCCGATTCAGAATTAATCCCGTGAACATTTCCTTATATGAAGGCCACTCAGTATATGCTCCGCTGAAGGTTGGCAACTTGATCTCTGGCAGCTTACTTAAATGAGTGTTCTGAGTTTGTCCGGTTAATGGCTGTGTCACTTGATGGTTTGACTTCCAGGCTTCCTCCAAAGTGCTGACTTCAAACACAATAGTATGATACGTTTCATGGACCGACTTATGAAACTCAGCCTTAAAATAGTCATTGTCGGTGAAAGCTGCTGGACAACTTGCTTCTATCACAGCATGGTCCTTTTTGTACAATGCGTACAGCTCCTCAGCATCCTGCTTCCAAGCCATAATCACTGGAAGCGTAGCAGTTTCCTTCCTAATCCGTATATAGGCGGTGATCCTCTCCAGTGAATCAAGCCGCAGGTATTGAGAGTTAACCTTACACAGGAATGAAGCTGGAATTGAACCTGGAGACTTGGAGCGAGTTTTTGTTTGAGTGTCAACAATGGTGAGTCCAGGCACATTGAGTTGGCGGCTGCCAGTCCGCTTCGCTGCCCCGATGACATCCTCTTTTTCAGCATCGACAGCGCCTGCTTGTTCCAGCTCCTTGAGGTCATCCTGGTTTGAGTGTGCCATGATGATAATCTGTTAAGTAAATTCCATAATGAGTGTTTATTCACTGGCTCGAGTCACACCACAGCATGTAAATCCGGCTCGAAGGACCAAAATGTTTGAGCAAGCCTTAATTATATATGAGTAAACATGCTGCGGGTGTTAAAATAAATTGAAGTCACACACAGCAGTAAATTGAAAATAGAAACTATATTCACAAAGTCACTTATTAAATAAATTACAAATTTTGTTTTTAATTTCACATAAATTGAAAAGGGAGTTTAAATTACACGATGAATTTACAGAAGCACTGGTTGAGTTTTCGTCCCCTCGTAGATAGCTATAATAACGGTGCTTGAGTATAGAAATCCCTTCTAAGGGATTACCAACCTGTTGAGTGATTGAAGAAATTCCACTGAGTTGAGTTTGTCCGTTGTTGGTGGTAGAGTTTACCCAGATAACTCCCTGCTTGGCTCCCGCACACTGAAGCTTGCTTGCTTGCTGTTCATGAATAAGTGCAACTGATTATTATTGAATCAGTTGCCTTGCTGTAGCTTTGATTCACTTTGCACTGCGCACATGCCACCTGTATCACCACGTGGGTGGCAACTTAACCTCAAGTATGTGAGTGATTACCTTGCTGTAGCGTTGATTATACTAATCGCAGTATAAGCGCCTTGAGTGTTGCTTGAGTGATGAGCCCTTGATGAGAGTTGAGTGTAGCCTGTGTTGAAATTCCTCGTTGAGTTGAACCAGTGAAATCCGTGAGAAAACCGTTGCTAATTGAGGAGATCAAGATGGCGAGATGTTCCTCGTGGCACGGCTGATGAGAGAGAGCGAGGCCTTGAACGCTTCCGTCTTCTTGGCCTTCACGATTCACTTCGCGAATCAAATCACAATCTCTCTCACATTTGTATGTGAGAGAGCGAGAGAGACCGAAACAGCGCGAATTCACCTTGTGAATCAGTGTAGTGTCTCGGCTGTTCCGCCGAGAGGCCGCGAGGTGCTGCCGCGCCGTGGCAGCGCCGTGAGTCGTACCGAGCTGAGCATAACCGCGGGAATTCAAATTACTGAATTCCCAAACACGGCCGCTTTGAGTAGCTCGGTCGATATTACCGACTGTTTTTTCTTTCGGCCCGGCGTGGAGAGCTGGTTTTTTGGCCGTCTGCTACTTTCGCTGTTACACAGATGGTTTGATGCCCGCCCGACATTTGCAAGACCGAGGCGAAGCCGAGGTTTTGCTGCTCGGGGCGGGCATCAGAAACCCATTCATTAAAAAAAGACAAAAATAAGGTCATGAAATAAGTACAATAAAGTTTGATTTTAATAATTTAAACTTTTTCAATATATTAACATCAAGTATTAATACAATAATTAATACAAGATTTACATTTAAATTAATCAGCTTTGGTCTTAATAATTTTAACTTTCAATATATTAATCTCAATATAAAATAAATTTTTGTTTGATTTTTTTTCTTTACAAATGATTTTCTTTATCAGATTTGAAATTGTTAATATTTACAATGAAATTGCCGTTGATAGTACAATTTTTAATTTTAATATATTTGTTTAAAGTTGAATTTATTTGATCATTCAATGAGTTATTCTGATCTTGATTTTGATTTTTATCTCCATTCAGTGATTTATTTTGATTTTGGTTTTGATTTTTATCTTGAATTTGAGGATTAAAATTTTTAAGAATTCTTTTTGATTCATTGGTGCTGGTTTGCGGTTGAAGAGTTGTTGTATTGCTTGTTGTCGTAGTAGGTTTTTGATCTGAAATAAAGTTTGTTACGAATGAAAAGTAGTACAGGTAGCATCGACTCTATACATTAGTATTTTTTATGCTTACCTGAAGTTGAATTGAAGTTATTCGTAGTGATTTCTTCTTCGAAATCTGATCAATTTAAATTGTAATTAGATTCATCTTTGCCGGGTGTAGTATTTGTCAATGGTTTCGAATGAGACATTTCGTCTTGAATTTGAGGATTCAAATTTTGAAAAATTCTTATTTTACATGGAGGTGGTTGAGTAGTTACTTTATCTTTGAATCCTACTTTCACTGGTGTTTTTGAAAGAAATGTTTTGCTGTTGTGGTTTGTCGAGGGTTGATTTTCATTGTTTTCCGGTGTAAGTATTTTCTTATTGCTGGCTGTGGTAAAGTTGAGTTGTTGGTCTGAAATAAAGTTTGTTAGGAATGGAAGGTAGTACGCAAACTTATCAAGTATATTAATATTTTTTATGCTTACTTGGAATTGGATGGAACTGGTTCGTAGTGAATTCCTGGTTGGAATGCGACCAATTTGAATGGTAGTCGGAGTCAGCTTCATTGGGTGTAGTACTTGTCGATGGTTTTGGATGAGTGTTTGTCGTAGGTGTACGGATAATACCATTGAAAATCATTTGTCTATTATGTAGTGAATTTTCTATATAGCCTTGTGCTATAGCATCCGAACGCCACCTTCCTAGTTGTTTGATCATTTGCATGTTTGCACCGGATTCAGAAAGAAGCGTTGCTGCTGTTCTTCTAAAGCAGTGACCTGTGTACTTTTTTGGATTTTGTAATTTTAAATGAGAAGCAATAGTTTGTGGTACTTCACGTATCTTATTTTTTCCAATGACTTGACGAGTACATTTACCTTTGTTGTAGTGGATCAAAAATCTGTCTGTAAACTGATCGGTTGGTCTTAAGGAAATGTAATGTTTAACCTGGTTATAGAAAATGTTTCCAATAAGAAACTCGCCAGCGTAGTCGTTTTTGTTATGTTGGATCGATACTAGAAAGGCATCACCCAAATCTTTTAGGTCTTCAAGTTTCATATTAGTTAATTCATCACAGCGGAGTGCACCACAAATTCCAAATGTAAGTATTACCTGTGAATGTTAAAAATATAGTGTAAATTAACCAAGTATAAGAGTATTAATTGCGAAGTGAATATATAAATAATGAATTACCTTTGTGGCTAAATACACTTGATCATCGGCTGTTGTCATAAATTTCATAATTTCAGTCCAGGTTAAAGTTTTTGATTTTTTAGGTTTGTAACCTTTACCACAATTTCTTATCATACTTTTTAAAGCGAAGAACTTAGTAATATCAACATTGTCTTTTGTATTTAAAGTATTTCGAAGCATACTCCATATGCTCCATAGAGTTGGCGGTTTCAATTTTAGTTTTAAGGTGTTAAAGTAAACAATTAAATTGTTTTCTTCGGAGTTTGTTGAAAGTGAATTTTTATTTTCTTCTTTCCATTTTTTGTAAGCGTTGTAGACTGGGAGGTAGCGTTCGGAAGACTTCTTTGGTAATGTTTCTGACTCTATAATTATTTTTGACTCTTGGTCAAAATTTTTTAAGATTTCTTCTTCGTCTTCAGAACCATCGGATGAGGATTCATCTGTGTTTGTTTCATTGAAAGACATTTTTTTATCTCAATGGAAATTGAGAAATTGCACGTAATTTTATTGCTTTTAATCTTCACTTGTTTGGTTAAGCACGTTTTAGGTTAGAAAGGGGACACTATCACTGCATGTGAACGCAGTATCTATTGCTACATTTCTCGAGAGAATTTGTAGAAAATAGTAATTCAATTTTACATTTCTCGAGAGAATTTCAGTCAGAGCGCGTGTCGAGCTATTATTTTTCTGTAAGATATCGTGCAGTCCGAGTGCTGGGACTTGTGTAGTGTGTCACTTAATTGTTTCTACACGACTCGAAAGTACGTGTAGCAAACAAGGAAAAAAGTAATGACCACGATCAAACAATACCACTTTTTATTTCAACTAACTCTTTTTTCTCGTCACCCGTGCACTTTCCTCTGTTTATTTCGTACGTGTCTAACCTTCACACCGCACAAACATCTTTCCTCGGACATGCGCACGGGCGCTCAAGCGCCGCGGGTCAGGAAATTTCGGCAACCAATCAGAGCGCGCGGTTGGTCTAAAATAGGATGCGAAAGTTTCTCTTTCGGCCCGGAGATGCGGGCCGGAAGTACGTACTTTCGGGTGGGCGAGTAAGAAAAATTTATCTTTTTATGTTGGCAAACTAACTTTACATGTATTGATTTGTAAACAGTCCTGCTTATGTAATTTTAATCGAAATTCAGAATAGAAATAATGTAAACATCGACTACAAAGATACTTTTTAACTTTCTTTTTTGAAACTTGAGTCGATATCAAACGTGATAAGTCTTTTATCCATACGTAATGGTATGTAATTGTGGAAAAACCAAAGTCTTCCTCAGCCTCTTCTTCCGGCTCTTCATTTACATAATAATTTTGTAATAGAAGAAGGTTTACGTGACGATCTTTCTCGCATGACGTCATATGCAACGGTACAGTTTTAAATCTTCCATTACTTTTTTTCAATACATAAACATTCACTGAAATGTTATTTTGTTTTTCGAACTTTTGAATCTGTTTTGGCTTGACAGGAAATTTAATACCTTTAAAATTGAGTTCATTTTCATAATTTTTATACGATGCTACTCTATCAGAGCTATATTTCGGAGGGTGCAGCGCTGAAAGTATAGCCCATTTAAAACATTCATCATCGAAATTCTTTACATTGACACATGCGTGCTTTTTCTATACTTCTGGAGGTAAACTAATATAGGAGCTCCCTTGTATTGGACTATATCTATTTATATTAAATATATAAGTTAAATTAAGTATTGCACGCAGTGTCCAGCCAGAATCTTGTTCTTGAAACTCTTCCATATCCCTTTGAATTGGTTCTTGAATATTTTCTTGAAATCACTGCTTTATATTAGTTGTGTGTAAAATAGGTTTAGCCTTGGTATTGAAATACTTTATTTCTACTATCTCTTTTTCAACTTTCGAGATGACATACTCAGCTGCAAGAACTGCATAAACCTTGACATTATCTTCTCTTTTAAGACTATTTTTCACTCTAGTTTCAAATAAAAATCGAGAATCTTTCATAAATGTAAAAATGTCTAAATTTTTCATATTGGTTATCACCCCAGTTCTAAGGTGATTATTAAACGCACACTCTAAATTATCCCATTTTACTCTGTCACTTCGTTTTTCACGATTTCCTACACCTTTACCACTTTTCAATAAGCATTTCAACTTTATCTGCACTTCTTTTAAAATTGCTATGGTTGATAAAAACTTTCGCTTTTCTGGAACAATTATTTCAGATTTACGTAAGCACAATCTCAATAATCTTAAATTTTTATAACCGAATTTTATCCATTTCGTCACTTCTTCGGTGTTGTTTTTTTTCTCTGTTAGAAGCTGATAGGCTTGGAGCATAATGCTCACAACCTTTTGACAATCGTATGCAGACATACTGATTGCTTTGAGATTCCGCTTTAGACTGAATCGCAGCCCTGCACTCTTACCGTATTTATAGGGCATGTGTGATTAATAAATAATAATAATAATAATAACGGTATGAAGAATTTAATTCACATGAGTCTTAATGCATGCTGTGTAAATATGTTGACGAGCAGTGGTTGTAATTGTATACTCTTTCGGTATGCCGCTTTCTGAGGTGGTATAAAGTTTATACTTCAACGCATGGAATGTAATAACGATAAACTCATGGCAATGCTTTTCCTAGAATCCGATACAGATATTTAACATAAGAATTGCGTTCAATCTGTAGTATACATGATGTGTAAATATGTGATTGTAATTTGATACTCTTTCGGTACGCTGTGAAAAAATAAGTTACAAAGCTAGATCATCAAATGAAATGCGTTACGTATGACGAATCGGTAGAAAGAATTAATTGTAATCTAATTCGCACGAGTCAGAATGCATGCTATGTAAATCTGTTGACGGCAAGTGGTTATCATTTAATACCCTTTCAGTATACCGCTTTCGGAATTCTGACTTAATTTTATAAGACAAAGGAGACGGTACACAAGGAGATTGCGATTGAAATAATTCCAAGTTCAAGAACCGTAGCTACAAGAAAAAATCTGATTTTTGCACATATCTCGTAAACAGTTCAAGATATCGAAAAAATAATGAAATTTTTGGTTCCTCATGAGACGTGATTATCGGGCCATCTACCCATTGACATTGTCAAATAAAATTTTTATTAACAAATTTATAATCCCTAATTTTATAAGACGAAACAAAAGAGAGTGGATAAGGAGAGCGCAATTGAAATACTCTCCAGTTCCAAGAATCACGCAGTACGAATATCGGAACAAAGAGGAGGTGCAATAGATAACGCATTGCATATACGGGGCATCAATATACAATAAACTCATGCTCCAATCAATTTTATTCTATATCTCGTAAACGGCTCAAGATATCGAAAAAATAATGAAATTTTTGGTTCCTCATGAGACGTGATTATCGAGCCATCTACCCATTGACATTGTCAAATAAAATTTTTATTAACAAATTAATAATCCTAATTTTATAAGACAAAACGAAAGAGTGTAGAGAAGGAGAGCGCAAATGAAATACTCTCAAGTTCCATAAATCAATCGAAGCGATAAGATATACTTCTTTCAGGATGGCAATGAGTCATACGGCTTGTGCCGCTACACTCGCTCGATGACATTTGATCTCATACAGTATGCTCGTGATGCACACAGCAGTCCCCGATCGGTCTGATCCACGAGAGAGAGAGAGAGAGAGAGAGAGAGAGAGAGAGAGAGAGAGAGAGAGAGAGAGAGAGAGAGAGAGAGAGAGAGAGAGAGAGAGAGAGAGAGAGAGAGAGAGAGAGAGAGAGAGAGAGAGAGAGAGAGAGAGAGAGAGAGAGAGAGAGAGAGAGAGAGAGAGAGAGAGAGAGAGAGAGAGAGAGAGAGAGTTGTATACGGCAGCTCTTTTTTTTACAAATACAGCAGCCTCACACGATGCAATTATCATCATGTACCCACACGAAAATTAATCTATGAAATATGGTATCATCATCCTTTACCGTTATAAAACTTTGTAATTATTATTGAAGCTCTTAGAAACTTGTGGAATCTCCCTAAAATAACACTTTTTAAAAAAAGTAAAACTTTGGCGAGTATAAGTGTATTCGTAATCTCTCCCCCCCCTCTCTCTCCATCCTCACTCTTTCTCTCCCTCTTTCTCTTCATCTCTCTCTTTCTCCCCTCTCTCCCCCAAAAGAATATCATAGTTTAAAACAAACACATGAAAGAAGTGGAATCAATTATTATTTTATATAGACAAGTACATTTTTGTAACATAGAAATATGGAATTATTTTTATAACAAAAAATCGTAAGTACTACTAAAAATAAACTCATGAAACTGATGGAATCAATTAAGTGCAGGCAAGTCAATTATTATAATAAAGAGAATTTTTTAAATAAAACTTGTTTAATATATATTTAATATAAAAATGTGTATAAAAAATAATTACGTCTAACAAAAAATATTACAAAAATACTAACATAATAACTGTAATTGAAACACAAAAAGTTAAAAAAATTTTGCGTAAACATTTTCGAAGTATAGATCATAGAAGTCACCACCCTTAAAAGAAAATTTCCCAAAATTTTAAAAATTACATTAGCAGTTTAAGAAGATGTTTAATTAAAATTCATATTTGCAGATAATAGGTAGATTGATTTGTGTAAGAAAAACTTACACGAATTTATGATGTATAACAGCTCATGGTTAAACTATTTTACAGGGTGGTGACTTCTATGATCTATACTTCGATATGTTTACGCAAAAATTTTTTAACTTTTTGTGTTTCAATTACAGTTATTATGTTAGTATTTTTGTAATATTATTTGTTAGACGTAATTATTTTTTATACAAATTTTTATATTAAATATATATTAAACAAATTTTATTTTAAAAATTCTCTTTATTATAATAATTGACTTGCCTGCACTTAATTGATTCCACCAGTTTCATGAGTTTATTTTTGGTAGTACTTACGATTTTTTGTTATAAAAATAATTCCATATTTCTATGTTACAAAAATGTACTTGTCTATATAAAATTATAATTGATTCCACTTCTTTCATGTGTTTGTATTAAACTATGATATTCTTTTGGGGGAGAGAGGGGAGAAAGAGAGAGATGGAGAGAAAGAGGGAGAGAAAGAGAGAGGAGGAGAAAGAGAGAGAGAGGGAGGGGGAGAGAGAGATTACAAATACACTTATACTCGCCAAAGTTTTACTTTTTTTAAAAAGTGTTATTTTAGGGAGAATCCCCAAGTTTCTAAGAGCTTCAATAATAATTACAAAGTTTTATAACGGTAAAGGATGATGATACCATATTTCATAGATTAATTTTCGTGTGGGTACATGATGATAATTGCATCGTGTGAGGCTGCTGTATTTGTAAAAAAAATGGAATAACACTTTCATTGTATCAAGAAATCCCTTTTGCTATATATAATAATAGTATATATACTCTTCTTTTTATAGAAAAATTAATTTATTGTATAGAACCGGTAAGATAAAATTGTCAGAAGAAAATAATTATTTATTATTAGAATTCCTTTTCATAGAGTATAAGTTTTTTATTCATATTTTTATATATTACAGAAACACCTTATACTTGGCTTATATTATACTTTCGTAGAAAGTTTTGTTATAAAAATAAACATTGCTATCTTCATAATTGTAAGTAAAATAAAATAATTTGAATTTTTCCATATCCGTTGTAATGATTACTTTTTAACAAATGATTTATGGAAATAATTCATTCCAGTACAACTTTTCGAACCTATGATTAAAATGAAGAACTATAAAGAACTATATGATTAAAATAAAGGACTATTTGTTTCCATTTTTAAATAGTGTATTATTATATATTTACCTCAATCAGTAATGCAAACAAGTAGAGGTATTCCTCTACCTGTTATACTTATTAACAATTTGGATTTTACATCCCTCACTCAATTAGTTATATACCAAAAGCCATATATTGAAAATACCTTACGGATACATTATATGGTTTTAAGAATTAACATTTATAGCTGTTATATTAACAGCTTTGGGTTTTACATCAGATATCCCCTTCAAGAATGAAGAAAATATATAGTTAGAATTAATTGCAAGTAATTTGTCACATTTGATATTATCTCTCATAATGTAAGCTAAGTGAGAAGCTCCAAAACCTATTTCATTGATCGTAAAGGATTTTCAATGTTTTATGTTTGCAATATGACCAGTCGGGTGATAAGACTTTTTTTGAGACAAAGTTTATATTCTTTGTATAAATCGTTTATGGTTATGATTTGAAAAGTTAGAAAATATAAAAATTTATTGTGAAATGGCATTGTAAAATAACTTGTTTTTTAAAATAATTAAAATTAGAAAATTGTTATGTTTGATACTTTTCAAATCATAACTATAAATCATTTATACAAAGAATATAAACTTTGTCTCAAGAATCACCCGACTGGTCATGTTGCAAACATAAAAAATTGAAAATCCTTTACGATGAATGAAATAGATTTTGGAGCTTCTCGCTTAGCTTATATTATGAGAGATAATGTCTTTGTCACAAATTATTGTAAAATAATTCTAAATATTTTCTTCTTTTATAAAGGGGTTATTTGATGTAAAATCAAAAACTGTTATAATCCTCTAATTTGTTAGCATTACTGTTTGGTAAATATACATAATACACTATTCAAGAATGGAAACAATGTCCTTTACCGAACTCAGCTTATAGTCCCCTTGTATTTAATTTATAGTTCTGGTTCAGACAGTTGTATTTGAATAAATTATTTCAAGTAAGTCATTTGTTAAATGGTAAAAGCTTTACCAGATATGAGAAAAAGTAAAATTAACAAATTTTACATTTGTTATTAAAGACATTATCTTCCATAATATAAGTTAAGCGAGAAGCTCCAAAACCTATTTCATTCATCATAAAGGATTTTCAATGTTTTATGTTTGCAACATGACCAGTCGGATGAAGGCTTTTCTTGAGACAAAGTTTATATTCTTTGTATAAATGGTTTATAGTTATGATTTGAAAAGTTACAAAAGTAAAATTTGTTAATTTTACTTTTTCTCATATTTGGTAAAGCATTTACCATTTAATAAATGACTTACTTGAAATATTTTATTCAAGTACAACTTTCTGAACCGGAACTATAAATTAAATATAAGGAGACTGTAAGATGAGTTTAGTAAACGACTTTGCTTCCATTCTTGAATAGTGTATTATATATATTTACCTCAAACAGTAAGGCTAACAAGTTAGAGGAATATAACAGTTTTTGATTTTACATCAAATAACCCATTTATAAAAGAAGAAAATATTTAGAATTATTTTCAAGTAATTTGTCACAAAGACATTATCTCTCATAATATAAGTTAAGTGAAAAGGTTCAAAACCTATTTCATTCATCGTAAACGATTTTCAATGTTTTATTTATGCAACATGACCAGTCGGGTGAAAATTTTTCTTGAGACAAAGTTTATATTCTTCATATAATGGTTTATAGTTATGATTTGAAAAGTGAGAAAATATAAAAATTTATGGTGAAATGAACTCGACTCCGACTCGATCTCGACTTGATCTCGACTAGATCCCGACTCGACCCCGTCTCGATCTCGACTCGATCGCGACTCGATCTCGACTCGATCCCGACTCGATCTCGACTCGATCTCGACTCGATCTCGACTTGATCCCGACTCGATCTCGACGCGATCTCGACTCGACCCCGACTTGATCCCGACTCGATCCCGACTCGATCTCGACTCGACCCCGATTCGATCCCGACTTCATCTCGACTCGATCCCGACTCGATCCCGACTCCATCCCGACTCGATCCGAACTCGATCCCGACTTGATCCCGACTCGACCCCGACTCGATCCCGACTCGATCCCTACTCGACCCCGACTCGACCCCGACTCGAACTCGACTTGACCCTGACTCGATCTCGACTCGATCCCGACTCGATCTCGACTTGATCTCGACTCGATTCCGACTCGATCTCGACTCGATCCCGACTCGATCTCGACTCGATCTCGACTCGATCCCGACTCGATCTCGACTCGATCTCGACTCGATCCCGACTCGATCTCGACTCGATCGCGACTCGATCTCGACTCGATCTCGACTCGATCCCGACTCGATCTCGACTCGATCGCGACTCGATCTCGACTCGATCTCGACTCGATCCCGACTTGATCTCGACTCGATCCCGACTAGACCCCGACTCAATCCCGACTCGACTCGACTCGACACGCACCTCGACACACCTCGACCCGACCCGACTCGACACATCTCGACTCGAGCTCGATCCTCGAGCGAACTCACGGACCTCAGTCGAATCTCGAGTGTACCGAGGTTAAGCTTTTGAGCTAGTTTCGATCGACCTCGATCGACTACTCGGGTTAGCCTCGATCAAGCTGTCAAGTAGTCTCGATGCCGGCATTAAATATTAAACGTTATTTTCTTTATCGGGCACTCCGTGCGTATTTTCTCTAGATTAGGAATATAAAAAAAAATTATATCCAGTTTAAGCGTTTAACAAGCGGAAAAAATTAATCGTCACATCGCTGGAACAAATTTATTTTGTTCAATGGGACATGCAGAGGACAAAACATAAGTATAATCCGAATCATCTTGTATTATTTTGGCAAGTGAAAAATCCCTTTTTAAGTTGTACTTATCGGTTTTTATTCGAACCTTGCTGAGTGTCTTATTCGCGGCTGCAACAATTTCTATCACTAGTCCGGTTAGGGATAAAAACTATTATTCAGAATTACTATTCATACGTGGATAGTATTTGTATGTTACCCCCTTTGTATTACCTATTTTATAATATATCTTGATTAACGTAGTTAATGTAACCACTGTGAACGCACTCATTGTAAATGGGTCCGCGTATTCGCTCGAGATACCCAATTTTGATTTCCACCCTTTTATTTATAGATTGAGGTGATTGAACAATCCACTTCTGAGCAATATTCGTTATATCACTTCTATTGACATATCCAACCATAGCCTGAAATATTATATGGTAAATTTTCAATTCTTCAATTTGAGGTGCCACTGCCATTACTTTATCATGCTTTTACGACTTATTTTATGTTGAATTTTTTATGCGTTACTTCTCTTTTTTTTATCTCTTTACTCTATATTCTCTGTAAAAGGAATCATTGCTCGTTTATTATTATTCAATAATTAGACGTTTGAAACCCTTCATTTTTTACTCACTTTCAGGCACGAAAAAAGCCGATTCAAACAAGTATTAAAAAATTACTTAAGGTAATAAACTAATTTTACCGAAAGTAGCTATGGTAACTCTTTTCGATTGATTTATCTAACTATACTAATGATTGCGGACATTGTCATTATCAAATAGTTACGGTGATAAACTAATTTTCTCTGTGATCATCGCTTTATAATGTTTATGACGTCCTCAGAGTTTCAACAAGCTCAATCCATCAGTTTAAATTTTATTACTAAAAATTAAACATCATAGAAAAATATAAACTAACAGATAACATAATAATATGTATAAATCGTTTTTCTAACTAAGTTGTGGACCGTCAAGTTGTCAGGACCATGTGATACAGCCAGATAGAGTCGTATCTTTCTTATGTTTTCGGGCGTGATCGGCTGCCAGGCATCGTCGGCGGTCTGTGATGCTTCCAAATATTTCCAGATACTACAGAGAAGTATGTCTCTGCACCGAGGCATACTCCCTCTTGCCTCAAAGTTTACCTGACTGGAAGGTATAGCCTTCTTATCCTGGGTATTGTTGGATACCCGCGTAAAAAAATTTACGTTTGGCACAAGTTTGGGCAATGTTCATGTTTGGCAAAGCCTCTGCCAAACTTTCCCAACGAGACTTTGCCAAACTTCGAATTTTCCAGCTTATTGTTGAGCTGAAGTTACGCGGAAGTTTCGCAGAAGTTTATCGAAAGTAATGTATTTTTTAATTTTTCAGCTTTTTGTTTAGCTTAAGTTACGCGGAAATTTCGCAAAAGTTTGTCTCAAATTTGTATTTTTTAATTTTTCTGTTTATTTTTTATCTGAAGTTACGCGGAAGTTTCGCAAAAGTTTGTCTAAAGTATTGCATTTTTTAATTTTCTAGCTTACTGTTCAGCTGAAGTTACGCGGAAGTTTCGCATAAGTTTGTCTAAAATTTGCATTTTTAAATTTTTCAGTTTATTGTTTAGCTGAAGTTACGCGGAAGTTTCGCAAAAGTTTGTCTAATGTATTGCTAAACGAGAAATAAAAATTGAGGTAATGCGCCAGTACTTGGTGAAAGTTTATCAAAAGTTTTGCCAAACCTCTGCGAAACTTCTGCAATATGTTTGTGACTGGTGACGAGAGAGAGAGAGAGAGAGAGAGAGCCGAGGCGCCGAGCTTACCGAAGCGAAGGTGATGCGTCATCACTCAGGAAGCGACGAAAGTACTTCGTCGGCGACAGCGAGATGACCAAGGCGACCTGGCAGTCGGCAAGCCTCCAAAACCCTTCACCAAGGTCCGACACGGAAGCGGACTCGTAATTCTCCGCCTCGGAGCAGAGCGACCGGCAAGCGCACCAGACCAGCGCGACCGAGCAGCGTTCCCGAGCGACACGAGCGTTTTGCAGAGCGAACGAGCCCGGCAACCTCTGAGGCGCTCTAAGGTTTACGGCGCCGAGGAACCGACATAGCCATGCAGCTCTCCAAGTCCTGCAGCAGACCCATCCTCCTAAGCGCTTTGCTCACGGCGCGTCGCCGTCGCAGAGAGACCAAAAGTTTCCATTCTTTTCAGCATCTCTTTCTGCATCAATATCGTGAAAGCAAGGTTAAAATTCCGGGTATCATTGCTTCGGGTCTCATATATACGCTGGCGGAAAGATTCCGCCGCCGTTGTCCCAGTCGTTACCTCTAACCTCTACGTTGTATAATGGTGATCTGCAACAGAAAATTAGAAATTCTCACAAAGTATGTATTTTTTTACACAAAATACAAATCTTGTGTAATTAAAATACTTATCTGATGATCGCCTTGTTATTTATCGTGTATTTACACCAAAAGAAACCTTGACTTTCATGTTGTCGTTAAGTGAAAATTTTCCAAAGTCCAAACTACATGAAACTAGATAATATACAGTGTATTGACAACGCATTCATGTTATTGACAAAAACCGTTATGCGGCAATTTCATTTCGTCTGGACTTAGAAACATTTTCATCTCGGCAGCATGGAAATACTGAGTCATTTTGAGTAAAAGATCCAATTGACAGAAAACTGAGATCCAAGGCCGCCTCGGCTCTCTCTCTCTCTCTCTCTCTCTCTCTCTCTCTCTCTCTCTCTCTCTCTCTCTCTCTCTCTCTCTCTCTCTCTCTCTCTCTCTCTCTCGTCACCAGTCACAAACATATTGCAGAAGTTTCGCAGAGGTTTGGCAAAACTTTTGATAAACTTTCACCAAGTACTGGCGCATTACCTCAATTTTTATTTCTCGTTTAGCAATACATTAGACAAACTTCTGCGAAACTGCCGCGTAACTTCAGCTAAACAATAAACTGAAAAATTTTAAAATGCAAATTTTAGAGAAACTTATGCGAAACTTCCGCGTAACTTCAGCTGAACAGTAAGCTAGAAAATTAAAAAATGCAATACTTTAGACAAACTTTTGCGAAACTTCCGCGTAATTTCAGATAAAAAATAAACAGAAAAATTAAAAAATACAAATTTGAGACAAACTTTTGCGAAACTTCCGCGTAACTTAAGCTAAACAAAAAGCTGAAAAATTAAAAAATGCATTACTTTCGATAAACTTCTGCGAAACTTCCGCGTAACTTCAGCTCAACAATAAGCTGGAAAATTCGAAGTTTGGCAAAGTCTCGTTGGGCAAGTTTGGCAGAGATTTTGCCAAACATGAACATTGCCCAAACTTGTGCCAAACGTAAATTTTTTTACGCGGGTAGACTACTTATCCCGGTAACCCTGGAGACGGCGACAATCCTTGATCGCGGCGATGGTACTGCCTGGGAAAGTTGATGAATCCCATTCGCGTGATTAGAAAGCTACTTGATTCTGTACTTGCGGGCAGTAGTAGGGACAATAAAATAAAAGGTAACACGCGGTATATAAATCTTCAATCGACGGACGGGATAAAATCCGTTGGCCGGAAAAACTGTAAAATCCATTTCTATAATATCCTGCCGAAGCTGGGGGTCGAGTATTTCCGCAGCGGTCTCGTGTCGGTAGACAGGCCCGCCTGGGGCTGTCTTGCGCTCCCACATTTACGGGACGTCGAAGCTCAACGGCTCAGCGGCCACGCGGCGGTCCGTCCATTAGCTCCGAACGTAAATACGGGAAAAGCTTCCGCCTGCTCCCGCTATAAAACCATATTGATTCACGCGCGGCCGCGTAGGAGCAAATGCACACGCGGCCTCCTATTAATAACGCCGACGCGGGCCGCGCATGGCGGCTTCGGCCGACCGCCGCGACATTAGCCATTTAATCGAATATTGCGCGAAACGAGGGTTTAATTAGAATGGCGCTTCGCGAGCTGCTGCGCCCCCGGCCTCGAATCGAACGATGCAGCGCCTCTCGCAACTTATAAATTATGATTCAGCGAAATGATCGCGTTGCCGGCCTTACTATCATTACAGCGCATTTGCGCCTCACGCGCGACGAAAGATAAACAGCCGGCAGCTTTCCAAGCCCGGACGCAATCCGAGCGGACACAAGCTCGTGTTTACATGGAATTTACGCTGGCCGGCGGTGATTAATTAAAAATGAATTACACCGATGAGCAGTCGAGCGTGTTAATGATTTTCGAGTAGCGCGTGATTTAGGCGCGCCGCCACTCGCTTTTCGCCAGCGTATCCGAGGTGACGGCTATCCACTCATCGCTGCCGTATTTAGATGAAAACCAACTTCGATAATGGTCAATGTGTTGCGCGATTACATAAACTGACAGCAAAGCGACGTGAAAGCCATTATAAGAAGATTATTTCTTCAAACTTATCTTCTTTCAAATTTGGTGGTTTTTCTAAATAGCTTTTTCAGTATAACGTATATTTAAAACATATTTTGAACCTTAATTTAAAAATTTCCAAAGAAACTTTATTTGCATGGATGTTACATTTAGACAATTCTAATAGAAACTTTTCACTTTAAAAATCTCACCAAAAAATGTTAAAAACATTTAAAATGATATTTTTGACATATTTAAAAGGTACATCATTTAGGCAAAGTCACACTTGACATTGAGAATTTAAAATAAACTAGCGTTAATTTGGCGCGCCCTCTCTTCCCTGTTTCTCCATTTCTTTCGAGTTTCGAGATCGATTCGAGATTTCGAGATACCTCGCAGAAACGCTCGAAAACCGAACGAATCTTGATCGCTGAATTTATATTAAGGATGCGGTCGGGGGGAAGCCATATTCCGACGATTCACAGTAAAATTGAAGTCGACTTGCGAATTCCGCAATACCAAAATCAAATACCGAAATCAAATTGTGTTTACATTTTGCATTTTTAAATACACACGTTCTATACCTATATTCCATATACTAGCATTAATCAGCGCGCTACGCGCGCCACTGTTTATTGGTCTTTTGTTTCTCTCCTTTCGAGATTCGAGACGGATTCGATTATTCGAGATTTCGAGATCGTTCGAGGGCAAAATAGATTATCTCGAATGCTCAATTTATATAAGGGATATAGTTTTCTAACAGTGTACCTGAATATCCTTATTTTACCTATTCTTATAAACTGATGATAAAATATTCATATAAAGCTCTTTCACTATCTAGATTATAGCTAAATAATAATTTAAAAAAACTAAATATATATGTACAAATCCGTGGACTACAGACAACAACTGGGGTACAAAAACGGAAAAATTTTTTTTTGAGAGCACACCTACCGCATAAGGTTTTTTCGGTTCTTTGGGGGTCCTCCAACATGAAAATACTCGTGAACACTCATTATCCGTTGCCAAACTTTTTTGCCGACGAAATCAATTTTTCTTATGGAAATTTAACATGGGAAAAATGGACGAAAAGTAGTCATTGATGATTAACCAATAACAAACTATTGAAGAGGCCAAACCAAATTCCACAAAAAAGTGATTAAAGTTGAAGAGTAGAGCTTTAATTTGAGATGAGAATCGTTAAAATCGGTCGATTCTGTGCAAAGCTACGTGAAGTTGAAAATGGCGAATAACGACGAAAAAGAGTGATTTTTTTCAAACCCACGTAATTCTTCAAATTTTTGTCATTTTTCGTCATTTTCAACTTCACGTAGCTTTGCACAGAATCGACCGATTTTAACGATTCTCATCTCAAATTAAAGCTCTACTCTTCAACTTTAATCACTTCTTTGTGGAATTTGGTTTGGCCTCTTCAATAGTTTGCTATTGGTTAATCATCAATGACTACTTTTCGTCCATTTTTCCTATGTTAAATTTCCATAAGAAAAATTGATTTCGTCGGCAAAAAAGTTTGGCAACGAATAATGAGTGTTCACGAGTATTTTCATGTTGGGGGATCCCCAAAGAACCGAAAAAGCCTTATGTGGTAGGTGTGCTCTCAAAAAAAAATTTTACGTTTTTGTACCCCAGTTGTTGTCTGTAGTCCGCGGATTTGCACATATGTGTATATCAATCATTCGAAGTTTTAAGAGTTTTAAAATTTCAAAAATTTGCGAGTCTTCTAATGAGGCTAGATATCTTGGACAGTAGCTAAACTATTATACTATCATCTTCGCGATTAAGGATTTTTAAATTCAGCATAATTTGCAATACATGAGTCGAACTAAATAAATTCGTTAGTGGAATTAGAAGAATTAAAGAAACATTAAATCAGAGATAACTGAAAGAAGTATTTTTAAAAATTATACTAGCAGACTAATCAACTATTGCTAATTAAAATCAACTAAGACAGAAATTTAATCTTGATTATGTGGTGCATTACGGGCAATTATGCTTTATATAGAAGTTTCACACTGATGTTTTATTATACAGTTGTAATGTAAGTTAAATGTATTATTAATATTTCTATGTTATACTCGGTAAACCCATTGCTTGCTTTATTATTATAATTCGGATTATTACTATATCAATCATAATTTCATTACGAATTTATTATTACATGTGTATAGCATTGTAAAATAACTGCACTTACACCAAAATCTACATTTGCGTTATTCGAATGGATTCTGTGATGGGTGATCGCTATTGACAAAGTGTGTTATAGATGTTCTGAATATATGTTTCCGCACTATAAACCTGCAAAATGTTGTATCAACACGTAAAATAAATATTGTGTAAAACTATATTATAAATAAATTATACCTTTTGAAGCACGTTAGCATTATTTAAATTAAAAATGAAAAAGCAGGGTTTTTAAAGCAAATATGTTAGACTAGAAGTGACAAAATAAAGTGTTTAGAAAAAAGAACAGGCCTTTAAATGTAAAAAAAAACATGCGTGAGATTGTAAGATAAACGAAAAAACAAGGAAAAATAATAATAAGTCACAAAAAAGTTTCACCTATAGGGATTTTCGTATGTGAATGGATAACATTACAATAACATCATTTAAATAATATGGAAATCATGAAGCTTGTAATATTTAGATAGTAAATCAAGTTCGGTATACAGCAAATCATTGTTTTGACTATAGAATCGATTTTGTTAATATAGCTGCGTGAAAATCATTCGCATCGGTAAATATTGCAAAAGTTTGGCCGTTTTATTTGTGTATAAAGCCTACAGAAAGTAACGGTTTAACGGGAAAATTTAGATGTTTCTCTTATAAGTTAGAAGATGTGACGCGGAACGAGTAAGGCATACGTGAGGGTGGCGTAGTGCAGGCAGTTTCTCTTTCTTAGCGCGTATAGGTACGTCCCTATATAAATTGCAGAATTAGCAACAATGACGCAGCATCGTCGTCACCGTCGTAGGGTCCGGCAAAGCAATCAGTTAGGAGGACGGTCGCGTTCGCATGCGCAAGGCCGATCAGCGAAGCCCCTCCCCCACTCTGGCGTTGATTAAAAGCAAATAATTAACGCGTTTCGCGCCCCGCGCTCAATGGATTCGCGCTCCATAGACACGAGCGCGCGCGGACGCATTCACTCACGCACGACAACATTCGCCGCACGAGTGTTCGGTGCGCACACAAACGCAGTGAGAGAGAGAGAGAGAGAGAGAGAGAGAGAGAGAGAGAGAGAGAGAGAGAGAGAGAGAGAGAGAGAGAGAGAGAGAGAGAGAGAGAGAGAGAGAGAGAGAGGGGGGGGGCAAATATATTCAAGCACGCATATAAACAGCCCTGTGTCAGGAAGCCGGCCTGTCACACAGCCTAATGTTTGGCCAGGATTTGCATATGTCTATCTGGCCCATATCCATTTCTGGAGGGTTACCCGGGAGGGTGGTGGCAGCAGCGCACACCGCGCACCTATCTCCCCACTCCCGGCGCTCTCGCATTACCGGCTGTATTGCGGTTACATAATAGTTACGTAGTTAGCCCATCCGCTCAGTTTGCCCTCTCCACAGTGCCAGCGCCCCAGCAGCCGAGCGACAAGCTCATTTGCGAATTCACTGACAATTAAGAAACTGTTATCGGATCCCCTTCCACGTACCAATGTACACCGATGCCTTCCAAATTAGCCAAAGTCGTCCTCACCTTTCCTTCGCACCTGGGGGTGTATAATTTTTTACCTTTGCAGTTAGAATAGCATTTCAAACGAAAAACCACTACTATAGCGTACACATGTTTCGTCTAGCTTTCACAAGTTCTAAATTGATTTTATTATTTTATTGGAATTTTATTCTTATGCCTTGACTATTTAATTACCACAATATTTACATGAAAAGTATCCAAATAATTTTAATTACAAGTGATTGTAACATCTTTTACTGACTAGAGAGTAAACAATGGGTGTTGTATATCTTTATTGATAAACGGTATTTTTAATTGATATTCTTAACTATTTATCCCCTGAAACAATTATTTTCATTGAATATTGATTTTTCATTCTGAAGAACTTAATATTTTATATTACTTTACTTTAGTACTTAATTACGTTTATACTATTTTGGGCGTAGAGAAGTACAAATTCTATACTATAATTTATATACACGTAACTTACCGTTTCAAATAATAAAATCGACACGACTGTTATATATTATCAGATATCTAATTTAGAATCTATAAATAAAATGCTCATGAGTTGTTGAAGAGTCAATATTTTCCAGGGAATAAATCCATATATTGGCGAATGCAATTTACTAATCTCGCTCGCGTATCGTAACTCGAAACTTACAGTCTGTTCCCTGAATTGAAGTGCAGGTTGGGAATCTTTGACGATACTGACAAAATTTTGAAATCTTCGTGCATAAATGAGATAAGCCTACAAAGATGTTCGCGTGTCATCGGCCGTTGAGCAAAGAGAGTAAGCGACGAGTCTGATCGCTACGATCCATGATTGTATGGTTACACCGACCTAAATATGCGAATTTACTTGTTCCTGTGGTAGATAAGATACTTAGATAGATATAAAAAGAACGAGTTAAAACGCTTATATTCTTAGATATTTAATAAATAAAGACAATATTTTCGTAATAAAAAAGTAAATCCAAACATGTTAATAATCATCTATAAATATTCAGTTTTTTCAAAATTTAGTTTTAAAAAAGTAAAAACTTAGCCTCTCCACCTTATTATCAGAGGATAATAAATAATTTTCATTAAATAATAAAGCACATCTGTACAACAAACCTGTTCATTTTATAAACATATTCTTATTAAAATTAAATAATTGTGGCGTTTCCTTTAAATAAATTTCTGGGTGATACGGATAGCATAAAACAAAAGAAATTACTGAAATCAGTTTACACATATGTGTGCATATATAAATCGATGCCTCGTATGAAGAAAAGCACTGTTCACGGGACTTGACGAAGATTAGCACTACTCAAAATCTCTGATGAAAAGTAGCGCAGCTCAAAATCTCTGAGTTCAATTACTGAGTATAGGTAAAATTTATAGAAGCCAAGTACGTATGGTTGTCTCGTGAGAATAAAGATCTTGTGCATTATTTAAGATAAATCTTTGAGTATTTTAAATGAAACAAAAGACTACAACTTCATTTTTCATACAAAATGCTTATAACTTCGAATAAAATTAAGATATTAGTTATGATTAAGATTTATTTATTTCTGGTGAGGTGTGGTAATATTAATAAGGAGAGACACTTTTATATATAAAGAATGACTGGTTTATTCAGTTTCAGTATAAAGGTAATCCGAGCACTTCATAGCGACTCGCGCAAGGTGCTTTCCGCTCAGCGTGCGGCAGTAGAGAGACAGAGCAGCGTATCGTTCGCTGCCTCTCGACTTAGACTTAATGCTTGCTCACACACACACTCTAGGAAGGGGAGAGGTACATGTTTACACTCGGACCCATACGACATTGCGCGCTCTCGATACAGTCGCGCGCTCACACATACCTACTGTATATATATATATATATATATATATATATATATATATATATATATATATATATATTCATGCGTACAATATAGATGTATACTATTTTCAACAATTTCACTTGAATCCACTTACTTTTACTTGACTATAAGTTGGTTTCAATACTTTCTTTTATTTGATTTGCTTTGTTTTATTTGATTATTGAATGCCCTCATGAGAGGAGTAACGAAAGTAAACTTGAGAATACTTCATGTTCAAAGGTTAAAATTTTGCATAGAAGTTGGTATTATGCTGTATAATTTGTTATGCATATTAGGAACATCATTAATGCTTTTTTTAACGCTTTTAAAAATTTCAAAAGTAGACAAAAGTGAAACAAATGTTTTCTCCATAAATTTACGTTATATAGCAAAACTATGTCCATGTGTGTGTGTGTGGGTGTGTGGGTGTGTGGGTGTGTGGGTGTGTGTGTGTGTGTGTGTGTGTGTGTGTGTATGTGT
This sequence comes from Torymus aiolomorphi, assembly GCA_036365515.1. NCBI lineage: Eukaryota > Metazoa > Arthropoda > Insecta > Hymenoptera > Torymidae > Torymus > Torymus aiolomorphi. The sequence continues at coordinate 214,477,068 of CM070873.1, read as the reverse complement.
GTGTGTGTGTGTGTGTGTGTGTGTGTGTGTGTGTGTGTGTGTGTGTGTGTGTGTGTGTGTGTGTAACTTTCTTTTTATATATTTTGAGCAGAGACAAAAACTAGAAGTATTTTTCTTTGATTTTTTATGAACATTTATTTCTAAATATTTATTTACTTTTTAAATATTGAGGTGCCAATTTACCCGCCTGCCACGACGTGCCCCGCCCTCTCCTATATTAGTACCTGCAGCCCAGATTTCCGCACTATAAATGGGTAAGTATATATATAAGCATACTTTATTTAATAAACATTATTTATTATCGCCTTATTAGTACTTACGAGATGATAAAAAACATTCGTCTGTATAATAACTTTTAAAATGCTGGGCAAAAGTAAAGATCAGATGTTGAACCTTGTTTCAAAATATATTTAATACTAAATTTCATCAGTGATATTAATTTTAAACGGATTTTCAAATATTATATTAAATTTAAAAATATAAAATACAGATTCTAAACATTTTTAAGCTAAGGTTTTAGAATTAAAAAAAGCCGCTACCAATACATTGGAACTTAGCTTTCTGAAACTAATGTAAGTATTGATTCTCTTTTTTAATTTCTTATGACTATAATGAATTTTATTACACCAATGAATGAATATTCTCAATAAAACTAATACATATTTGTCGAAAATACACGTTAGGAATGTTAATACACTATATTTCTCAAATACTCACATACGTAAGTGTGTGTGTGGGGGGGGGGGGGGGTGGAGGATGTACCAATAAATCTTATTTTTTTCTAAAACAATTTTTTTCTCAATAACAAATGTAGATAATCTCTTTATATTTTTACATAATATTGTCCTCAATAAGTGTAATAAGTGGTTAAAATTTTGAGTCGATAAATCAAATATTTTTGAGAAATTAATTAAAGAAATATAAAGCACATATTCCTTAATGACAAATGACAGATTAAAGATAATTTTAAAATTAAAAAAAGAAACTGGAGGTAATATGAAGAGTATTCAAGAAAAGTTTGTTGTGTTAAGTAATATTGGTTGTAACTTATAGAAATATTAAAAAAAACGAAATATTTTAAATCATTTTTTCTTATAAAACAAAAAAAATCTATAAGAACTCAAATCAGCACACACACACACACACACACACACACACACACACACACACACACACACACACACACACACACACACACACACACACACACACACACACACACACACACACACACACACACACACACACACACACACACACACACACACACACACACACACACACACACACACACACACACACACACACGGACACACACACACACGGACATTTTTTAAAATAGTATATTTTGACTCCAAATGACTCAAAACATCTTTCTAACATGTTATCTTAAAACTTTTTTTTTTCATCGTCACAAAGCTTCCTCTATGAGAACCCATGTATTTTACCTATTTTTTCTTGTACATTAGGAACAATTTTAAATATATCTGAACCTTGTACTAAAAAGGAATTTTCAAAACTCTATATTAAAATAGTAAAAAAAATCATATTTTTAAAATCTTAAAGTAATCCTTTATGATATTATTTTTAAATATCAAATTTCGTCTTAACCATTTTAAATCGTGCCATTTTTGGAGAAACTCTTGTCAGAAATTACTCTACATATTCATACCAGAAATTACTCTACATATACATAAATAGTGCATTACGATACGGGCGTGGAAGGTGATTATTTACCGCAGGAGACATTTTTCGAGCGAAGCTTTTTTCGTGCGAAAAATGTCTCCTGCGGTAAAAATTACCTTATGCACCAGTGTCGTACCGTATTTTATACTACGAGAGCCGAATAATCATATTAAAGTTATGATTTTGAGGTTAGAGTGGTTTAAAAAACTTTTTTTTGGATTTATAATTTCTTGACATTATGTAACGAACATGTAGCCCTTGAAAATATTATTTTGCTGTACGCACGAGAGTTTCCTATAAGACGTCTTGAAAAGAGCAGACTGCATCTGCACATATCTGCGGCGAATTCTCGAGTCTCATTGTTTCTCACGTTGCCAGCCATCTAAACCCAAGGAAAATCTGTACTCCGAGGTTATGGTGCTAAGCGGCGAACAAACGGAGTGGCAGGAATGGCAGCAGCATCAGCGCATTTCCATTCGAGTCGCGCGAACGCCCTTCCATCTGTACGCATGTAGCTACGCCAAGGGATAATAGAATTGTATTTACTCGGAGTTGGCATACTAGTTACGCGACGGTTCTGCCGTCTTCGCTTACTGCGCCATCGCTGCCGTCGTCGTCGTCGTCACCGACGTCCCTAAGCCGCTCGTGGCATAAATATCTTCAGTTTCGCCGCACGTCTCTTTGTGTATCTTTTTGTCCCCGGGGCCCGATCCTCTGCGTACACCTGGAGAGATAACAGCAGCCTAATTTCTAAGTTACCCTAGCACCGCGCGATGTGGCTGGAGATCGCACAGCCATCGCCGCCGGCTAGGATTAAGAATCGCGAAGCAGAGACAGAGAGAAGGTTTGCGTCTTCGAGAATTCCGTGCTATGGGCACCTAAGTATATCCGTGTTGTTTGCGACAGCAAGCGTTCGAGGAATATCGATTAGCGCTGCCTCATCTCGATGAACGCGATCACGACGTATCTGTGCCAATACATTGCGATGATTTAACCCGATTGTAATCTCAATTCCCATCACTTCATTCACTTTGAAACATGTTTCAGTTTACGTGGTAAAATTTTGTTTCTTCAATTTCAAATGGATTTTTTTCACTTATAAAGTTATAATAATTTCTTTATCATCTTTTACTTTGATATTATATTATTACTATCGCATGATTGATCGCCTCCTGAATTCGCCCGGAGGCGGAATTAGGTGTATCGAAAAGCTATAGTAGCATTATCTTCAACAAATTAAAAATACAACGTGCGTGACCCATTAACAGAACCACGCTTATTATACAGCATTTAAAAAAGAATGCATTATTAACTCGGTTCCAAAAACGATGAAATGAAAAATTGGGGCACACCTTTGCAATAACGTTTTTCCCGTTTTGTCGGTCATACAAAGCTCTTCTAATTTTCTTATGAGAAATTTTCTCGCGCCTTTCAGAGCAATTAATATTGGCTAATAAGTCAGTGATCGTTTTTCGTCCATTTCCCCATGCACTGAAAAAAGTGGATACTGAAAGCAAGTAGAAAAATCTACTTGAAAAGTATCTACTTGGCGCAAGAAGAAAACAACTCACTGCGAATATATGGGAGTGTCCTTCAAAATTATTGACTTCTCCCTTCAAATATAACATTTTTTTCCTTCGAGAAAAGTTCCTCTTTCCCCGAGAAGAAATCCTTTTGTTATAATATACAATCCACTTACAAGAGTAATATTGTTTCTTTTTACGTCAAGATCAAATCTATTAATTACAAGTAGATAATCTTCTTACTGCAAGTGAATTATTAATTGTTCTGAATAATATTTTCATTAATTATACTATAGTATATTACTACACTGTCAGAAAACTTCCACATACATATATATACCTTTTGTGTTTCCAAATGTACACATTGTATGCCTATATATATGGAATTTTATGACAGTGTACAGTATATATGACTGAATGATTACATATTTGTTGACATCGTGCGGTGTATTGTAGTTAGTACAAGAGCAATCAATCAGTAACCGCTAAACCTTTGAGCTAAATAATCTTGAGTTCGGAAAAATGAAACCTCGCAGTATTGATGAATTTATCAAATTGTCGTCTTTAGATGACAGTATTACAGCGATTTTAGAAGGTAAGTCACATGAATGTTATATTTTTTTTCTTAGTTATAGTATTTATTTTAAGATCTACGTGGCTTAAAATAACCACTATCAAATTCTACTCAATTAACGTTAGTAGATAAGCTATGCCGATTCTGGCTCACGTCGATTCTGGCTCACTGCCGATTCTGGCTCACGCCGATTCTGGCTCACGCCGATTCTGGCTCAGCCAGAATTCCACGGGGGCAGTTAACCCATGAGCCAAAATTTCACGAAGCCAGATTGACGAAACCAGAATTGTGCGGATAACCCAGAACCAACATGTGCCAGAATGGCATGGAGTTAACTCATCCAGAAAGGCACTGGGTGAGTTGACCTAGCCAGAACGGGCGTGCGTCGCTGGGACGCGGGCAGCTAGCGGGGGCGGCCAGCAGCGAGCAAGATGGCCCAGACCCCATACTAGATAATATCTAGAAATGATAAATAGTATATTTCGATACCGAGGGGGGCGTATAAGCGATTTTAAAAATTCGCATTTTACGCAGACTGTATCGAAAACGGCTGTTAAAATCTTTATTTACATTTATTCAGCATAGTGAACGATTTTATTAACTATTTTCAACAGTTAAAAATCCACACTATTCTAAATAAATGTAAATACGATAAGATTTTTACCTAAAAGAAAAAATTATTATAAAAATATATAATTGAAGTATACTTCGCCCTGAAAAAGACTATTTTTTTGTTTGTTTCTCGTTATGATAATTTTTTCGCCCTTAAAAGGGCGGATTTTTTTTTTTTTATTACAAAGAAGAAAATTAAATTAATACATATTATAGAAATAAATTAAAATAGTTTGCGGCGTACGGCATCTAAATTCTTTCTCTCATTCTGCTTCTTCTTCTTCTTCTCTTCGAGAACCTCTACCTCTGGAGATTTGGGAATTAATAGCACATCAATATTTTCGGCCGGTATCTCGTAAAGCCCCTTCACCGGATGATAGACGAGCACAGAGACTAGCAGCGATGGCGATTGTGGAGTCGTTGGTGGCTCCACTTGTGGAGACGTCGGTGGCTGCACTTGTGTGGACGAGTTGCTCTCCTGCTCTTCCACTCGTCACAAATTAACGAGGGCGAAGGTGTCGGAGCTGTGAGTTCATCCCTCTCCACCGAAGGTGACAGCGGTGGAATCAATAAGGCTGGCGGTGGTGACAAAGGCAGTGGTGGTGTCGGTGATGGTGGTGGGCACAGCTCGGGCGTCGGTGGTCTCGGACAGTACGAAGGTACCCAGCTAGATAAAATGGCCTCCAGCTCGGCCAGCGCTGGCGACACAGGCAGTGGTGGTGTCGGTGATGGTGGTGGGTACAACTCGGGCGACGGTGGAGCTGGCCTTGTGGAGTACGAAGGTGGCGAGCTGGTTAAGTCGATAACCAGCTCCTCTCTGCCCCAATCTTCTTCCAGCGCCTCCAAATGGCGCTTTATTTGTCGGAGGAACTCGTCCTCGTCGTCCCAGCCGTGTTCGAATTGCCTCTTTATTTCTCTCTTCTTTGCTTACAATTTCGCGAATGAACCGGAGTCGCGAGACGGCACGACTTATATAGCCCTCGGCGCATTCGAACCGCTGCCGCTGATCGCACGCGATTGGTTGCTATTTTGCGGAAGGGGTAAAATCGATGCAAACGCGGGTCGTGGAGGGAGCAAATTCGCGTGCATATAAATACGAACGACGCTCGCGCGCGCGTCAGTCCGCTTCTTTGCGTCCCCGCGTGCTCTCGTATACGCAGCAGCAATACGTGGCCTTGACTAGTCGGTGGCCAGTTCCTCGGCAGTGTTGCAGCACGCGAGCGATCCCCGCAGCAGCACGGTTCGCTTTCCATTTGTCTACAATTTATTGCTGTGTAATGTTAAATTCAACGTAGGAACATATATATATTCGAATAAACATTATGCGGCAGTAAATTGTAGATAATGATTCAAAGCTCACGGACATCTGTACGTTACAAGATTTTGGTAAGTTTCTCTTTATCTCACTTTGCAGTTCATGTTGTATACATCTAATGCCGTATGAATATCGTCTCAAGCATGTGAGTTGATGTGCAAGTCGGCTTTTGTCATGGCCTTGAGGCGATATTTATACGGTATTAAATGTGTAAAAATGAACTGCAAAGTGAGAGAGAGAAAAACGTTTTATAACGTATAGATGTACGCGGCCTGCGAGCAGTCAGTTTCGCGACATTGTGCAATCGTAACAGCTCCGGGTGCGCAGACACGGTAGTATTTATTAGTTGAGCGCGCGCGTGATCTCCGCAACAGCTCGTTGGTGCATTTCGCGGATACTTTCTGTGTGTCCATGAATATTCTACAATTTATTGCCGTGTAATGACATTCAACGTAGGAACATTTATATATTATAAAAATGTTATGCGGCAATAAATTGTAAAAATGAAGCTGAGGTCTTTGGACGTCTGTACGTTAAAGATTGGTAAGTTTCCTTTTTCTCTCTTTGCAATTCATTATTTACACATCTAATGTCGTATGAATATCGTCTCAAGCATGTGAGTTGATGTAAAAGTCGGCTTTTGTCATGGCCTTGAAGCGATAGTTATACGGTTTTAAATCTGTAAACAAAATGCACTGCAAAGTGAGAGAGAGCAAACATTTCAATAACGCCCAGATGTATGTGACCAGCCAGCAACCACTTTCGCTATTGCGCAGCAGTTCCGCGCAGGTACGGCAGAATTCGCCAGTCAGTCGAACGCGTGCGTTCCCCAGCGCAGCAGCTCGTTGGCGCTCCAACTATTCCGCGGATGCTTTCCGTGTGTGTGTTCACGAATTGTCTGCAATTTATTGCCGTGTAATATGAAATTCAACGTGGGAACATATATATATATATATATTATGCGGCAATAAATTGTAGACAATAAAGCAAAGTCATGGACATCTGTACGTTAAAGATTCGGTAAGTTTACTTTTTCTCTTTTTGCAATTCATTATTTACACATCTAATGTCGTATGAATATCGTCTCAAGCATGTGAGTTGATGTAAAAGTCGGCTTTTGTCATGACCTTGAAGCGATAATTTATACGGTTTTAAATCTATAAACAAAATAAACTGCAAAGTGAGAGAGAGAGTAAACATTTCAATAACGCTCAGATATACTTGGCCGGCGAGCAACCACTTTCGCTATTGCGCAGCAGTTCCGCGCAGGTACGGCAGAATTCACGCGCGCGTTACCCAGCGCAGCAGCAGCTCGTTGGCGTTCCGAGTATTTCGCGGATGCTTTCCGTGTGTACGCGTTCACGAATTGTCTGCAATTTATTGCCGTGTAATATCAAGTTCAACGTGGGAATATATATATATATATATATATATATATATATATATATATATATATATATATATATATATATATGCGGCAATAAATTGTAGACAATAAAGCAAAGTCATGGACATCTGCGCGTTAAAAGATTCGGTAAGCTTCCTTTCTTTCTCTCGTTGCAATTCATTATTTACACACATCTAATGTCGTATGAATATCGTCTCAAGCATATGAGTTGATGTATAAGTCGGCTATTGTCATGGCCTTGAGCCGATATTCATACGGTATTATCTGTGTGTAAAACTGAACTGCAAAGTGAGCCAGAGAGAAAATGTTTGTATAACATGTAGATGTACGTGGCAGGCGAGTGACACGTTCGGTATTGCGCAGCAGTTCTGCGCTCGTGCGCAGTATTCGCGTCAGTCGAATGCGCGGTCCCGCAACAGTATACGCTCGTGGATGCTATCCGTGTGTGTGTTCACGAATTGTCTGCAATTTATTGCCGTGTAATATGAAATTCAACGTGGGAACAAATATATATTAGAGTAAATGTTATGCGGGAATAAATTGCAGATAATGATGCAAATCTCACAAACATCTGTACGTTATAAGATTCGGTAAGTTTCTTTTTTCTCACTTTGTAGTTCATTTTGTATACATCTAATCTAATAATATCGTCTCAAGCATGTGAGTTGATGTAAAAGTTGGCTTTTGTCATGACCTTGAGGCGATATTTATACGTTATTCAATGTGTGTAAAAATGAACTGCAAAGTGAGAGAGAGAACAACGTTTTATAACGTATAGATGTACGTGGTCTTGACTGTCGAATCACGTGTTTGACATGACGCGCGACCGTTTTTCGCCTGTCGTGGTCGCGCCCATCTTTCCGTTTCGCTCGGCACCGCGCGCGTGCTGTCGCATTTCTTCAGTCGATCTCTGCGGTTGTTCGCCGGAGCGTTTTCGCGGGTGCTCTGATTTGCGCGCTCTCAAATTCTCTATAATTTACTGTCGTGCACTTTTAATTTTTAACGTAGGAAGATATATATGGGAGCGTCCAGCAGAAACGGGCCACCGAGCGCGCGCGGTGCCTTTTTTCGCGTAAAAGGCGCTCTGTTTAACTCGCTCATAATCGTATGCTGCGTCTTTGAAAAAAAAACCAAGGACCTATATCGATAGAATTTTTTCTGCTCTTTCCAATTGCGCCATTGTTTTTATTGTGAAACGCGTTCTTCCGGACGAAAACTCGAGTTGAATATTGAAAGCCATTTTTCTCAAAGTATATCATGTTTTTTTTCAAAATAAACTACACCATTGGAAAGTACAACAGTAGTATACCCCTCGCTATGGGCCGTCATAACAAACTTGACCTTGACAGCAGGCGCCAGCTGGGGTCAAGGTCAAGAAATCACATACAGACGTGTGTATGCGTGTGTGAACGTGTTTCAGTCGGTTATTTGATATACATACGTAATCAAATTACGTATTGCGTCAGCAAATTAAAATATTTATGAGTATCTAATTTCAACTAATTTTTTATTCTTTCAATTAAATAATTTAAAAATACTTATTCAAAAAATATTCAAATGCAAGCTAGCTTCATTTCGTAAAATAAAATTTAATTTATATAAGTTACAATTTAGAAATGTAAATTAAAAATGAACGGTTTTAAAAATATAATAAGTTGGGATTAAGAGGAAGGCAAGGAAGACAAAAAGAAGTACATAGTAAGTATATTCAAAATTTTCTATTTATTATCAAATAATATAGTATTTAATACATCAACAATTCTTGGCATGTGTAATGATACAATCTGATACAAAACATCAGCAACGTCGCGCTTAGGTAGAGACGCTTGATCTTTTTCTTTACATTGCTTTTCTACACTAGAGGTTATTTTGTCTATTACATCATCATCAATTAAATTTACAACGTCTTTTACAATACTAGATGTATATAGTTGTACTTGTGCTTCATGCATGAGACTACTTTTAGTTTTAATAAACTCGATAACGTCGCAGGTATGATATTGTACACTACTCACAATAGAATTTAAATATTTAAGACGAGTATCGACACACTTTACAATAAATTCTTGGAGACAATCAAAAGTAACTTTTTTCATTACCAAACTATGGCGAAACCGCTTGATTCGACCAACACCAGGCCTCCTGTCTTCTTCAATTTCGATTGCTTTTTCCTGGTGACTTGTGGTGAATTTTAAAGTCCAGCCGTTTCCGTAAATTTTCTGGTCCTTTAAACTATTATCAAGTCTACGAAAATATTTATCAATGTCGTCGAAACTTGTTTTGAATTCTTCCCAGTCGTTGTATAAAAATGCAACACCTTCAAAGTCATTCGATAATAGTCGAACCACAGGTTTGTAGCACTCGTCGTCAAACTTGTCGACGAGCTCGTCATATTCCAAACCAACAATTACCTTCTTGGTGAACGATTTATTTAAGGCGTACAACGTACAAAAGACTTGATGTGGGTGTTGTGCAGCTCGTAGTAGGGTCGCCATGGCGATCCGCGTATCTTTACGAGTAGAAAGCGACTGGTGCTAAACACTCTGAAGTGATCCTTTAAATACAGCTTTTCAAACTATGCACACGGTTAAAAAACTGAAGACGTTTGAGAAGTAAAGAATGAGACGAGCAAGGTTAAACAATGACGCACATGTAGTTGAAACGGTTAAATTTCCATGACACACGTTGTATCGCCTTACATCAAAACTTCTTTCGCGTGATAATAGAAATGCTGACAATTATAACAAAGACATTTTAGAGCGAGAGTTTTGCAAACATCTGACGAAGCATCCACCGTTGCCAATGAAATTTCCGTCAGCTTTTTTATAGCGCACATAGCGTCTAACTACGTTATCATTTTTCTCCAAGTTGACAGAAAAATTATCTAGAAACTTCTTGAAACCTAAACCATTACTCATATAGCTTAAAAACATAATACAATATTGACCACATACATCGGATGCGTCATTTTGAAGTTGTATTGCGTTCCAACGAAATGTTTTACAATTTTTTCGCAAACGGCTTATGTGATCGGGTATTATAGGTGGTAATCCAAAACTATCAAAGTATAGACCGTTAGAAGATCTATCGACGTAGAATGCAACCCAATTCATGCCAGGCTTGGTATGGTCGTCAGTATTAACGATGAACGCCGTCGGCTTGGTCCACACCCGCGGGATTTGATCGGTTGGGAATACACCTACAGTATGCGACTGGATTGGTGAAAGGATCTTCAATATTTGAAGGCTGTCCATTATGAAGATCGATTAAATTTTTATTTAGATAACCAAGGCCTGAAGATAAGTAGCCTTTCAAACGATAAGCGTGATTTAACGCACATCGATATTTATGACCCGAAAATTTTAAAGCGTGATGCATACAATATACATTAGATGATAACTTATCGAACGGAGGACAATCTACATCATACTCCAAATTGATGATTTCGTTTGCTATAATTTTATGAAGCATCAACCACTTTTCACTACCTCTAACGTAAATTTTTCGAACACTTTTTGATAAATCTTGCAGAGTTTTATGAAACACTTTCAAATCAACTTCACTTTCCAAGTAATTAATGCCGTGGCAATGCTGAGTTAACCAATTATTTTGTCTTCTAATTTTAGCGCTCAAATCATCTACACAAGCCGTCGGAGCCACTAACCAATGACCATAAAAATCACCATTAAGAGCAACAACAGCGATTTCCTTTGGTGCATTGTTATTGTCAGTATCTTTGAGACATTGGATATCTATAACTAAATCCATCGTTTTTATGTAGCTTGCAATGACGATCACGACTCAAAACGTACTGGCCATCAAGAAACAAATCTTCCACGTATATGTAGTACAACAACGCCATCTGTACTTTGTTATTTTAACCACTAAAGTCTACAATAGCTTGACGCGATGCATCTACTTCCAAAATATTATCGTACTCAGCATAGACAATACAATTTATAGTATTGGCTAATGCTTCAGCGAATCGTACATCTAATCTGACGCTACCGTGCTTAATCAAATTCCAATGAGTGCATTCGTTAGCCGATAGGTCGGGAGTTAAATCAAACGCGAAAAGACAATAGCCATTAGGATATGATTCACGCGAGATTTGGTTACCCTCGTTAAGAAAATGTACGCCTGTTCCAGAAAATAACGTATGATAAGCATCAATGTATAATTTGCTAGCTCCGAAATTAGGTTGTAGTGGTTTAGAAGGTATTTGTACACCGTCAACGTATAAGCATAGAAAATTTATATTAAAATGTTCAAAGTTAAACGGATTTAGAGCTCGATCGCTATTGAAAGCCTTATTGTCAACAAACCCGATTATAATTCGCTTTGGCAGTTGACCCAATATTATATTAAAAATTTCAAAAATATCAAAGTTTCACCGTGAATACCTCTATGCATTGTTACAGCTTTAACCTCAACCCTCGTGAGAGGATATTTCGCAGTTGTCTTTGAAAGTGATTGGGCGTGTGCTAGTAATATACCTGGACTAATTTTGACTCGCCTAACTAAAAGATTAGCTTCGTCGATATGTACAGAGTAACAGCCCGTAGGATCCATGAGACAAAAACTATCGCGAGACCTTACTAATCGCACTCTTACCTCGACACCGTTTATTAATAATTTTTCTTGATTGAACACGTCGCAGATGGCCAATCATGTCAACTGATTTTGTTGCAGACAGTAATTTGCGACGTTGCACAAGGCCTGCATTTGCATCTTGATCGTCGTCCATTTTTCCAGCAGTATCGTTGTACCACAGCACACTCATCAAATGCGAATTTTTTGCAGCAGGTCCATAATTTAATAAAGTTTCAAGGTACGCTCTGTAAGCGTACGCGTTTGTAGGCGGTGATACCGGTTTTTGATTAAAAAATACATCCACTTGATTAAATAAAGAATGCATAAAATTATTGACAGGACCGACTTTGGGTACGTGGTCTGTAACGGCTTGTGGTACGTCAACCGTAGTTTGTAGACTTACTCGCAGACTGAGCATCGTGTGAGCAAGATCGATATATTCTTCACCATTGCCCGGTAACACAAATTCTATAGGTGAGTCATCAGTTAAAGACGATATTGGTTTATATTGTATCCAGTGTGAATTTTCTATCGTTGTTTGAGTAGGAGGAATTTCAAACAGAAACAACTCCGACTTGAGACACTCGCACGAATGGGTGTGTAAAAATACCATCTTATCTATCCAAAAATATCTCTCGTGGTTCTCTTCTTCTTTTGTTTCGTTTGTTTTCTCTTAGCCTTGCCTCTTTTCGAACTATTAGACTTGCGTTTTCTTGTTTTCCTTTTTCTAGAGCTGCTCTTCTTCTTTTTACCTCTGTGATTTGTATCAGAGCCAGCGCCCATTCGCAACTGAAGTGGTAAGCCGTAGCGTGGTAATTTATATCCAGACCCCTCCATTAGCTTATCCAATTTCTCCTCTGCTTTTCGTTTGAGAACTTCGCCAGATTCTTTAAAGCGTTTGCGAATCGACTCTTTAAACGGAGTGTTTCGCCCGGTAACATCAGACATAATGTTCATACCAGTGCGCACAGCTTCCTTCCCAACAGCTTTGGCTCCACGAGTGAAAAGTGGGAGAACGCGACGGAAAATTCCAGCAAAAATGAACCAATACCGCCGTGCCCCCTTTGGTAGGGGGATCCAACGTAAATACGTCCGACCCCACCATTAATCCGTTGACCCCCACCAAACACCTCCCCTCCGCTGTATCCACCGCCAACTTGCATGTTGAAGTACTCTTGGTAACGCTCCATCATTGTATTAAATCTGAGTTCTAGTCAAGTTTCTTGAAATGAAATGTCACCGTCAGAGTACCGTAATCGAATGGGATCACACGTCCACTTTGGTCCCTTATATCGATTTCGATTGTCTGAAATGAGTTGAATAATAAAGGTATGAACATGGGTGCGGAGAAACTCTTGATTCTCGTACTACAATACGTGTAATCATCGTCGATGTTTAACGATACTGCTCGCAACAATCGCGATTGAACGTCACCTATTACGTAAGGTTCGCAAATATCGCTATAAATCATAAGCATGGATGGAAGCCCATTGGAGAGATGAGCAGGTCTATCACTTACTACTGATTCTTCATCTCTTATAAAAATACTATTCATGCGTTCGAATCCCAAAATTTTTCGCAACTTCTTGGATAAAAAAAGTTTGTGACTGAATTCAGAGCAAGTTATCTTTGTACAAACTCTGTAGACTCTCACGTAACCACCGGGATCGACACCGAATTCCAAATGGCCCTCTATACAGTTTAAATTATTTAGCTCGCTTATTATAATGTTTATATCTCTGTAAATTCCTGGACGAACCAGCGACACTGTAGTACTAACATTTTTTGCCGTTGTCTCTAGAGTCGAGTGTGGAATGAGATTAAGCGAAACTGTCCTATCCAGTTGCTCGGAAGACACGTGTTGAAACGTCAACGGAATTTGAACCTCCGTAAGCGCGACTGACCACGAACCTTGAAGACGTATCTGCTGAGGGAGTTGCGTGATGAAACGTGTCGTGGTATTTTCCGCAAAATAATTCATGCTGCTGTTACTCGGCAACACAATATAAAACTGATCTTTCATTTTAAAAATTTTTTTATATATTCGTCAATTTATTCGCTCTAACCCAGGAATTGAACTTATCGCTGTATCCTTTCCACTTCACAAAATATTCTTTAGACGAACCTTTGCCTCTAGTTTTCAAAATTTCATCAATTTCAAAAACGTCTGTAGTTAAATTTTTACGTACTCTGCACAATTCTTCGGCGTAGAAAAAACCGTCAATTTCTTCACCTGCCAAGTCTTCTAAATAATAAACTGCAGGCGGACGCGTCGTTGAGATTCGTGTAATTTTAAAAATCTCTAGTGTCCAGCCACTCTCATATCCTTTAGCGCAAACGTTCTTTGCACGACTGACGCGCACCAAGTCAGCGACGCAGTATTTAAGAGTTTTAAAAACACGATTACCATATCGACGTTGTAAATTTTCACGAGCTTTGGCTGCATTGTACATTGTTACGACTGCTGGTACCATTTTTGTGGCCGAATGTTTGGTATGATTGTACGCCTCTACGATATTCTGCAAAACATAAACATACCTTCGAGTATTTTTGTGAGTAAAATATCGCCATATTCTTTCTTTTATAGTTCTTATGAATCTTTCCACAATGTCCGCTTTTACGTCTGGACTGCGTACCACTCTAAACGCTATACCGTGCTTTGAGAGATCCCTCTGCAACGACCCGCCGATAAATTCTTTACCTTTATCAGTTTGAAGATATATTGGTTTCCGTCCGTTACTTTTCGACAAAATACGCAGAAAAGCATCAGCGACATTTCTCGAAGTTTTGTCCTTGACAGGTTCAGCCCATGCGTATTTGCTGAGAACATCGATAACGGTTAAAACGTAGCTGTAGCCATCGTTGTAAGATTTTATAGATCTCATGTCCATCAAATCAGCTTCCCACACGTCGTCGAAATTGCGCACATTATAATTACGTCTAGGAAAACAATGTCGAACAGGTCTATGCAAGTTATAAGCGTCTTGACTCTCAAGCCATTCAATAACACTTTGACGATCGTATTTTTTACGCGTAGCTCGCAAAAGTTTATCAGCACCAGTGTACGCCGAAGGCCGATGTGCTTCGTAATAAAGTTTTTCAAACGTTTTATTCATTGTTCGAGATTATTATTTTGTCTATTTTCTTCTTATCCTTTGGTTTCTGTTCCTTCGTCTTCTTATCCTTTTTTATTTGTCCACGCTTTGGTTTTTTATCTTTCTTGTGTCGTTTCCTGATAACATTCTTGATACGCGAAAAAAATTTTCAAAAGTTATCTTGCTAACCATGCAGCAAGCTGTCATCATCGCGACTGTTCTTTCGTCAGACGGCGTTTCCTCGGCGAGCATGCGAGAGAAGGCATATCGCGTTAAAACTCGGTCGGCTTGACGACGGTCACTGTTCGAGTCAGCATAAGCTAGATCATGCTGTCGGCAGGTCTCATCTAACGGATTGATTCCAACGTCGCCACGTTCGATACGCTCTGCTAGCTTAGTTCCGGGTCCGCAAAATTTGTAATGCGGTACATGCATTTCAAACGGTAATAAATCAACGAGTGCATCTAGAACGCTGTTTTTCTCTTGTTCTTCTTCTTGAGAATTTATTAGCGCAGCCCGAATGTCTTGCTCATTCCGCGCCATGACAGTATTTCAGAGTGTGGTGGTGAGACCTTCTTTTTTTTCAGCTGACTTCTTTTTTCTTCTTTTTTCAGGTTGCGTTGGATCTGATTCATCAGCGGCGCTGTCGCCGCTACTCTGAACTCTCAAAATAGGAACGGAAGGCGGTGTAGTAAAAGCACTGTTTTCTAAATGCTCACTGGTCGGCGAGGATCTGGTAACGTCTTTCCAAACACGTTTGTTACCTATAAACTCTCGGGGTGCAGTTGTTTGGCGAAGAGCGACAGCGAACTGAAGATGACCAGGCGGAGCGCTCCTTTTTCTATCTCTCATTGCGTCATTCACCAAGTCGACAATGTTGGCTACGGGCACAATCGTGCCATCTATCGTTACAGCTCCGTTGGCATCCCAAACTACTTTACCACCAGCTCGCAAGCATCGCATGAGCTGTTTGGCTTTCGTTTTGTACTTTTTCGGGACGGTATAGATAATGTTTGCGTCAATGAGCTCATCGGTTTCCTCCTCCTCCTCCTCCTCCTCCTCCTCCTCTTGCTGCTCATTATCGTCCACCGTATTAGATTCGCTGACACTGTCATTCTTTTGTTCTTTTTTATACTTATCTCCTCCTTCGGTTCCTTTAAAGTGAAGATATCGCTGTAAAACTTGACGGTAGAGAGTCCACTTTTCACGATCGCCTTTGCATGTTGGTGAGTTTAATATTTCGCTTATTTCAGCATCGAGTCTACTCGTCACCGATCCCGGTGTTTGCACAGATTTTATCTTATCTTTTCCAAGCGTGGTTTGCAAACGTTCAAGGCTCTCTTGCGGTAGGAGAATCATCTTTCTCGCGTGTTCCATCTTTATTTATTCACGAGATTAGCAAGAAGCGTGCCAATCAGAGGTGCTAGCAGAGCAGGCAAAAAACCACCACGTTGCACTATAATGTTTCTTCTTCGTTGTAAAGTGATATCCGGTGATGCTAGCTTTCGCAGAACTTTTGCATGCTTACGCAGCCGACCCTTGTGACCTTTACTTAACGGAACGTTATCTATCAATACGTTTAAAGCGCACTCGCAAATACGACGAACCAATTTTGCATCAGCTTTCTGTAAAACTGCTTTCCGCTGTTCTTTGTTAAAATGGTACAATGCCGCCAAGATGGTAGCATCTTTTCGACCAAAAGGATAACGCGTTTTTGTAGTCATTACAACGCCACGATTGGAACTTGATTTTGACTGTTTGTCAGTTGTTTTCGCGGTACGTAAACGTACTGGTACTCGTCATCGGGGAAAATACACGTTCGAAATCGACAGTTATCCAATGTGGTTTGCTTCAGATCCAACAAGAGGTAGCCAAAAGCTTGCGATGTTGCGTCCCAGTAGGCTTCTTCTAAAAATCGAGGATTTTCAGGATATACTTGCCTGGCAAGATGACGTATCTGGGCACGATCTCGCAAATTCCTAAAGATTACAATGTACTGAGCGTTCAAAGATATGTCGCACTGGCCTTTGCCTTGATGGAAGATGTTTTGAGTGATAAAAATCACGCTCAAGTTGTTGTGATGACTGCCTTTCGTAAAGAGATTCACTATGGCTCCTCCAGAGGACGATTCGCGCATGAGGTCGTCGATGATGATCAACTTAGGTTTCGGATCGTTAAGCCAATCGGTGTTTTGCGGTAGACCTTCGCGAAATTCAACTTTTCTTCCCAGATCTCTGTATCCCGATTGCCATTCACCGTAATAAAGAATAATACGCTCGAAGCGAGTATCGCTCAAACGGTCAATGTATTTCAGAAATTTTTTAACAAATACTGTTTTACTGCAACCGGTGGGGCCACTCAACGTACACGTCCACGGATGTTTCCAGCGCGTGTCCATAATTCACACTGACTGGGCACTCTGAAACACTTCTCCCGAAGAGCTCGTAACCGCGCCCCGGGGCCCCCCGCGCGCGGCCGCTCATGAGTCCGCGAGCCTTGTGGTGGGGCTAGCTCCGCGGCAAAGCAGCTCTTTCGCCGGCGCAGCGGTGGCCAATGAGCTCTTAGCCGCTGCGCCTCCCGCGGCCGCTAAATCAGCTTATTGGGGCGCACCAGCAGCCAATGAGGTCTCATCTGGTACGCCACCGTCGTTTGGGGACACACACCAGCAACCAATGAGCTTTCTTCTGGTGCGCCGCGACCGCTAATCACGACGATGGAGACACAGCGGTAGCCAATGAGCTGTTTTTATACTGTAGCGCCACCGATCACGAGTGCGCTCCTTGCGTTGCTACACCAACGTCACTAGGTTTCCAGGGTGTGGTTCTCTGATGCGTCAGTAGTAGGCGGACCGCGAATGTAGCCGTATGGATAACTTTTACTTAACGCGACGAATCTTCTCTTTCCGTACACGGTTTTACACGTCTTTGTTTCATTTTGCGTTATTACCTCGTGGAATACTGTTCGTCGAATAGCAAAATTAGATAGCAATATCTCACTACCCGGTGAAGTGATCATCTCGCGAAGAGTGTCAAAATTTATTTGTAGACTATTGGAGTAATTTAGCTTTATGTCTTTTACTTTACACACGTACTCTTCATTTCCGTCCGGTTTTTTAAATTTGTACGCGTAAAATTTTGGACCTCCGGATAAAAACGAGGTTATGTACGTACCGTTTTCGTTACTAGCCAATTCGTCCGTGAGTTCACCTAGAGCTACACCTGTTGGTAAATCGCGCTCGGCACTAGCCTCTCCGCTAACATAAAAAACAGAATCCGTATCGTAGTAGAGAGCTCGGGGCCCCAAAGCGTGCAAGTACTTGAATAGCTCCAGTCGGGCCTGTGCTGTTGTAAAGGCGGCAATCACAACACTTGTCGTTGGAGATGACAGCAGAGCTTCGTTTTTGTAACACCAGTTGGCGTAGAGTGTTTCATCATTGACTAGTATAATTCCGTTAACGTCTATTTCTGGGCTGGTAAGTAACTCTGTCAATCTTTCTGGTTTAGTAATGACTTCTGTCTGTGTCATGTTTTCACGTTGACCAAATTTACCCCATAAAGAGTTTAGGCATAGTTTTGCGACTGATCTCAGACCGGCGTTGTACTGTATCGAGTCTTTATTTAAACTAATACCTTCATTGACCTCCAATTCTTTTACGTATTCGTCTTTATCTTGGTTGTTCAGACAACCAGGTGGAAAACCAGACGCCAAAGTTTTTTGCGCGAAAAACTCATTGATATATTCGGCAAATATTACATCTTTGCCTTCTTTTTGATTATATTGCGTCATCTCGTATTGCCAGATCTCGTAAACGCGTTGAATTGTATACCCCAGTTTGACAGCCTCTTTAACTTCCTCAGACACTCACGTTCCCCGTAAAATTCAATCATTTGGGTCTTGATGCGGGCAATCTTCTTGGATCATTTGTTCACTACACGTGCGACATAAGGGAAATATTAGTTTACCATGCATTCTTACCGGTAATAAGGGGTGGTACAGGTTTTGCGGTGGAAGCACGTCACACATTAGTAAACCGTTCACTCGAGAGATGTCTTTGTATGTTCCTAAGAACTGACGACAATCTTCTTCGCCGACGTATATGTTGGGATGACCAACGGGAAATTTACCTCGTTTGCAGATATACGGGTACAACGAGCATACATCAACGTACTTTATTTTTTCTTCACCTTTGCAATCGAACATTTTAACGGTGTTACCCGTTCGTCCACCGAAAAAAGCATCTCGCGCATCCAAAGGTTTTC
This sequence comes from Torymus aiolomorphi, assembly GCA_036365515.1. Classification (NCBI taxonomy): domain Eukaryota; kingdom Metazoa; phylum Arthropoda; class Insecta; order Hymenoptera; family Torymidae; genus Torymus; species Torymus aiolomorphi. The sequence goes on along the minus strand of CM070873.1, from coordinate 214,458,003 downwards.
GTTTCACGTTATCGACGTTTTCTTGAACAAAGCGCTGAAGCTGATCATCTTGGGAGAGTTCAGTGTTAAACTCGCATTCCCATTTCTCAATTAATTTATAATTGTTTGACCTTATCTTATCGCTAATAGCTACTGTCCTTTCATATCTAGCGTCCATTGAATCACCACTCGTCAAAACTGTATCTGTTAATCCTGAAACAGCGAGGGCATCCGTGCCAAAAACAACCGTGAAATTGAAGTACTATACCTCTGTGATTTTCGTCGGGTCGCGGTTGACTGTAGCCATCTACAATCAGACCTTCGGGTAGCCTTTTCTCTCTCGAATATCCTGCATGTTCGATGAAGCGACAAAGTATACGCTTTTCCATCCAGCACAGCCAATACACCTCTTTTTGAGACTGATTCAGTGTTGCCAGATGAAAGTATATGAAGTCGCCACCAGAGCGTGTAAAAGTCGCCGTTTGTCGCCGATGCAATGTAGAAAAATCGCCCAAATAATCGCCGAAAATTCAAATAATTATAAACTAATAACGTTTTTCTACAATTCAATTTTTAAACCCAAGTAGCCGGGGGATGCGAGGTCCACGTATTTAAGGAAATTACGTAGACGTGCAACAGTAATCACGACGATTATTTAAACAATTTTTAAACCCAAGTAGATGGGGGATATGAGGTCCAAGCATATAAGGGAGTCATGTAGACATGAAAAAATAACCAAACCGATTATTTAAATAATTTTGAAACCCAAGTAGCCGGGAGATGCGAGGTTCACGCATATTAGGGAATTACGTATAGACATGCAACAATAAGCAAGAATATTATTTAAATAATTTTTAAACCCAAGTAGCCGGGGAACGCGTGTTCCACGCATATAACGGAGTTACGTAAACGTGCGACGTAAGTAAGACTTTTATTTCAAAAATTCTTAACCTCTATAACTCGACTCCCTTATATGCGGCCCCGGCTACATAGGTTTAAAAATTATTTAAATAATAGTTTTGCTTATTGTTGCATGTCTACGTGACTCCCTTATATATGCGTGGACCTCGCTTCCCTCGCCTACCTATTCGTCGCGGTTTGCCAACCGAGCGATCTGGTCACCCTAAATAATTAGAAACTTATCTCAAAAATCTAAATACTATATAAATGCAACATTTTAATCTACAAAAAATTTATCCAATGATTCTACAATTAAAATATTTGCATTTTAACGTTGCTCATTATACTAATAATAATTGTTATTATCATAAAATGCACACCTGCTCTACACGACAAGCCCTGAATTCAATGGCTCAATATTTTAGAAATCGAATATTTTGCATTATTTATTGTAAAATAAGTCATTTTAGTAAGGCTTTTTCTTTTTTATATTATACAGGTCATATTATTATTTTAAGTTAGGCTTAAGTTTTAAGTTTGTGGCCGTACGGGAAAACGCCATAAGTGATTCACTTTTTTGCAATTTACCATTTAATGCAACTATTCCGTACTTTTATGATAAAATAACACAAATTATATGATTTTTTAATTTTTAAGTGTGAAAATTTATCATTTATCATTTTAAATTAGTAATATCCAAGAATTATTGAAAATTTCTGCGTCATGTAACTGAAGTTACATGGTTTTTCCGTGCTGCCACCGGGGTACCAAAGTATATCTATTGTACAGTTTGTGTGTGTACATGTTTTAGTTCGTGTGTGTGTGTATGTGTGTGTGTGTGTGTGTGTGTGTGTGTGTGTGTGTGTGTGCCGTCAGTTTTAAAGAGGCCGCCATCGCGCCATCTTGCATTTGCTGGCTATAACGAAAATTTAGGCTCTGGCCACATAAACGCGTACGACCGCGTTCGACCGCTGTCAGGTGCACGCGCTCGCTTCTCTCATTGGTCGTCATATGCGCTGAGCCTGCTTCTAACCAATGATGCCCCATCTACAACCTCACGCAAAAACTGTGCGTGCACGCAAATCTCACTAGATTTTGCTAGAGCTAGTTGTGCAACCAACCTTGACTAAAAATTGCCACATTTTGTCTCCAGAAAACCATTCAAGAATTGTTTGTTTGAGGTTAGAAAAAAGTTTTTATTTTTAATCAAGGTTGGTTGCACTAAGTTCTTATTCTAGTGAAATCTAGTGAAATTTGCGTGCACGCACAGTTTTTGCGTGAGGTTGTAGAAGGCTCCTGAGAGAAGCGAGCGCGTGCGCCTAACCGCGGTCGAACGCAGTCAAACGCGGTCGTACGCATTTATGTGGCCAGGGCCTTACTTAGTACAGTTATTCGCAAGCGCAACTGTAAATACCGTGCGCCCATAAGAACTATTTTCTGCGCCAGAAGTACCCACAAAGTCCAAATCATTTCTTTAGAATCACCCTTGAATATTCATATATACTTATACATACACGTTTAACTATTGTTTCTTCCAAGTGTGTGTAATGCATGTGAGATTAAAGGCAGATTTTGAAAGATTATTTTTGTCTCGCTGGTATTTTTGGAATTCGAAAGAATAATCCAAGCTTTTCTGTAAAATTAGATTGAAAATGTAAACATGTCTCAATTCTCTAAGTATAAGAAACATTACAATAGTGATTGGCAAAAAGAAGCTGAATTTAGAGGTTAGTTTGAAAAAATACCACGAAAGATTAAACTTTACTCATTTCGCATACTTCTTTCTCTTTTCATAATTATTATTTAATTACAGCTTGACTAGAGAAATGCCCTGAAAGACTGTTAATGGACGGAAATGGTGAAGCATTTTGTAAATGGTGCTTTAACGGCGATTCACCAAAATAAAGCCAAAACTCATAATTCTAGATTAGTTCAAAAAATTTCAGGATTGGTAATATTAATTTTATTTATTTGATATTTATAAAAAAATGTATACTTTTGCTTTCTCAAGAAAAGCTTTGTGGTCGTGAAGTGTATAATAGGTATTTTATTTCCAATAATTTGTTTTTCTTTTAGCTGGTTTTTCGCAACAAAATTGTAAAAAAGAGAGGGACATTATGATCGCTATGTAGAATGCTTGTCATAGCACAGTTAATTCGATTGATCATTTGTCTGATATCATGAAAACTCTAGGAAAAGGCAGCATTTTAGATAGTATGCAACTACATAGAACTAAGTGTTCTAAAATAATCCAAAATGTTATAGCGCCAGCATTCTTATATGAATTAATTCAAGACGTTGGAAACAGCCTTTTCTCTATCATATTTGACGAATCAACTAGTTTGAGCAGTATGAAGTATATGGCTTATTGCATACGATATTTTAGTGAAAACCAAGAAGAAATGGTTGTTGATTTTCTAGGATTTACGGAAGTAACAGAAGCTACTGCTGATAAATTAACCGAAGATTTTTTTAATTATATGAAAGAAATGGGATTAAATGTACAAAATTTGATTGGAATTGGAACTGATGGAGCAGCAAATATGTGTGATAGCCGGCATAGTCTGTATACAAATTTAAAGAACGAGGTTCCAGGATTAGTGCTTATCAAGTGCCTGTGTCATTCCATAGATAAGGCTGCTTCATATGCAAATGAAGAACTGCCCGGCCATTTAGAATATATGCTTCGAGAAACAAGAAGCTGGTTTCATTTTAGTCCTAAAAGACAATTGCAATACCAAGATACTTATAAAGCAATTAATAACGGTAAAGCACCTGCAAACTTGGGTAAATGGTGTGAGACACGTTGGCTTTCTTGGACAACACCAGTTCGAACTACTGTTGACCAGTGGTATGAATTAAAAAGTAATTTTGAGATAGCTGCAAATGCAAACAAAAAAGACAAATGTGTTACAGCTACATATTTAGCGCAAATGTACGCCGATAAATATAATTTATTATACTTTTTATTTCTTAACGAAATCTTGCCTGATTTAAATAATTTAAATATGGCTTTTCAAAAAACAAATGCAGATATAACAATGCTCTATACTGATCTCAAAATATTTTTGTTATCGCTTGTTAAAAGGTTTGTAAAATCTTGTTATCTCAAATATGAAATTACTTCAGAAGGTATATCTGATGGGGTACTCCATCAAAGAGACATTGAAGTCGTAAAAAAAGCTTTAGAAAAAGCTAATAATGAAACGACTTTCAACTGCTCTTTACTGCCATTGGATTGTGTTGACTTCGGTCATACGTTTCAAACTTACGTAGAGAAAGAAAAACTTTCAACAGAGAAAGTTCAATCCGTCAAAGAAAGATGTCTTTTATATTTAATCCGATTAAGTAAAGAAATTATAGAAAGAATATCATTTAACCTTGATGCAATAACAAATCTACGATATTTTTCACCTAATCGAATCCTGGAAAACACGTCGGCATGCAACAATTTTAATTATTTGCCTTGGGATTTAGCGCGTAAGTGTTATGAAAAATTCGTGCTATTATTTTTAAATTAAAAAATATATAACTAAGAAAATATTTTCAATTTTTAATCTCAAGGTGTGATTTTTATTGACTATCTGGAGAAGGGCAAAACGGTCACAGGACAGTACTACGCCGAACTATTGAGCCGATTTGACGCCGTGTTAGAAGAAAAACGGCCCCATTTGTCTAAAAAGAAAGTGCTTTTCCACCACGATAATGCACCGGCTCACACTTCTGCACTTGCCACGGCTAAATTGGTCGAATTACGCTACGAACTGTTGCCCCATCCACCGTATTCTCCAGATTTGGCTCCGTGAGACTTTTTTTTGTTTCCGAACCTAAAAAATTCGCTCGCCGGGAAGAGATTCCACTCCAATAACGAAATAATCGCTGCCACGGAGGCCTATTTTGCAAACCAAGAGAAAACATTTTTTTCAACGGGGTTAAAAAAATTGGAACACCGCTGGACCAAGTGTATTCAACTAAAAGGAGACTACATTGAAAAATAAATTTTATTTTTTGTAAAATTTTGGTGTTTTCATTTGTAGGCTAGATACTTATCAAATGACCCTCGTACTATCGATGTATATGCTGTCTATCTGCGTGCATGTGTAAAAGTTCTGCTACGTGGAACTTGCCTCCCCCGCCTACTTGGGATTAAGAGTGTTACATTCGTTATCTAGATCCCGCACCTACCCACGAATATGCCTGAAAATTTTTCTACGTAGAATTCTCCTCCCCGGCCTTCGAGTTTTACATTCGTTATCTAGATCCCGATTGAGCGATTTTTCAAAAATCGCCCAATCGGCGGACTAGTCGCCTGACAGTAATATTAGGTCGCCGCCAGCCTTTCAAAATCGCTTAATCGGCGACTAGTCGCCTGGCAGTAATATTAGGTCGTCGCCAGCCTTTCAAAATCGCCCAATCGGCGAGAAGTCGCCCAATCTGGCAACACTGGACTGATTGTCGCACCATCTATAACCGCGAGGTGGAACGATACCTATTTGATTCTTTTCTAAGAATTTTTTGCGAAACACGTGCATACAAGTCGAAGCTATAGTGGTGCATTCGGCAAATGGATCCACGCCAAATTTCGTAAAAGCTTTTCGAAAGGCTAAACAAGTTAATCTTAAAATTGTCACATCCTGTTTACAATACCTCACAATTTCGTTTTGAAAGTTGAACACACAACCGTTTGTTGATTGCTCATTATACCACTCCAAAAAACGTTCTCTTTCCTTGATGCTCATACTGCCTGGTGAGTACACGTCCAAAGGAGGGAGTGGTCCTTCGTACAATTGATTTTCAGGTGTGTTACACAAATGTGGAAAAACACCTTTTTCGATTTCATGTAATCCGTAGGCTTTTGGTAAACTACTTAATGGCATGTGAAAATAATTTAGACTGTCTATAAATTTTACATTCCCAATCTCCATTAAGATAATCTTCGACCCATTCATTATGACGGTTGGATCCACGTGTATACCTCTGTATTGTTCGACAATATATTTGAATATAAACTGCGCGTCAAAACCTTGCGCATTGTGAGCGATGCAAACTATTTTTTTAAATTGTTGTCTTGGAGCTAAAGCAAGATCAATCAACTGCTTCACTGGTTTATCTTTAAACACGTATTCACGAACTCCACAATGATCGCATCTAATAGAAACGTCATTGATGTCAAGACAATGAGTACACGTTTGCTGCACAACGCACAAATTTGGAACATGGATTTTTCTTTCTTCGTCACCTAACACAGGCATCGCCTGTTGAGTCTCAAAATCGTAGAATAAGAATAAAACATCTCTCACTGTTTCGTTCAATTTAATAGGTTGAATGTAACACAGATGTCCAAGTGGTAATCTTAATTTGCATGTGTCACAATATGATACACCACACTCATGTTTTACACTTCGGCGATTTTTTTCGAGAACAATTTTAAAACACTTTTGGCATAATTTTATTTTATCACACACACTATTATTCTTGTTATACGAACCTTTCTTTAAATGATTTTGAAAACTATCTTCACTGAAAAAGGTCCTACAGCACAAGGTACACTTTCTAATATTTCCGAATGCGTGCACGGTGGTGACATCAAACATTTAGAACACTTATTTGTGCATCGATGGTCTTCGACATGCCAGTCTCTTTTATTACACGGTATGCAGTAACCACGGGTTCCGCTAGCACCAACCAAATTCAGAATAGGTTGATAGTGATTGGAATGTTCGTAGTACATAATTCGTAAAGTGTTGGTAATACATCTTTGTATGTCCATAACAAAACGTGTGCCATCGTAGAGAGGCGGATATCCGCGGGCAAAATTTCTAAAAGAGTACACCACTAGAGCTGTAGAGCGTGTGGCAAAAAAGATTTGAAAACGATGAATTTCTTCGAGACCGCAACCTCTTGTTGGAATCTGAACATTTGCTAAGTTTAAAAGTTTCTCGGCTGCTCCCTTTTGAACGGATCCATTGCTTCGACGAATAAGGTTCCAATATTCGTGCAATCTTCCCGTTCGTATTTGGCCTCTGATGACATAAGCATAGGCGGTGGCCAAGCTTCGTGGCAAACAAAGATTGTCGTCATTTTTAATAGATAAGATGGACTTTTTCTTGACATTTTCATGAGTTAGCTGTGTCCGACCACGTCCTGCTACACCTCTCACAACTGCATAGCTAACTGACAATTTATCGCTAATATTAAAATTATTTGCACTTTGAATTGCACTTGATAACAGATCCCAAAGGTCTTCTACATTGAATTCTTTAATCGGTCTAAACGAATGCCATAAAGGTCCATGATTAAATCTTTCACTATTTATCGTTACTCCTATAAAGTCGGTAGCCTCCTCGCGACTACAGAGTTGTCTATGTAATCCTTTAAGCAAGCTTCGAGCCACATATAAATGTTAGCATTTGCCGGTGGGTCAGCTAGTCTTCCTCGTATCTCTCGTCCTTGATAACGAAAACGGTAATAGCGCCGTGTTGTTTCGCTTTCTACGATAAAGCATGGTCTTGATCCTTCACCATGCTGTAAATAATTAGCTGTGAAATAATTATTTTCATTTTTTATTTTTATTTTTATTTTTATTTTGAAAATTATTAAAAATATTATACATCCTTACTTTCGTCATTTCTTTCTTCAGCTGTATCAGTTCTGCTAGTACTGCTACTGCTGCTGGTACTGCTACTGGTACTGCTACTGCTACTGCTAGAGTCCGAATCATATCCTTCCTCGACATGTTGCGTCATCGTTGAAAGCAATGAATCAACTTCTGTAACTAAAGTATTGAAATGTATCAAAATTTATACATTGTAAAATATTATTATTTTATTTTAATACTTTCAATACTTACGATTACGTGTTTCCTCGTTTTCGTGATGTACAGCGTAGGTTACTGGTTGTAAAGCTGAAATATTGAATCGTGCCTTAATAATATGAAAATTATTATAACAGATTCAATACTTACGATTTGCTATATCTTCATTATGACGATATACATCGGCTGTTGAAGGACCAGGTTGTGGATCATCAGCTGCCGAAGGTCCTGGCTGTGCATCGTCTTGATATTGACACCGCATGATGAATTCGTCACCTTCCGTATCGTCGAGCATTTGATTGACTGATGTGGGCAAAATCGATTTAATTTATTGAAGATAAAGAAAAATATTGATAATAAAAATGTGATACTTACAATGGCATCGCATTATACACCCGGCTAGAGAATCGGTGTGCTCGTTACGTTGCTTTACGGCCTTCACAACGATTGAAAGAATATCTCTATTATGAAATAAGCCGATACCGTACATGTAATTGATTGTAGATATCCGACAATGCAGTAAAAGAAAATGCAATTTTTTACATAACACATCTAAAGATAATCTTTCAAAATCACTGGACCACACAGGTCCATACATTGTACGAATGTGTGGTTCGCGATTTCTTGCGATGCGTAAAGCAAGTCGCAAAATTTTCACAAGGTGACTAACACTAGCGCTAACCATTTTTACTGGGTGATCTCTTGTTGGCAACTAGCCAAAGCGTACTGACGAGTCAAGCCAGTATTCTCCTTAAATATACTGGCGCTACATATACTAATTTAATGAAAAAATATACAGTTACACTTTGATGCGCCTCTCATACGTCACATTTCTCTCGAGTCAGCAAACACGTGTCTTCTAGCAATAAACAGTCCTTTAAGAGATTTTGCTGGTTTCACTAGCGTAGCGAAATTCTTTTCACGGTAATGTAATCTACACCTTGCCAAAATAATATGGCGTCTTAATTATCCGGTAACCGCATACTCTCTATGTAACGTAATAAAGATGTTTTTAATGATTACGGTAAAGACAAAACTAAAGAAGCGCTGATGTTTTGTTTTATCTGACTCAGCTGTCAGCATTTCACGTGCGTGACTTTTTCTCACTTTTTTTCTTATTTTATAATCGCACATATTATTTGTAACATTAGACAGGCTGTGTCATAAAGAAATTTAATATATATCTTAACTTCTTAGACTAACGAAAATATGGGTGTTCCATTATACTGCAACTCGCTGAGCCATCGGTACGTGACATTAGCAAAACACGTTGGGTGTATTACCAGATAAGTTACCACCAATGTAAAATAATATGCAACTCTACGGCGTTGCATTTTTTTCTTCGTGATAATTTCTCTTAATCAACATTCACATTTATTATTTTCATGAAACATTTTAAAATTTATAATGATAAATTTCTAAATTTTTTAATTTTTAGTTTCGCAGAAATCATTCATTTTTCATCATTAATCGAATCTAAATTACGAAGTATAAATACATTTTAAATTTCAAGTCAATAACTTAAAAAACAGAGAAGATAGTTATTTTCCTTTTTTACAAAAATTACGATTAATTGGAAATTCGGGATACTGAAATAAATAAAAGTTTGAAAAAGAAAACGGCATTTAAATTGCTTGAGTTGTGTGCGATAAACCGTCTTACACAGTGTCGCACTATCTTATCTTCTTCGCCGCGATAAAATTACAAAATCCAAAATTTCTCAATTTTGGTTTTTCGGGTAATTATTTATTCTTAACGTATTTGTCGTGTTTAAATACGCCTATGTTCAAAAAATGAGTCTGATTGGAATAATTTATATTGGGCGAAATGCTATCTACAAAACGTCATACTGGTCGGCTCTATTAAGCTACAGCCTAAACAAGCAGATTCCGCACGAAGCTGCGAAAAGTATAATGCATTGGTCATTGGGTCGTACACCTCCAAGTAATCTTCGTGTACTTTTCCTGTAAAAAGGCTGATTCAGAAATTTAAGACATGCGCTAGTTGCGTTGTCCATCCTCGCGATTAGTTGCATTTTTTTAAACGTGAAAATTTCTCTAAAACCGGCAAAACACGTGGGTGTATTACGAGATAAGTTACCATCAATGTAAAATAATATTCAAGTCTACGGCGTTGTATTTTTTCTTCGTGATAATTTCTCTTAATCAACATTCACATTTATTATTTTCATGAAACATTTTAAAATTTATAATGATAAAATTCTAAATTTTTTAATTTTTAGTTTCGCAGAAATCATTCATTTTTCATCATTAATCGAATCTAAATTACGAAGTATAAATACATTTTAAATTTCAAGTCAATAACTTAAAAACAGAGAAGATAGTTATTTTCCTTTTTTTTTTTACAAAAATTACGATTAATTGAAAATTCGGGATACTGAAATAAATAAAAGTTTGAAGAAGAAAACGGCATTTAAATTGCTTGAGTTGTGTGCGATAAATCGTCTTACACAGTGTCGCACTATCTTATCTTCTTCGTCGGGATAAAATTACAAAACCCAAAATTTCTCAATTTTGGTTTTTCGGGTAATTATTTATTCTTAACGTATTTGTCGTGTTTAAATACGTCTATGTTCAAAAAATGAGTCTGATTGGAATAATTTATATTGGGCGAAATGCTATCTACAAAACGTCATACTGGTCGGCTCTATTACGCTACAGCCTAAACAAGCAGATTCCGCACGAAGCTGCGAAAAGTATAATGCATCGGTCACTGGGCCGTACACCTCCAAGTAACCTTCGTGTATTTTTCCTGTAAAAAAACTGATTCAGGAGTTTAAGACAAGCGCTAGTTGCATTGTACATCCTCGCGATTAGTTTCCCCGTCAGTGTCCCCACGACTCTCCTGCTATAATGAGGGTCGTGGCTAAATCTTGTGCGGGTGAGAATAATACCTCACTCATTAATCGCGCGTGTGAGTATATCGGTAAATTTCGTGGATTTCAAAAAAACGAAAGATTCGACGATGGTGCGGTAATTTTAAATAAAGTGATTAGCGATTTAGAAGAGAAATTGAAGTTAAATAATTTACGTGGTGCGCTAAAAAAAAGACGTGAAACACAGAAAAAATACATAAAAACGTTAAAAAGGGCTCGCGAACATTTGAATAAATTACGGTTTTTAGACGATATAATTGAAACATTGCGCCGCCGATCATTACGTTTAAGGAAATATTAAAACTATAAATAACGAGGTGAAGTGTGTGTGTATAGTTAATTTTAAAATGTTACCAGATAGTGGAGCTCTGGAGTTGACTGTAGCCGAGGAAGCTGCGGAGGGTGCTGCGAAGGGTGCGGAAGCAAACATTCCATTAGAAAATGCTTCGCAATCTATTGACCCGGCCTTCGAAAGACTTATGAGAATTAGAAGAGTGCGTCACTTTCCGATCTCGTTCGCGGCAAATATGGTTTTTAATTTTGGTGTTGTGAGATTTTTAATGTGGCCTACACATTTCCGCTTATATAGTTGGGCTGTGATGCCCCTTGAAACAGCACTGGACATGTATAGTGTGACAAGGCGGGATTTTATATGGAGAACAGCAGACTCCAGTTATATAAAAGTGGGTGCTAATATGAGAGAACCATAGTTTGTGATAATATATTACGCCGACAGGATTTGGACAATGATCTACAAGAACACCATACGTGGAGAGGAACGTCTTCGGCGAATGCGTTTCATATACTAGGTAAGTTTAAATAAATATTAAATTACAAATCTCTCTCTGTCACATGTAAATTTGCCATGATACAGAGAGGATACACACAAAAGTTATAACATTTCTCTCTCTCTCTCTCTCTCTCTCTCTCTCTCTCTCTCTCTCTCTCTTTCTCACTCTTACACACACATAAAAGTTTTGATGCGCCAAAGTGTAGCCATAACTACTGTTGTCGTGTCAAAGCGAACCGGTCTTGAAGACATAACTTATCTTGGGACACCGTACCGCTGTGCACACACACGCACACACACGCACACACACATATACACACACATACACATACACACACATACACACACATACACACACACATATACATACACACCCATACACATACACACACATACACATACACACACATACACACGTTTTGATGCGCTAAAGTGAAGCCATAACTACCCTCTCCCCCCCCCCTCTCTCTCTCTCTCTGAATGTTCTCTGATGCGTCAAGCGCTATGGGTCGTGTCATGTGTGTGTGTGTGTGTGTATGTGTATGTGTGTTTGGGTGTGTGTTTGTTTATGTGCGTGTGTTTGTGTGTGTATGCGCGTGCATGCTGTACGTGTATCCGTACGTGCGAGCGGGGTGTCTGTGTGTATGCGTACGTGCGGGCGGGTGTCTGTGTGTATGCGTGTGTGTGGGCGGGTGTCTGTGTGTGTGTGTGTGTGTGGGCGGGTGTCTGTGTGTGTGTGTGTGCGGGGTGTACGTGCGCGTGTGCGTGCGTGCGTGTGCTCTCTCCAGAATATGATTGTGTGTGCGTGCACACACACGTGTACGTCGCCCTCGCTATGCGTCGTCGGGCTTCTTGACCTTGACCCCAGCTGGCGCCTCCTGTCAAGGTCAGGTTTGTTGTGACGGCCCATAGCGAGGGGTATACTACTTACAACTCTTAAGCTTCAAAACCCTATCTTGGAGAAGTTGGAAAAATAAAGGGTTTAAAAGTAACAACATGAAAAAGACAGCGCCGAGGGTCCGCGCGAGCCCCTCGCGCCCGTGCGTACGGCACGTTTAAGTGCACGCTCTATTCAATTCGCTAATAATCGTGTACCAAGTCTCTGGAAAAAGAACTAAGGACATATATCGATAGATTTTTTCCTGCTCTTTCCAATGGTGCTATTATTTTTATTCCGAAATGCTTCTGTTCGGGATTAGTACCCGAAGTGCCCGCTAGATGGCAAGCACCAAGCGCGCTACCTTCAATGAAAAACATCACCCCGCGGGCTTAAATAGAGGCCTGCGTCGCCCACTAGCCAGGTGCTTTATGCACATGCCTTATTACTTTGCCCCTTTGTCTTATTGCCTTAATAAAAAAAAGCTTAATAAAATGTCTAACATTTTAAATCGTTGCTGTAATCCATTTGATGAAATAAAGCATTCATCGAAACTTAGGTTTGTTTCCGATAAACTTAGAGCTTGTTATCCGCATTTAACTGATAGAGACAAAATATGCGATTCTTGTCGAATAAAATCTAATGCTCAGATTGAAGAAGAGAGTGAGATTTCAATAGAAGATTCTAAAGAAATTATTTTTAATTTGAAAAAATTGTTGAATGACCAAAATTTGACAAAAATGGAAAAGATATTACTTTTGAAATTACTGGATAGTAATTTAGTTCATGGATATTTTTATGTCTAATATATTATGTTTTTCAAATTTTGTTATATAAATGAACAAAGTTCATTGTAATATTATACTAACTGTTACAACTAGATCCACAAAATTATGTGCACGCATTGGCATTGTAAGTTACAAAACATTTTATATTTACAAAAAAGAAAGGGCGAAATAGCACATCGCGTATATTAATCCGCCCTTGAGGAAAGCGTAAAAAGTTCGGGCAGCCGCTGTCTTTTTGATCTTACTATTTTTGAACTTTTCATGTTTCAACTTAAAAATATAATATTTTATAGTTTAAGACTTGTACTTTTGAAGAATATAATTCATTTTGAAGAAAAGACTGATATTTTATTGAAAAAAAAGAGTTTAAACATTCAAATGGAATTTTCAACTAGAAGGAAGCATTTCGGAATAAAAATAATAGCACCATTGGAAAGAGCAGGAAAAAAATCTATCGATATATGTCCTTAGTTCTTTTTTCAGAGACTTGGTACACGATTATTAGCGAATTGAATAGAGCGTGCACTTAAACGTGCCGTACGCACGGGCGCGAGGGGCTCGCGCGGACCATCGGCGCTGTCTTTTTCATGTTGTTACTTTTAAACCCTTTATTTCTCCAACTTCTCCAAGATAGGGTTTTGAAGCTTAAGAGTTGTACTTTCCAATGGTGTAGTTTATTTTGAAAAAAAACATGATATACTTTGAGAAAAATGGCTTTCAATATTCAATTCGAGTTTTCGTCCGGAAGAACGCATTTCGCAATAAAAACAATGGCGCAATTGGAAAGAGCAGAAAAAAATCTATCGATATAGGTCCTTGGTTTTTTTTTCAAAGACGCAGCATACGATTATGAGCGAGTTAAACAGAGCGCCTTTTACGCGGAAAAAGGCACTGCGCGCGCTCGGTGGCCCGTTTCTGCTGGACGCTCCCATATATATATAATAAATATTACACGGCAGTAAATTATAGAGAATAAGTGAATGTCACGGACATCGGCACATTAGAGATCTCGTAAGTTTCTTTCTTCTCACTTCACGGTTCATTTTTTTTTTACACGTAACTTATACCAAAGAATATTATCACATACATGTGAGTTAATTATAAGTCGGCTTTTGTCATGACCTTGCGATAATATTCTTTTGGTATTACATGTGTGCATGTGAAATGAGAGAGAGAGAGAGAGAAAATGTTTCTCCAACGTGCAGCGGTACATGCTGATGAGACACACACACGCACACGCACACGCACGCACGCACGCACGCACGCACATACGCGCCCGCACGCACTCCCGCACTCCCGCACGCACACAGACACACACACACACGGATAGAAATTTTTTTTATGTTTTTTCAGGAATCAAACTATTAGTTGAGCTCTCTTTAAATAACATTTTTTTTTAAAATTAGTATAATTCTCGTTAAAAGCGAGGTTGTTTTGAATGATGCTAGTTTTTTTTAAGTCGAACGATTGTAGCGTTCTCCCCCTCTCTTCCCAGCAGCATTCTCTGGTTGGTGCGGCAAGAGCGCTCTGACCTGCATAAAAGAGCCAGCGCTCCGCATAAGAGAACATCATTCGTTTCATCGGCATGGGGCGACAGAGATCTGAGGCTCGACGCTTGAAGCGCAACCAGCGACGAAAGGCTATACAGCACCCACCCGGTATGTCGCAACGAGATTTTCGGTGGTACATGGCCCGGGAAGCACAGAAACCACTGCCATCTGAATCTCTATCGCCACCCGGGTCTCGATCATCACCATTACCAGATGTGTCAGAATCTCACTCACCAGAGCCTCGATCGCCACCTGGACCTCGCTCGCCGTCACCCGAGCCTCGATTACCCTCGACTCCTCAGGGACGACATTCAGGCATATAGCGGCTACGACGACATGAGCTGGCTAAAAACTTTTATGTTTTTATTTCTAAGCGATGCCTCACTTCGATTTCGACATATCGTCCCGATTTTGTCGACATCGAGTGAGTTTTTTTTAAGGCCATAATAAAAAGAAAAAAACTTCTTCCTCTCTTTCTGCTTACGCACGTGTGTGTGTGTTTTTCTTCTCTCTCTCTCTCTCTCTCTCTCTCTCTCTCTCTCTCTCTCTCTCTCTCTCTCTCTCTCTCTCTCTCTCTCTCTCTCTCTCTCTCTCTCTCTCTCTCTCTCTCTCTCTCTCTCTCTCTCTCTCTCTCTCTCTCTCTTACAAGTTTACAGGAATTACAGGTGTGTTAGACATTGATAAGTATGATGTTGCGTTGAATGAAGTAGCCTTCTTAGTTTTGGGTAGCATTGTGCCAACGATCAAATTAACAGATATTATCTCTGTACGTAAGGCCTCTGTGCCTGTCAGGTCTATAATAGTAGGACCTCTCGGTTCAGGACAAAAGCGACCACCTGCTCTAGTTGTCACGTTGGCAAGTGAGACCCTAGCTAAGATGGTAATTGACTCCAAATATAAGCTTACTACTTTCTACACAAGTGACCTTAACTTTGGTTTGCTGGACAAGGACCTTACCAATCTTATTTTTCCATCTAAGATTTTTATTAGTGAGAATTTGCCCAATGAAGTATACCAAGACTTCGGTAGTCTTAAAATTATGGCCAGAAGCATGGGCTTCAGATTTGTCTGGGATAAAAATGGTATGTTCCTAGTCCGGCGAGCCAAAGGTGAGCGAGCACACAGAATTAGGACAGCGAATGACCTTGAGGTCTTAAATAGAATCTTAAATGGCGCGTGTCATCTTGTAACAACGGAGAAGAGCCCGGCTCTTCCTTAAATAGGACATGACTAGGGAATGTATGTAAAAGTGCTGTTAAGGCTGATGTCGATGGTTTTGGAGCTTTCTTCTTCAATATCATCTCCATAAGGGGTGAGGAGGACTGCCATATTAATGGCCTCAGGAACCTTCTTACCAACACACCATCGTGCCATGTCTTCGGTCTCGCTGAGACATGGCTTGGCAAGAGCGTTGTTGGGCCAGTTATTGACATTGACGGTTTTAATGTAGTTAGGCAAGACAGGAACGTAAATGGGGGTGGAGTTGCCCTGTATGTCAGGGATGGTTATAAAGTTAAGAAGCTGTGCTCATCCGATACGGAAGTAGATGGTAAACCTGGCATACCTGAATATCTTTTTTGCACAGTACAAAAAGGGGACTCCAGTCCTATCTACGTTGCTGTGATATATAGACCTCCTAAAATAGCATTTTTTTTTTTTTTTTTTTTTTTTATTAGCATTAAAGATTCTGATCTTATAGATAAACTGAAAGAATACAGTGGGTCATACAGTCATAAAATCATCATGGGAGATTTAAACGCTGACTTGTTTACTGATGACGCTGATGCCAAATTTGTACGTAAGTTAGCTGATGATTTGGCTGTACAAGTAGTATATCATGGGGCCACTCATCACACCCCGGAAACTGATTCTCACACCTGGATTGATACCATTATGGTTGATTCCAATGACAAGATCTTAAAATCCAGCAACGACTTTGCACCTTGGTCCAGCAAGCATAACATCATTAGTGCAATTATAGACATTGCGCCTTTAGAGCCTGAAATTAACGATTTCTATTATCGGGAATACAACAAGATCGAAGGATCTGATCTTGTTCATTTGTTGGGTCAATGTGATTGGTCGTTGCTGTGTTCCGATAATCCTCTAGTAGACGAAGCGGTTCGGCAATTAACCACTAACATCACAGGTGCCATTGATCAGCTGGCTCCTCTTAAAAAAGCTACTCCTAAGAGTAATAGACCTCCTTGGGTTGATGCCGAACTGCTTCGTCTTTATAAAAAGCGTGATGCGGTACTCAGAAGATACCATAGTAGGCTTGATCCCTTCTTCTTGGCGGAGTTCCAAAGATTGCGAGATGAGGCTGCTCATCGTACGACTGCTGCGAGAGCACAGTATCTGCATAACAAACTTTATGCAGCACTTGGTACAAATAACATCTGGAATGAGCTTCGCAATATGGGTCTCTTGCCTAAGAAGAAGGAGGATTTAAATGGATTCACCCCGGATGAGCTCAATGCTCACTTTGCCAGCATATCGGTCTCTCAGGATGAAAATCCTAGTGCAATTTCTGATATCATAAATTCAGCTAGTAATGATGGTTTTAAGTTTAAAAAGATTGATATCAATGATGTGATTTTAGCCATCAGTCACTTTTCCTCAAAGGCAATTGGAGAGGACGGTATTCCACAAAGTGTGGTGTTGAAAGCGCTTCCGGTCATCGGCCATCTACTTGTGAATCTATTTAACTCTTCGCTTACTCATGGTGTCTTTCCCTCGGACTGGAAGTGTGCACATGTTATTCCACTCAAAAAATGTTCGATACCTTCATCTACGACGGACTTTCGGCCTATAGCCATACTTAACTTCCTTTCGAAAGTACTAGAGAAAATTGTGCACACTCAAATCTCCGATTTTATAGCCGAGAAAGGTATCCTAAATCGTATGCAATCGGGTTTTAGACCGCATCACGCTGCACAGACTGCACTAATTAAACTTACGGATGATATCAGAATGGGCATGGACCGGAGATTGGTTACACTCCTGGCTCAGTTTGATTTCAGCAAGGCGTTTGATACAGTCTCGCCAACAAAACTTTTACGTAAGCTAAGTAGCATGGGTTTCTCGGGCGGAGTTCTTACCTGGATAAGCTCCGACTTACTTGGTAGGAAGCAACTTACAATCTCAAAGAAAAACGGCTCATCGCTGCCATTAGAAACTAACATCGGAGTTCCTCAAGGCTCCGTCCTGGGACCACTGCTATTTTGCTAATACATTAATGATATTTGTGCACGCTTGGAGGAAGTCGGAGTAAGGTTTATACTTTATGCCGATGACCTCCAAATATATGTGCTTGTTCCTTACAGTGAACTCAGGGAGGGGATCAGATTGCTAGAGCGGGGCGCTGACGCAGTGTCGGAGTGGGCTGCTGACTCCAGCCTCAGACTGAATGAAACTAAAACTAAGGCCATCATGTTTGGCGTTCAACTTTATGTTAGTAAAGCTTACAGCGAGGAAGATCTCAGTCTCAGTCTGAGCTCTGGAGTCAGAATCCCATTCTCGGAAACGGTTACTAGTCTTGGAGTCATACTTGACTCCAAGTTATCGTGGAAGCCCCACATTACTCAGGTGGTAGGCAAGTTTAATCGTATTCTCTATACTCTAAGGTTTTTCCGGAAATATACTACGGAAGCACTGCGGAAGCAGCTCGCTATGGCGCTTTTCTTCCCCTACTTGGATTACTGTACGGTTGCCTTGCTAGATCTTACTCAGGAGCTGTCAAACAAACTCCAGGTCTTACAAAACTCAGGTATGAGATATGTTTTAGGAGTTGGAATTGATGAAAGCATCACCCCGCACAGGAAGAAACTAAGTTGGCTCACTGTCTCTAAAAGGCGTGACTATTTTTTGGGCCTACAAATCTATAAAGTACTGAGATTACGCCAACCTGCTTACTTAGCAGATCTTTTTACCATCTATGTACCTAGACGTCCTGTGCGAGGTGAAGTGCCAGAGCTCTCTATTCCTTTTGCGCGCATTGATGCTGGGAAATATTCTTTCCAATGCGCTGGTGCTCGCTTTTGGAATACCCTTCCATCTACCATCCATCATCAGCCTTCTATTAAGTCATTCAAAAAATCTTTATGGGCTCATTTATCTGCAGATTAATTTTAATTTAATTAAGTCACTGCTGATAGAATCTTTTGTTCTGTATAACGTACCTAGGATAGTCTAGGTTAATATTAGATTAAGTAAAAATATTAATATATATATTTGCCTAGCATAAGTCAATGTAAAATATTGCTGTTTGTTAATATGGACAATAAAGTTATCTCTCTCTCTCTCGCTCTCTCTCTCGCTCGCTCTCTACACACGCAAGCGCTCTCGCTGTAATTCTTTCTTCTTTCTATATAGTGACGCCATCTTGCTGTATTGTACGAGTATGTATTATATGTTCCGCGCGCTCTTGCTATAATGCAAATATTTTTGATGCCCTGGCCTACCATCTTTTCAAAAATGTGTAATACATTTTTAAGTATAGAAATTATTATCGTAATAAATTATTAGTGGTAGAAAGTTAAGTTATACTACTTATAGCTTAATAATCAATTTTATTGTATTAGCATTATAACTAAATAATCAGATTTCTAATCTAGTGCTAGTAAAATTAATAACTAATAAATACGTTAAAAGAAAAACAAATTATTTATTCACTTATACTTCAAATTAATTACATTAATTATTCAAACGTACATAAAATAGTAAGATTCTGTCATTTTGTTCAATTTTTTTTCACTATGCTGCTCGAGCATCCATTTTTTCATAGCCATTGCGTTTTGAAGTGCGCACACTGAAAAGTCGCAAGCGCTGTGATTGGTGCACGAAATAGGTTCCACCAGCAGCTTTCTCAGTGAAGGGCATCCCATCTCTTCAATGTTGAATACTAATCTAAGAAAAAAAAAATGAAATCGTGAGAAATCTTTTCACGAACTTCAGAAAAAGCAAATGCTTTTATAACTTACTCTTCAGGGAAAAATCTCTTCAACCATTTACTCTTCTCTAACCCTTTCACGTATATCTCTGCTCCGTAGAGTACGCCACGAAGAGTATTACTAACGTGTTCGTACGGGATGTTGCCTGCTCTCCACATGATTCCATGGAAATTCTCTTCGAGACAGCGATTTTCGGACTTATTTTTGTCCAGCAGCTTGTCCCAGGCATACGGTGGTTTGAACAGGAAAACCGATGGTATAGGGTCTTCTTCGAGAGGGACGATAGCTAACTCCTTGAAGACGAATTCATTCAAGGTAATCTTGAATCCTTGGACGTCGACGATGTACTTCATCTTGCTGCAGCTGCTTAGACTGTTCTCCAATCGAGTAAAGAAACGAATGAGGCTTTCAGCTCTGCGTGGCTTCTTTTATAGCCGGCTGACAGAACCCCCACCACCACTGGTTTTTGAATTACAACATTCCCCCTCTCCTAGGCTCATGACCAATCACAAGCGATCTCTCCTCAAAGTTTCGAAATAAAAGGAGATGCGTAGGTTGGAGAAAATCATTCGACTTCTCCGAGAGGACTGAAGCAGTTGGACTCTTCTGAGATGGCTCAGTATTTCAAAGATACGTCTCTGCTACTGTGGAAATCATACCAATGTACTTTGAGTGGTGAAGCCGACCAGGACGACATCAACAGATGGCTGGAACTTGAACGAGCGGCTCTAGAGGCAGCGCAAAATTTACTTCAGTCTCCAAACTTGACGGTGGCCGATAGGCAGAAATTGCAAGCTGCTATTGCACTCATAAACAGTGTTTTGCACTTATTGAGTGAACGTCGAGTAGGCGCAGGGTTACAAGAGATCGAGAATAATGACCCTATAGCTTGGGACGACGTTCAGTCTGCCTTCAAAAATAGAATAAAAACAGGCGTCATCACAAACCGAAGGCATCTTGATTTCTTAAAGTTTATGAAAGACGCTAAAAAGCAATTTATTGAAAAAGTGAGTGAAAATCTCAAGCAACCTCTGAAAGTTAATACAACGTTAGCGGCTGAGTATGCGATAGTTAAAGATGGTGAAGAAACTATCGACATCAAATATTTCAACACAAAGACGGCTTCAATCTATTCGACGACGAACTTGAATGGATGGTTTGTAATGAACGTGCAAAACCCAATCGACACTGAGATGGAAGAATTCCAAGAACGAGATTCAGGCTGGTCACTCAAATCTATTTTAAACTTGGTTATTAATATTTATGAGTTCAATCCAATGAGAGGGAGCTCATACATAGATTTGCCTCCATTTATCAAGAACAAAAAGGCATGCATCAACGTTGAGAACAAAGATGACGATGAGTGTTTTAAATGGGCTATTCTATCAAAACTTCATCCCGTTAAGAAAAATATGAATCGAGTGTCGGCATACGTTTCGTACAAAGATGAACTCAACTTTGAGGGGATTGATTTTCCTGTGAATCCTAGAAAAATTAGCAAGTTCGAAAAACAAAATGAAGTTTCTGTTAACGTTTACTATTTGGAGAAAAAAGGGAAAGAATTTGACGTCTTACCACTGCACTTGACAGCTTGCAAAAAAGGAAAGCATGTTAATTTACTTCTTGTCGAAAATCATTATATAGATGTAGATGATGCAGCTCCTGTGGACGTTCAAGTAGAATTTAAATTTCACTATGTGTGGATAAAAGATTTGTCAAGATTATGCAGTAAGCAGTTATCTTTTCACGGACATAAAACGTACATCTGCGATCGATGTATGCATTACTTTGCGACTGAAGAGAAGCTTTCGAAGCACGCGATTGATTGCGATAGCATTAATAAGTGTAAAGTTACGCTTCCAACGAAAGAAAACAATATTTTGGAGTTTAAACACTTTGATTGCAAAAATCGAGTACCATTCGTAGTGTATGCGGACTTTGAATATATGTTGGAGCCCGTGACTGATAATGAACGAGCTTATCAGCACCATAAGCCATTCAGCGTAGGTTTCTTCATAAAATGTAGCTACGACGACAGTCTTTCAGAGTACAAAAGCTATAGACAAAAAGAAGAAGAAGGTGAATCTCCAGCCAAATGGTTTGTGATGAGTCTTAAATCTTTGGGAGTGAAATTGAATAATTTATACGAGAATCCGCAAGCTATGATTCCTCTAACACCTCTAGAAAAAATCAAGTTTGACGGCGCTAATATGTGTCATATTTGTGAGAAGTCCTTCACTAAAGATGACATGATAGTTCGTGACCATTGTCACTTCACGGGAAAGTGAGTATTCTTACTATTATTTTTTATAAATATCATTATTATTGCTAATAAATAAATAAAATTATTACAGGTATAGAGGACCTGCACACAATACGTGCAATCTTAGATATCAAGACTCGAGAATGATCCCTGTAGTTTTCCACAATTTGAGCGGTTATGATAAAAGAGACAAAAGAGAAATATATATCTTTTACAAAGTTTGTGGAAGATACAAATATAAACCTGCGATTTATCGACTCGTTTAGGTTTATGGCTTCATCGCTGGAGAAATTGTCGTCGTACTTGGAGAAGCTCGATATCTTGGAGTACACGTTCAAACAAGATGTATTCTCAAATGAGCAGATTGAACTACTGAAGAGAAAAGGAGTTTTTCCGTACGACTATGTTTCATCGCTTGAAAAACTCAAACAGACACGTCTTCCTTCAAAAAATGATTTCTTCAGTAGTTTGTACGAAGCACACATCAGCCACGAGGATTATGAACATGCTCAAAATGTTTGGCATAGTTTTAATATTCAAGATCTTGGACAATATTCGGACTTGTACCTCAAAACGGATGTCATACTGTTGGCTGAAGTTTTTGAAAATTTCAGAAACAACTGTCTTGAAGCTTACGAGTTAGATCCCGCTCGTTGCTACACCACACCCGGATTGACTTGGGATGCTATGCTCAAAAATACCCAGGTATTTATTCAATATTATTAAAATTTCCGTTTCATTATTTTTAAAAATAAATCTTTTTCTCTTACAGATTAAACTAGCGCTTCTGACGGATATAGACATGTTAATGTTTATCGAGCGTGGAATACGGGGAGGAATCAGTCAGTGTTGCAACCGCTATGCAAAAGCGAACAATGCGTACATGAAAGAAGGGTACAAACCTGACGAGGATGATAAGTATCTCATGTACTACGATGTCAACAATTTATATGGATGGGCTATGACTGAGTCCTTACCCTATGGCGGCTTTGAGTGGGTGAAGCATGTAGACGAACCAAACTTTTTCAATGTTCCCGACGATCACGACGTTGGATACTTTCTCGAGGTAGACTTGAAGTATATAGAAGCATTGCACAACACCCACAAAGATTTGCCGTTCTGTGCCGAGCACATGGCGCCTCCACGTTCTAAGCAGCAGAAACTGATGACTACGCTTCACGACAAAAATCGTTATGTGCTACATTATCGAGCACTCAAACAAGCTTTGAAACATGGCTTAGTTCTCGTCAAAGTACATCGAGCCATTCGATTCAATCAGAGTCCTTAGCTAAAAAAATACATAGATTTGAACAGCGCTAAAAGAAAGGAAGCCAAGAACGAGTTTGAAAAAATGCTTTTTAAACTGTTCAACAACGCTGTTTACGGAAAAACAATGGAAAACGAGAGAAAACATGTGAACGTGAAGCTAGTTACCAAGTGGGAAGGACGCTATGGTGCCGAAGCACTCATTTCAAGGCCAAATTTTCATAGCAGCGACATCTTTGATGAGAATCTCGTTGCTGTGCAGCTACTACGAACGGAGATTTGTATAGAAAAACCAATTTACATCGGTTTGACCGTTTTGGATCTATCTAAGACACTAGTCTACAGATTCCATTACGATTATATGCGATATCGTGTTGGTGACAAAAGCAAGCTCTTGTACACCGACACTGATAGTCTGGTGTATGAAGTAACAGGGGTCGACATGTACAACGTGATGCGACATGATATTCACGAATTTGACACTTCTGACTATCCACAGAACAATCCATTCAACATGCCTCGAGCCAATAAGAAAAAGGTTGGCTTAATGAAAGATGAATGCAACGGTGAGATCATGTTGGAGTTTATCGGACTGCGGAGTAAAATGTACAGCGTAAAAGTGCAGAATCAAAAGCCAATAAAGAAGGCAAAAGGTGTCAAGAGTTCCGTCGTCAAAGCAAGAATCACCTTTGACGACTAAATAAAATGTCTTCGTGAAAACATTATTATGACTAGAGAGCAGCGAAATATTCGATCTCGGCATCATGTTATCCACACCGAGAAAGAAACAAAAATTGCCTTGAGTGCTCACGACGATAAACGCTATCTTCAGCACGGCACCACTGATACACTGCCCTGGAGTCACTACAGAATGATGGAGGAAGAAGCGGCGAATGAAGAGGCAGTTGGAGTTGAGCCGCCAAATTCTGCAGAAGTGGGGGGACAAACGGCCAATGTGGAGGCAACAGCGGTCGAGCCGCCACATTCCGCGGTGGTGGGGAGACTTATATGAAGAGGTGCCACGGAAGCAGGAGCTCATTCGTTCAGTTAAGCTTCCAGCAAGCGGTAAGCAGCAGCAATCGACTCCAATCATCGAACGGCCAACTTCTGTCGTCGTCGAGCATCTGACTCCTACCGCTGAGCAGCAGATTCTTGCAGAAAGTTCGCGAAGTTTCAAGCGATCTTGCGAAACGACGAACGAGTTATCCTGCAAGAGATTCATAATTTGAGGGTTGGTACCTAGTTTAAAAATAATTTAATCGTCGTGGTTCCAAAAGAATTTACTTTAAAATTAATCATTTTTAATTTATATATAGATATATATATATATATATATATATATATATATATATATATATATATATATATATATATATATATATATATATATATATATATTACAGATGGATCTTTCAAAACTGAATGCGATTGCCTGTGGAGGATTCCCCCCTACAAAAAAGCTAACCGATCTCACTAAGGGACAACAATATATGGTGACTAAGTTAAAGATTGTCAATACCAAGTATGGACGAAAAGCTGTAGCAGAGCTGGAGATGGAATTCGATGTCTTCATGCCGAAGAAAGTATCAACGGTCTGGCAGAAGACGAAGCCTTTTGCAATCAGCTACAAGATGCAGCAAACAAATATGAACTTTTCATGAAGTACAATGGTAGTTTTAGTGTAGAATTTAGTGGTAAATAAGTGCGTGAAGAATTCATTTAAAAATACAAATTCATAAAGGATGTTTGTAAATAAATGGTAAATAAAACAATGTTCTTTGTTTAAATCGAAAAAAAATTTTTTTATTTAAACATTCAATACATCTAATTTCTTCTTGTATGGTTAACTTAAAAAATACATTTCAAAATTTGTTTGCATGATTTAACAATTATATGTTCTTTTTATCAATCCAACTATTATGTGTATTATCAAATCCAAGCCATTTTACAAAAACTTTATTTCCCTTTTTCTTGATTACTTTTTCCACGAGATATATATCCGGATGCTTGGCTTTTAACAGTTCTTGCTCGTAGAAGCCACCCGAGACGGGCTGATCTTGATAATCCTTCAGATGGTAAGTCGTGGGGCTTGTAGCAGCTACCCGTGTAATAGTAAATATCTCCGTTGACCAATTGGGAGTGTATCCTTTCGCGAAAACTACTTTTGCCTTGCTCACTCGGACTTTATCACCAATTTTAAATTTTGGCTTAATCTTCTTAGTTAATTTATGAACAAATTTCCGCAGTATGTATGCTTCGTTGCTGGTTATTACATCTTTGGGTTTTGCATCAGTAGTACGATGTTTGCGATTATTATATGCTGTGAGTAAATCAGTTAAAATATCTAACCACTTGTAGTTGCCTCTCAAACTGAATTTTTTCCACACAGCAGTTTTTAGCGTGCGATTGAAGCGTTCACATATTGATGCTTTTAGATTACTAAAGGTTGAGTACAGTTTAATTTTGTATGTACTCATGAGTTTTTGAAAATCTGCATTATAAAATTCTTTACCTCTGTCGGTATGGAGATTCTTCGGTACCCTGCCTTTAACCAGCACAGATTTCATAGCTTCTGAGACATCTTTACCGGTTTTTCTCTTTACAGGGACGGCCCATGCATATTTGGAGAAAATGTCGATTATAGTGAGCAAGTATCTATATTAATATATAACCCTTATTGTCGCGAGCATATGGAATCATTTCGACGAGATCTGCTTGCCAAGTTTCGTCCAAACCACCCACGTCAAAGTTTCGACGTGCATAGTTACGTCTTGCAGGTTTGTGCAGTTCTTCAACTAGTCTTTCGTGTTCCATGTTTGTGGAATTACTGATTGATTAGAGATGCCATAGCCTCTTTTATAGTCAACATATCAGCTTTTATTTGAGATAACTGAACATCAAGTTCATCTCTGTGATTATTAACTATTATATCCAAATCATCCAGATTACTTCTGAGTTTCGCAGTTATGGCTGTCATTCCTCGAATATTCATTTGAATGATGTTTCGTAGAGTCTGTAAATTTATAACATCGCTCGGCTGTTGAGGTTCGGCAACATTGCATAACTTTTTATTTCCCAGGTCATAGTGGCCATCAGTCGTGACTTTAAAGCCAACGCCAGGTGGGCCTCGACTACCTTCGGTTTTTCCAAGGTTACGTTCAAACACGTCAACGCTCATTTTAACCTTTAGAGGACCGGAAAGCCATTATAGTGGCTCAATCCATGATCGACACTTCACACATAGTCAATCCGTGATATAAGATACCTTTTTTATGTATTTTCTTAGAACGATAACTCATCCCAAATGCCGGTACTCTAAAGGTTAAGAATGATTCGAATATTCGTGTGCACTAGTATATATACTAGTATATATATATAGCCTGCTTCACGCAATTCCTCGATTATAGAGTGTATCTCGTTTACATGACTTGGATTTCCGGCAGATCTTTCAGCTATTAGTAATTGAAGACGGTGAACGAGCTCGTTTGGATCGTCCCAGTAGACGTAGTCTAAAGCAGTACGCTTTTTTGCAATTTTATAACGAGGTAATGATTCACCATTAATAGATTCTCCGGTAATTTTTTTCGAGGTAATATTGAACATTGGAGCAATAATATTATTAAATTTATTACTATTATGAACACGAATCCTTTCGTTCTTGTCATATCGCTTTTTATGAGCAGACGATAGTTTTAAAATTTTGCGATAATTTTTTAAATCATTTGAACTTATATTATTTTTATTTGGTTGTTTCGCTATGAGTAATTCTACTAATCCTGTAGTTCTCGGGTATCCTACTCCATTAACTTTAATTTTATTACTATAAAAGCTAATCGGTAAATTACCAATAAAAAATTCGCCCTTTTCATTTCGTACTCCATAAATTTTGTCAAGATACTGGGATTGATTGAGCTCGAGGGCCTTGATGTATAAATCAGAGTCATCTTCGATATCACTACCTGCGGTTTCGAAAGATGCCTCGTGGGCATTCTGTATCGTATCATTAAACTCACTATCAAAACTTTCATTTTGTTTGACGTTACTTTGTTCGAGGGTGTTATCTTCGACGGTGTTATCTTTGACACTATTTTGTTCAACGGTCTTATTTTTCTGAGTTACAAGTTTTTGCAGCGGATCAACTATTGGTTTAAAAGTTTCATTTAAAATCTTTTCGGAATTGTCTTTTCCAAATTTTAATATTCTATGTTTGCGTTTAATCGCAGCTCGTGCCTTAACGAGTTGACGAAGCACGTTTTTTTCTCGTTGAAAGTCAACCATGTTGTCGTTTCAACGTTCAGTCAGAAACTGGTGATTGTTATCTATGTGCATGTTATATTTATAGCAAAATTGTCGAAGACCTTGCGAAATCTACCATCATTTATTCCTCTATCTTTATCGATTACTAGAAAACCATGCTTATCATCTCTCCAACATTTGGAGCAGAATTCTTTAAATTGAATATAAGTCATATCAGTATTTACGTGATCGTCATAGATATGCTTTAGATTTACTTCATCTTGTCTAAAAATAGCAAGTAAGTTTACGTTATCTCTGACAAGATGTTTGGGAATGTGAGCATAAGTTTGACATAGATAAAAACAGTCAACTTTTTTATGTCTGCCCATGCAGAAAAATGCTCTCACATTATCCTGTTTTTCGCAAGCAATATCGTCAAATATCATGATAGAATTTGGAAGTGCGTGATCGAGGTAGACAACTGCGTCATGCTCGCTGAACGGAAAATATTGTACACCATCTATAGGTTCTAAGATTTCATTTAAAAATTTATATTTTGGTTGATTGAGAGACTTTGAGTAGACGTATACGTTTTCAAATCTAACGCCATTAGGATGTGTTATGAGAGCAAGTAAACTATTTGTTTTTCCACAGTTTGACGGGCCGCAGAAGACAGCTCGTATACTATCAGGAAGTAGATCGCCATGTCGTTTTGCTCTTTTATCTTGTTCTACAAGCGCGTCAAAATTTTCTATTGGCAGTTTTACTGTTTGCTCTTTAAAATTCATGATCTTTACTCTATGACAACCAAATCACGACTGATTGCTATGAGTATAAATAGCGGTCTTATATAGCTTCCACCATCAGTTGCCCGTTGACTTTCGAAGAGTGATGATCATTCACAAACGTGGACGCGGTTTAGTTAATAAAATTATCAATAAACTTCCATTTGAGCTTCACATACCTGGTTATCAGTACTGCGGTCCAGGCACTAAGTTGGCAAAATGTTTAGCCCGAGGAGATCTTGGAATTAATCTCCTAGACGCTGCTTGTAAAGAGCACGATATAGCTTATTCTAAAAATTGTGAAAACTTTCAAGCGAGAAACGCCGCAGATAAAATTTTAGCTGAGAAAGCTTAGAATCGTGTTAAATCAAAAGACGCTAATTTTGGTGAAAAAGCGGCTGCATACGCTATAACTAATACTATGAAATTAAAATCAAGACTCGTCATGGGGTTGAAGAAGAAGAAAAGTAAAAAGCGAAAGAACGCTAAAAAATCTAAATTGGGAATGGGTTTGAGGAAAAAGAAGAGAAACCAAGTTTCCTTGAAAAAAATTATGAAAGCTGGTGCCTTTAAATCAATGCCAAGTAACTGCGCTCTAACAGTCATACGATCAGCTTTGAAAAAAGCTCGGAGCGCTGTTAAAGACGCGGGAGGTAAAAAGAATATTAAAATTCCACGCATTTTACCAGTCCTCGCGAAAACAAGTGGTGTGTTGCCATTTCTCATACCTCTATTTGCAGGTTTGAGTGCAACTGGCGCTCTAGCAGGTGGAGCTGCTGGAATAGTGAAGGCCGTAAACGATGCAAAAGCTGCTAAGCAGCAGTTGGAAGAAAATAAAAGACATAACAAAACTATGGAAAGTGTAGCGTTGGGCAATGGCTTATATCTTAAACCGCATAAAGTTGGATTGGGTCTTCATTTAAAAAAAAAAAAAACAAAAGTTCGACCAAATAAAATTACCTCCGCACGCACTTACCAATGTTGACATATTAAAATATGCAAAATTTTTAAAAATACCTAATTTTCGGGGAGTATTTATGAGAAATGCAATGCCGGCTTCTGGACCGCGCTATAGTGAATCCGCTATTGTGAATCTAGACGATGCTAGAGGCCCTGGGACACATTGGGTGGCATATAGAAAAAGAGGCAAAAATGTTGTATATTTCGATAGTTTTGGTGACCTTCGACCACCGTTAGATTTAATATTATATCTCGGGGTTGACGAAGTTAAATATAATCATGAAAGATATCAAGATTTTGACACATACAATTGCGGACACCTCTGTCTAAAATTCTTGTGCGGGGCTATATAAAGAGAGGTAGGAGAAGTATTGTATCATTCTGATTTAAGCTGTCATGGAAGATTCATTGACTCTAACGCTTTCAGGCAGATCTTCTACACTAGAAGCACAGTATTTTCCGCCAATCGAGCTATCGCCAAACAAAAATTACGTTTTAGGGCTTGTAGAACTTTTAACATTCAATTCAATCCCCAATATAGACATTAACAACAATAAGTTTTACGTAGGTGAAAGCGTTTATACTTTACCAGTAGGAAGTTACGAAATTGAGGATATTGACAAATTCCTTCGTAAAAAATTAGCGCATAACGACATTACTTTCAATTTAAAGCCAAATAATAATACTCTTCGCTGTACAATCAAGTGTAGCCTACCTATAGATTTTCGACCCGAAGATTCTCTCGGTCGTCTACTGGGCTTCACCCGACGTGTTCTCGACCCAAACGTTATCCAGAATTCAGATTTACCTGTTACAATTCTCAAAATCAACGCTCTGAGAGTCGAGTGTAATATAACTTCAGGAGCATACATAAACGATCGAAAAGTACATACGATACACGAGTTTTTTCCTGCAGTACCTCCAGGTTATAAAATCATCGAAGTTCCCTTACACGTCATTTACCTTCCGATTGCCGTAAAGCGTATAGACCATTTGCAAATACATATCATCGATCAAGACGGAGACTTAGTAAATTTCCGCGGAGAAGTTATAACTATCAGATTACATATTCGCCAGGCATAATGGGAATCGTTTACAACAAAAACTATATAAGCAGAGAAATATGCCCACCACGCATCAGTCATCAACGAACTGTGAAGGTGCTACCACGTCAGAGCATACAAATACTAAAAAGTCTTGGCTTAAAAGTAGTACTTGGTGGAAGATAACTTGTATCATCTTTTGCTGCTTTCAACGAAATGGAAGAAATTCTAAGCATACAAACACCTGTAACTTTCGATGAATCCGTGGCGCACTACGAGGTTCACGCCCACCAACCGTATACAACAACATTCAACAACAGCGATGAAATACGCATATCTATTCAACATCAAGATTTATGTCTCTTACCTTCGCGCAGTGCATTACATATCTGCGGGCGATTGGTTAAAACTAATAATACTCCCACTACAAATACAGATCTTGTAAACAATGCCATTTGCCACTTGTTTGAAGAAATCAGATATGAGTTGAACGCCATTGAGATAGACAAGTGTAAAAATGTGGGTTTAACCACTCTCATGAAAGGCTGGGTGTCACTCAATCCGACTCAGAGTTTCATCATTGAAAATGCTGGTTGGATCGATGTAGAAGAAACACAGAATATTGTTGATAATGCTGGTTACTTCAATGTATCGATTCCATTGAGCCTAATTTTTGGCTTCGCAAAGGACTATCGTAAAATTGTAGTAAACGCAAAGCATGAACTCGTTCTCATGAGATCGAGAAACAACTTAAACGCCGTTAAACAAACAACTATAAGAGTCGAAGATGCAGAAGGTTATGAGGACTTTAATATTGATATAATTAGAATCGAATGGTTAATGCCATACGTAGTTGCATCTAACAGTAATAAAATTCGCTTACTCGATTTCGTGGGGAAAGATCGCCCCATTGCCATGAATTTTCGCACGTGGGAATTGTACGAGTATCCACTACTACTGATTACGTCGAGACAGGTATGGACTGTTAAAACATCAAATCAACTTGAAAAACCACGCTTTGTCATCTTAGGTTTTCAAACTAATCGAAAAGATCGAAGAGCTGCAAATGCTAGTTGGTTCGATCATTGCAATCTTACAAATGTAAAGCTTTTTCTCAATTCTCAGTCATATCCGTATGGCAATCTTAACCTCGATGTGAATCGTAATCAATTTGCCATGCTCTACGATATGTACGCTAATTTTCAAAATTCTTACTATGGCAAAGATCCAGAACCTATGTTGAAAAAATCACAATATCTCAATTACATGCCCCTGATAGTGATAGACTGCTCAAAACAAAATGAGGCCTTAAAGAGCATCTAGAATTTGAAGCAAAGGAAAATTTTCCTGCTGGAACTTCAGCCTACTGTTTGATCTTGCACGATCGCATAGTGAAATTCTGGCTCATGGGTTAACTGCCCCCGTGGAATTCTGGCTGAGCCAGAATCGGCGTGAGCCAAAATCGGCAGTGAGCCAGAATCGGCGTCAGCCAGAATCGGCGTGAGCCAGAATCGGCATAGCTTATCTACTAACGTTTAATTATTTTTATTTCAATTTTCAGCCGCTGATATGAATATAGAAACATCGTTTTTATAACTGAGTGCGTAAAACTCGAATTTAGATGCCTGTTTAGCGTGCGTAAAGTACCCCCTTTTTTCACTAGTGCGTAAAGCGTTTACGCAGTCAGTGCGTGAAGTAGTGCATAAAGTGAGTTCTTCACGCACTTAGTACGTAAAGTACTCACTTTACGCATTCGTGAAAGAAATCCGGATACTTTACGCACGCTGAACAGGCATTTAACGTAGAGTTTCACGCGCTCAGTTATAAAAAATAGTAAACGCAACACGTGCGAAAGCCTCGCTTCGCTCGGGCGACAAACAATATCCGTGCAAAAATGACTCGCTTTACGCACTAGTTGCGTAATGTACTATTTCTATGACAGAGCAGGATTTCAAAATATTAAAAATAAATCTAAGTAAAGTGATTGTTTTACGAATTATTAAATTGATTGGCCATTATAAAAGTGAAGATGACATTCAAGTACGTAAATAAAATTATCTGATTCGTGTTAATGAAGATAATTTATTATTATTCAATCAACATTTTTTTTAGAATATTGAAGTATTGCAAGAAATAGACAACTCATTACATAATAAATGTGGTAATAGTCATCAAACCACTGAACAAAGTGAAGATTACAATGACAATATAGCGATGCTTCGAATAAACATTCCTTATTGAAACGAACGGCTAGAGAAACAGAGGCAGTGGAGTGTTCATCGCCGAAAAGATGCCGCGAAATACCTTACGATTCTACGAATTATATTATGTTTTATATGTATAATAAAGATTATATTATGTTTGTAATATTTAAAATAAAAACTTTTTGTATATATATAGACTTTCGTTGTTGGCGACATTTCTCCTGTCTCACTTATATTAAATATAGCTTGGAATTTCCTCTTACACCTTATAGATTTTTCATAAAATAAGTAAATTTATTCTGTAAAAAAAAGAAAAATTTAATTTAAATACATTTCTACTGCCATTAGAAGCAAGGATTTCTGCGTTTAGTAAATTTCTGCTACTGCTGTGAAAAATAATTTTTGCATTTTCACGGCCTGCCGTACCGACGTCGATAATAAATCGGCAATATATATGTCCGTAGTAACGAACGTTAGATGGCGCCTCGATGCAGTATTGGAGCTGTATCGAGAGCATGACGAAGGTACCGGCACAGACGCGACCGGCATCAATGTTGTTGTTATCGTTCGGACACAGACGCACGCGATAGTGAGTTCGCGGTGATATCGCGTTTTTCGCGATAATTGTGAAGTTTTTGATAGTTGTAACCTCAGGAGTGCATACGTGATGCATCCTGAGGCCACTATCGTGATCCGCGAAATGTGTTATACCGTACTTTCGACGGAAACACGAGGAGAACTCAGAGATAGTGCGACAGGCTAGAACTACCTGTCGTACTCCCGAACCAGCAACATCCTAGTGCAGTAAGCATGTTCACCTGGCACGAAAGCAGCAGAGAGTATCACGAGAGGCGATACAATGAAGCCAGCCTAGCAGCGAGGATGCTTGCGAGAAACCTAGGCCACACTGTATGGATCTAACCTACAATAGCGGTAAGCGTGCACGTGTCAACCGCGTCGCGAGTAAGTACGCGTAACCGTTTGTCCAGGCTCCTCGCCACCTGGACAGCGGCCCCGAATAGGCGTTCTTGTGCGGAGAGAGCGAGCGTAGAGAGAGCACAGGCTCGGGTCATCAACCTTAGAAGGTCACCGACAATGATTTAGCTTGCCGGCAGTTTGTAACTGGCAAGTGCGCATAAGAAGTGCGCAGACGACATGCGTTAGTAGCCTGTTCTCTCTCAGGCTAAGTTAAGTATGTGTGTGTGTGTCGCGACACGCGAGCGCGACCGCTCTCTCACTCGCGTAGACGATGAGTACGCTACTTATATTACTGTAGACGCGAGGCTCATGTTACCGCGCGTACACAGCGTATATTACCGTGAGCGTGACGTCAGTCCTCGAGACAGTTGACGTCTGAGATAACGTGCTGGCGCACCGTTAGGTAGGGAAATTAACCTATTTCAACGCGACACTTCCACTGTCTAAATTATTAATTATTCATTTAACTTCATCATCTTTTATTTAATAAACAATAGTCTTTTATTATTAACTTTAACTGCTCGAGTTATTATTTCGCGACCTTAGTCATTCCCCGCTCCCCGCCGCCTCCGCGGTCGTTACGTAAGAGAAAACGTATCGTTTCATCTGAGCAGCCGGCACACGAACCAGTGAACGAGAGGAGAGTTCGAGTCACTGGTGAGAAACAAAGCGCAAGTCTTCGACTTGCGTGTTGCACGGTAAGTAACCAGATTAGGTTTAGCATTGCACGACGTTGTAGCTTCCACTGCCTAATCTGG
The DNA here is from genome assembly GCA_036365515.1 of Torymus aiolomorphi. Taxonomy (NCBI): domain Eukaryota; kingdom Metazoa; phylum Arthropoda; class Insecta; order Hymenoptera; family Torymidae; genus Torymus; species Torymus aiolomorphi. The sequence continues at coordinate 214,423,964 of CM070873.1, read as the reverse complement.
CTATTGGATCTCCGAGAGTTGAACCGGAGGACCCGGAGTTGAACCGCTAAGGTACGCAGGTGAAACGTGCCTTAGCTCGAAAATCCACCCCGTGACAACGGGCGCCCTAAACGTGTGTGTGCTTGGGAATATCGCGAAATTTTGACTTCAAAGGAGCAAAGTTCGAATCTAAAAAATTTCTTTTTGCGTTTACCGATTTTTTTTAGATTTTTAGTAAGGAAGTGACTAAAGTACAACAACCAACCTACAGCGAACCCTCTGGGGGTAGAAGTTCGAAGATTTTTGAGAAAGATCAATATGAATTGCTGTAGGCTACAAAGTTGCTATTTTTTTTAATAGAACATCGTGACAAATAGTTAGATACGGTGCGCCTAGGCGGAATTAATTTATGAGCGAGATGTGAAAGGTTTTATTTATTAAAAATTGTGAAGAGAAGCATCAGGGGATTGAGCCCTCGACAAAATTTGTGAAGAGCGTTCAATCGATACCAGTTGCTAGCCTAGTGAAGGCTAGTAGTGATAATACCCTCTAGGGAATCGAACCCGTGAACAAGAATCGAACTTAGGGGTAGATTCAACCCGCGGTGACCTGGCTGGCGTTTAATTTTTTTTTACAGAGTAAAAATTTTTTAAAATAGCTGAAAAACAGCGACAAACCAGTAATTCGTGCTAAATTGGGATCGAAACACCAATTACTGGAAAATTAAGAGAAAAACCAGCCAGTGTATTTTGAGATTATGCAACTGGTATCAACCTTCTGCAACTCGAAGTGGAATTCAGAGTGTGGAGGTTAGGTAGACTTATAATACATTATAAACTATTTATACATATTTAGTTATTTATTTATAAAAAGAAGGTGCGCCTTAGGGAACGATCCCTTTAATAGAAACCGCACACACAACCACACTCTGAAATACACACTCAAGCGCATGTAAAGACAGCGACAAGAGAAAGCAAGATTCGAAGATGACAGGTGAAGAACAAGCCCTTTGTATGGAAAAAAAAAGAAGATTTAGGGGCAACCTTTATGAAAGGTACAGTCCCCTTCTCAGGTGCCGCTGGTAAGCAGAACTCAACCGCTGTCTAAAAGCCGCGGCAGAGCCTGGGAGGGGGGGGGCGCTCACCAAGGCAAGTCGAAACCTTGGTGATGTGCGGTGCAAGAAAGGGAGAGAATATGTCGCAATAATCAATGAAGAAGACGACGAAGAAAGAAGAGAGAACCAGAAGACTGAAAGTCACTGCTAAGCAGGGAACGAGATGAAGAGAATTCAGCGGTGACGACGAAGAAGAGAGTGACGATGATTTTCGGAAGACAAAGAAGACAAACGAGGCCGCCACGTTTGAGAAGAGAAAACGGCGTGAGAATTGACAGTTCGAAGTACCATAGCAGTCGAAGTGAAAGCTCCATGAAATTGTTTGAAGGAGAAACAAAGACCTCATTACGAGGGCAAGGAAGACCGTCGACAAGATCAAGGACAGCTCTAAGGTCGAGTACCTCAAAGAGCAAGGACGACCGACGAGAAAGGTCAAGGATAGCCCTGAGGACTCATTGGAGGACCTTAAAGAGCAAGGTTCTGTTTTTAAGTAACTCTTTCTGTAAGTTTATATATTAAGAGTTAAATTTTGAAAAAAAAAGTTTTTCTCAATTCAGGCATGAAATAGAGCCTTTTTCACGTGTGAAAGTAGGAGAGAAAATTTCGCATTTCTAGCGTATTTTATGAAAGTGGTAAGAAACATCCATTTCTACCCTAAAACAGGTCAGAAATGAAAAACTGGTGAGAAATATTCATTTCTGCCCTAAAACAGGTGAGAAATGAAAATTTCTGACTCCCTTATATAGTTAATTGCATATACATTTCAAATTATTTTGATTTCCAACTGCGTTGTGTACGACTCGAAATGCCTAATCCTCTCTTCGACTCACACACGTAAAAAAGGCCCTGTTATGCCTTCATTAAAAAAAATACGGTATGTAACACGGGAAGAAAAGCTATTTTAGACTCGAGTGAAGTGTTTTCAGTACTCGTCTCTGTCTCGGGCGTCTTCGGCACCCTCGACTCCGACTCGTGCAGAACACCTCCCCCTCGTAAGAAATAGCTCATTTTCTCCCTTTGTTGCACAATGTACTATTCTTTTTTGTTATATCTTATCGGTTTTGCTAAGCCCCTTTAAATAAAGTGAGGATTACGTACTGACGTCATGGTAACAAATTGTTGCTCCAGCTTACTCGCATCTAATAGATTGGATCAACAGACTGGAGACGTGTTAAGAATATGTAATAAACATCTGGTAAACTAATGCGGATTTTCAAAGCAATAAATTTGTGCAAAGTTAACAATTCGTGATATATTCATTTAAGAGCCCATAAGCAATACGTGTCCTTTAGGGATGCAATCCGCAAAAACTCTGCGGAGAAGCCACGCTTGTATTGATTGTTAAATATAATAAATTTCACGCTACGCTCGGGCAAATATGCACATGAAAATAAAATCACTTTCATGCACTAGTATCGAAATGTACTATATTATTACTGCTGCACGCGCTCTTCCTTTACCTTCAATTATACACTTAATATTGAAATATTATGAATTTAAAATTTATTTTACTTTCTAACATATGCAAACTTATCCATTTTTTTTTTTTTGAAACTTGGATTGTATTTATTTTAGTTTATTCCTATAATACAAAAAAAGGTTAGAAGTTTAACTGCAATCAGAACAGTATTCATAATTTTTCATTGTGCGCGCGCGAGGGCTGCTCTGGTATCTATAAATTAAATTACTTTTAGAATTACTACTAATAGAGCCAACTATTAAATAAATTGACCGCGGCGTACTTGCGCCGTGCAACCGAACAGAATCGGCATAGCGCTGGATAGGTGCGAGCAAATAAAAACAATATGATCAATTAAAAAAAACTAAGTCAAAGGGTTTATTGAATAAACTATTAAAATCTAATTTCATCGAAATCAATCGAATGTGTAGTTATAAAAAATGTTGAGTGTGTGGAAAATGAAGAAAGAAAGAGCACGTGTGTAGAAAAATACAAACTTGTAGCTTAGTAGCGTGTAGTAGAGGTACACGGAGAGAAGTCCGAGCGCCTGTGGACCGTTCGCGCTCAGAGCGAACGCTACGCCATCACGCGCACCCTGTGTATGACCGTGTGCGCACGCGTATTTGATGTTAACAGATGGGCGGACTGTCGGCTGTGCCCGAGCGTCTCTCCACCGCGCGCGCTGCGTTGCAAGCGGCGCGCATCGCTCTCGATCGTGTCTGCACGGTGTTTCGCCCTGCAATCCGAGGCCAAATCAGCCACTTTCGTTCCAAGTTATCTTGGACCATTTCTTTCCGCACATAACTGTAAAATCATGGGAACCACTATGCTTCCTTATGTATTTTGATCCGTAGAATCCAAATATTCAAGTCTCTTTACGATCAAATTTGTGCAAATTGTTTAAAATGCAATTATTTAAATAATTTACAAAATGTTGTTTTTTGCTATCGGAGTATTTTTTTTCTAAAAATATACATTATTAGGCACGACCGCTGCTCGGGAGAGCCTTATAATTTCACCAGAGCGAAAATTTTCTGACTTCAAAAACTAATAATTTGATACAAGAAAAGTCTTTTCCAGTCAAAATGAGTGCGTTTTAAGCATTTTCTGTGATGTATGTATGTCTGTACGCCCGTATGTACGCAAGTTCCTCGATTATCTCAATGAATTTTCAACCGATTCCATCGGGATCGCGGGAAAATACTCCTCTAATTATACCTAAGTCCTGGTTCTCAATTGAGATAGATCGATGAAAAATTAAAAAAATGCGAGCACAAAGAAATATTTCAAAATATCGATGTTTAAGCTTAATGACTAGAAAAATTAATTTTAAGCTTATATCTACAGGTCTAACTGCTAAAACTAATTAAAATACACCTTTTATCTGTTGGACACTTTTTTCTACGAGCAATATTTACCAAGATAACTGCGAAAAACGGCAAAAAAGGTCAAAAATGGGCGATTTTCGGCTATCACTTGACAGAATTTGATTTTACACAAAAATATTAAATACAAAAGTTGTAGATAATATTTAAACAAAACTTTTTTCCATCTAACATTTTCATGTAAAATCAATTTCTGACGAGTTAGACTTATAAAAACAATTTTAAGCGCTTAAATATACATAACTAGTGATTGGCGTACTAATAGTAACAATAATAATAAAACCAAATTCGCTCTATCTTTTGTAATTAAATGGATATTCCTAAAAACTCCAATTGAAACAACCTCTCTTATAATAACGTTATATAGTTCTAATGATTTACGACGTAAGGAAAAAAATCTAATAATAAATTGATCGAAAATAAAATGCTGTAAAATGTTAATACATTAATGATTGTAAACCCGCTTCCTTCTGAAATGGAAGTCGCTCTTAAATGACCTTTTATCAATTATTGCGATTGTTTTCATTATCAGATTATATAAAAATATCATAGAAAATTAAAGAATAGAATTGTACTCTATAATAAAAGAATGGTTCACGTGTGCGTAAATAGAATTTTCTCTTTCCATCTTGATACGGTGGGCGCGCTGATAATCCGTGTGATATACATATGTATAAAGGTATCGACGATCGACTTGCGTAACATATCGACAACATTCAATCCTCCAAAATAACATTTTTGAATATGTAAGACATTGACTCTTTATTGTGAATGCGTCAGATAGCTTTTGCCAGCAGAATACTGATATCTGCAGTTTTTAGGCACGACCGCTTCTCGTTAGGCACGACCGCTTCTCGGGAGAGCCTTATATTTTCGTCAGGGCGAAAATTGTAACACTTCAAATTCTGAAAATTTACAACATAAAAACTATTTTCCACCCAAAAGAAGTACATTTTAAGCGTTTTCAGAGATGTATGTATGTCTGTACGTATGTATGTGATCAAGTAACCCGATTATCTCAGCGAAATTTCGACGGATCCAAACGGGCTTTAGGGAATATACTCGTTTAATTATAAGTAACTGACAGTTCTCTACCGAGCCAAATCGATCGACAAATTAAAATCGCCAGAGCAAAAAAAATTTGATAAAATCGATTTTTGAGCATACGGTGAACAAAATTAAATTTAAGTCAAAAACAACAAATGCATCTGCTAAAACTAATTAAAAGACGTCTTTTTTACATTGAACATTTTTTTCTATGAACAATATTTAACAATGTAATAGCGAGAAAATCGCTAAAATCATCAAAAATAGTCGTTTTTTTGCTATTACATTACAGGATTTGAATTTACACAAAAATGTTAAATACAAAAGTTATAGATAATATTGAAACAAAACTTTTTCCTATTCGACATTTTTTTGTACGATCAATTCCTGATGAGTTAAATCCAAAAAAACGGTTTTTAACGCCTAAATGTACATAAAATGGCTGATTTTCGTTTATAACTGAGCAGAATTTTACTTTACACAAAAATTTTAAATGTAAAAGTTATAGATAATATTAAAACAAAACTTTTTTATATTGAACATTTTTTGCTTCGACCAATTCCTGACGAGTTAAATCCAAAGAAACGATTTTTAACGCCTAAATATACCTAAAATCGCCGATTTTCGTTTATAACGTAGCAGGATTTGATTTTATACAAACAAAAGTTATAGATAATATTTGTCCCATTTAACATTTTCATGTATAATCAGACCCAGACGAACTAAACTTATAAAAACGATTTTTTAGGCACGACCGCTTCTCGGGAGAGCCTTATATTTTCACTAGAGCGAAAATTGTAAGACTTCAAAAACGAACAATTTGTTGCATAAAAACTATTTTTCACCCAGAATTAGTTCATTTTAGGCGTTTTTTATGGTGTATGTGTGTATGTCCATTCGTATGTAGTCAAGTTTATGGAATATCTCAGCGAATTTCCAATAGATCTTAACGAATTTTGGCCCAGATACTCGTCTAATTATAAGTAAGCTCCAGTCTTATACCGAGCCGAATCGATCAACAAATAAAAAAACGCCAGAACAAATAAAAATTTTTGAACATAATGTGAACAAAATTAATTTTACGTCAAAAAACAACAAATGCATCTGCTAAAACTAATTAAAACACGTCTTCTTTACATGGAAAATTGTTTTCTATGAACAATATATAACAATGCAAAAACGAAAAAATCGCTAAAATCATCAAAAATAGTCATTTTTTTGCTATTTCTTTACAGGATTTGATTTTACACAATAACGTTAAATATAAAAGTTATAGATAATATTAAAACAAAACTTTTTTTTGTTAAACATTTTTTTGTACAATCAATTCCTGACGAGTTGAACTCATAAAAACGATTTTTAACGCCTAAATATACATAAAATGGACGATTTTCGGCTATAACTTGACAGGATTTGATTTTACACAAAAATGTTGAATGTAAAAATTATAGATAATTAAAACAAAACTTTTTCCTATTAAACATTTTTTTGTACAATCAATTCCCGACGAGTTAAATCCAAACAAACAATTTTTAACGCCAAAACATACATAAAATGGACGATTTTCGCTTATTTCAACGATTGGACTTTACACAAAAATGTTAAATGCAAAAGATATAAGTATGGATAACATCTAAACAAAACTTTTCCCCAATTAATATTTTAATGTACAATCAATCCTGATTATCTAAACCTATAAATACGACACTTTACATATTCAATTTTCGCTTATTTAACATGATTCGATTTGACAAAGAATTATTCAATGCAATAGCTTTAAATAATATCGGAAAAATCAATATAACATTCGAAAGATCATATAATTATAAAAATATAATCATAAGATATAAAATTACATTTATACCACTCTAACCTCAAAATCACAACTTTGATATGATTTTTCGGCGCTCGTGATATAAAATACCGTTCGTAACTAGTGCGTAAGTCGATTATTTAGCTGGTGTGACTTTTTGCACGAGCGAAGCGACTTCCCCACCCGTGTCGAAATGTACTATTAATTAAAATGTTAAAATAGTACATTAGAATACTGCCACTGAAATCACATGTATCGTACGATATTTTATAGCACGTTTACCTAAGTCCGCTGTCACGCCTATCCGTACCTTAATCAGTCCACTCGCTACACTCGCGCGCTAACCTCACGGTGCAATAATCGACTACTTAAGTCACGGGTAGGCGTGACTTAAGTGCGGACTTAGGTCACACTGTGCTATAAAATGAGATAAACACATTGAAAACATAATTTAAAAAAAAGAAATATCTATTGTTTACAAACTGCCAAATATTATGTAAACTAAAACACTAATAAAAATATATAATAAGAAATATAAATTGATGTTGAAGTAACAAAAATTAAAAGATTAAATCCCTAAATGTTTTTTTACTTAAAATTATTCTAAGTTGGCCCAAGAAACAAATTATTTTTTTCTAAAACTTGGTCGTAGACAGGCAACTAATATTGTATATAATCTAATCTTCTATTAACAATGTGATTAATAGAAGTTCTTCAAGTTTAAACCTTAAAAATAAAATTAAAAAACAAAGATTAAATTTTTGATTAAATATAAAATTGAGCCAAAGAATAAGCAAATATAATATTCCATCCTCACGACTCGTAACCATATTCCTGATATCACACATTAAATGATATTCGATGACGAATGAATCTACGAAATCATTTTGTGACCATGAATGAAAATCCTTGAGGATATAGTTATTATGTTGAAATGTCCCATCTAAATAAAACAAAATAAAAGAAACAATAAAGTTTGTTGTTGGTAGGTAATGAGGTATGGCGGGTTTAATGTGGGGCGCAGGGCGGGGTCCAGGGGCAGAGCCCCTGGTGGGGGTGTAGGGGGCGAAGCCCCCACTCGGGGGGGGGGGCCACCTGAAATAAAATTACTGATATATTAAAAAAAAAATATATATATATATATCAACAGCGATATATATAAACTTCTTTCTGAAATACGACCTTACTAAAGAAGTTAATTATTTTATTTTAATTTATTTACACTTTATTTAATCCAACTAAAAAAAAAGAAATTTTACTTTAATAAAATTGTAGCTATAAAATAGATAGAAAAAAAATCGAGGTATCAATCTTGGTACAGAAATTGACAATTTGTTGGTATGGACTTCCTTAATATATATAATTTTACAACAATTATTATAATAAGAAAGGTTTGACCCTGCTTGCTACTAAAGTAGACAATTCGAATTCAAAAACCAATTCATAGATTTCATTTATTTCTCAATTAAACATTTTGCTTCCTCCTAGAGGAAGCTTTGTAACATTAAATTTTTGAGTTGTTGTAAAAACATGTTATAATTGTGTTCCGAGATGTTAGGAATCAAAATACATGGTTTTTGAAAAATGTCTGTGTGTGTGTGTGTGTGTGTGTACGCCTAGATCTCAATTTCTACTCGGTCAATTTTGACCGGGCAGGTCTCATTTTCCGGTCAAAATCCGTTTTTTTTTATTGGGGCGATGTGTTTTTGTTTTTTTCAAATTTTCGATTTTTCTCAAAACTGCTTTTTGATTTTTTTTTTAATGATAGGATCGAGTTATTCGAATCGGATTGGTAGCGTTCGAAAGAGAATTAAAATACCTATATTTTCTAAAAAAATTATTAATAATAACGTGTTTTTTTTTTTAGATACTTATAACTCCCAAACTAAACGGTCAATTTTTTTTGAGAAAAATCATGATAATGGATAAAATAAATAAATATAATCTGTAATGTTTTAATTCATTTTGTTGGTTAGTTTTTTAGAAAAAAATTGAAAAATGAAAATTGGTTTTTGTATATCCAACGATTACAGGAGTAACAATGACTTAATCGCTTCAAAATTCTTTGTAGTCGTAGATTTATAAATTTCATTATTAAATATTAATTACAAGAATCAACATATTAAGGTTGAGGAAACTACGGGCCAATGAATTGAAAGAGGTTTTTTTAATTAATGAATAAATATCGATAAAAAATGTATCGTACTAATACATTACGATACAAGTGCGATAAGTGGCCCATTATTTCATGGCGTAAAGTTAAGGCCCGAGCGTAGCGAGGATCCTTTCACGGCGTGTAATGTGTTACTTAAGGGGGCTAGACACCTTTTTTCTCTGAAATAAGAAGTCACATTTTAATATATAAATGTAAACTAATTATTTCATACTTTTTACATATAAAAGTGGGTATATTTACCTTACCTTAAAACTTTCTCTGATGGGCCTTTTATATGGTCCAGAACCATAGTCATCGATGTAACAAGTTTTTTCACTAACCGTAAGCTTTGAAATTTTCCTGTGGATGGATTGACTTCAGATTTGAACTAAATTACTCCTGAATAGTATAATTCTTATATGAGTGTAGGGATTTTTGATCTAATGAGAAAAAAAAAATTGTGCTGTTTTTCAAGAGTTTTTTTTTAACTTTTTTAAATTTTTTATATTTTTTCATAATTTTTCTGATGTAAAAATTTTTTCCGACATTTAATCCTAAATCCCTACCCTCATATTAGAATTATACTATTCAGGAGTAATTTAGTTCAAATCTGAAGTCAATCCATCCACAGGAAAATTTCAAAGCTTACGGTTAGTGAAAAAACTTGTTTCATCGATGACTATGGTTCTGGACCATATAAAAGGCCCATCGGAGAAAGTATTAAGGTAAGGTAAATATACCCACTGTTATATGTAAAAAGTATGAAATAATTAGTTTACATTTATGTAATAAAATGTGACTTCTTATTTCAGAGAAAAAAGGTGTCTAGCCCCCTTAATGTATTAGTATCGTACAATTTTTTATAACACTGTCTGCCTTAAGTCCGCTGTCACGTCTATCCGTGCGCTAAGCAGTTCATTATCGCACCGTGAGGTTAGCGCACGAGCGTAGCAAGTGCGATAAACACGGTGAAATAATGGACTACATATCGCACGGATATTTTTTTTATTAAATTATACCTACTTCTAGAAAGATGAAATTTGCTTAAAAAAACATACGATGCCTGAAATACATTATAGAAGCAGAGTTCTATTATTTTTATACTTAAGCACATTTACGCCAACACTGAATGATGAGTACACCTGCTAAATCTGACTGGTGGCTTTTATAATATTACAGGAGCAGGATTAATTTATCTTTTCATGTTGTAAATTTCAGCCTAATTAATTAAATAGGTTTTCTCTTATGAAATCTGAAGGGACATGTAGTGTGAGCCTGTCCGAAAGATTTATAGAGTATGCTTAAATAAATATTCTAGAAACCTGTCAGAATTATGAAAAGTTCACTATAACCTCTAAAAGTCAATTAATACTGGTAGTTAATGGATAAGCTCATTGTTCATTAACTACTACAATTCGACTGAATTTTACAGATTAAAATAACTTTTTTCACAATTTTTACACGTATTCAGATTTATTGTTATGGCCGGACAAGCTATAGATGTATAGAAGTTTTAGACACACTCACACTACACTACACTACAGTATACGGAACAAAATTAAAAACTTAATAAGAAAATTCATTCAGCTCCTACAATATAAAAGCCACTTGTCAGATTTAGCAGGTGTATTGAGCATTCAATGTTATCGATATTTACTTTGAGGTGATGTGTCCGTACTTAATCCAAAAGACTAAGAATGATAGAAACCGGCTTCAGTAATGCATCTCAGACATTCCATGTATTTTTGAGTTGACTCTATCTTTTTGAAAGTACATGTAATTTAATAAAAAAAATAAAAATACAGTTCTATAAAAAATACACAAGCAGTGCCTGAATTAAATCTGAGAAATTGCATGACTTATTTTTTTCTTTTTATTAAATTATACCTACAAGAAAAAAGATAAAATCAGCTTAAAAATACATAAGATGCCTGAAATGCACTATAAAAGCAGATTCCTATCATTCCTATGTTATTCTAAATGAAGTTTGAAAAGACATCCTCAAACTAAATATCAACCACATCAATGAATGAGGAATAGATTTGTTAAATTTGACCGGTCACCTCTTATAGTTGCTGCTTTTTCTGAAAGGATAATAAAAACCCTGAAACAAAAAATGAAGCTGTAGTAATGGTTGAAAGCAGTAGATTACTGAAATAATAATTATTCAAAGAAGAGACCACAAAGTGGTCACAGTGAATTAAAATAAATACAGACTAGATCAACTTCCATTGATAATCTATAGAAAGATGAAGCTGCCAAGATGTGTGCATCAGGAAGCCCTTCACTCAAGGTTGCCCACTGTAATGCCATTGTTGAGTTTCTCAAAGTTGCCGTTCCCAATTTGGTCCTATTTTTTTTAAAATCTCCTGCTTTATGATGGTCATATAATGACGCTCTCGAGGAAAGAACAATTATATGAAGACGTGTTGTCTTCTGCAGGAGCTCTTCGCCCTAGGCCAAAAACATAATTACAACAAGAATAACTTAGCAACGGAGGGAGTACAGAGAAGCCACACTCCTGTCAAAGGAGTAGGAAATTATTGCAGGATAGATACTAGCTGAAAAGTATAAGCCAATAAACTTTCTTACAGTAAGCTACTTACCAGATAATTTTTTCAACGAGTTCAGAGGTTGTCAATGTCCACATAAAATATGTCAATCAATCCAACATATAGTCCCAATAAAAAACGGTAACTGCAGGTGTTTAGGACACCGTGATGTTGTCTGCAGGAGCTCTTCGCACTAGGCCAAAAACATAATTACAACAAGAATAACTTGGCACTGGAGGAAGTACAGAGAAGCCACACTCCTGTCAAAGGGGTAGGAAATTATTGCAGGATAGATGCTAGCTGTAAAGTAAACGAGAAAACATTCTCACAGCAAACTACTCACAATATAAGGTTAGCGTGTCGATAAGATCATTCATAGCACTATATATTTACCAAGATATGTTGAGAGAATTGAAAGGGATCTTTGCACTCAAAAGTCGAGAAAGCGCATGTGTATTCTCAACTAAGACCTCCTCACCCTCACTTAAAGTTTACCAGAATGTTCACACACAATACAATACATACAGAAGGATTGTGTATGCAATTTCAGATCGACTCAATCAGCCGGTACGGAGAAAATGACATTTTTCTCAAAAATTTCTTGAAAAGACACAGAAATTGCAATATCTCCAGACTTGCTGATTATGCATATCTAAATCTTGATATACTGTCCCTCAGCATGTATCCCATCATGTATAGAAAGTTTAAGATACTTGTAGGGAATGGAAAGGGATCTTTGCACTCAAAAGTCGAGAAAGCGCATGTGCATTCTCAACTAAGACCTCCTCACCCTTTCTCAAGGTTTACAAGAATGTTCATACACAATGCAATGCATGCTGAGGCATTGTACATTAAGTTTCAGATATACTTTAATTAATACATATAATTTCAGATATAATCAGCCAAATTGGAGGAAATTACTTTTCTTTCTTAATAATTTCCTCAAAAAGCACACAGAAAATGCTGTAACTCCACACTTGCTGATTATTTAGATCTAAAACATGGTATATAATCCCTCAGCATGCATGATATGGTGACGTGTATAAAGCTGAAGATATTTTCAGAGAAAGGAAAGGTATTTGTATACTTGAAAGTCGAAAAAGCTCATGTGAACTTCCAACTAAGACTACCTTGACCCTTGCTCAAAGTTGAACAAAATGTCCTTGTGAAAAAAAGATGAAAACCCTGCAAGATTAGAAAGGAGCGTATTATTGAAATAATACTTACTCAAGGATAAGACCACAACTCAATTAGCAGAGAACTCGACCAACATCAATATCGATCCATACAGCAATTTAGGAAACACAGTGACGGCAGATATAAACATTGATGACTGCCGTCTGACAGACTGCCGTGCGCACATGGTTGACATGGTGCGGGTGAGAGCCAGATAGGAAGCGAAGCACTGTAGCGATAATACGTACTTAGTAGGCAGCTTTCTTCTGTTCACTCCGCACTGAAACTTTTTCACTAGAAGTTCGGCCCAGCCTTTTTCTCGCATCATCCGCGGCGCCGTGTCGCTTACGCAAAGAAGCTACGAGCTATCAGCGGACGAGTCAGACGAGACGAGCAGGTGAGCTGCAGCGCATGCGCATGCGCGCACACTTGTTACGAACCCAGTGGCCATGAACTAAAGTCTTTAATATAGAGCGGCAAGGGAATGTAATGTTTGACAATTGAAATTCTAGAATGGCCCTAGGGTTTTATATAGGTAGTGGGATCGTCGTCCAATTAAGTACAAAAGTACAAATAGCACAAGAAATAAATTTATTACACTTTCTCAAATTATAAATTAAGTGACATAAATTGTTACTTTATAGTTTGAATTTTGATTTAAAGGCTACGCTATCGTCTTATGCACAAATATAAATTTAAATAAAATTAATCAAAGATATAATTGATGTTACATTCGTGGATGGTATTAGTTATTACATAAAATTATTAATTATTAACTGGTTAACTTAAAAATCTTATCTATCTTTTACTAGATGCTATGTAAAAAGTACGAAAATTAATATAAAAGTTAATTAAATGAATTGAATTTGTTATTGCGATTCAAAATCCTTAATTGAAATTAATAAAGAGAATTTATTACGTATTTATATTAAGTAATCTTACTACTCTTATATCTTAAATTCTTAAAGGCTTATCTACCTTATTATGCTTTTAAAATACAGAATTAATTATAAACAGTTAATTGATTTATACTTTAAATCGTAAATTATTTATCCTTGAATTTAGATATTATGATTTGAAATATTTTAAAATAAAGTCTAATTTACATTAATTGATCTTAATAATTTTAATAATCTTAACTTCTTAAAATCTTATCTAATTCGTTATTCTTTAAAACACAGAGTTAAATATAAAGAGTGAATTAATTTGTAAATTATCTATCTTTAAATTCGCTATTATGACTCGAATCTCTTAATCGACTTAATGACGAGACGATTTGCAAATATATATATATATGTATATGTTATCTGATTTATCCGTCGGATTCGGTGTTGATTGGGGCTCTTCCTTCGATATAGACGGCCGTGGATCCAACTTCAATCACCCGTTGTCCAGGTATTCACCCTGAAGTCCCAAGGAAAACCACAGCCTCAAAAACCTTGGACAGGACAGCTCTCCCTCCTCTGATTGGTGAGGTTGTTGATCCTTTCGTTGTTGTTAACTTGTTGTTGTTTAATGCAGTTGACTCGTCGAAAGATCGTCGAAGTAATTGAAACTGGTTGATGACTCGTTGAAACTTCTCGAAACTCGTCCAAACTCGTTGAAACTGGTTAAAGCTCGTTCAAACTTGTTGAAACTCGTTGAAGATTGTTGAAACTTGTTAATACTTGTTAACAGTTAACACTTGATGAAAACCTTTGAAACTTGATATAAAATCGTTGAAAATACGTTGATCTTGATATAACTATATATATTCAGCGTAATTCTTGAAGATACGTGAGTGCTGATAGGTACAAGATCGGATTATTTCTCTAAGCGAGACTCCCTGTCGGTGTGCTGGGCCCCCCTTTTATATGGTGAGCGCGGACCTGAAAGCCGTTGAGGATGATCCTTCTCCGTCTGGTGGCGAGAACTTGAAACATATCCATAGCTTGTGGAAAGGCTGTAGGATCCACAAAATCTGAAAGGAGGCTACACCCCCTCCTTCTGTGGTGGGAGATTCTGCTTCTCTCATTGGTTCCCTCGTTTGGTCGGTTACCTACTACGTAATTTCGTGGAATTGTTTACTACCTAGAGGTTCTAGGAATAAAAAGTCCGTTAGAATACTCTGCAACAGATTGTCATGTATGTTAGATTACGTTTAATGACGTATTATTAATAATAATATTAATCAACATATTATGCAACTTGTATCACCGGTAATTTATTGTTACTTTATTTATTTATCCGGTCTCTTCCTTATTAATCATAATGATCTCAATTTATTAATGAAAAGTGCTTAAAACAATAAATTGTTAACAAACTGATAAACTATCGCTAATAACTTTATTAATTACTCAGTTTAATTGTTTTAATTAATCTTTATTAACCTCTCAAGTTAGGTTTATATGTTATCATTATTAACTATACGTTGCATAATATTGTTGCATCTTGTCTTAATTGTCTATCAAATTGCAATTATTTTTAGTATTATTTATCAGTACCATTAACATTATTAATCAATAAACCAATAGTTATGATATTATTAATTAATTGTATGTTCAAATTACGTTTTATTACACAACTCCTAATTTTCTAGTAAATACCGTTAATAATTGCATAATAATGGCTTTATTTATTTATTGCAATTGATATTAATCATTCTCGGATTGGTCGTAGTTCGTTAACTTTATACCGTTGCATGATATTATTAACCTTCAATTTGCGTTGAGCAACGTTTGGTTACTATTGTCCCGGAAAACTACTTAATTATAAACAATTGTTGTTATTACACGTCAGTACCTCCAAGAATAGCCAATTATCCGGATAACTCGAGATTGTTCTTAAATTTGTTGTTAATTATCTATAATTGCGTTTTATTGTTTATCTTTAGCTCTTGTGATAAATTATTGTTATTAATATTATTAATATCCTTAGTCGGTTATGATGATTGTTGCTAATCAACTCCTTAACTATTTTTAGTTATTATATTTGTTTATTTACACAACGTTGCACAACGTTATTATCCTCCGATTATACGTCGCGCAACGTTTGCTATACAATACCGCGCATTCTTAAATAATTATAAGCTTTATATTTTAACAGTTAATTATCAGCGACGGTGATGCTCATGATTTGTTAATTATTATTATACGGTTGTTTCTTAACCTGAAATTATGACAGCGTTGCTTCTGTTATTTAAATGATTATCAGAACATCAATTATTCCCAAGATTTTAATAGCATTTGTAGTATTATTAATAATAATCTCCGTATTTGTTATAATTTTTAACCTATTATTATTATTTCCAATCATTTCCACGAATCATAAGGTTTATTCTCATGTTAGCAATACGCATGAATGAGTAGTGTAAAAGGGTTCGATCGATTGCTCCCATTATAAAAGGGGCTTAAAGGTCGGTTTGCATCCATTCCGTACTCCAAGGAACGCCAGTTCCTTACACACTCACATGGGTAAAGCCAAGAAGCCAGCAGTGTCACCGCCATCACGTGATTGGCGATGCTATACACGTTACCCATGTGAATATGTGATGTTGTAATTTTTATATCCTTTATTGTGATTATTGCGAATTGCCTAAAATCAAGCTCGCATTGTCATCACTTAGCATAAACATCTATATATTATACGTAATACGTTATACACGAACAATATGACATGACTTGATAACCATTGCGCGGTAACATGTCTGTAAGAGACGGTCACTAATGTTTTTAGACGGTAAATTTTTCGCTTATTAGCTTTACTGTTTACCATATGGTAACAGAAACTATATTTTTTTTTTTAAGGGACACGCCACAAATGGACCGTGCCGTGCCGTGCCGTCGCCGCCCGGGCCGCCCCGTGCCATAGCGTGCCGAGCGCTTTTCGAATCGGAGTGCGCCGTCTCTCAAGAGTATTGCTTCCGGGCTCCAAGCCCTTTTGGACATATGAGTTTGCCATCTGCAATCTTTGTTTATAACGAAAAAAAATAAGCATAGCCTGGATTGCTCCGAAATATTCTGCAGGTAAAATCATTGTTAAATCACTGTAAATGTTGCTAATGTCAACATTATGTTAATTTTACGAACACTTTTTTTTGTTTAATACTGTTTAATAATTAATTTACAGAATGGACCAAAGTAAAATGGAAAAAATGTTAACGTGTTGTAAACTACATGTGACAGCAGTATCGTTATTGATAATAGCTAGAATATTAAAAAAAAAAAAAGAAAAAAAAATCAGGGGATGGTGGGTTTTTGTGTATCTACTAAAACATGAACAATAATATATTTTATTACAAATTATTATTATTATTAAATTACATTAAATAATTAATAATAATTATTATTAATTATTAAATAATTAATAATAATTATTATTAATTATTAATAATTAATAATTATTAATTATTAATAATTAATAATTATTAATTATTAATTATTAATTATTAATTATTAATTATTAATTATTAATTATTAATTATTAATAATTAATAATTAATAATTAATAATTAATAATTAATAATTAATTGTAATAAAATAAATAATAATTTAATAAATTAATTATTAATAATTAATTATTATTATTAATTATTAATAATCAATTAATTAATTATTATTAATAATTATTAATAATTAATTTATTAAATTATTATTTATTTTATTACAAACGAGGACACAACAGTTCCATGTGACATACAGTAGGTTAAGAGTTGCTTTTTTATTTTAATCTATGCTATTCCATGCTATTAAACAAAAAGAAAAAAAAGTGTTATAACACCGTAAAATTAACATAATGTTGACATTAGCAAAATTTACAATGATTTAACAATGATTTTACCTGTAGAATATTTCGGAGCAATCCAGGCTATGCTTGATTTTTTTCGTCATAAACAAAGATTGCAGATGGCAAACTCATATGTCCAAAAGGGCTTGGAGCACGGAAGCAATACTCTTGAGAGACGGCGCACTCCGATTCGAAAAGCGCTCGGCACGCTATGGCACGGGGCGGCCCGGGCGGCGACGGCACGGCATGGCACCGTCGATTTGTGGCGAGTCCCTAATAGTATGCAAAATCATGAGTGCATTGCCCTTCGTAATGACGTTATTAATCAATTTTCGCTTTTATAAAAATACAAGGTTCTCCTGAGTATTGCGGTCGTGCCTATTATGTAAAAACGAAGTTTTTACATAGGGAGGGGGCGGGCGACGAGCGAAGCGAGGAGCAGGTGTGTGTGGGGGCGGGGGGGGGGGGGGTGGCGTGCCGAAGGGCGTAGCCCCCTAGTTTTTATAGAGTCCTCCTTTATATATATTTATTTACCTGCGAGTTTTCACTCGTAACAAATTTTTTTCGTCAAAAATTATTCTTAGTTACGCTTTAGTTTGCTATATAAAATAATAAAATTTCTGACTTGAGTTAAAAATTGTGTGTATACTTCACTTTTGCAGTACGATAACTTCGTACGACAATAACTTTTGCTGTTTTATAAAATGTAGAAATAATTCGATTAAACTTAATTCAGTTTTATATAATAATTTTAATAAAGAAAACAATATTTATCTGGTATTGGAATAAAAGCTTTTTGACGGGATAAAATATAGAATTGAGGAATACATCTCACATTTTAAATCAATATAGATGCATTGAATTAATACAGAATTTTTTTTTATTTTTCTAGGAAATAAAATGCAATCAAGTCTAAACGAGGTTGGAAAATCAGAACAAAAAGGAAACGACGTGGACAAAAGACGTAACTTGGATTACAGCAATGGTAGAGTATTCTTTTTTATTTTTAACTACATACTTTATATTATTTCTAGAACCATCTAGACTTTTCATTGAGAGAATCTCGATTATTGTAAATGAATAGATAACTATATAGCTTAATAGCTAATTCTAATGTCAATATTCTGGCACAGAGTGTTTTGAATCAAAGAATTTTTCAAATTTCAAAAATGGCTGTTATTTTAATTACCATATTTTACACGGCACATCTTTTAATTAAATTTTAGTCATAAAAGATATTATTCAAATAAAGAAATTTTTATGGTATTATGTTTTATTGTTAACAGATTATGCTTTACTGACAAGGGAGCTTATTGAAATAATTTTGTTGAGTTTTCCATTTTTTATTTTTTATTTCAAATCATATTTAATATGCCTCTTCTATTTGTACGTCAGATTTATATACACAAAGTATATACACATATAACGGAATATAATCTTTCTATTAAGATGTCAAATAAAAACAAACATAAATATTAAAGTGGGTTATTTTGGAACTTATATTCTGAATCAATGTACTTTAAATCTGACGTACTAATAGCAAGAACCTATTTAATATGACCAGATTTTTTCCAATATAATCAGTTTGTATCCTAACTGTTGTTGAAAAGCCTGGAATATTTCAGTCTGATATTTTTTGGAGTTATTATGGTTTATTTACTACATATTGCAGGCATTTATACGAGCAAAATCTTAGGAACTTTTTTGGAAACTGCAACATTTTAGATTCAACTTCATGTACCAAGTACGTGACTGAACCAAAGCTCAAAACTTTTAAAGCTTTTTCTTTATAAAAAAAGCTTTAATTCAAGCCCTGGTACGTTAATGTGCCATAAAAAAATAGCCCAGATATAAGACTTTTTATAATCTAAATCTTCAAGAAAACCTTTTACTTTTTGAATTTTGGCAAATAAACTCATATATCTGGGCTATTTTACATGGCATATTGATGTACCGGAGCATGAATTAAACCTTTTGGGGTAACGGAAATATGAGGTGTAGCGACACCTGCCGTCAATCCGTAGCCAGGCACTGTTTGTAAGCGCATGCACACGCAGAACTCTCTTGACCGACGACCTGACTGGTCTAGCAAGGGCTCACCGAAACCCGCTGTAAATTCCTGACGTGTTTAACAAAGACTATACGATATCTGTAAACTTAGACTTTCCTTTCTCCTCCTGTTCGATTACCATAGCTTTTATTATAAAGAAAAAGCTGTAAAATTTTTGCAGTGATAGTAAGTAACCCTTTTCTCTAGATTAGGTACACGTTTGTACGTTTGCACAAGTTTTGCTTTTTTTGTAATTTTTCGTAATAACCATTATGTAGAATTTTTTTTATAGCACTGTACGACCTAAGCCCGCACTTAAGTTACGTTTACCTGTAACTTAAGCAGCCCATTATTACATAGTGAAATAATGAATTTACTTAAGGGGATGCCATACTCAATTTTTACCGACCGAGTCGATTCAGCGGTTTGAAGCTAATAAAAAAGAAAATACACCGAATTATGCAAAATCAAGAGAACATTGCTCTAAGTTTCACAATATTCTACCTTCCTGCCAAATTTCAAGTCAAAATATCAATTCGTTTTTGCATAAACTTTGAACAAAATTTCGAGGTGGACGGAGCGTGATGTCAAAATTTTGTTCAAAGTTTGCGCAAAAACGAATTAATATTTTGACTTGAAACTTTTCAGAAGGGTATAATATTATGAAACTTAGAGCAATGTTCTCTTGATTTTACATAATTTGCAAAAAAAAAATAGATTATTACCTATTATCATATGGGTAATGTGTAACATCGCCGCAGAGCGATGGCAATGGCGACGACACTGTTGGCCTTGACCGTGTTATGAACTGCGTTCACATGGTCGAGTAATGTAATATTTAGGATCGTTCTACAATGATAATTCAAATTTAAGAGATTAATTTCAAAATAAATATCAAAATAAATAACCATTTGAATAACAAACGTATTGAAACGTATTACTATAAAATAATAATCCTGATAAAGATTTTAACAATAAAATAATTGATTCATTTAATTAATCAGATAAATAATTCCAACCTATTCCATAAATAAATAAACCGAATAGAAATATATGATTCCAGTAATAAATAATAATTCCGTACGTAATTAAATAAATAATAACCAGGTGATCGACAATTAATAATTGATAGCGAAAATAAACGTGATAATAATAATTAATAATTGAATTAACAGTTGAATAAGGGAGCTCGCTCAGGGTGAAAAGCTCTTCCAAGAATTATTTACTGCTCTGAGATTCTAGGAAATCCTCAAGGACAAGTAGCAACGGTCAAGGCATTCAAGGATAAAGAGGGGAGGTAATCGAAGTCGACAATACCAAGAAGCCAAATTCCAACGGTCAAAAATCGAAGCGTAAACACTTCCGAGAATCCATTAGCGAGGAGCGTAAACACTTCCGAGAATCCATTAGGGAGGAACGTAAACACTTCCAAGAATCCATTAGCGAGAAGCGTAAATACTTCCGAGAATCCAATAGCGAGGAGCGTTAACACTTCCGAGAATCATTGCGCAATGGAGCGCAACGGCCCAACGGCCCCGAGCCATCGTCAACAACCAATCACGGACTTAGCAGCGTCCCACGCCATTGGAGGGAGGCTGAACCCGCTGCTCATCACTCTCGACCCTGTTTTCTGGTCTAGGGCCCCTCCATCGCCACTCTCCCTACTAAGGAGTGAGGAAGGCTTCTGAGGCAACCTAGCATCCTACAGCCTCTACACCATACTGTCTCCTACTATCAACCTGAAGCTCCACCCACGATCTAGAATATAAATTGGGCCACAGCGCCGGCATCGAGTCAGTCGCTACCGAGCACATGAGAAGCTCTGTAGTCAGTTGCACTAGTGTACGAGCTCTGACCACATCTCTGAGTCAGTCGCCATTACGATTAAAATTCGAGTTAATTGAATTGTATAGTCACGGTCAAAAGTCTATCTATTTGTTAAAATTCATAAAGTATTTAATTAATTTAATAAACCTCGAGTTAAAGTTATTTCTCCGAGTTCGAGATTTATTTCAAACTCCCCGCGACTCCTTGCGCTTCAGTGCTTAATTGAACAACGAAATCCCACATTCTTATTGGTCAACTTGGCGACCATTGCAGAAGTGACTTTCTACTCGTAAACCCCGGCTCGGGTTATAACACCCGTGTGCGTGTACGCCCAAGCGCATGCGCTGCAGGCTGCAGCACAGCTGCGCGCGCGTCGTCGAGTTAAGTACATTACGTCGCGGACTGCCGTATATCCTAACCCCAAACGTAAATAACCGAGTGCGTCAACACCCGGTCGTCCTGCCGACGATCGTTCACGATGAAGACCCTCCTGGAACAGCAGCGCCGGCTGCACGAGGAGCGCGAACGTCTCGCCGACGCGATGGTCAAGAGGAAGTTGCACAAAAAACCGAGCCATCGGGAAACCATAAACTCAGGGCATCGGCTGAAAATGCTGCTTGACCAGTTTATGGAGAGCAGCGGTCTAGAACCCAGGACCTTTTCCGGTTGGCCTAAAGAAACAGGCAGCCCGGTGAAAATATCAGAGCGGATTTCCGTACTGAAATCTGCTTGAAATTCGGTACTGAATTCCGTGTAGAAATCCATGCAGAAATCAGTCCAACAAATCCACCTAGAAATCTACGTGGAAATCTAGGTAAAAATCCAAGCCATCGTGTCGCGTCTGCAACTGCGTTGAAATCCGCGCAGAAATCCGTGCGGAAATCCAAATGTTCATTACGCCTCCATATATGTCCGGATTTCCGCACGGAAATCCATGCTGAAAACAGAGCGGTGCTTTAGCTTATGCATTTAGATGGAAATCCGCGCAGAAATCCGCGCGGAAATCAAAGTGATCGGTACGCCTACATACATGTCCGGATTTCCGCACGGAAATCCATGCTGAAAACAGAGCGGTGGTTTAGCTTATGCATTTAGACGGAAATCCGCGCAGAAATCCGCGCGGAAATCAACTCCACAACACTAAATTTTCTTATTTATATACAAACTATAATTATTATGCACATTATTTATTCACACAGATTTTCTGATTACATAGAGCACTGTTATGAATAATATTCACTTTATCAAAATAATTTTCAAATCTTCGCTTTTGTCGAATACACTTGGATCTGATTTCTATTTTTTTACATTTCCGCTCCTTGACAACCTCTTCAAGTACAGCTGACAAATAAGTATAATATTGCTAATTGCTATTACTCCTTCCGATTAGCTTTTTACCTCAGATTGTATCATGGTTTCTTAGTAGGATGTTTAAGTTAAAAGCGTATGAATTATAAATATAGTTGTGATATTTGTATCTCAAATCTCACATTTAGTGTCTTAACCTGGCTTTTCATACCTAAAAACAAGCTCTTATTCTGATTTAATTTACTTCCTCTGCCGTCTAATCTTCTATAAACTCATGTATTCATTAGTCCGTTATGTTCATAAATTCATGAGAAACAGCTACGGCAATACTTCAATATCTTTAAAATAAAATAAAAATTGGCTTATGGTGTTGCACGTGAATAGTTAAAGCTGTTTTCTAAATCCTGAAACATAACACGAAAAAACACAAAGGATCACTCTTTTTTAAAAAAGGATCAATATAAAAAACAAAATAATACATATATCTGATAATGAATATTAGTTAAGCTCTTGTTCACTGTCCTTTTTATCCTTAAATTTCGTTGATAATCATGCTTGACTCTTGATTACTTTTTCTCTGTAAACACACATTTTATATTAAACTAGGAGATTACGTAGCTTTCGGATCTTTGAATTCATCCAGCTAACAAATGATTTTATAATAAAAAATATGAAACCTGTTTTCCAGGATTTTCCATCATAGGCCCTGGGTCCATATATAATCACCTAATTACCTTATTTTAACATTTATTCTCTTATAATTTTCTTATTATGCCACTTTTTTCATTTTGATTATTAACTCTCTCTTCTTTGTCTGAAATTTATTCATTTCAACTTATAATATGATCCATATTACACTTTCATAGGAGCACATGTACAAGTTTCACATGGAAAGTCACAAAATTTTCTAAAAATTTCAACTGGTGCCACAAATCCATAATATTTATTCCATTTCCACTAGTTTGCATTACGTGTCGAATTTTGCACGTATAATTCATTTTGAAAACACTATGTCATGATCAGAAGTATCTGATTTTCTTAAGAGCCCATAGAAAAATATTACACAATAAGAAAACACTAAATTTTTTTATTTTTATAAAAAATACTTGTTACGAACATTATTCATTTACACATAGATTTACTGTTCATTCAGCAACAGATTCCCTATTATTGCATTGTTGTTATGAATAATATTCACTTCATAACAATAGTTTTTAAATCTTGTTTTTTATTGAATATACTTGGATTTTAATTTTTTTACAAATATGCACCTTCATAACCTTTTCAAATACAGCTGATAAATAAACGACACAAGAAGATCATTATATCAATTGATGATGAATAATTAGGTTGCTCCAAATTTTATTATAAGCAATATCATCCAGCTGTTATTCTATCCTTCTCTCTGTATAATACAGCTCCCCAGTTTGAAAGCTATTTCTCCTTCCCTTGAGCTGAAATTCAAGCACAA
The DNA here is from genome assembly GCA_036365515.1 of Torymus aiolomorphi. NCBI lineage: Eukaryota > Metazoa > Arthropoda > Insecta > Hymenoptera > Torymidae > Torymus > Torymus aiolomorphi. Next base: position 214,399,864 of record CM070873.1, on the reverse strand, counting down.
AGAATTCAAATTCTTACAAAATAATAATGTAAAAGATTTATGAAAATATTTATACTTATCTAATAGACATCGAAACTCCAACTGTGATCAAGAAAATAGAATTTAATCTTTCCAGTTATCTTCTTTCAAACAATACTTTGATCCACTTTTGATTACTTGTAGTTGATTTAGATAATATTAGTAAATAAAGTTACACATTCATAGACAGTGCGATATAAATGAGCAGCCACTGATCATCTGGATGTCACATTAGAATTAGAACGACTGACAGGTTAGGCTTACAGCCCCTCAAGGAACAGGTAATGTTCCTCATATATACATAGATATAGTAACCCATGTTATTATTGTATCTGTTCCGTTTTTTTTGCGTGCAACGGCCCTAATACGAAAATTATGGTGTTCTCTACACAATGTCTCATATGAATATGTCTGTTTTATCTGCCTCATTGATTCTCATGTAATTTGTGGTTAACTGTGCGTCATAACGAATATAATGTGAATATTGAAGAAATACAGAAGGCAAGAATAAAGGGCAAAGAGATTTTCAAAGTACAGAGAAAAAGTAATCAAGAGTCAAGCACGTTTATCAACGAAATTTAAGGATAAAAAGGACAGTGAACAAGAGCTTAACTAATATTCATTATCAGATATATGTATTATTTTGTTTTTTATATTGATCCTTTTTTAAAAAAAGAGTGATCCTTTGTGTTTTTTCGTGTTATGTTTCAGGATTTAGAAAGCAGCTTTAACTATTCACCTGCAACACCATAAGCCAATTTTTATTTTATTTTAAAGATATTGAAGAATTGCCGTAACTGTTTCTCATGAATTTATGAACATAACGGACAAATGAATACATGACTTTATAGAAGATTAGACTGCAGAGGAAGTAAATTAAATCAGAATAAGAGCTTGTTTTTAGGTATGAAAAGCAAGGTTAAGGCACTAAATGTGAGATTTGAGATATAAGTATCACAACTATATTTAAAATTCATACGCTTTTAACTTAAACATCCTTCTAAGAAACCATGATACAATCTGAGGTAAAAAGCTAATCAGTAGGAATAATAGCAATTAGCAATATTATACTTATTTGTCAGCTGTACTTGAATAGGTTGTCAAGGAGCGCAAATGTAAAAAAAATAGAAATCAGATCCAAGTGTATTCGACAAAAGCGAAGATTTGAAAATTATTTTGATAAAGATACTTCTGATTATTGGGTAATGGTTTAAACGTAATTATATGTGTAAAAGTTTGACAAGTGTTGCAAATAGTGGAAACAAAAGAAATATTATGCATTTGTGGCATGGGATGTTATTATTATTAAATTTCATGACTAATTACCTTGTGATACGTGTGCATGTGCTTTTATGTACATGTAATATGAATCAAATTATAGGTTAAAATGAATAAATTTATATAAAAATAGGGGAAATAGTCAAAATGAAAAAAGTGGAATAAGGAAGTTATAATAAAATAAATGTAAAAATAAGTTCATTATGTGATCATATGCAGATCCAGGGCAAATTTTTTATTTTCTGAAAATAAATGAGCGATGGATAACTGATAACTGGAATTATGTAAATATATATTAAAAATTGCTAGATTCAATTAAAATCACTCAACGTTTAATTAGTAAATAGGCTATGGCCATCTCTTAAGGTCTAGCTGCATCGTAATAGCAAAAAATGTTTTTTTTTTTCATAAAAAACCATCAGTTTTCAATTTAAAAAAAAAAAAAAAAAAACAAGGTCCTTAATCATTAAGACTACGAACAAGAATATCTCGAAATTGAACACGTCACAGTTCCTCGCCCCGAAAAGATGTTGTTGGAAAATAATTTTTGTTATGGTTTTGCCAAATCTGATCAGACGAGTAACAATATATATGATAAAGGTTAGTTTAGGCGCTAGAAAAAAAAATTTCCTTCAAAAATTATATCGGCATGTGCAGATATTATCGGTTTGAAAAAGAAAATTTCGGAAATATTTGATATCCAAAACTACCCGCGTAAAAATTGAAGCTATTGCAACAACATTGCTACTGTAATGGAAATTAATATCGCTGATGTATTGGCAATATAGAAGTAGAACAATTGCAAGGCTACTGGCGCTATTTACCTTGGGTGCTATTGCCACTGTATTGCCAATATTCTTGGGTGGATTCGAACTACGAATCTTCGGATTACTAGGCTTACTCGCTACACACCGAGCTATTTCATTATTTCTGTTAATAAACGAAATGGAGGTTAAAAGTTGAAACAAGTGATCATTTTGAAGTAGATTTAACCTTTATTTCGTTCATTGACAGAAACAACGAATTAGCTCGGTGGGTAGCGAGCAAGTCTAGTAATCCGAAGATTCCTAGTTCGAATCCACCCAAGAATTTTTTTTTTAGAAAGTTAAATCTTAAGACATTAGCAATACAGTGGCAATAGCACCCAAGGCAAATAGCGCCAATAGCCTTGCAATTGTTGTACTTCTATATTGCCAATACATCAGCGATATTAATTTCCATTACAGTAGCAATGTTGTTGCAATAGACTAATTTGTATAAACTATAGTCCTTCACGCCCCCCGCATTAAATATTTTCGAAATTTTTCCTCGGTAACTCCATATGAAATTGTTTATAAATCGACTATTACACTTGTAAATACAATTTTCGCTCGAAATTTTTTTTTCATTTATACCTATATATCGTTATTCGTCCGATCAAATTTGGCCTAACCAGAACAAAGTTATTTTCCAATAATACCTTTTCGGGTTGAGGAACTACCTCACTCAAGCGAACTTAAAAGTGTAACAACGAAGACAGCGCCATAGCTTCTCATGCGCCTCCATAAATCATCGAAGGAAAAAGAGTCCCGCCTGAGACTTGGTAGGAACTGAAAAAGCTATCGCAAGAGTAAGAAATGGAGAAAAAACGTATGGAATCATAACAAAAGCAACAGACGAGGGAAGGATATCAAAAAGAACGAGAAGAGAGGTCGCCATGAAAAATTAATCGCTTCACCGCTGTACATGCACGGGATACCAATGATTCTACTTTGACGAGTTATAATAACTATGGATAAGACAGAAGAAAATAATATTCGTATAATTCATATATTAAAATAGAATGTACAGACAGAACACATGCAACTTTTATAAAGAAATTATTCTTTTGGAAATATTGTCCCGCGTACAAAAATTTACTATGGCCCAAATATTGGACATAGTATGTGCCAACTATATGAGCAAAATATTGGCTTTATAATGCCACGGCGCCGGAGTCACATTTGGGCAATATTTATATATACCGTGGACAACTGTTGGCTATATATCAACCAAATATATAAATGCCAAGATATGGGTAAAATCAATCGATTATTGGACAACAGTAATCTATACATGAGATTTGTATATATCTATGTTTTTGTAATTTTAATGTTCTTTTATAGTGTGCAGGCTAAATATTTTATATAAAAATATTAAAATATATATTGTTTAATATAAAATAAAACTATAAAGCATTTAAGTATTAAAAAACAAATCTAAGTATAGTTAGTTTGATAAAAGAACACAAGATGAAAAATAAAATAAAATTATGCATGGGAAATGTAGGTTTTAGACAAAAATTAAAATACAAAATTATTTTAGAAATCAATTTGTTTTATTTATTCATTTTATTTATTAATTTATTTACTTATAAAATACTGCATTTTTTGGCATGCGTTATGCCAAACTGTTAGTGGCTGACGGTGTAGAGAACCTCCGATCTCGTCGAACTGGATGGAAGTGTGTGATATAGGTACGGTGCGACTATCTTGGACCCCACGTTCCCCCGCTAATGCGTAAACGACGACGAAAGCTATAGGTTCATGCCTACGGAAAAATACACAAGATAGCTTGCTCTTACGGAAAGCGCGGAAAAAGTGGGAAAAGCGAAACAGGTGGTCCAGCGTTCATTACTCGCCATGTCCCGTGTTTCCTACTTTTCCCGCGCTTTCCGTAAGAGCCAGCCATCTTGTGCATTCTTCCGTGGGCATGAATCTATAGCTTTTGTCGTCGTTTGCGCATTAGCGGGGGAACGTGCGGTCCAGAATAATCGCACCGTATCTATATCACACACTTCCACGCCGTATGTAGAAGAGCATGGGTTCAGCGCCGACACATCCAGTTCGACGAGATCGGAGGTCCTCCACGCCGACGTCTACCTGTTTACCATAACGCATGCTACAAATGCAGTATTTATAAGTTAATAAATTAATAAATAAAACAAATAAATAAAACAAATTTATTTCTAAAATAATTTTGTATTTTAATTTTTGTCTAAAACCTATATTTCCCATGTATAATTTTATTTTATTTTTCATCTTGTGTTCTTTTATCAAACTAACTATACTTACAGATTTGTTTTTTAATACTTAAATGCTTTATAGTTTTATTTTATATTAAACAATATATATTTTAATATTTTTATATAAAATATTTAGCCTGCACACTATAAAAGAACATTAAAATTACAAAAACATAGATATATACAAATCTCATGTATAGATCACTGTTGTCAAGTATATCGATTGATTTTACCGATATCTTGGCATTTATGGTTGATATATAGCCAACAGTTGTCCACGGTATATATAAATATAGCCCAAATGTGGCTCCGGCGCCGTGGCATTATAAAGCCAATATTTTGCTCATATATTTTTTCTCATAGGCCACATCTTGCCCATAGTTGGCCCATACTATGTCCAATATTTGGGCCATAGTAAATTTTTTTACGCGGGGTTATAACACTTCCAAATTGGTCATTCAACTCACATGCCAACAATTGGTACTACTAAAAACTGTAGATGTCGTGAGGTTTACTTGATATTATTAAAGAAAAAAAAGAATACAAAATTTTCATCGTAGAAAGAAAATCACAGGGAAAGTACACACCCTCCGGGAAAAGGGTTTTAACAGGGCTTTCACCCGTGTAAAAAAAATTAGTCTGGCACTGGTCTGGGAGAGGTCTGGCTAAAATAGTCTGGCTGAAGTATAGTTTTAGTCTGGCTACGGCCACTATGCCAGACTTATAAATTTTTTCTGAAATAAGTCTTGAAAGACTTCGTGCCAGACTTTTTTCGGCGAGCTTCGTCCCAGAATGATGCTGTAGGTCCTGCAGCGACAGATCAACTTCTCCTCGAGATGCGTCATTTTCCAGGCGTGGCGCTCGGCGGACGGGAGGCTCATACCAGCGCTACTCTAACCCAAACTGTGCCGGTGCCGCCGATATCGCAGTCGTTGTCCTCATCGTAGGCGCCCTCACCGTCGTCCTCACCACACTATCGAGCGCTATTTAATGCTGCTTAAGTCTGGATATGCTGCGGAAATTTAAGGCAACGCTAGCTAACCTGAAAATATATACCATAAAGTATCTAGGTTTTGTGGTATAAAAAATATTTTATTGAAAGCGTCAACTTATCTGATAATTCGGCAATTGCTGTTCACCATGGTTCGACATCGAATTCAATTTCTTTCGTTTTTAATTTCTCTGTAGGTATGCACGGCGAAAGATTTTCATAACCCAAATTGAGATAATATTTTGAAGTCTATAAACAACATGAAATTGCCGTATTATGTGTTTTGTCGACAGCCCAAATATGTGATCATAGCAACACATGTTCAATACAAAGAACGCTGAACTAGTTTCACGACGTTTATGGACTTCAAAATATTTTCAACGTACTACACGAATTTGACTTCATGATTTCTTCACGACTGCACACCTTACAGAAGAATGAAAAGCACGAGGAATTGAGTTCTACATCGGGTCTCGGCGAACAGCAATTGCAGAATTATCAGATAAGTTGTCGCTTTCTATAAAATATTTTTATATACCACAAAAACTAGATACTTTGTGGTATATATTTTCAGGTTAGCTAGCGTTGCCTTCAATCTCAGCAGCAGATCCAGACACAAGCAGCACTAAATAGCGCTCGATAGTACGGGGGGGGGGGGGCGACGATGACGGCGGCTACGATGAGGACAATGACTGCGATGTCGGCGGCACCGGCAGAGTTTGGGTTACAATAGCGCGGGTATGAGCCTCACGTCCGCCGAGCTCCACGCCTGGGAAATTACACATCTCGAGGTGAGGTTGATCTGATACTTCAGAGCCTAGAGCATCGTTCTGGGGCAAAGCTCACCGAAAAAAATCTGGCACAAAGTCTGGCTATTTTGCCAGACTTATTTGAGAAAAAAATTATAAGTCTGGCAAAAAGTCTGGCATTTTTGCCAGACTTATTTGAGAAAAAATTTGTAAGTCTGGCATAGTGGCCGTAGCCAGACTAAAGCCATACTTCAGCCAGACTAGTTTAGCCAGACCTCTCCCAGACCAGTGCCAGACTAATTGTTTTTACACGGGCAGAGTCACTTTCTGGTATCTGACGATGAAACCCACTATTAATGATCCCACCTTATAGGGCCTTTTTGTTGAGATATGGTCAATCTAATCTTAAATGTACTTTATTTTTCTTCTATTGGTTGTCACTTCCAAGTATTTGTTACGAGCAAAGAAGATTATAAAAGTAGACAGGCAAAGCTAAAACTTAAGTTTTGCGTCGTTAAAAATGGTTAAAATGCTACTTATAAAATTGTTAGAATGGAAGAGAAATTTTGAACAATTTATTCATTTTCGAACAACGAACACTGAACTTCATTTTTAGATACCAAAAATCGACTTTCCGGCTACGCACTAATAGATAATAGAAAAACAGAACAATTTTCATTTGTATAAATATTGAATAATATTTGGCATAAGTTCTTATTGACCATAAAATTACTATTTTCCATGTTAGCTGCCGTGCCATGACCTGTAGTTAAAAAGTTTATCGACGAGGTATGAAGTTATCATAAAAATCAAAATTTTCACGTTATACTCTATTCACAAATAATGTAAAAAATATTATGTCATACCTACGGGAATTGCAATTTGTAAATTGTTGTAAAAACTAAATTGTTATCTAATACAGAACTACGCAAAAATTATAAACAATATACAGATAAAAAATAAATAAATACTTTACAAATATCTATATACATTTAAAGTACCCTGACAGAGATAATTAATAACATTTAACCTGAAATTGCTTTTTTATAAATTATTCATTGAATATCGATAATTTCGATTTTACATTACTGTACAGGAAAAGCTTGACAGCTTATCTTTGAAATTATTTAAATTCCGTAAAATTTGCATTAACTCGCGTGTTTCTATGTTTTTAACTTTTATACAATAATTTCCGTTTTGTTATCAGTACAGGACACTTGTAAGTTGATTTCCAACAAAAAATTATTATACATTACGACAATATAGATCGTATTATTTAAAGTATTTCCTAAAAGCCCTTTACAATTATTTCAAATGAATTACACTTTCTCAATACCGATTGCATTTTAAGTAATCATTTTTATTAAATATAAATATAATGAATTATTCTGCTAACTAAAATGAGAAGGCTGATAATAAATCATTATATTTAGATAGATATGATTACATAAATCAAATATATGATGTATGTTTGAATATAGGTAGGCATCAATATATATGAATTTAATAAGAAGTTGCGATATTATATATAACAAGTACGCACGTAAGCATCTTCGTAATAAGTAAAGAATGAAAAAACATTCACATTTATCATCCCTTTGCACTTAGCGCACGGGTAGGCATGCGGAACTCAAGGCATACCGGTTCGCCTGATTCCTAATTAGAGATAAGTGAGGCCAGAAGTTGCGTACGCAGGCGGGGGAACGAATTCGTCTGAAACTGCGGATAAAGCCAGAAAAGAAAATACCATCCGGAAGAACAACCTAGGCAACTGTACAACCGCCGCAGCGACTCTTTCCCTTATTTCTTCTCAACCCTCCTCCTGCCATTTCATCTGGATGCGAATGAAGAATTCCAGGCAAGCTGACACTAAAACCGAGCAGCGGCAACAGCTTCGACTTTTTATGTATATATAAAGAGTGAGAAGAAAGGCAAAACCGAGGAAATCGAATTGCGAAAACTCGCAAACGCGCAAGCAGCGAGCGTATTTAAAAACCATCTACTTAGCGATTTACTTGGGAAATGCAAGATGAGTATTAAATCATACGAAAATATCAACAAGGGACTAAACCATTTCATTACTTTAGCTTTTCAGAATGCCAAGGTGAAAACTAACGAAATCATTTTAGATAATTGGAAACGCATTTTCAAATACCCGCATACATTTGGCTTTTTGTAGTAGCTGAGAAATGAAACAAAACGAGGTTTTAATCAAATGGATTTATTTCAAGAAGAAAATAAACATTATAGTGCTGGTGTAATAGGAATTTTAAGTCTGATAATAACATAGACTCATGAATGTGGATCCGTTGCAATATCACGAGTATCATGGCTACGATCACTTCATAGTAATTTGAAAATAAATTATAAAGAATTCCGAAAATTAATACTCGCGCTGCGAATACAGTAATGCTAACGCAGTATACCTACAGTTCCAGGCCTAGATTCACCTTATTATTACATACATTGTGTGTGTTTACAAGACATACATGTCGTGAACCTCACAAGTTTTAAGTTTTCCTTCCTCCTATAGAGGAAGATATGTAACATTAAAAATTTCAGTTTTGCTAAGAACATGTTAGAAACTTAATGTGTTTTGGGTCATTTGAAGTCGAAATCAAATTTTTAAAAAAATGTCTGTATGAGCACACACATGTGTGTACTTCGAGATCTTAGCTTTTAATGAACCGATTTTAATTAAGGAAAGCTCATTCTCTTTGTTTTTTTTTTGTCTCATAGTGGGTCAAACTCCATTTTTCATTTTGTTTATGCGTTTTTGTTTTATGTTGATTTTTTATTTTTGGTAATCCAGTATTTTGCCTTTTTTTTCAATGGAGGAGATAATAAAATTAATTTAGTTAAAATGTATCAGAAAGAGTATGAAATTACCTTTTTGTTCTTTTGTTATATAACTAAACGTGTATTTTTTGAAGAAATAACATATCGCGATAAATTAATATTGGAATTTTTAGAAAAAATCATGGTAGTATATTATTATAGGAACCATGTACCATTAAATTTTCAACTTATTCTAAGCAATATATCACGAAAAAACATCCTTTTTTGTTGTCACACGATAACTGGAATAGAAGCTCGACTAAAACTTTTCGTCCCTCAAGAACGCTTTTATGTATTGACTTAAAATTTACAAAGAATTTAGTATAAAATATAAGCAATATTTGTGCAAACTTTTATCCAAATGCGATGATTCATTTTAGAGATATTTAAAACTAAAAAATTTGGGTATTTTTTACGGTATCTTCGATCGATACGAGAACTTCTAATTTTTGTTTTCTATATCAAATACGTTAAACAGACATAAGAAATATTTTTTTCAAATACTGAATTAAAAAATTTCATTAGAGATAATACTTTATTTGTACATTTTATTATATTTCATAATTGTATGTATTTTGAGTTTATCCACCTGCAGCCTATTTGGCCCAGCAAGTGACATACCTTTTTCCATCCGCGCTTTCTAAATTCATGCTTCTATTTTGATGATGAACAGACCATCATATTTCTATGTCTCGGACACGACGAGAAACTGTGGGTCTACTGCGTTCGTTTCACCATCATCCAGTGTCTGAATATGTTTTAAGTATTTATGGCACATTTCGTAGGCTTAATTAAACGCTGAAAACATATTCCTAGCCAACACTTTGTTAAGAGCGAAAAGTCGCCTAAACTGTCGTCGAAGTTGCATATAGATTCCTACGGTCACCCATCGAAGTACTATCAAGGAGCGCGGGAGCGCTCCGAAGGCAAGTATAGAAGAAGCCTAAAGGAGCGGTCCATGCTACATATACATTGAAATGGGTGAACGAAAAATTCAATGCGCTTTTACGTATATTGCGTTATAGTTTTTACTATATAACATATCCCTCTTAATCGAAAGCCATTTCATTGCTCTACTCAAATCAAAAGATTTTATTTAAAATGATTATCTCGTTCAAAAGATATAGAGAACTGAATTTTTCTATGTGCTGTTTCCTTTCCGAATTTTTCTACTCCTTATTCCGATATCCGGTTTGCAGCTCTTACGACACCTCCAGTTGTCGTCTATTTTACGCTTGTATATCTATATATATTTATATATATATATATAGTACATATACACACCCGTATCGGGTCGACGCCTAACCTTACATATAACATGTCAGTATTTTTATATACAAATGTTATCATTTAGTGAGTTAGTTAATAATAATATATTTCAAAGATCTCAAGAAATCAACTAATTATGAGAAGAATTATGTGTATAAATCAACGGGGAAAATAACTTTTATTAGTTAGATAAGTAATTATTATATATAGATATATATAGATATATATATATATATATATATATATATATATATATATATATATATATATATATATATATATATATATATATATATATATATATATATATATATATATATATATATATATATATATATATATATATATATATATATAAACTTGTATAACGTTAGTTCCCAGGACCCCATGTTACTGTATACCTATACGTGACTAAAGAAATAATGTCTCTTATGGGGGCCGATGTCCTCAAAACTGACGTTAAACATATGTAGATTCAGGGACTGTCCCCAAAACTAACAAATGTCCCCGAAACCAACGTTAAACATCTGGAATGTCCTGGAAACTAACATAAAACATATATATATATATAATAATAAGTACTTATGTAACTAATAAAAGTTATTTTCCCCGTTGATTTATACACATAATTCTTCTCATAATTAGTTGATTTCTTGAGATCTTTGAAATATATTATTATAATATATATATATATATATATATATATATATATATATATATATATATATATATATATATATATATATATATATATTATATACACATACAGATACAGATTATTTTATTTTGGATTTGATTGGAAAAATATAACCTATATAAGCAGCTGTGAATATCAATGGACAATAGCAATATATTATAATCAGATAAGTAGCAAACTTTTATTATAAAGTTATAAATCAATAAAGTTTATAATAAGTATTGTTACTTTGTGAAATCTTGTTTTTATTTTTACAGAGTATATAAGAAAATATAAGGATATTACCAAGTAAATAGATCACTGTTAAAAAATAGTTTTTAACAAAGAAGAATTCATTAATTATTATCTTACGGATATTACACCAGAAGATTTGTTTCGAGTCATTTTGGAAATATGGAGATATATGTAATATAGTCAATAATGTTGAGTTCTAATTGTGTACTGTCTGAAGAATCTAATTTTGAATTAGCAAAAATGAACGAGTGCCCTCATGATCCTGGTGGTTATTTTATTATTAATGGACAAGAAAAAGTTATTTTAATACAAGAACAGACGCTTAGGAATAGAATAATTTATATTAAAGAAGATAGTAAGAATATAGTACTACTCAAGAAAGAAAAACCAAACCAATATTATTATGGAAGAGCACGCAAATACTATTTACGACACAATATTTTTCAAGATGTATCTATATACTCTCAACATGAAAATTTTTCATATGAGATATAATTTTAGAAGAATATTAAAAATTTGTCTTCATATTTGACAGGGCAAATAGAGTACGTGGTGTCAATGAAGAAAATAACAGTTTCATTGCTTCCAATGAATCTCATATAAAACAAACAACAACTAAAATGTTTATTTAGACAGTATTGGACTCAAAGTATGAAAGAAGTATTATGTTTTGAAGTAAGTTTTTCAAAATAAGAAAAGAAAATTGTGATTTTCATAGATTATCTATCTAGTTGAAAATTATATTGATAATAAAAATGTTGTGATTATTAGAAAATGTCATCTAATCAGTGTTTTGTGTAATAAATAAAATAAAATACCAGTATGATGTGTTGCATGAAGTGCATATATAATCAAATTTTATTGATAACAAATAACATAGTGATTAAAAAATGGCATGTAATCAGTGTTTTGTGTTAAATAAAATAAAATACCGGTATGATGTGTCGCATAAAGTGCACATATAATCAAATTTTATTGATAGCAAATAACATAGTGATTAAAAAATGGCATGTAATCAGTGTTTTGTGTTAAATAAAATAAAATACCGGTATGATTTGTCGCATAAAGTGCACATATAATCAAATGTTATAGATAACAAATAACATAGTGATTAAAAAATGGCATCTAATCAGTGTTTTGCGTAATATAAAAAAAACCGCTGCCAATTCATTGGTACGTAGCTTCCCCAAAATAATTTTTTGATTCCTTTTATTAAATGAAAATTCGAAAAATAAATTTTTCACGAAAAAAATTGGAAAAATTTTATGGAAATTATTAACTTGTAATTTTTTCATGGCTATTCATTGAGGTTCCATTTGCAATTTATTTGTTTGTGATTTTAATTCTTATATGAATGGAAAACAATCTTCTTCAAGTTCTATTCTTCATCAAATTTTTCTTCTTCAAATCCACTGTCAACGGCTTCTCGTCGTACATTGGTTCGAAATAAAAAACATATTCTAAAGTTGTTCTTTGATTGTGTTTACCTCAAACATTTCTGAAATTTATGAACCAATCATTTTGCCAAAAGAACTCATCCGAGAACTATCAATAATATACCTTTACAATGAATTTTGAAGCGAATAAGACAATTTTACTCTTGTAATAGTTGAACATATAAAACTCATTTTTTTTTCATTTTTCAATTTTTACGTTTTTGTTAATAACAAAAGAACCGTGATAGCTAGAGAATTAATTTTCTTAGAAAATATAGGTAATTTAATTCTCTTTCGAATGCCACCCACCCCATTTAGATACATAGAGCCGTTCTGGAGAAATTACGATTTAAAAAAAAATTGAAAAAAATTTTAATCTCAAATATCTCCGAAATTTATAGATCAATCCTTTTGCCCAAAGAACTCACTCGATTGGTATACAAAATCTACCCCTACAAAGAATTTCAAAGTGATTAAGCCAATTTTACTATAGTTATTGAACGACAAAAAAAATCACTTTTTTTTATAAATTATTATTTTTTTTCTCAAAAAATAATGAATAAAAAAACCTAAAAATTTAGTAAGTTATAGTACTTAATATCCTTTATAACCAAAAAAATATTCATGTTAATATCTTTTTTTAATTTCGAAATATAACCTATTTACAAAAAATTACGTTTTCATCAATAACTTATGACGAAATATAGCTACCGACTTTTTCTTTTTTTTAAATTGTAGATAATTTTATCCTACATACAGAGAATTCATGATATATAAACAATATTTGTTCTAAATATTAAAAAAATCGAAAATAAAAATTTTGAAAATTAAAAAATGGCTATAAAAAAAAAAAATTAAATTTTACAAAAATAGAATATTGACCCCAATTGTGGAAGCAAAATCTAAAAAAATGATCACTTTCCCGTTAAAATCGGTCGAGTAGATCATGAGATATCAGCGTATACGGACATACATACACATACACACACACACACACACATCCATACGGACATTTTCTAAAAATAGTGTATTTCGATTCCAAATTTGCTAAATAACATTTCTAATACATTATCTCATAAACTTTTTTTTACTATCACAAAGCTTCCTCTATGAGGAAGCAAAATATATAAAGAAAAATATACTATAATAAACCCTCATAATGTTATCACACTATGTAATTATTATTTTCTCTTAAAAAGTTGTGCAATATATCTAAAAAATATTTTATAAAAGTTTAAACTAAGACAAGTATTAGTCTCTCCCGCCCTCCCGCCCTTTATCCCTCTCTCTATCTCTCTCCCTCCCCTCTCTCTCTCTCTACCTCTCTCTCAGCATCCGTGAAACTGAGTACCAAAAACTTTAATGAGAGCTTAAATATCTTTTAAAAACAATCAACACGTTTTTTAAAAGCTATTTAAGTACGTTAAATTCTAACAACACAATTTGTCTAGTCCTTTTATTTCTTTTAGTCTCATCTATTCAATAAGGACTCTACAAATGGTAATAATTTTTTTCATGATTGAATAAACTCTCCTTCCTTCTCTTTCCCACCCCACTCTCTCTTCCTCCCTCCCTCTCCCTCAATATCCGTCAACCTGAGTACCAAAAACTTTAATGAGAGCTTAAATATTTTTTTTAAAACAATCAACATGTTTCTTAAAAGCTAATTTTTTAAGTACGTTCTATAACAACATAATTTGTCTAGTCTTTTTAATTCTTCTACTCTCTTCTATTCAATAAGCACTCTTTACAAATGGTAATAATTTTTTTCATGACTGTACAAATTATCTATAAAATAATAATATTTATGATTTTGTAAAAGAAATCAAATAAATCAAATAAATACGAATGAAAAAGTCTTTCAATTCTTTGAGTCATTGTATGCTGAACAAATTATATGTAAGTAAGTACATTCAAATTATTCACTGCAAATCAAACAAACGAAAGTTGTGAAATAAATTATCGATAGTCAAGTAATGCAAACAACTCTTGAAAACTACTGTATGACTGTTTTCAGAAATGTATTCAAATTTGTTCATCTTTCTGAGCTATAAAAATTAAACACAAGAAAGTACTGAAATCAATTTATTGTAGTCAAGTACCGGCCATAAGTTAACTTAACTGACATAATAGAACTTTTCGTATCTCGCGTGTAAAATTACATTTTACGCCCACGTTGTAACTTCAAAATTATTCAGCCAGCCGGCATAAATTACTACTTAACGCCCAAGAGGCCCAATAGCTCACATACTCTTACAAAACTTTATAGAACCTACGCACGAAAATTATTTTAATTATATAACTATAATGCCTTCTCTTTATTTCTAAAATTCATAAGAATTTTTTTAGATATTTACGAAAAGTCAAAGCCTATATAAAAAAATTACATAGTTACCAACACATCACTATTTTTCATGATTCTTTCTCAATTTTGAACTTTCTATAATATTACGCACCTTGGGAGGAAAAGAGAAGTCTAGAGCTGCTCTAGCAGGGGTGGTCCTCCGATCTCCCATACATACTTGGCGGGCCCGACGATTTGCAGTTTACCGGTGGGCTACTTAAATATAGAATACAACATTTTTGCATAAATTCATTAACAATATTTATACCTATAAGTCTACTATAAATAATTACATTGGCTTTAATTTTTAATGGGTACCGTTAAGTACAACATCCCTATATGTGCAGAATCATGATTTACTTTTATTACCCACAATATTTTTCTTTGTGTCCGTCCTTTTTAAACGAGATTAAAATAAAAACCGCTGCCAATTCATAGGCACGTAGCTTCCTCAACCGTAATTTGTTGATTCCTTTAATTAATTTTTATAACTGTTTGGGAATTCAGCAATTTGAATTCCCGCGGTTCCACTCAGCTCGGCTCGACTCACGGCGCAGCCACGGCGCGGCAGCACCTCGCGGCGTCTCGGCGGAACAGCTGAGACGCTATACTGATTCGTGCAGTATAGTCGTGAGATTGCTATCTTTCTCATACTCTCATATGGAAATATGAGAGATATTAATTTGATTAGGGTGTAGTGAGACAAATTTAAGGAAGAAGACGGAAGTGGATCAAGGACTCGCTCTCTCTGAAACCAGCCTTGCCACGAGAAACATCTCTCCGCTGTGCACCTGCTATCGTAATTCGGAAAACTCTCAACGCAAATTCACTGGATCACTCACTTCGGACTCTCATCACTTTTACATTCTCGCTCAACCATCACACATCAAAAGGCATCTCCGATTAATATAATCGCTGCTCCTGCCAGGTAACATCTCTCACTCCATACTTCGTTGGCAAAACCACTTGTTGGCCATTTTGAACGCCATTACTTCGTTGGCAAAACTCAAAGCAACAAATCAATAACATTTGTTTGCTGATTATACTAGTTCATCGTGCTGAGCCGAGAAAGAAGAACTTCATTGGACAGACTCACTCACAAGGATCGGATACACTCATCTCATTTAAATCATTGTAGAAAACTCAGCAGGTTAGTAATCCCTCATATGGGATTCATACTATAATACAGTAATTGCCTCACTGAATTACACTCACTAAGTGGACATGATTTAACATTCATGTCAAAGTGTAATGAAACCAGTAAAGAAAACTCAACAAACAGTGCTACGATAAACTCACCTCTTTTATTCATGAATAATCTCAACCAACCGGTTAGTCACTTAGACTTCATTTAATAAAATATAGTGAATTTAGAAATCATTTATCGTTCAATCACCTTTATTTAATATTGTACTCTACTAGTCATCAAAATAGTTTATTTTTATATTCTTGTTAAAACCAGTGTAATTTAATGTAATTATTAAGGCCAATTATGACTGTGAACAATATAACATGAATTATGTTGAGTGGCACCCTCCATGTTTAATAATTTAAATGTTGTGAGGATCCTCGTGAGGGCCAATTCCCAGAAATAAATTTGAAAACAATCTTGAATACTAGATTGCAACGTTTCGTCAGGAAGTTCCCTGACCTCTTCAGGCTTTATTAAAAATATATAGAGTTAAAACACATACAAAAATAAAAATAAAAAACTAGTCAAATAAATTAAACACAATCTATGCAAAAACCTTTAGCTATAAATAGCTACGTCGATACTGGTAAGATACCAGTAGAGTCGAGATGGTATGCAGAACATAATACACGCTTCGCTGGGGTTTATATATAATCACGCTTGTTTACCTTTTTAAATGTAACGTTCTTAACAGCTTTTTGTATATATTATTCAAATTTTGTGTATCTTCTATTCTATTGATAGTGTTATGATTTAAATTAATATGTAACATTTCGGAAATAATTCGTTTCGTGTAATTGTTTTCCCTATCTAAAATTTGGATGTTTTTCCAGTCAACGATGTGTTTTATAGTTCTTTGGTGTGTTGCTATCACTGATTTGTTATTCTTATCTCTTTCATGTTCTTTAATCCTATTTTTTAACATTCGCTTAGTTTCGCCAATATAAGTCGATGTACAAGACATACAATTTATCTTATAGACTACGCCACATGCTTCTGATTTTTCTATTTTATCCTTTCCTAATTTAATTATATTGTTCAATTTTTTGTTGATCAAAGGTACTGTGCGGATGTTATATTTGTTTAAAATATACGAACATTTTTTATAAAAGGTATTATTATATGGACTGGAGATTGTAGTTAGTGGACGGTTCTCATTATTAGTCTTTTTATTGTGATATTTGAGTTTTCGAAGTCTATTTCGTATGTGTATGTTTATAAATTCGGAAGGATAATCGTTACATAAGAGAAGTTCTGTAATTTTGTGTATATTCGCGTCATGAAAACAAGTATCAGATAAAAGAATTGCTCTATCCACCAGGTTCGCAACGATGTTTATTTTTTGTTGTATGGTGTGGTTAGAATTATAATTTAACAGTCTCGATGATGCTGTTGTTTTTTGATACCAGTTAGTCAAAATTTGATTGTTTTTTCTCGTAAGACTGAGATCTAAAAAATTTATACTATTATCTATTTCAGATTCGAATGTAAATTTAAGATGAGTATTATACTTGTTAAACACTTGTAGAACTGTATCAACTTGATCGCTTTTTATACATAAAATTGTGTCGTCTACATATCTAAAGTAAAAGAGCGGAATACAATCGTGTGTAATTTTTAATTCGCGCAAGCAGTCTGTTTCTAAATCTTCCATAACCATGTCAGCGAATAATGGTGAGATAGGAGAACCCATAGGTGTGCCAAATATTTGTTTATAAGTTCTATTGTTGAAATTGAAATATGTGTTGTCAAATAAAAAACAGACTATATTCCGAATCTCATGAAAAGGAATTTTGCATTTATTGTGAATATGTGTGTAACGTCTGTCTATGCTTTCTAATACTAAATCGCACGGTATATTTGTAAACAGAGAGCAAACGTCCAAAGATAGAAGTACATATGTACTGGGTATTATAATTTTACTGATTTTATCTTTCATCTCGAAACTATTATTAATATGAGAAAGCGGTTTCGGAATACAATTTTTTAATTCGTTGTAAATGATCTTAGATAAATAATGTGTTGGGCTACCAATAGTTGAAATGATAGG
Source organism: Torymus aiolomorphi (assembly GCA_036365515.1). Taxonomy (NCBI): domain Eukaryota; kingdom Metazoa; phylum Arthropoda; class Insecta; order Hymenoptera; family Torymidae; genus Torymus; species Torymus aiolomorphi. The sequence continues at coordinate 214,381,725 of CM070873.1, read as the reverse complement.
TCTTAGTGGAATACCTTCTTTATGGATTTTTGGAAGACCATATGCTCTAGGTAGGAGAGTGTTGGTTTGTGTGAGTTGGTTGTTATGATATTTTATTTGTAAGAAATCGTTATTGTTTAAATGCGCTAATCGTTTGTGAACATCTGATTGTAACTTTGGCAATGGATTTTTCTTTATTAGTTTGTATGTATTATTATCTTTCAATAAGTCTATCATTTTACTCTGGTAATCCAACACATTCATACATACGGTTAAATTACCCTTGTCCGCGTGTGTGAAAAATATATTAGAATTATGTTTTAGAAAACTTTTCGTTCTCGCTAAATCTGTAGAGAAAAGTTTTTCTTGGTGTGCTGTATGTATTACTTTTTTTTGATTACTTACTGTAGAACGATGTGCAGTTGAGGCGTTTTACTGCGTTTCGAACGTTGTTTGGAAAAATATCCTGGTTTCTGCATTTGAGAAGGAAATTGTTACGGGCCTTAGCTTTTGCGAGCTCGTGTCTCATTTTTGACCAGGTTTTGAGGAGACGGGTGATACTGTACCCATGTGTTATGGTGATGTGTTGGAAAAACTCCCCCTGATATGGAGTCTGGTCTCTTGTGGATCGAAGACCGAATATCATATTATGTTGAGTGGCACCCACCATGTTTAATAATTTAAATGTTGTGAGGATCCTCGTGAGGGCCAATTCCCAGAAATAAATTTGAAAACAATCTTGAATACTAGATTGCAACGTTTCGTCAGGAAGTTCCCTGACCTCTTCAGGCTTTATTAAAAATATATAGAGTTAAAACACATACAAAAATAAAAATAAAAAACTAGTCAAATAAATTAAACACAATCTATGCAAAAACCTTTAGCTATAAATAGCTACGTCGATACTGGTAAGATACCAGTAGAGTCGAGATGGTATGCAGAACATAATACACGCTTCGCTGGGGTTTATATATAATCACTCATTTACAACGAATTAAAAAATTGTATTCCGAAACCGCTTTCTCATATTAATAATAGTTTCGAGATGAAAGATAAAATCAGTAAAATTATAATACCCAGTACATATGTACTTCTATCTTTGGACGTTTGCTCTCTGTTTACAAATATACCGTGCGATTTAGTATTAGAAAGCATAGACAGACGTTACACACATATTCACAATAAATGCAAAATCCCTTTTCATGAGATTCGGAATATAGTCTGTTTTTTATTTGACAACACATATTTCAATTTCAACAATAGAACTTATAAACAAATATTTGGCACACCTATGGGTTCTCCTATCTCACCATTATTCGCTGACATGGTTATGGAAGATTTAGAAACAGACTGCTTGCGCGAATTAAAAATTACACACGATTGTATTCCGCTCTTTTACTTTAGATATGTAGACGACACAATTTTATGTATAAAAAGCGATCAAGTTGATACAGTTCTACAAGTGTTTAACAAGTATAATACTCATCTTAAATTTACATTCGAATCTGAAATAGATAATAGTATAAATTTTTTAGATCTCAGTCTTACGAGAAAAAACAATCAAATTTTGACTAACTGGTATCAAAAAACAACAGCATCATCGAGACTGTTAAATTATAATTCTAACCACACCATACAACAAAAAATAAACATCGTTGCGAACCTGGTGGATAGAGCAATTCTTTTATCTGATACTTGTTTTCATGACGCGAATATACACAAAATTACAGAACTTCTCTTATGTAACGATTATCCTTCCGAATTTATAAACATACACATACGAAATAGACTTCGAAAACTCAAATATCACAATAAAAAGACTAATAATGAGAACCGTCCACTAACTACAATCTCCAGTCCATATAATAATACCTTTTATAAAAAATGTTCGTATATTTTAAACAAATATAACATCCGCACAGTACCTTTGATCAACAAAAAATTGAACAATATAATTAAATTAGGAAAGGATAAAATAGAAAAATCAGAAGCATGTGGCGTAGTCTATAAGATAAATTGTATGTCTTGTACATCGACTTATATTGGCGAAACTAAGCGAATGTTAAAAAATAGGATTAAAGAACATGAAAGAGATAAGAATAACAAATCAGTGATAGCAACACACCAAAGAACTATGAAACACATCGTTGACTGGAAAAACATCCAAATTTTAGATAGGGAAAACAATCACACGAAACGAATTATTTCCGAAATGTTACATATTAATTTAAATCATAACACTATCAATAGAATAGAAGATACACAAAATTTGAATAATATATACAAAAAGCTGTTAAGAACGTTACATTTAAAAAGGTAAACAAGCGTGATTATATATAAACCCCAGCGAAGCGTGTATTATGTTCTGCATACCATCTCGACTCTACTGGTATCTTACCAGTATCGACGTAGCTATTTATAGCTAAAGGTTTTTGCATAGATTGTGTTTAATTTATTTGACTAGTTTTTTATTTTTATTTTTGTATGTGTTTTAACTCTATATATTTTTAATAAAGCCTGAAGAGGTCAGGGAACTTCCTGACGAAACGTTGCAATCTAGTATTCAAGATTGTTTTCAAATTTATTTCTGGGAATTGGCCCTCACGAGGATCCTCACAACATTTAAAATATAACATGAAGTTTACATATAAATCGTGTTCGACTCAACTTATTTCATCACCCACAACATGTTACTCATTTAAACTTATGGAATTCTCAAACATTTTGGTCCTTCGAGCCGGATATACATGCTGTGGTGTGAATCGAGCCAGTGAATAAATACTCATTTGTGAAAAACTCAACAGGACTTGACAATGCCGACCACCAAGGATGAAGTCGAGGACTTGGAGAAGCATACTGATTCTTCCGCCTCTGACAAAGACGATGAAATACAAAAGGAGAAGGAGGATTCTGCGGCTCCAAGCACCTCAGCTGAAATGAAGGGGGCAGCTAAGCGGACTGGCAGCCGCCAACTCATTGTGCCTGGACTCACTGTGGTTGACACCTATGTCAGGACTCGCTCAAAGTCTCCAGGGTCAATTCCGGCTTCTTTTCTCTGCAAGGTGAACTCTCAGTACCTGCGGCTTGATTCATTGGAACGGATTATTGCTTACATCAGGATTAGGAAGGAAACTGCCACTCTTCCAGTGATACTGGCTTGGAAGCAGGGTGCTGAGGAGCTATACTCCTTATATAAAAAGGATCATGCTGTCATTGAAGCAAGTTGTCCAGCAGCCTTCGCAGACAACGATTACTTCAAGTCAACATTTCACAAGTCAATCCATGAATCATACCATACTATTGTGTTTGAGGTTAGCAGTTTGGAGGCAAACTGGAATTCCAAGCATCATATCACTCAGCCAATCATCGGAGAAACTCAACATACTCATTTAAGCAAGCTGCCAGAAATAAAGCTGCCCACATTCAATGGAACATACACGGAGTGGCCTTGTTACAAGGAAATGTTCTCTGGCTTAATTCTTAATCGGCCTGGACTCAAGAATTATGAGAAGCTACACTACCTGCGCAGCTCTCTCAGCGGAACACCACTCACACTAATACAAGGATTTTCACTCAGTGATGAGTCACTAACACCCGCATGGACTACACTAGTGACGAGGTTTGAAAATAAACGGGTATTATTAAATGATCAGCTTGATCATTTAGCTGAATTGACTGCAGTTCCCTCCAAAAACCCGGCCACACTCAACACATTGATCTCGGAGATATCAAAAATTAGAAAATCACTCAACATGTTGGTACCGCAAGAGCAGCTAGGAGATTATATATTAGCTCATCGCCTGTCAAAGCTAATTGACAGGTCAACTCGAGAAGCATGGGAGACTTCTCGCGTTTCCAACACTGAGCTGCCAACGCTTGAGGAATTTGAGTCCTTCCTGATCACGCGGGTGCGTGCGTTGGAAATAGCAGCTGATTCACCAACAACCACTCAGAAGCCTACTATCACTCAAACCTCAAAACCATCAAGGAGTCTTCACGTCACCAGTCCAACTCAACCACGGCAAGACTCACAGAAGGTGACACACTCAACGAGGATTTCACAACATCCATGCACGTATTGTGGTGACTCGCATTTTATTGTGGCTTGTCCAAAGTTCAAACTGCTGAATGAACAACAGCGGAGAAAATCTGTAATGAAAAGGCCGCTGTGCTACAACTGCCTCGGCCTTCACTCAGCGAAGAATTGCAAGTCACAATACAAGTGTAGGACTTGTAACGGAAATCACCACACCATGATTCATGTGCCACGAGATCCAAATGGCAAAACTCAAACCATCTCTTCAAGCGGTTCAACTCAAGTTTAGGACAACGGTGCAATCATCTTACATCACGGTCAAACTCAACAAGATTACTCAACTCCTCAACTCACTTTACTTGCAACTGCATTGGCATGGTACGACTCACCGGTGACATCTCATAAATTAAGAATACTCATTGACTCAGGCTCGGAACTCTCATTCATCTCCAAGGATTCTGTGGATTTACTCAACATTAAGCGGTAACCCTCAACTATACCAATCCTTGGAATTGGCGGCACGCACTCAACTCAAACTCTTGGAAAGGCTCAACTCACGTTTCGGATCACAGCTCATATTATACGCCAAGTCTCAATACTATTACCATCAGAAGAATGTGAGCAACGTCAGTGGCAACATACAGAGAAACTCAACTTGGCTGATCCGACATTCTGAAAACCTCAACCAGTAGATGTACTTATCGGAGCGGACTATTACGGCCAAATCATCAAACCGAACCTAATAAAGAGGAGTGCGATTGAACCTGTCGCACAATTGTCAATTTTCGGCTGGCTGCTAATAGGTCCATCAAACTCAGCTGTGCAATCCAAGGTAGTCCATCATACAACGGCCTCACTCAACACTGAAGATTTGCAGGAACTACTCACACGCTTTTGGGTTCAAGAAGAACCACCGTCAGCGTCTGCAATCAAACTCAACAAGGAAGAAGCATTGTGTGAACAATACTTTGTTGAAACTCACACGAGAGATACTCATGGACGTTACCAAGTCAGATTACCTCTCACAAACTCTGCAGACGTACTTGAAAACTCATTTGGAAAAGCTCAAACGTGCCTCAGGAGAATACTCACAAAATGCAATCAAGAAAGCATCTACAAGGACAGGTACTATGCTTTCATGGATGAATACTGCAAATTGGGCCACATGGTGCGGATCCCTCAACAGGAAATCTCCGCCAAACCATCTTACTATCTCCCTCACCATGGAGTATTACGAGAAGATAGTTTAACGACAAAACTCAGAGCAGTATTCAACGGTTCAGCACTCACAACAAATGGAAACTCACTCAACGACATTATGCATACTGGACCTAATCTCTCATCCAACATTATGGATGTTCTCATCTGGATTCGAACTCACCCATTTGTCTTCTCAAATGACATTACAAAAATGTATCGTCAGATCAAGGTTCACCCTCAAGATTGGAACCTGCAACGCATTTTATGGGTAGATGAAACGGGTCAACTCACTCACTTCCATTTGACTACAGTCACCTACGGAACACGAGCAGCTCCTTACTTAGCAATTCGGACACTTCTTCAGCTGGTAACGGATGGACTCCTCTTTGGAAGGTATGTGGATGACATCTTCGGTGGAGCTGCATCAAAGGAGAGTCTCATTGAAAAGGCCAAGCAGTTAACCGCATTATGCAAGGCGGGCGGCTTTCCATTAGCAAAATGGAACTCAAACTCGTCTGGCATCCTCAAGAAATTTCTCAACGAGCCACCAGCTAAAGAAGCTGTGCCTCTAGATGATTGCGCTACCAACATACTCGGGATGAAATGGCTCCCACGCTCGGACAAACTCACCTTCAGAACAACTCTACCACCTCACCAGGAGATGATAACAAAACGGATTATACTCTCTGAAGTATCCCAACTCTGCGATCCCATAGGAATAATTTCACCGGTCATACTCACATCGAAAATCCTCCTACAAGAACTGTGGCTTTACAAACTTTCTTGGGACGACTCACTGCCAGACTCAACTGTGAAGAAATGGCTGCACATCCGGGAAGATCTCAACAACCTGGACACTATCACCATACCAAGGTGGTTAGGAATTCAGGAGGACTCAGTTGTGGAACTTCATGGCTTCTCGGATGCTTCACAACAGGCAATGGCTGCAGTTCTATACATTAAATCCACAATACTTACATCTCGCTCAACTTCATCATTTCTCATCTCAAAAACAAAGGTGGTACCACTCAAACGACTGTCAATCCCACGATTGGAATTGGGAGCGGCAGTACTACTCACGAAGCTGGCAAAACATGTTTTGGGCAATTCACGATTTCCAATCTCACACATACATTTATGGACAAACTCTAAGGTAGCACTCACATGGATACGCTCACACCCCTCAAAATGGAAGGACTTCGTTGGAAATAGAGTTGCCTTAATACAAGAACTCATTCCAACAGCACAATGGAGACATGTGTCTGGAGCAGACAATCCAGCGGATTGTGCCTCGCGCGGATTACTCACTTCGCAACTCAGAGAGCATCACTTATGGTGGCATGGACTCTGCCAGGAGGAATCAGCTTGGCCTTCTCAAGCAACCTCTATCCAAGAAACTAACCTTCCAGAAATGCGGGCTAAAGTCACACTCACCGCAGCTAAGTCAAACTCAAGCAAATTGTGGGACATCATCGATCATTACTCATCACTCACTCAACTCATAAGAATAACTGGATGGGTAATGATCGCCTGTGATCGATTCAAGGCTAAAGAAAAAACTCACCATGAATCGAAACTCACTACTGATTTACTCATCAAGGCAAAACTCTTCTGGGTCAAGAACATTCAGCAGGTTCATTTCCACTCAGAACTTATTATGCTGAAAAATTCTCAAGTCCCAAGAAATCATGTCCTCAACCGATTGACTGCCTACATAGGCTCAACAGGAATTGTTCGAGTAGGAGGGCGGCTTCAAAAAACTCAACTCGATCATCACTCAAAACACCCAGCAATTATACCACGGAGCAGTCAACTCACCTCACTGATCATTCGGAACGCTCATCTCTCAACTCTGCACGGTGGCGCTCAACTCATCCTGGCACACACTCGGCAGGAATTTTGGATAATCGGAGGCAGAGCACCGGTCAAGTCACATATTTTAAAGTGTGTGACTTGTGCAAGGTATCGGGCTCAACGGGCTCAGCAAGTCATGGGGCAATTACCCATGGCCAAGGTCACCCCATCACCACCTTTCACTCACACTGGGATCGACTACGCCGGGCCAATCACTATTAACTCATGGAAAGGTCGTGGATCCAAAACATACAAATGCTGGATTTGTATCTTTGTGTGCTTCTCAACGTCAGCTGTTCATCTAGAACTGGTCAGTGACTACTCAACGGACGGATTCTTAGCGGCATATAGACGGTTCACCTCAAGGAGAGGGATACCCTCTAAACTATACTCAGACTGCGGAACAAACTTCATCGGAGCAGCAAAGGAACTGAAGATCCTATTCTCACAAAACCAACATGAAAACTCAATCGTGTACAACTCACTAGCCAACGAGGGAACCCAATGGATATTCAACCCACCTGCTGCACCTTACATGGGAGGCCAGTGGGAAGCAGTCGTGAAATCAGTTAAATTTCACCTGCGACGGACCATTGGGGACACTTTACTCACCTTTGAAGCTTCAGCTACCTTGCTCACTCAAATAGAAGCATTACTCAACTCAAGACCGCTAGAACCACTCAGTGAAGACCCAGAAGATGTCAATGCACTCACACCCGGACATTTTCTCATCGGCAAGGCATTGAACTCAGTGCCTGAACCAAGCTTATTAAATCTCAACGAATCAAGGCTTTCCAAGTGGCAACTCATTCAACGGATCACTCAGCAATTTTGGAAGCATTGGTCAACTCAATACCTTCAACGGCTTCAATCTATTTCTAAATAGCATCATCCCTCTCATGAGATAAAAGTGGGTTCCATGGTTCTAGTCACGGATGAACACTCACCACCAAGCAAATGGACACTCGCAAGAGTCACTCAACTTCACCCTGGAACTGACAATCTCATCAGAGTTGTAACAATCAAGACGGCCACCACTCAACTCACACGCCCAATTGCAAAACTCGCCATCTTGCCAGTGCCAACCGGAAATTAAATCAACCCGGCGGTTGATGGCGGGCGGAATGTTTGGGAATTCAGCAATTTGAATTCCCGCGGTTCCACTCAGCTCGGCTCAACTCACGGCGCAGCCACGGCGCGGCAGCACCTCGCGGCGTCTCGGCGGAACAGCTGAGACGCTATACTGATTCGTGCAGTATAGTCGCGAGATTGCTATCTTTCTCACACTCTCATATGCAAATATGAGAGATATTAATTTGATTAGGGTGTAGTGAGACAAATTCGAGGAAGAAGACGGAAGTGGATCAAGGACTCGCTCTCTCTGAAACCAGCCTTGCCACGGGAAACATCTCTTCGCTGTGCACCTGCTATCGTAATTCGGAAAACTCTCAACGCAAATTCACTGGATCACTTACTTCGGACTCTCATCACTTTTACATTCTCGCTCAACCATCACAAATCAAAAGGCATCTCCGATTAATATAATCGCTGCTCCTGCCAGGTAACATCTCTCACTCCATACTTCGTTGGCAAAACCACTTGTTGGCCATTTTGAACGCCATTACTTCGTTGGCAAAACTCAAAGCAACAAATCAATAACATTTGTTTGCTGGTTATACTAGTTCATCGTGCTGAGCCGAGAAAGAAGAACTTCATTGGACAGACTCACTCACAAGGATCGGACACACTCATCTCATTTAAATCATTGTAGAAAACTCAACAGGTTAGTAATCCCTCATATGGGATTCATACTATAATACAGTAATTGCCTCACTGAATTACACTCACTAAGTGGACATGATTTAGCATTCATGTCAAAGTGTAATGAAACCAGTAAAGAAAACTCAACAAACAGTGCTACGATAAACTCACCTCTTTTATTCATGAATAATCTCAACCAACCGGTTAGTCACTTAGACTTCATTTAATAAAATATAGTGAATTTAGAAATCATTTATCGTTCAATCACCTTTATTTAATATTGTACTCTACTAGTCATCAAAATAGTTTATTTATATATTCTTGTTAAAACCAGTGTAATTTAATGTAATTATTAAGGCCAATTATGACTGTGAACAATATAACATGAAGTTTATATCTAAATCGTGTTCGACTCAACTTATTTCATCACCCACAGCATGTTACTCATTTAAACTTATGGAATTCTCAAACAATAACAAAATTTATAATTTTTTAAAAAATTTATTGCATAATTATAATTAAAATTCATATATGAATATTAAAAATTGTTAATTTTTAAAATTATTTATTTATTTATTATTTATTTATATCAAATTTATATAAATTTTGAGCTGATAAATAAAGTTATCATTTCAAATAGAAGTATAATATCTATATTTTATAATAAAATAAACAGCTATCACGGTTGTTTTGTTATTAACAAAAACGTGTTTTTTTTATATTTCATAATTCATATTTTTTAAGAAAAAAAAAATTTATAGCTATCATTGTTCTTTTGTTATTAACAAAAACATGTTTTTTTAAAAAAGTTCATAACTCACAAATAAATTATAATAATGCAGAATATAATGCATTCATAATGCATAATTCATAATTATAATAGATTATAATAGATATAATTTTTAAATATTTTAATTCATTTTGTTGGTTGGTTTTTAAAAATTAAAAAAATCATCGAATGCCTACTCAATGACGTTTCCTCATTCCCACACCACCTAGCGGTAGATATCACTGCGCGTTTTTAAAAAATAAAAGATAAATCTTTTTTAATTTAGAGATTAAATTATTTTTTGTAACACATGAATGATTTTCTGCGTTTTCCTACATACAAATATGTTCTAAAAAGTGACTTTTTTTACCTATCGTGTAAAGAAATTCATTCTCTCCCTCTGCTCTAAAATTATGTAAAATCGCGAAAATGAATTTAGCCTTGCTTTTTAGGTTCAAAAACGCATAAAATGGAGTTATGAGTTTTTGAAAAAAAACACGTTTTTGTTTTTGATGATAACTAAAGAACCGTGATAGATAGAAAATTAATTTTTTTTAGAAAATATAGGTATTTTAATTCTCTTTCGAATGCTACCCACACCATTCAGATACATAGAGCCGTTCTCGAGAAATTACGATTTAAAAAAAATGTCAAAAAATTTTTAACCTCAAATATCTCTGAAATTTATGGACCAATCATTTTGCCCAAAGAACTCGACCGAGAACTATAAAAAATCTACCTCTAAAAGGAATTTTGAAGTCATTAAGTTAATTTTACTCTTGTAATCGTTGGACATACAAAACTGATTTTTTTCATTTTTCAATTTTTTACTCAAAATCTAGCCTACAGAATGTATTCAAATTTTAACAGATTATAGCTATTTATATTCTGTATTATCACGATTTTTCTCAAAAAATTGACCGTTAAGTTTAGGAGTTATAAGCTTCTAAATAAAAAACACGTTTTTGTTAATAACAAAAGAACCGTGATAGCTAGAAACTTTTTTTTTGTTTAGAAAATATAGGTATTTTAATTCTCTTTCGAACGCTACCCATCAGATTCGAATAACTCGATCCTATCATTAAAAAAAAATCAAAAAACAGTTTTGAGAAAATCGAAAATTTGAAAAAAAACAAAAACGGATCGCCCCAATCAAAAAACGGATTTTTGACCCGCCATCACGCAAAAAAAAAGAAATGAGACCTGTCCGGTCAAAATCGATCGAGGAGAAGCTGAGATCCAGGCGTATAAACACACACACGCACACACACACACACACACACACACATACACACACACACACACACACACACACATACATCCATACAGACATTTTTCAAAAACCATGTATTTTGATTCCTAACACCTCGGAACACAATTATAACATGTTTTTACAACAACTCAAAAATTGACTATCACAAAGCTTCCTCTAGGAGGAAGCAAAAATTCATATAAATTTATAGTCTACTTAAAAGTGCTTTACATTTGACTAACCGTTTTATAAGCAACCTATTGTGTACCTTTTCCCGCGTGTAAATATCGTAGAAGATCTCATATGAGAATTTCAGGCATCGCATATTTCGTATCAGATCTCATATGCGATATCATCTGCAATTTTATATATTATGGGATTACATATGAGATCTCATATGATAGTTTCAGGCGGGTTTGCACTTTCTATTTAAAAACAGAGTGATAGATTTACGGATCAGTAGTTAATATGTAGAAACAACCAATTTATACATATTATCTGATCTTTAAACATATGAATATTTATATGAAAATGACCATTTCTTACATCTTGAACTGCAAATCGTCGAGCCGCCAAGTATCTATGGGAGATCGGAGGACCACCCCTGCTAGAGCAGCTCTAGACTTCTCTTTTCCTCCCAAGGTGCGTAATATTATAGAAAGTTCAAAAATTGAGAAAGAATAATGAAAAATAGTGATGTGTTGGTAACTACGTAATTTTTTTATACAGGCTTTGACTTTTCGTAAATATCTGAAAAAATTCTTATGAATTTTAGAAATAAAGAGAAGGCATTATACTTATATAATTAAAATAATTTTCGCCCACACGGGCGTAAAGTGCGTAGGTTCTATAAAGTTTTGTAAGAGTATGTGAGCTATTGGGCCTTTTGGACGTTAAGTAGTAATTTATGCCTGCTGGTTGAATAATTTTGAAGTTACAACGTGGGCGTAAAATGTAATTTTACACGTGAGATACGAAAAGTTCTATTATATCAGTCAAGTTAACTTATGGCCGCTACTTGACTACAATAAATTGATTTCAGTACTTTCTTGTGTTTAATTTGTATAGCTCAGAAAGATGAACAAATTTTACTACATTTCTGAGAACAGTCATACAGTAGTTTCCGAGAGTTGTTTGCATTACTTGACTATCGATAATTGATTTCACAACTTTCGTTTGTTTGATTTGTAGTGAACAATTTGAATGTACTTACTTACATATAATTTGTTCGGCATACAATGACTCAAAGAATTAAAAGACTTTTTCATTCGTATTTATTTTATTTCTTTTACAAAATCATAAATATTATTATTTTATAGATTATTTGTAGAATCATGAAAAAAATTATTACCATTTGTAGAGAGTGCTTATTGAATAGATGAGATTCGAAGAAATAAAAGGACTAGACAAATTGTGTTGTTTTTTATAGGTTATCCAGAAAAAACGTCTATACTTGCCTTATTTTATACTTTCGTAGAAAATTTTATATTAGCAATATTATTATTTGTACAGTCATGAAAAAAATTATTACCATTTGTAAAGAGTGTTTATTAAATAGAAGAGAGTAGAAGAATTAGAAGGACTAGACAAATTATGTTGTTGTAGAACGTACTTAAAAAATTAAGCTTTTAAAAAACGCGTCGATTTTAAAAAAAAAATATTCAAGTTCTCATTAAAGTTTTTGATACTCAGGTTGACGGATGTTGAGAGAGAGGGAGGGAGGGAGAGAGAGTGGGGTGGGAAAGAGAAGGAGGGAGAGTTTATACAGTCATGAAAAAAATTATTACCATTTGTAGAGAGTCCTTATTGAATAGATGAGACTAAAAGAAATAAAAGGACTAGACAAATTGTGTTGTTAGAATTTAACGTACTTAAAAAATAGCTTTTAAAAATTGATTCACTCAGTGGTGATTCACGGCTGTTGAGAGAGAGGGAGAGAGAGAGAGATAAAGAGAGGGAGGGCGGGAGATACTAATACTTGTCTTAGTTTAAACTTTTGTAAAATGTTTTTTAGATTAGTATTTACTACAGTAAACTAACTGCATCAAAGTGCCGGCACGAAAAAATAGTACATTACGGTACAAATGATGAAAGTTGAAGTTCCGCCACTGCGTGAAGTTGGCGCCCAAGGCGAAGCCGAGGGCGCCATATCACGCAGTGGTGGGCCTTGATCTTTCGTCTTGTGTACCGTATACTATTTTTCTTGATGCCAGGTGGAAAGTACGTTTATAGCACTCAAAATCATAATTTTAATATGATTATTCGGCTCTCGTGGTATAAAATACTGTATTTTTACCGCATTCGACTTTTCTCACTCCATTCGCTTGTGCGAAAAACTTCTCCTTTGGTAAATAATCACATTCCCCACCCGTATCATAATGTACTATTACATAATTAGTCTCGCCGATATATATTTTGCCACCGACAATGATAACACCGTAATAGCATGCATTCAGCTTCTCGCATGTAACCTGACTAATTCTCACTTTTTCTGCTCTGACTCTTAGGAGTCATTCATTTCATCAAAGCTCGAGCGTGTTGAGTTCGATGCCCGCCCCGACATTTGCGGTACGAGCGCAGCGAGTGCTGCTGGTCGGGGGGGCGGGCATCGAAAACATCACGTTCGAAAACATCAATTTTCTACACACTTCTTCCTCATCTTCAGATTCGTCGGATGAGGACAATTCATCATTAATGAACAATCTTTATAGCACTGCGTGGCATAAATCCGCATTTATGTCACGCCTATCCGTGACATGGCGGATTTATGCAGTCAGTGCTATAAAATAATGTACGATACACGTGTCATAAGACGTTCTTTATGGCACGGCGTGTATAAGCGTCCGAGCGTAGCGTAAACATATAGACATAAGAGAGATAGACTGCGAGTGTAGGTTAGTAAGAGTGGCACCTCTAATCATGTTCGCGCACATGCGTTAGAGAGAGACGCATACCTTCTATTACATATACCTTCTATGCATCTGTCTCTCTATCAACGGGTGCCACTGTCGCTAACCTACACCCGCAGTATATCTCTCTTATGTCTATGAGCGTAAAGTGCAACTATTATGCCACTAGTATCGTAATGTACTGTTTATCCATTTCACAAATTAAAGCAATATAAATCGCTTGTTGATTGATGATCAGAAGTGATTATTTTTGTTGTACATATAGGTACATATAGACTTTGAATATGTTGACAAAACCCCTAAAACAATCTACTAATAAAATCTGCAGTTGCCTAGTTACCAACTCAGAAGCACGCGTGGCGAAAGCTGCTGTCAGTGGCGAAAGTCCTAGTAATGGTTAAATGTCCTTCTTTCGCTATCGAAAACAATGGCGAAACCACGTACTTTCCACCAGGGCATCAAGAAAAATAGTCTTTACACACATCAAGTCATCTGACTGTTTTCACCATAATTCGTAAATAAGAGATGATATTAGGCTGAAACTTTATGGATTTTTTACATATGATTAAAATTTGAACTAATTCATAATACATAATAGTAAACTTACAAGAAATATGAAATATTGGCTTTTATACCCATATATACGTATTTTACTCACTAAAAGAAAAAGAAACTGAAAATATATAATTAAAAAAGAATGTAAAGTATAAAATTAATACAAATAAAATAATAAATTAGTTTGGCCACTCAAAATATAACAATTATGTAAGTTTCATAATATTTTATATGCCCAAGACATTGGTAAATATCTTCAGATTCTTTTAACATGCGTATACATATAGTTAAGCATATCTAACTCGTTTACTTTTCAAGATTATATGAGCTTCTTCTCTGGTTAGGGGATTATCCCAGCTAAGGATTAACTCTAAATAATAAATTGCTTTGAACTAGCTTAAGTAAGCGCAGAATTAAACTGCTTCTTACGAATATGAAGTGTTATACTTGTTACTACACCATTACACATTTACCGTTAATTTTGTTTACCCTTCGAGATAAGGTACTCTTCTAGAATGAAACAGTGAACAACTTGTTTCTCCTCCTTCTCTTATTCTCGACAAATAACTCCTTGAAAACGATAGATATCTAATAAAATAAGCATTTTTAAGTAAGAATCAATTTCAGTATCTCAAAATAATTAATTATATAAATTACATTTATACAACAAATTTACTTAAAAATTATATCTCTTTTTAAGTTACGCTGGGTGCGATAAGACCTTGAATTGGAATCCAGGCAAAATATACAACTTCGATTTTTATGTCTACAGATTATGACGGAAATATCCAAAATATATTCGATCACGTCACTGAGGGAAACTTAGTAGAATAATTATAAGAACGCTCAGTAAAAATTACTATACTGTATGGGGAAACCGACCACAGACTGTCAGTCTGGTCATTTTTATAGTCAGTGTGATAGCTTTTATAAGGCAGTAGGGTAATTGCTTCCTCCTAGAGGAAGCTTTGTGATAGTAAATTTTTGAGTTGTTGTAAAAACATGTTATAATTGTGTTCCGAGGTGTTAGGAATCAAAATACATGGTTTTTGAAAAATGTCTGTATGGATGTGTGTGTGTGTGTGTGTGTGTATGTGCGTGTGTGTGTGTGTGTGTGTGTGTGTGTGCGCGCGCGCGCGCGTGTGTGTGTGTGTGTGTGTGTGTGTGTGTCTGTGTGTGTGTGTGTACGCCTGGATCTCAGCTTCTACTCGGTCGATTTTGACCGGACAGGTCTCATTTTTTTTGTTTTTTTTGCGTGATGGCGGGTCAAAAATCCGTTTTTTGATTGGGGCGATGCGTTTTTGTTTTTTTTCAAATTTTCGATTTTCTCAAAACTGTTTTTTGATTTTTTTTAATGATAGGATCGAGGGATCAATAAATTAAGTTTGAGGAAGCTACGTGCCAATGAATTGGCAGCGGTTTTTCTGTTCGCTTCGAGAAATAAAGAAAAAAATTTTTTGTTCATAATTTGACAATTTATACAAGATAAATAAGTAAGTAATATTAAATAATAAATTAAATGACGAATTTTTAATGCTGAAAAAAGCGGCCGGGATGGAGAATAGAACCCTGGATCTTCGAATTGACAGGCGAACAGCTACCGACTGTGCCACACAGTACTACCTACGGAAGGTGATCCGAATCGTCTACATATGTTATATTGATAATTGTATATAATTGTATTCATTTATTTTTATCTACATTATGTCAAAATAACATCCACAATTAAGAAAATGATTGATTTATAATGATTTAAAATATTAATTGAAGCTATTTACATAACAATTACATTGTTTACAGCGACCCGAGAGTCTTATTTGGCTACAGAATTACAGCTTTGCAGGTTATGTCAAGCACCGTGCATTGCTATCTATATATCAGAAAAATTACCCTAGTGGCTTATAACATTTGTGAATTGTCATTTTTATCATACTATTTAGCAATTTTTCAAATTTTTTGTTTGCAATTTTTCTTATAAAAAATAGTAAAAAGTATTAGAAATATAATAAATAGGTCACTTGTGACAGTGTGTGGTCGGTTTCCGTGCTCATTAGGGTAATTTTTATTGGGCGTTCTTATAATTTTTCCACTAATCTTTTCTCAGTGTTGATAATGGTGGAAACAACGAAGAAAATCCTCAGATTCCACGTACCAGGCAGAGATCTAATTAAATTGTTCACTATCAGGTTTCACGTTATTAAAGAATGATATGAGCAATTCTACGAGAAAGATCAAACAACTGGCAAGGAGAGTGCGTAAGCTTTGGGTCACGGATTTGTACCAAATCAAAAGATCGTATTTTAGAGTAAAAAATATTGAACCGCTGTTCCAGGATTTATTATCATAGGTTCTTTTACTCGAGATATGTGCCATGTTATCTTAAAAATGCATTATTTTGCTAAAAAATGATGTCTCTTCTATTGTATGTAACTCGCAAGTATTCCCGTAACAAAAATGAGCGAATAAAATTGTAAAAGTAGGCAGAACAAACTTTATTTTGAGCACTGTTTCGTCTAAAAACATGTATTTTTCAGAAAATTATAAGAAATCAAAGATAGTGTAGACAAATCATTGAAAATAGCACCCTTAAAATCCTTTAAACAAGGGAGAAATTTCAATCAGTTGTTACACTATCTTTGATTTCTCATAACTTTCTGAAAAATTGATATTTTTAGACGAAACAGTGCTCAAAATAAAGCTTGTGGTGCCTACTTTTACAATTTTTTTCGCTCATTTTCGTTACGGGAATTGCAGAATTACATACAATAGAAGAGACATCATTTTTTAACAAAATAACGCATTTTTAAGATAACATGGCACAAATCTCGAGTAAAAGGGTCTATGAGAATAAATACTGGAACAGGGGTTCAATATTTTTTACTCTAAAACGCGATCCCTCAATTTAGTACAAATCCGTGACCCAAAGGTTACGCACTCTCCTTGTGGGTACAAAAAGAAACAAAAATTTGTTGAGGGCATACCTATTCACGACGGCCCATATAACCAAAAAAACCTGATCTGTTAGGTGTGCCCTTCAACAAATTTTCATTTATGTTCCCGTAGAATTGCTCATGTAGAATTGCATTATCTAAAGCATGTAAAGAAAAAGATATGGCTTATTTGCTGGGCCATATGAATGGCTGCAATGGCGTATGAAGAAAAGTATACATGCTTCAAATGTTTAGTTCAGTAATACATATAGTGATGACGTAATTCCCTCGAAAGGAGGATGCTCATGAGTCGCGAGCTAAATTATCAATAGTGCACCGATAAACACAAAGTTAGACATTTGAGATCTTTCTTCGAATAATTGATTTTGTCTAATTTTTCTTGAAACTTTGCATACAGATTAATTTTTTCATATGTTTTATTAATTTTTGAAAATCCTATTATACTAGTTGCGGTATTAAAAATTAAGATATTAAAGTACAAAGTATGGTATTTTAATATGGGAATTCTGTACCGAGCGAATACTAAAGATACATTTTAATTAATTGCAAAACCGAATTTCGTTATGGTTTTTCAAAAACCAGTATGCACTAGACTGAAAAAGGAATAGTATACAATTTTTTGCAATATAGCAAGTAATACTATTTTTCGAAATATAGTAATTTAAAGAAAAACTTTCATATTATTTGTACATTTATATATAGCGTGTAAGTAATATTTATTTCAAACATCGCATTGATACCTTCTTCTTTGCACTGTCATTTTTTAATTATTTTCGGAATAGTATATGGATACAACTGAACGGTTTCAATCATAAATAATATTTTTCAATCACAACGGTTGCGATATTCGTGAGGTCACTACGATGGAGAACGCCCTTAAATTAGAATTTATTCGTCCGTTTCAAGAGAAAACATTTAGAAAGTTATTTCTCCAAGTTTTACTACTTATTAGCCAACTTCACTCTTATTTTTCTCAACTTTCTCTTCACTTCCCTAGATTAATTTTTCTTTTAAATCTGATATGATAAGCTCGAAACAATAGCATTGCTTTTGTACATTCCTCGGCATTCCTCTTTTTACTACCCATCCGTGGGTAACCTCCATTCGTTACAAACTAATGTAAATTAGTCAAACATAGTTTGCAAAACAGAAATATTTTTTTATTAGGACATGGACCATTAAGGAAAATGTAGGGAAGAACAATCGCTAAACAGGCATTTTGACTCTTGTTTTTTTTTTGTTTGCAGCATCGGCACTACAAGCGACGAGGACGACGGCCTCCACGCTGATATCCCTGCTGCTGATCTTCGCCTGGATCCTCCGATAAGCCGTGTAGTGGCGTTCTTGCGCTCGCTCGTGAACGAGGCGCGCTTGCATCAGACGTGATAATGTGCAGCAACAGCAACACCACCACTGCCGAACACGCCGATTACCGCCAGCAGAGTCACTGCCCATCCCTGCCGAGGGGCCGCCCGCCTCGGCAGCAATGGGGAAGGGGAAATCGAAAAAAGCGCCTCCTGACGTTCCCTATAGTTAATGTTTGAACGCGAGAGTGCCAACTTTCGGCTGCGACAAGCGGAAGAGCGGCAGCAGCAGCGGTGCCGAGGAGGCGCTGGGGAAGGGTAGGTGGAGGAACAAGATAGGGGAAAACGAAGCCTTTATTAAAGTAGAAGTGTAAGACGACGACGTGGAAAATATTGCGCACAAATGCCGGTCGACGTGGGAGAGCTGCAGATAAGACCTAATCGCTTTCGATGTAACATATTACGCATTATGCAACCACGATAAGCGATGATACCAACATACACTTCGCGTCCTTCGCCTAGCTCGCACATATTATTTCCTCCTTTCTCACGAGCAACTGGAAGGCGCGCTTCCTTAGTTTTTAGCATTGGGAAAACGGTTTCTTGTACATAAATTACGCAGTAGTTGAAAATATATTCTATACCTACTTTTCGAGCTTGAAAAACACTTATTTTTTGAACATTATTTTCTGGAAAAATCAGAGAAGAAACAGAAAACTTTATTGTAATTTAAAGAATAGTGTAAAAAGTTTCTATATAGAAATGTAGATAAACGTGTAATCTAAAACAGAAATATTTTTTTTTAGTTTAGTATGTTAGTAAATAGTATTAATAAATATATTATACGAATTACTTAGTAAATTTTCCATAGTAAAATATTTTTACATCGTTTACATTGACGTTTAAATAATGTTTTCAATCGAAGCAATAAATTTTCTTAATTAAAAAATTGATTTCAATTTTACATGGGTTTTTCCATTCTCGTAGTCTATAACTAATTACAAAAAAATTATTACAATGGGGTATAGTTATATTAAAAATTGTCTTCATACGTTTTTGAAATATTAGAACGCACTTAAATCAGGATAAGGAATCTAATATTCTATACTAAACAGGGTTAATAATTACATTTCTACTTACATGAGTTAAAAGTAAACAGTAAAAATTTCATGCTACGGGAAACCTTTTTCTCGATGCGGTTAAGGTCGGAATAAAATTATTGGAAATAATTCTTTATTATTATTGCTGTTTGATGTTCAGATGTGTTTATGATGTACTGTAAAAGGACGAAGATTACGCTGTAAAGGATTTTAGAGGTACTTTTGATTTAATGAGAAAAATTTACATGTTTATACAAAAATTTTAATGAAAGACACAACTTTCACTTTTGAAAAAGTTAAAATACACAAACGTAAAATAAATTTAAAATTTATATGCATTAAAATAAAGTTTTTAGATGTCACAATATAGGATTTACAGAGTATGTAAGCGTGTATTTACAGTAAGATAAAGTTTTATACGCTTTGTCTATGCTACGAATTTTTCCCTAAAAGTATAGGAAAATTTCTAATACCACACGCCTACACTGAGAAAAAAATTGTGTAAAAATTACTCGAATTTTAATAAAAATTACTATACTATACTATATTTACTAAAATTCTAATAATCTTTACATTAAAAGTATGAAAAAATACTAAACATTTGAATAAAAGTTATTATACAAAAGTGTAAAAATTACTAAACAGCATAATAAAAATTAGAGATTATAAATTTTACAAAACTCTAATATAAATTTTACCCAGAAAATTAGTAAATTTTATTATACTGGATAATAAATTTTTCCTGTACGGTATAGTAATTTTGGAGTACACAGTACACTGCGCATGCGCGCTGCCATCAAAACAATGATGCCTACTCATTCTAACCTGCAATTTGGTTCAAGAAAACTTGCTTTAGATAGTATTAATAAGTTTTTTATTAAATAACTGTGATCAACATTTAAATAATTGTCCATAGCATAATATCGAATTTGTTTTTAAAGTTTCAAAAAAATAATTCACTTTTATAATTATTAATCTACCGTAACATATGTAGACAATTCGAATTATCCCATGTAAGTTCGTCAACGGCGCAAATAGTAAGGAGTTCGCTTGTCAATCCGGAGGACCAGGTTCGATTCCCCATACCGGCAAAGTTTTTTTCATTGTTTAAATTTAATATTATTTAATCTTATTTGTTATTTCTTATATAATTAAATCTTAATACATTCTTAATAAAATGAATAAAATCGGTTAGAAAATTTTTTTTCCGAAATTTTTCGAGATTTTTATTAAAATTTAAGTAATTTTTACACAATTTTTTTCTCAGTGTAAACATCAATGCGCGAAAATGTACATGAATTATTTCAAATAATTTCTTTAGTTTATATTTATTGTCAATAAATACTGGAAATAGTGGCAATGCATTATGGTAGTGCGTGCGGAATACGCTACAATAAGCGAATTAAATAAATAAATTGTATACGTTTTATCCTCGTAATTAAAAGTATTTTGACAAGTGGGTTACTTCAAAGCATGCATTTTAACTGATTACTGTGGTAAAATTTTAATTTCTCAAATTAATAAGCATGAATAACAATTAATTTTGCTTATTTAAATAGCTAAATAAATAAATATTGTAAATGCTATAAACTATAGATAAAGTAAAAAAAAACTTTAATTTTTGGATAGCAAACACTCCCGAGGCTAAAAATATATAAATATTAGGAAGCTAATTTAAAAAAATTATGTATATTTTTGCACAATCGTTAATTCTATTAAAGAAAATTTTCTACAATAAAAATTAGTTGATTTAAAAATTTTGAAAGGGAGAAAGAAAACTTGAGGGTGATAGCAATAAAAATGTTACTCTTCTCAGTAAATCTTCTAAATGCACATGAAGAAATACCCCTGATGAAAGGGTCCCGTTAAAGCCGTGTTCATGAATAAAAGCAAAAACGCATCAATCTATCGATTTCACCTAATCGTAGTAGCGTAAACCCATCAGTCTCTTATATCAGTACAAAGCGGGTCGAATTAATACTCACGCGTTTTCTTTCTCCCCATTCCGCAGTTGCGTGAAAACGGTGCTCTCGCAAAGCCGACACAATCTCGGCGGGACCTGCTTTGCGCGCACCGTTCACAGAGAAGGAGAAATAAAAGGAATGAGGTGGAGAAAAAGGGAAAAAGGAAAAAAGAAATCCGAAGCGGACGGCAGAAAGGACATTTCGACACCTCGTTCCTCCCTCCATCCCCTCTCCGTGCTTTAATCCCCGCGCCACTTTCCTCACGCCGTTCGCGAAGAATCGCTGGATCCCATCTGGATACTTGAGATTGAAACGTCAGATTTGCGATGACGACTCTTCTGCGTCTTTTTCTTTCGAGGCTGGAACATCGCCGGGTGAGAGAAAGAGAGATAGAGCGGGATCGAATATTAAAAAGTGGAATATTATAATTTGTAAGTCTTTGGCACGCGCGCGCATGCGATATAATAGGGAGGGAGAGACAGCAGCGAGGAAAAATATATAACGGGGACGTAGCCGGCGAACGTGGCCTTTTTCTCTTGTCGACTTTTTCGGTCCTCGGGGTAGCACGGGGTAGACTGCATAATAATAGCGTCGGCAGAAGGCCTCTGATATTTTCTCGCTGTCCTTCCTCTCTGCTCGTGCGAACTTCCTGCGGCCCGCAGCCCTCCCGGGAAATATGATTTCGCGTTCCGATAAGTTTGCGCGGCCACGCTACTGACTTATCTGATGGCATGATTTTTACGCCTCCGCTTTTCTCTTTCTATAACACGTATAGGTATACATACAAGGCGCGAGCGTATAATGAGAATCTTTTATGCCGGTTGCTGTTACTTTGCGCTCCGCTCTGCGCGCTGAGGAGATTGGAATTTTCCTTTATCGGGTCGCCCTCCGATTTCGATACGACACGCCGCAGCCGCCAGCGGCTTATGAAACATACATTTTAATGAGAGAGAAAGATGCGGCGCGCTGCGAGAGCAATTTGTAACACTGCCGCCTCTCAGCCGCCCTTTTTCCGCCCGCTGCTAAAGGCAAACTGGCCGAAATCCATGCAAATTTTAGATTACAATGTAAAATGCGTCACCGGCTCGCTCGCTTCCCGCCAAAAATTCAATTGACCGAGCTTGCGCGTCTCGCCGAGAGAACGCGGAATAACACGTGGTGCGTCAGAGGAATTTCGCTTTTATGCAGAAATGTGCATTATGCACCGAGGGCACGAGTCTTTTGCAGTGCGTCTTGGCGCGTATGGCGTGCCGGTGACGTGCAACAGGTTCGGAGCCAGGGAGCGCGCGCGGGCACGCGCGCGTGAGAGAGAGAGAGAGAGAGAGAGAGAGAGAGAGAGAGAGAGAGAGAGAGAGAGAGAGAAGTAAGAGAGGTTGAGGCTTTGCGATGGATTAAGGCCGGAAGGAAAGACTCTCGAGGCTTACACAGATTTACCGAGCAGATCTCCGCGGTAATCGCGTCGCTAAAGTACGCGAATTGCGTCACTCCCTCTTTGTTTTCTTTGTCCGGCGCTCACCTATTTTTGCCACTTTTCTTGCCCTGGCGCTGATGCCATGTAGTAGCTTCGGCGGATCGTAAGGGATTTCACTAGGTCCATGCTGCGAGTATGCTGCCGACTCGCGGAATTCGATTTATGCGAGATTGAAGCTCAATTTTCAAAAGGGGACTCGCAATCAAGTTTAACAAATTTTGCAAAACTACATGGCTCCTGCTGCTTTGAGAGCTGCTTGATAAGTTTTCACGTTACTCTCTAACTTTCTTTATCGATTAGTTTCGGAAAAATCTCCTGCTTCTCGTATCTTACGTGAATGTAAATCATTGCATTCATTAAAATTGCGATAATTTATTGAAAATAATTCCATGCGAGCCTCTCTTTGAAATTACGATATACACTTTCGTAAACTCTGTATCTGATTACAATCATGCTAGATAAAACAATATTTAAATATTCAAGATCAGTTTGAAAAACATTTTTATATGAACGATTTGATAAGAAGTGAAAGAAATAAATCAAAATATTCCACTCCAAAGTTCATGAATTTATATAAAAAATTTTTGTAAATTACTTTTACGGATATGTCTTATATTCAAATTACCAACAAACAATAAATAAAAAAGCAAAACAATTTAGATGCACTTAATAATGTATGATATGCATGTAGCATGGGTACCATATATAATATAAGGGATTTTTTAAAAAGAAATTTGCATTTTTGACGTATATTTAAATATTATTTTGCTATTAAAAATATCAACATACTTACATACTTTTAAATATATTCTAATAAAACAGCGCCCATGCACCAAAAAGTTTACGTGTTACATTTATATATCATCGTATAAAACCATATTTGTAATTCAATTTTTATTTCAACAATGGCGTTACATATGACAAATTATAATATATTTTCATTCCATAACATATATCTGATTTATAAATTTGTGTGTACTTTAATGTACAAATATATGTTATTGAAATTAAGCCATTCTTATTACTAAAATAAAGGTAATTACTTAAAACAATATTTTTGTCTACATAAGAAGTGTTTTTAAAATTCTACGAAAGAAATATTTAGCGTTAATTTTATAATAAAAATTGTTAATTGTTATTATAAATAATTGAAAAAAAAAATGGTAGACAAAAAATCTGCGCAGAATAGAAATATGAATGCAGACGTAGCAACGCAAAGGACGCGAAGAAACCATGTAAATACAAAGTAAATACACAAAAACTAAATATAAGCGATATAAAGCCGTAGTTTACAGTACGATATGAGAGAATAACCTAAAAACGGAGGAGATAAAAACATGAAACGACGAAGCTCCGAAAGGGGTTATTTTGAATGTAGTTGAT
The DNA here is from genome assembly GCA_036365515.1 of Torymus aiolomorphi. Lineage (NCBI taxonomy): Eukaryota > Metazoa > Arthropoda > Insecta > Hymenoptera > Torymidae > Torymus > Torymus aiolomorphi. Next base: position 214,357,237 of record CM070873.1, on the reverse strand, counting down.
AAGAGAGAACGAATTAATCTAACAATACTTGACCGTCTAGAAATAAAGAAAAAAACACTTCACAAGAATGAATTATTGCGAAGGTATACATGTATACATATATAAATACAAAAAATATAAATATATAAATATACATAATAAGGCTAACAGGGGAAAAACAAAACAAACTATTGGATAACGAATATCATCATGTTACACGTTACACATGATGTATTATTAAACACTGTATATCTATGCTTTGCGACGTTGAGTTGAATGTTGTTACCCGAATCCGAATGTGAGAGACTGTCGAGAGATTCCTATGTGATTAATTGACATCGCATATGTAATGAAAAATATACGAGAATGCATTTCTCGCAAAATCATGAATTGCATTACTTTTTATTAGCACTCCTCTATTTCCTCTTCCTGAGATTCATAGTTTATTTTTAGTCATTTTAAATCCATTGCATTTTTTATCCTTTCATACTATAAAACTAGAAAACAAGTGGATATAACGATAATTTTATTTAATTAAATATTAATTTATAATTTATTTATCTTCCAATTAAAACTTAATCAAAGTTATGGTTTACTAGTTTCTAATTATTATCATAATAAACGCAATTTACTAACATTAGATATTATGTAATAACTTTAAAGGGTCAACTACAAAGTAAACGTTTCATGTTGAAGTCGAATAATACTAAATAAATTTCAATGAAATATAGAGCAGAATTTACTTTGGTACATAAGTTCAAAATTTATGGATGAGATCAATAGAATTATTTATTTTTTAATTGTTTATGAAACGTTCGTGTGGTTGTAATTATCTTGAAATGTAGGCAATAAAAAAGTTTCAAAAACTATTGGTTCGTCTCCAGTCCGTTCAATTACCCAAGAAAATTATTTATTAACTAATAGAATTAGAAACTTCAATATTTCAATAAGATCTCTTTATATAAGGTCAGCTGATTTGTTCTTTATAATACAAATGGAAAGCTTAAGGATTGACGAGTAAAAACTGCTAGCCAATAAATGAAACAATACCCCACTGCGTCTAAAATTCCTTCATATTATGGATAATTCATTGAAACTTTATTGAATCGACGGCAAAAGTAAAACAAGAATTTTTCCAATAATCCAATAATATAACTCGACACGTCACTCAGAGCTGGTCGCTCGACTGATCTTCAGTAAAAAACGTATCACGCATCAATTAGATACTTTTAATCGAAGCAAGGTAGGCTCCGATCCTTCGAGCCGACTTTTCCGACAACGGCGCTTTTCACCCATCCGCTTGATGCCGGAGCCTTAAAACAAACCATCGACCATCGACGCCTCCTGACTTTCCTCGACCTCAACCCTCATCTCCTCCGCTGCGCATACCAATTACGGATTAATAAACCCCCTCCGATACGTCTCTTTCACTTTGTCTCCCGAGTTTGCGCGTATATAGCTCCTGCGAGCTGCTGCACTCAGCTTATGGAAATAAATCTTTAAATCCGATCGAATTATCGCTCGTTCGCTCAGACACTTTGAACGAATAAACGTCGAGCTCGATGCACATAGGCAAACTCATGGTTAAATAGAAAATTTTCAAGCCCTTCAGCTGAGGAATAGCGTCATTTAATTGTTGTATTGCGGTATTAAGGAGCGTAGGAGCGCTCTGAAGGCAAGTATAGAATGAGCCTGAGGGTCGACCGCGCTACATATACTTTGAAATGGGCGCCCGATATTTTGTAATATTTATATATAATATTTCAAACTTTTATAAACTAGTTCAAACAGTAAACAATATATAGTTCAGTAAATCCCAAAGTAAATTACATTTCTAGAAAATGAATAATCTTTTCTCTATGTCGATTCGTACCTAATGAACAAATCGATGATTTGTCAAATGTTATGATTCATTTTCGTACCACTCGAAAACTCATTTCAGTGCAATCAAGTGTGGAGCATGTTTCAGTTACACGTAAATATGCAATTAAAATTCATGGGTATAATTGGAATGGATCAATCGCATAATTGCTAAATATTTTAATGTATAATCTAGATTATTCAAGAGATTAAAATTCATATTTCTAATTGACTGACGCTTAACATAAAATTTCCATCTCTTATTAATTGATTATCAGTTATATGCGAAATAATAATTTTGTCCATTCGCAAAGTATAGGAGCGAATCAGAATTGAGTTACCGCAAACTTTAATACCGTGGAATTTTCATCGGAAGAAGTTGTTAACTTAAGAAGCAATTGCGACCCCATTACTCGCCGGAGTGTTCCTCAAATCTATTAGGCAAATTTCCGAATCGTAACGATCTCTCTTCTTCAAGGTGGGTTTATGCAGATCGCAGTAACTTCTATTTGAGTGCTATTGTTGCGTACTTACAAGTCGTCTCGTGAAAGCCAGTCAATAATGTTTCAATTAACGCTGGCCACTCAACTTATCACTTGGGGAAGATCCACAGAATTCAATTTATTTATATGATTTAATAACAATAGTTCCTTGTATTTCATGACAAAGGTTCATTAAAATTTGATTGTAAAATTACATTTCACAAACGACATCTTTAAATTATGTTATTTATTCAAAGCAGCAACTCGTAAAAACGGCTTTCATAAAAGCTAAAACTTTCCGTCATAAAATAAGAAAACGACATCCATTCTATCGTATAATCTTCCATGCGTACTAAGATATTTTAATAATATTACGATAAAATTCTCAGCACGCAGCTTAACGTCTTCTTTTCTCCTGAAAGCACCGACACGCCGACAGAGTGCCAGCCGTGTTTTCTTTTACGGCAACCAGATATCGGGACCTTGTCTTTTTCTTCCTCTTTCTCCCGGCCAAGTGGGCTCTGTTCTTTTAACTATGCAATGCTCTCCTAATCGATACCTCTATCAAAGGACAAATTTCAAGCTTTGCTGCGAATAATTCAGTAGATGGAAGGCGTCGCAGAGCAGAACATTCATATGCCGCGCCAGTCGCGTGTGTATAACTTGTACGAGTATTACAACGCATGAAACTTTTGTTGCCGGAGGCCCTACACGACAACTTGATCGCCGGCTTCTCCGCCAGGCTTATACGACCGCAAGACAGAGAAGACGGGAGTATAACAGGGAGAAAAGAAGAAGAAAGAAACCACAAGGCCTTTTATGGCCCGTCATTATATCGCCAAACTTGGTAAGGGATTTTATATCAATTTTTATCGGATTTATCATCCCCGAAAGCCCAATATTGTCGCAGTGTACATCATGTAGGAAAGAAAGCCGAAAAAGAAAAAAAGTAAAAGACAAGAAGATAACATCGAACGGGGAGAGTAGTCAGCGACCTGTAGAAATCTATTCAGGCTCTGTTACGTACATACATATTGCCCTGTCCAACAATTATTCAAACTGGATATCAATTTATGTCCCATCTGATAATTTACCATAATTTGTTGGAATATAAATTCACTGGTAAAAAAACGTCTAACGAAAAGCTATCAAAAAATTTTCGGTTTCAGTATATTACTTCGTTGCAAATCGCGCTGACAAATCCAATCAGGTTATCATAAAACCTTCGGAGCCATTGGATTGCGTTATCTATTATTTCGCGATACAACTGTTTTCAGACGACTACTCGCCTTTAGATGACGAACAATTACTTATATTGAAAAATCCACTCGTTAAAGGAGCTTAATGTGATAAAAGTTTTAGCAATCGTTTACGAAAAATCATATAAAATGTAAGACTATAAAAAGCTATGAAAATTGCGAAAAAAGATTAAAAATTATGAAAAACAATGGAATCGTACGAAACATGTCCCATTTTCCGGAATTTTTCATAAATTTCATAATTTTTTATAGAATATATAACATACTCTTTGATTAATAATATAATTTATAATATTAAAGCTCATAAAGGCAATATCAATTACATTCTCGGCAATATCATTCTCTTGTTTAAAATGTCGGTTTCTATAAAGTAGGCAGCCATGATAATCCATATTTTCGTAGTTTTTGTCATTCAAATTGATATTTGTTTATTAATAAAGCTTTGAAAGCCGGGCATATTGTTATTGAACTTTCGTATTTTTAACTAAAAACTTTCATACATATTATCAAAAATTCTTTAGAACCTGTAACTACGCTTCCGTGTTTAGAAAATTGATCATTATCGGGATTATTGAAATAATTACACATTTATGTAGAATCTTAAATCGCGTTTCACAATGGCGTGTCTTTCAATGTTATTAAAATTTTGAGTAACATGTTAACCGCTTAAGTTGCTCCTATTTTTCGCAAAAAAGAAGTTAGTTAATTTGTAAAACTGTCATTTTTTCGAATATCCATATTTGATGCTATCCAACTTTACCTTGCATGAATCTTTTCTTAGAGTTTAATAAACCCGGCAAACCCAGCCCTTTAACAACAACCGAATCTCTAGCCTGCCGAATATGCCGAGAACCACTACGTACACACGTATATGTACAGACTCAAGTGAATACATACAGCAACTAATGAAGATAGCGAGGGGTGAGTTGTATCTGTGCGTATAACTATAACGGCCGTCTAACTTTCTCCGTCAAATCCCTCACGCGCCACTCAACCAAAGTTCCACCCACATATTTAGACTCCTCTCGGTCTTCGACGAACCCTCGGCACAGGGACTGAGGGAGATAGTTCCCCTTAACCGCTTAGCGCAGTGGAAATAGTGGCTGACAGCTTCGAGAGTAGCAGCTTCTCTTATTCTCTCTGTGTTCCAATAAAATCTTTTCCTCGAATACTTTGTGAAATTCTGATTCGTTATCCAACTTCGATGAATTAACCCCGACGAAAGAAGCTTTTATATCCACCCGCGGATTATAGTTCGAGGTACATAATATGTAACCCCCCAGCTGGCCGATGGATTTATAGTATACATATATATATATATATATATATATACACACACACACACACACACACATATATATATATATATATATATATATATATATATATATATATATATATATAATACATTTCTCGAAAGGGGTTTATGAAGCCCGTTTTTTTATATATAGGGATTTATCGAGCCCGATTTTGATTATGCAGCCCGGGCTTCATAATATTTCTAAATATAGGGGTTTATGCGGCCCGACCTAGAGTCTATAACCCCAGGATCCATTATTTCTTTAGTAACTTGCCATAGGGAACTCTGGACTGTAGGTACTAATATACAGTCTTGGGCTACATAAACCCCGATAAGTGTATATATATATATATATATATATATATATATATATATATATATATATATATATATATATATATATATATATATATATATATATATATATATATATATATATATATATATATATATATATATATATATATATATATATATATATATATATATATATATATATATATATATATATATATATATATATATATATATATATATATATATATATATATATATATATATATATATGTGTGTGGGTAACTTCACGTCACTGTGACAGGTCGAAATTTTAAAATGGCTAAAAATGGGGTTTTCTAGTTCTAAATTAGCTCCAAAATACAACTCTAGTGTTTAAGAGCGAAATATTCAATGGTTAATAAGTTAGAATCAATTGAAAAGGACCCCGCACACAATGTATGGGAAAAAATCATTTGGTCAAATTTTGGGGGGTTTTGTCCATGAGAACTTTTGTTCAGGACCTCAAGATCTATCTTTTCTCCAAGTTTGATCCAATTTGACCGAATGATTATTTTCCATACATTGTGTGCGGGGTCCTTTGAAAATTTTGATTTTTTTCAAAAGAACAGCAATTTTCATGATTTTTTTACTAAAAATTTTGTAACTTTTTGTATAGCACATTAAACGGGAAAAAGTTTACAAATTGTAAGTAGAATTGCTCAGAATTTTTCCAGATTGATGTCAATTATATTGTTAATTTATACGTAAGAAAATACCATACAAAATATGCTTAAGGCGGTTGTGACATGATTAATATCCCTCAACAGAGGCTAAAAATTTGATACAAAATGTTACTTTTAAAATGAGACCTTGATGAAAGTGGAATACAAACTCAGAAATAAGTAACAGTCAATTGAAACTGAATACATGTATATATATGGGTAACTTCATGTCAAGTGTTCAGCTCAAAATTTTAAAATTGCTAAAAATGGGTTTCCCTAGTTTCAAGTTAGCCCCAAAATACAACCCTAGAGTTTTAGAGCAAAATATTCAACTGTTCAAAAGTTAGAATAAATTGAAAATTTGAAAATTTTGATTTTTTTCAAAAAACATCAATTTTCATGATTTTTTAACTCAAAAATGTGAAACTTTTTGTATAGCATATTAAATGGGAAAAAGTTTTTAAATAGTAAGTAGAAAAGCTCAGAATTTTTGCAGATCGATGCCAATAATTTTACTAATTTATACGTAAGAAAACAACATTCAAAATATGCTTAGGGCGCACGCATCACTCTGGATTTCCTTCACCAAAGGATAAAAGATTTGGAAAAAATGTTACCTTTAAAATGCGACCTTGAGCAAGATGGAGAAATGTCATAGAAAAAAGTTAGTTGGAATAAAAGCTGTCAAAACGGTGAAAAAATCCTGTTTTTGGTTAATAATAGCCCATATTATGACTATAGCGGATACAACTTTAGTACTGTTCATGTTGCTTCCACAAAATTTCGTTTTTCTGTTGCTTCTTCAACATAATATATACTACAGCTGTAAAATATAATTATAAAAAATTTCTATTGCATTAATAATATCAAACTTCTTCATGTGGCACCGTAACCTATTGCAATGATTGATCTGTCAACAAATTTATTCTCTGCTACTTATAAGCATGTAATTCTTTTTCATCACTAACTAAAGTATAAATTTAACTACTAAAAAGTATTCTTCTTGTACAAAAATCATGAATAAGTAAAATAGTTATAAGATCATGATGTAATAATAATGAAGAATTTAGCTATTCTCGTACGTGTCACCTCTCACTTTGTTCAATATTTTTACACTAAAAATTACATAAATTCAATTAGAAACTCTAATACTTTCAGATATAATTAGTTTTAGTAATACAAGGACTGTCAACAAAAATGACTATAAATTTATAATTTAGATTATATAGTACAATTATTTACTATTACAATAACTATAGCATTGAAAAAAGTAATAGAACCTTTTTTAGCCGTTGGCTCAAATTGAATTTACTAAACACCAGCAATAAATACCAATTTAAATTGTTTATTTATACAATTTAGTAGATTTCTCATAAGTCATATTCGACTTTTGCCATACTGAAATTTTAATCCCAGCAGTGACAAGTCCATATCATTTTATTACTAATTTGTACCTTTATAAATGTTTAACTGTGTTTTCAGACTAAATACCTTGAATATAAACTGTTATTTCACTTCATACTTTTCCTATTTGAATTCTTCTATTATTAGTTTCCTTCTTATAATCTCTTAATCTGAAAAAAAAACATAATCACAAAGTATCACTCAAAATTAGAAGAAAAAATTTGTTAAAATTATTAATTTTTTTTTCAAAAGATTCTACTTATCTGAGTTGGTTCCAATTTATTCCATTCTCAGCCAAATTTTATTTCAGTATTTTAGCGTTTTTAAGTAAATAAAACTCTAAGCAGACAGCACGACTGCTGCATGAATTTTTTATACTTGAAGGAGATTCCACATAAGTTGTGGCGCATAGTCTTAGGCCATTTTTGTCGTACGATTTTAGGGTGAGTATTCAGTAATTTACTAGCACGCTGCAATAGAAAATACACATAAGAACGGACATGTAACCTACCCGCTGTCACCCGCATTGAGGAAAGGCCGTAACATATTGAACTTCTGCCGTGGGTCATATCATAAGTATGCGCTGACGTCGCGCTCGCTTCTCTCATTGGTTACGAGCTACGAAGACCAATGAGAGAAGCGAGCTCATGTGCTCTCTCCGCGCGCATTCGCGTCCGTTCGCGTGCAATTGCTCTTATGGGGTATATCAATTGCTCCCTAGTAGAAATGAAAAATGAAAATAACTGTAAATAACTGTAAAAAACTGTAAATAACTGTAAATAACAGTTTATAACAGTTTATAAGTGTTTGATTTGAGACGTTAATAACAGTTATTTACAGTTATTTACAGTTATTTACAGTTATTAACAGTTATTACCAGTTATTAGCAGTTATTAACAGTTATTTACATTTTTGCAGAAAAGTACCTGCGAAAACGGAGGTGCTGATAAAAGTTAGTTACAGTTATTAACGGTTATTAACAGTTTTTAACAGTTTTTAACAAGTATTAACAGTTATTAACAGTTATTTACAGTTTTGTTGATAAGAAAAAAGTTAGTATTATAGCGAAAAAAATAAACTGTTTATAACTGTAAATATCTGTAAATAACTGTTAATAACTGTTAATAACCGTTAATAACTGTTAATACCCTTTATCAGTACCTCCGTTTTCGCAGGTACTTTTCTGCAAAACTGTAAATAACTGTTAATAACTGTTAATAACTGTTAATAACTGTAAATAACTGTAAATAACTATAAATAACTGTTATTAACATCTCAAATCAAACACTTATAAACTGTTATTTACAGTTATTAACAGTTATTAACAGTTATTTACAAAAATCATTTCCGCTAGGGCTCTTATTCAAAAGCTCAAAAGTTTTTTGCAGTATGTTATATGGTTTTTTACGTGACGAAAACTTATGTTTTCGATAGTCAGTTTTGTACATACCCTGTCTTTATAGTAGTATGTGAGTAATTCTCGCGTGTATTCAACTTTTATGATACTGGACTATATTTTACAAATGAAGGGCTTAATTTGTAAAAAAGTCTAGTTTTGAATTCAGTCTTCAATAATCCCCCGCTCCCTCCTCTTTGTGAAGTAATTCATGAGTAATTGTATAAAGGCATTATATATCTCAGAGGTGCTAATATCATAATAATGCCCGTGCGAACTTTACAAAAACCAACCATTCATATTGTTATTATATAAATTTGACTTCGATTCAAAAATTCATCTAAATCATCTTTAACACCTACTACTTTCAGTACTTTATGGTTAAAGTATGTGCCTATTCTTTAAGGACATATACAACTCAAAAAACAAAGGAAGCTAGGTTTTAGAAAAATCAAAAAGATTTTAGTTTTATTGATTTAAAGAAAAATACCTCTAAAATATTTTAATTAATTATAAACTCTACGTGTTCTACTTGTCAAAATAAAAAAAATCGTATATTGTAGATAGATGTGCATTATTTGAATTTTTGGCAATACTTTAAAGATGGCTGATTTACTACGAAATTCATTTACTAAAACAATATTTTTAGCTGGCACACCTACAAAAACAACCTAAAATCTAACAGCAGTGCTGTGAACTTTTTTTTATATATGTTTTGAAATTGTATTAGGCCGTTAAATTATTATCACCAGTATGTGTATTTCAAAACGCTATGTGAATGATATTTTTTGTTACACATTCTGAATTTAATAGTAAGTACATTACGATACGAGTGCGGATGCACCTACGCAGCGCATGAGTATCGTATACTATTTTTCCTATCAAGTTGCGCAAAGTTCGAGACTGAACACGCACTTGCGCGCGCAAACTACCACTGTTCTACAGGCTGAGACGAGCGTGTAGAAAAGTGGCAGTTGGCACACACAAATGCGTGTTCAGTCTCGAACTTTGCCCACGATGATAGGAAAATAAACTATATTTTCATTAGGCTAATAATTTAATAATTTAACCGTTAGTATAAAGAAATTTTTAACGAACTTTTTAACGGAGGACCAGTGTTTTTTTAAGTAGTTTATTCTTTTCACAAAAAAAAAATTTTTATCGTTGGATACAGATAGCCGGTATGTCCGATATCTAGCAAACTTATGACTCGCGACAGAAGTTCAATATGTTACGGCCTTATCTCAATGCGGGAGACAGCGGGTAGGTTACATGTCCGTTCTCATGTGTGTTTTCTATTGCACCGTACTAGTAAATCGCAACATAAATAACTGAATACTCACCCTAAAATCGTACGACAAAAATAGCCTAAGACTATGCGCCACAACTTATGTGGAATCTCCTTCAAGTATAAAAAAAATTCATGCAGCAGTCGTGCTGTCTGCTTAGAGTTTTATTTACTTAAAAACGCTAAAATACTGAAATAAAATATGGCTGATAATGGAATAAATTGGAACCAACTCAGATAAGTAGAATCTTTTGAAAAAAAGATTAATAATTTAAAAAAAATTTTTCTTCTAATTTTGAGTGATACTTTGTGATTATGTTTTTTTTAGATTAAGAGATTATAAGAAGGAAACTTAATAATAGAAGAATTCAAATAGGAAAAGTATCAAGTGAAATAACAGTTTATATTCAAGGTATTTAGTCTGAAAACACAGTTAAACATGTTTTAAGGTATGTATTATTAATAAAATGATATGGACTTGTCACTGCTGGGATTAAAATTTCAGTATGGCAAAAGTCGATATGACTTATTAGAAATCTACTAAATTGTACAAATAAACAATTTAAATTAGTATTTATTGCTGGTGTTTAGTAAATTCAATTTGAGCAAATGGCTAAAAAAGGTTCTATTACTTTTTTCAATGCTATAGTTATTGTAATAGTAAATGATTGTACTATATAATCTAAACTATGAATTTATAGCCATTTTTGTTGACAGTGCTTGTATTACTAAAGCTAATTATATCTGAAAGTATTAGAGTTTCTAATTGAATTTATGTAATTTTTAGTGTAAAAATATTGAACAAAGTGAGAGGTGACACGTACGAGAATAGCTAAATTCTTCATTATTATTACATCATGATCTTATAACTATTTTACAATATTCATGATTTTTGTACAAGAACAATACTTTTTAGTAGTTAAATTTATATTTTAGTTAGTGATGAAAAAGAATTACATGCTTATAAGTAGCAGAGAATAAATTTGTTGACAGATCAATTCTTGCAATAGGTTACGGTGCTACGTGAGAAGTTTGATATTATTAATGCAATAGAAATTTTTTATAATTATATTTTACAGCTGTAGTATATATTATGTTGAAGAAGCAACAGAAAAATCAAATTTTGTGGAAGCAACATGAACAGTACTGAAGTTGTATCCGCTATAGTCATAATATGGGCTATTATTAACCAAAAACAGGATTTTTTCACCGTTTTGACAGCTTTTATTCCAACTAACTTTTTTCTATGACATTTCTCCATCTTACTCAAGGTCGCATTTTAAAGGTAACATTTTTTCCAAATCTTTTATCCTTTGGTGAAGGAAATCTAGAGTGATGCGTGCGCCCTAAGCATATTTTGAATGTTGTTTTCTTACGTATAAATTAGTAAAATTATTGGCATCGATCTGCAAAAATTCTGAGCTATTCTACTTACTATTTAAAAACTTTTTCCCATTTAATGTGCTATACAAAAAGTTTCACATTTTTGAGTTAAAAAATCATGAAAATTAATGTTTTTTGAAAAAAATCAAAATTTTCAAATTTTCAATTTATTCTAACTTTTGAACAGTTGAATATTTTACTCTAAAACTCTAGGGTTGTATTTTGGGGCTAACTTGAAACTAGGGAAACCCATTTTTAGCAATTTTAAAATTTTGAGCTGAACACTTGACATGAAGTTACCCATATATATACATGTATTCAGTTTCAATTGTCTGTTACTTATTTCTGAGTTTGCATTCCACTTTCATCAAGGTCTCGTTTTAAAAGTAACATTTTGTATCAAATTTTTAGCCTCTGTCGAGGGATATTAATCATGTTACAGCCGCCTTAAGAATATTTTATATGGTATTTTCTTACGTATAAATTAAAAATATAATTGGCATCAATCTGGAAAAATTCTGAGCAATTCTACTTACAATTTGTAAACTTTTTCCCGTTTAATGTGCTATACAAAAAGTTTCAAGATTTTTAGTAAAAAAATCATGAAAATTGCTGTTGAATTTTCATGTATGTAATATATATACAGTTTCAATTATCTCTTACTTATTTCTGAGTTTGCATTCCACTTTCATCAAGGTCTCGTTTTAAAAGTAACATTTTGTATCAAATTTTTAGCCTCTGTTGAGGGATATTAATCATGTCACAACCGCCTTAAGCATATTTTGTATGGTATTTTCTTACGTACAAATTAACAATATAATTGACATCAATCTGGAAAAATTCTGAGCAATTCTACTTACAATTTGTAAACTTTTTCCCGTTTAATGTGCTATACAAAAAGTTTCAAGATTTTTAGTAAAAAAATCATGAAAATTGCTGTTCTTTTGAAAAAAATCAAAATTTTCAAATTTTCAATTGATTCTAACTTTTTAACCATTGAGTATTTCGCTCTTAAACACTAGGGTTGTATTTTGGGGCTAATTTAGAAATAGAAAACCCAATTTTTAGCCATTTTAAAATTTCGACCTGTCACAGTTGAGGTGAAGTTACCCATATATACACACACTGAGAAAAATATTTCTTAGAAATAAAGCAAATTTCTTTGAATCAAAGAAATCGTGTCATTGCGGGCAATCGGTCAAATATTTCTTTGAATGAATGACAATATTTCTTTAAATGAGTGTAATACTTCTTTATATGAATAAAATATTGCGTTAACTTGGCATTATATGTCTTACATTGAAAATAGTATTTCTTTATGGCAAGAAACCGTTTTTTTCAATAGAAGAAATATTTTTTTATTTTAAAGTTCCCGTGATTAAAATAAAAAAATATTTCATTGAATCAACATTATATTTCTTAAAATAGAGACTCCGTTTTCATGGTTTGAAGAAAATTTCTTTCATTTAGAAAAATATTTCTTTACGGCAAGAAATCGTCTTTTTCAATAGAAGAAATATTTTTTTATTTGAAAGTTCCCGTGATCAAAATAAAAAAATATTTCATTCAATCAAAATTATATTTCTTACAATAGAGACTCCGATTTCATGGTTTGAAGAAAAATTCTTTCATTTAGAAAAATATATCTTTACGGCAAGAAATCGTTTTTTTCAATAGAAGAAATATTTTTTTTTATTTTAAAGTTCCCGTGATCAAAACAAAAAAATATTTCATTCAATCAAAATTATATTTCTTACAATAGAGACTCCGATTTCATGGTTTGAAGAAAAATTCTTTCATTTAGAAAAATATTTCTTTACGGCAAGAAACCGTCTTTTTCAATAGAAGAAATATTTTTTTATTTTAAAGTTCTCGTGATCAAAACAAAAAAATATTTCATTCAATTAAAATTATATTTCAATAGAGACTCCGATTTCATGGTTTGAAGAAAAATTCTTTCATTTAGAAAAATATTTCTTTACGGCAAGAAACCGTCTTTTCCAATCGAAGAAATATTTTTTTATTTTAAAGTTTCCGTGATCAAAACAAAACAAATATTTTATTCAATCAAAATTATATTTCTTACAATAGAGACTCCGATTTCATGGTTTGAAGAAAAATTCTTTCATTTAGAAAAATATTTCTTTACGGCAAGAAACCGTCTTTTCCAATAGAAGAAATATTTTTTTATTCTAAAGTTCCCGTGATCAAAACAAAAAAATATTTCATTCAATCAAAATTATATTTCTTACAATAGAGACTCCGATTTCATGGTTTGAAGAAATTTTCTTTCATTTAGAAAAATATTTCTTTACGGCAAGAAACCATCTTTTTCAATAACAAAATATTTTTTTATTTTAAAGTTTCCGCTATCAAATCAAGTAAATATTTCATTCAATCAAAATTATATTTCTAACAATATAGACTCCGATTTTATAGTTTGAAGAAAATTTCTTTCATTTACAGTAAATTTCCTTCATTTAAAAAAAATTTCTTTCATTTAAAGAAATATTTCATTGATTCCGAGTATTCTTTATTTCACTTTTATAAAAAAAAATTTAAACCAACTTTTTTTATAGTTTTTATTTAAGCGAATTAAGCTTACCTTTCTGTTTCTGCAGTACAGATAGAGAATATATTCATGATGGTGATTCATACATTTTTATATATATATATATAATTATATATATACATACACACACACACACACACACACACATGCATGCACGCACACACATATTATGTATAATTAACGCTCGCTAAAATTTGCATTACAGTCAATTTAAAACGCATTTCAAATTATACGCACATTTATTTCGCAGAAAAAAGTTTACAAATAAAAACGACCTAACCGAGATTCGAACCCTCGACCCTCGAGTTTCTAAGCAAGCACGCTAACCACTACACCATCGCACGCTTGTATTCGGTTCTTTCAAAAGGCCTCTATAAGCCGCATTGGTCACATTCAAAGAAATATTGACAATTACAACACATGATTATTTCACTTTAATAAACATTCCATTGACACAAAGAAAACTTAATTGATCCAATGAAATCGTGTCATCACCGGCAATCCAGGAAATCTTTTTTTTTTAAATTAACGTAAATGTCTTTCAATGAAAAAATATTTCTTTAACCTAATAAAGGCACGTATTAGCGAAAAAGTCATATATCTTTGATTGAGTACAATAATTTTTTTTTAACAAATAAAAATTTCATTGTTTTTACTACACGGAGAGAAGCGGACACGGCTCTGCGCCATGTCCGCAGTCAGACGCGCCATCTGTGCACCACTCCACCGCGCGAAAGCGTGTCGTGTCGACACTGGCCCGCGCGGTGCGGTGGCTGTCAGCTCTCCGCGCTGTGCTGGCGTACACGTCGCTGGACGGTGGCGATCACCCCGTTTTACCGTGATCGCGGTCGGGCGGTCGGGCCGCGCGCGCGACGGTCGGCGACGCAGGCTCGCTCATGCGACCTGGCTGCATAGCGCGCGGGGCTAATTCGCCTTGTTAAGACCAGCGTCAGCGCCCCTCGCGGCCAAAATTCGAACTGCTTATTAAAGGATAAACACTGCTGATTAGCATGAGCGGTATACGAACCAAAGATTATTTAATTAAAAAATAAAATAAGTAGTGATCCGATGAACGTCTTAAAATCATTTATTGATTTGTCTGATATTATCAGATATATTAGCAATGGCACGAAGGCCTTATGTGGAAGGCGAGAGAGAGTTTATAAGGCAAATCACATAATATTTTATAGGTTAGCCAAAGAACTGTGTTGCACAGTGCTACTAACTCTGCTGAGCAATCAGTATTTTCTTTGGCTAACCTACAAAATATTATGCGATTTGCCTTATAAACTCTCTCGCCTTTCAGATAACGCCTTGTGTGATTGCCAATATATCTTACAATATCGGATAAATCAGTAAAAAACTTTTCGACGTTCATACCATCCCTATTTATTTTATTTCTTAATTAAATAAACTTTTCTTCATATACCGCTCATGCTAAATAGCTGTGTTTATCCTTCAATAAGCAGCTCAGATTTTGTCGTGAGGGGCGCTGACGCTGGTCTTAACAAGGCGAATAGAGCGCGAAGACGCTTTTATCGAACTTACTTTACTTACTTTTATGAAATTACTTTTTCAAAGTTTTGACAATACTGTAGACTGAACTTTATAATTATATGAAGCTAACTTGTAATATTATTATTATAACATATTCAATAAAATTTTCAAAAACGTTGAAAAATGTTTCAAAGCACGTTTTAAAAATGGTTAGGTGCTATTAGGGTCTTTACTTTTAACTAGAAAAATTGACTTAAAGTTTAAAAAATAAGAGAAAAATAAAATACATACGTGTAAAGGCCAAATCTTCCTATAAATATTACTATAGCAAATGCGGGAATGTGAGCTGGACAGATGGTCATGAACTCTAGACGGGATAAGAGTTTCCCTGACCTAATTATATTTACACTTTCCACACGGCGAGATATACCTTAAAATAGCGATTAATAGGTCAGTATTCCAAAAATAGAAGCACAACAGGTCATTCGCCACCAAGACGGTTGTAGATTGGTAATTAAGGTTTATTATACATCTTAAAAATTCGGGAATTCAGTTATAGGTAATAAAAACTATAAAGCGAAGGATGCTTGTAAAAAAAATGAAGTTATTTATGTTTACCTATAATAGACAATAAGAAAATAAAATTTTTAAAATTGGAACACACACACACACACACATCCATCATACATTTTCTAAAATTAAGTGATTCAAACTTCAAACACCTCTACTTAATCATAATTCTAGAGCGATTTACCGAAACTTAAAATTTTACTATTACAAAGCCTCCTCTAAGAGGAAGCTAAAAGGATAAAAAAACTTTTGGAATGAATGAAGTAGTGAAATATAATAAAGGATTACGAAATATGATAAACGATATAAATTGAAAAACTATATGTTAGTTTTAATTAGTTTAAGCCTTACAGCTTTGAACGACTTCCAGTTTTACATAAACATTTTACACATCTTAGTTACATAGTAACAAAATATAAAATACATTTCTTTTTATATATCTATATATCTTTGTACTTTGAATATCTTTATCACCCTTTAATATAATAAAGGATTACGAAATATGATTAACGATATTAATTGAAAAAGTACTTGTTAGTCTTAATTAGTTTAAGCCTTACAGCTTTGAACGTCTTCCAGTTTTATATTTCACACATCTTAGTTAGTATATAAATATAACAAAATATAAAATATATTTTACTTTATATATATAATTATCCCCCCATCCGTTTATGGAGCCCATCCCTGTATATTAGTATCTACAGCCCAGAGATCCCTATGGCAAGTGACTAAAGAAATAATGGACCCTGGGGTTATAGACTCTACATCGGGCTCCATAAACGCCCGAGAAAAATATTTTATGGGATCCGGGCTCCATAAAAGAAAACGGGCTCCATAAATATGCTCATGTGTATAAAAGGGCTCCATAAATCTGTTAAAACAAATATATATATATATATATATATATATATATATATATATATATATATATATATATATATATATATATATATATATGCTTTAAATATCTTTATCACCCTTTAATTCATTAGGCACTAATACTGCTTCTCTTGATCATCTTGATCCTCTATCCTTCATTTTCATCTTTGTTCTCAAATAGCTATATATTTCCTATTAGAGCAACTACTTCATTAATTTGCTTATTGCCTATAAGTCTCCTCTCTTTGTCCATGTGGTAAATGTATTTTTGAATAAACGACCACACGTGTGGACATGTAATCGGATACTCAAAGTTGCAAACGAAAAATAATTTATATAAAAAATCTACAGCGAAAGTCACCTTTTTAAAATGATATAGTGCTCTATTGACTACTACTTCGCAGCATTGCAAGTTACTTAATGGGCCACAAAAGACAATATATAGCTGATCATTTAAATTTAGATGACGTTTGGCATCAACTTCTTCGATGAGTGAATCGAGTTGATTATGATTCTGGAAAGTAAAAAAATTGCTTATTGTTTTGTGGCTATTTTTCGTTCAGTAAAAAGATATAATTTACGATAAATTCTAAGTTTAAATAGGGTAGATGTCCGTATTAGTGTGGGTTTAAGAAACTCTTCAGTTTTGTCGCATAATAATAGACTATTTAAGCGGTATCAGAGATTCCGGGTGGTTTATATAGATAATAAAAGTAATAATCTACACGAAACAATTTTTTTTATAAAAAAATATTAATATTTACGAAAGTTACAAGCAATATAAAAAAAAAAATTTTTGTACGCATTTGTGTGCCCTAGCAGACAACAAAGTACATTTTTGTGTGCCCCGTATTAATGTGGATGTACACGTTTGTGTGCCCCACATTAGTGTGTCTTGATAATATTATCATTGCCAACAAAATTATTTTAACTGTAGTGCATTTATAATCAATTTCTAACCCTTTCTAACCCTTGTTTACATTGAATGTTAATTAATTCCAATACGGTAAAAACTGCTGAAGGTCGTCAGTGCGATATGAAATAACGTTTGTGCGCAGACAACCTAACCTAACTTTCCTGTTCAAGCGCCGATACGAGCATGCTCGTATTGTATTTGTGCACACACAAATCTGGACAAGTCGTTTTTCACTGCCCTATTAGTAGACACCATTATTTAAATATTAAAATCAATTGAAAACCTTTATATTAAGGTTTATTATATAACATAATATTATTTTATGATATAATCAATTGTATCCCACATTAAAATCCTTCCGAAACATTATTTAATGTTACTTTTAAAAATGTCATTTCTTAGGAAGTTTGGACAAGGAACACCGTGACACACCGTAAACCGTGAAACATATTTTTTAAAGTTCTTTTTTAATGTTATAGTAAATGAAAACAAATTAAGTAATTAATTCTATTTAAACTTAATTAACTATACTTTATGAAAAAAAATATTTTAGTGTTACGTTTTTACTCGTTTACTTCTAGGATATGTTTTAATAATAGGGCACACAAATATGGACAGGCACACTAATACGGACCACTACCCTATTTTAATGAATTTTTCCGCCCTTTAACCTCAAAATGCCATCTTAAATGTCATTTTGCGGCCTCGGACGGAAAAATACGTTACTGAAACGTGGACGTAAGAGAATTTTTACCTCATGCGACTTTTCGACCTCGCTTCGCTCGGCCGAAAAACGTCGCATGAGGTAAATAATCCTCTTCCGCCCGCGTTAGTAATATACTATCTATGACAACATCTTTCTAACATGTTATCTTGAAAACTTTTTTTCAGCGTCACAAAGCTTCCTCTATGAGAAAGCAAAATGATACCAGACTTTCGTCTTATTATATATTTACGTGATGGTTCTATTTTGAGGAAGATTCGTTAAAAAATATAGAAATGTAAGCAAAAATAAAATTGAAAAAATATCGATTTTTAAGCGTAATGTATCAAAAATAAATTCTCAGTATAAATCTGAGTATAAAACTGATTAAAACACATCTTTTTTACATTAAACATTTTTTTATACAAACAATATTTTTTTAAAAGTAATAGTGATATAATCGACAAAGTAGACGATTTTCCGTTATTACTTTACAGGATTTGATTTTACAAAAAAATGTTAAATACAAACGTTAAAAATGTAAGGATCTCCATTGCAGTAGCGGTCGAGTATTATGTAAAAACAAAGTTTTTACATAGACAGTGAGGAGTTGGCGCAACGGGCGAAATGAAGTGCCTCTATAGTTATAGATAGAATCTTATGAAATTTACATACCTCAATATGCCGGATGAATGATGGTACAATATCACTCCTCTGAGGTTTCCACGCACCAGGTGACAATTTTGTTTTAAAAGCGTACTTTCTCAAGAGCGCTGGAATGAGCAAAAACCCCAAAGCATTTGCATGTTCTATAAAAATAACATATACATTAAATATTTTCAAAAAAAATGATAGAAAGAATAGAAATTTATCCTATGTATTTATCTTAATTCAGTAAAAATTTAACTTCTTAGAAATGAATTTTCAACGTTTTAAAAAAATGATTAAAATTCAAGTTTTTCTCTTATTCAAATAATTTTGTATAGCTAAACTTACCATCATTCATCATATTGTCATTCTTCTCAAAAACCTCATCTAAATCTAAATAGTTTGGAATGATACTTTGAGAAGTTTCATTTTTATTTTCAATCGTAACTTTCTTCTTTTTCGATTTATTCAGATTTATATTACTTCTTGCGATATCTACAATTTTTTTGGAAACTGTAGGCCAACATAAAATTTGGTTGGGATTTTGAGAAACTATATTACTAAATCTATTTTCAAAATGAAAATTTATCTAAAAAATATATTTTTTTAAATAATGTTATAATTAAAAATTTAGCTAAATGTCATATAAAACAATATTAATACATAGTAATATAATTAACAGTGTCTGTTGATTAGTGAAATGGAAAAGGGGTAAAAAAAACCGTGATGCGTGGGCGGAAAAGAAAAAAGCAGCTTAAAGTAAAATAAATATACATACCAATGTGGGTGCAAGCTCGGTCTGTAATATTTGGAAATGATTAATTATATGAAAACCTTTATTATTGTTATATGAACTATTGATCCTGTGTTCAAAGGTATCATTCCATCTATTTGTAGCTTCCTTCATTTTTTCAGCGTCGGCGTTATCAACTTTTTCGTTTAAAATGGTAATATCAAAAATTACTTCTTTAATTTTTAAATCTGTAATTAAAGTATAATAAATTTAGAAAATCATTACATAATATAAAAATTCGAAATATAAAATTCCAAAAATATTTTTACTTATTACCTTTTTCTTTAGTAACTTTCTTTCGCTGTACGAACATGCTCTCTGCATTTTAAATATTCATTATACAAAAGACCAGTTGAATTTACTTTTGTGGGTTTTCTATTGCAATTTGGGTCTGTACCATTATTGTGGATAATATAAGATGGTTCATAATATAAAATACGTGGTTCTGTTGGAAAAAGCTCTATTATACATGTGACCAGTTTTTGAAAAGCAGCAGCATTTATTCTGTAATAAAATTGTTGTTTTTATTTAAAAGCAATCATCATAAGATAAATATGTACTAATAGATAATCACTTAAGGTTGTAAGTATTTGCAATAATGTATTAAAAACATTGTTAATTGTTAAACAATATAATAAATGTCCAAATGTATAATAATTAATCAAAAATAAATCTTACGTGTAAGGATTTGTTGAGTTTATACTTTTTGCTAAGTAATTGTCAATTAGAATTTTAGCCAATTCCCTCCGAAAATCCGTAATATCCTTATCCAGCGCATATTTATAAAGGATTAAGTGTCCCATTAGATGGTCACCATTATTAAGGAGTTTGAATAATGGCTTATTTTTTTGAACTAAAAACATATAACGTACAAAATTAAAATTCTAATAAAAACTTATAAATTCGTTCAGCAAACCAATGAGACACGTATTGCGTTGATATGCGAAAATCTCCCACGTCCATTTCCCCCGCCCCCCCCAAATCACTAATCCTAAAATAAGCAATTGGATAATTTTGTACACTTTTTTTACAATTAATTACAACCACAATCGCTTTTTTTACAAGAGTATAAACAAAGTTATAAACAAACAAAAGGGGGGGCGGAAGAAATATTTCGCCAGCCCCCACATAAAAAAACCACAATTTCCAGAACGGTAACGTAATCTACGATTTATTTACAATTATTTACAACCACAAAAACTGGTAAAAGTCGATTATTTATAACAATTTTGAGCAATAATTTCGCCAGCCCCCCATACGCCAAATTAATTTTTCAAAGTGCTAACGTAATCTACGATTTATTTACAATTATTTACAACCACAAAAACTGGTAAAGTCGATTATTTATAACAATTTTGAGCAATAATTTCGCCAGCCCCCCATACGCCAAATTAATTTTTCAAAGTGCTAACGTAATCTACGATTTATTTACAATTACTTACAACCACAAAAACTGGTAAAAGTCGATTATTTATAACAATTTTGAGCAATAATTTCGCCAGCCCCCCATACGCCAAATTAATTTTTCAAAGTGCTAACGTAATCTACGATTTATTTACAATTATTTACAACCACAAAAACTGGTAAAGTCGATTATTTATAACAATTTTGAGCAATAATTTCGCCAGCCCCCCATACGCAAAATTAATTTTTCAAAGTGCTAACGTAATCTACGATTTATTTACAATTACTTACAACCACAAAAACTGGTAAAGTCGATTATTTATAACAATTTTGAGCAATAATTTCGCCAGCCCCCCCATACGCCAAAATCAATTTTTCAAAGAGCTAACGTAATCTACGATTTATTTACAATTACTTACAACCACAAAAACTGGTAAAGTCGATTATTTATAACAATTTTGAGCAATAATTTCGCCAGCCCCCCCATACGCCAAAATCAAATTTTCAAAGTGCTAACGTAATCTACGATTTATTTAAAATTATTTACAACCACAAAAACTGGTAAAAGTCGATTATTTATAACAATTTTGAGCAATAATTTTGCCAGCCCCCCCATACGCCAAAATCAATTTTTCAAAGTGCTAACATAATCTACGATGCATTTACAATTATTTAAACCATAAAAACTGGTAAAGTCGATTATTTATAACAATTTTGAGCAATAATTTCGCCAGCCCCCCATATGCCAAAATCAATTTTTCAAAGCGCTAACGTAACCTACGATTTATTTACAATTATTTACAACCATGAAAAATGGTACAAGTCGATTATTTATAACAATTTTGAGCAATAATTTAGCTAGCCACCTCATACGCCAAAATCTATTTCTCAAAACGTAAATAGTCTATATTGTTTAATATATTTTTAAATCATAATTTTTTATTATCCATTGTTGGGCTTTCGTTTACCAAATAATACTGCTCGTCAGGCTAGGTGCGGTTATGATTCTGTATGACTATTGCTACTCGGAAAAAATGTATGAGGAAGTATCGCGGTTGATCGATGATAGAAAATGGAAATTTTTACCCCCGCAAATATTTAAATGACTAGTAGTGGCTTAGGGTTACAGATGACAAATTCAGATGTATCGGAACTTGGAGCGAGTACGCCGATTTGCGAGTATGATACTCTATATAGTATAACTGTTATTATAACTGTTAGAGGCCTGCGTTTATTACAGGGATGCAACTGTCTCCTCTATTTCCTCTTTTTTTCAATCCTCTATTTTACCCTTTTTCCAAGTTACTCCTCTATTTGCTCTATAATCAGCGATCTCTCCAATTTACCGATGAATTGCAATGAAAAAGACGCGCGGACTACAATTTGAAAAGACTTGGTCATCTCCTGTAGGTAGGGTTGCCACCTTTTACATTTGAAGTTGCTGGTCGACTGATGACTGGCGGTGTGGGGAGGCAAGTAGGCGGGGGATGTGGGGTCCATGCATATTAGGGAACTACGTAGCCCTGCAACAATAAGCAAGACAATTATTTAAACAATATTTAAACCAAAGTAGGGTGGGGATATGTGGCTCACGTATATTAAGGAATTACGTAGATATGCAACAATAAGCAAGAGAATTATTTAAACCATTTTTATACCCAAGTAGGCGGGGGATATGACATTCACGCATATACGGAAGTCATGTAGACATGAAAAAAATAAGCAAAACGTTTATTTAAATAATTTTTAAACCCAAGTAGGATGTGGGAAAACGTCTATTAAGCTAGCAGATCACTTTTATGATCCGGGCTTATAAACAATGCCATAATTTTCTGCTAATTTTCTGCTAATTTTCTACGTCCACCCGGATTTTTTGCGCCAGCCGTTTCCGAGAAACATGCGATCTGCTAGCTTAATATTAAGCTAGCAGACCATTTTCGGGTATCTTGGCGCGTTTTTGCCTTAGCCAATTTGGAGAGGGTGCATATTTTGGTGCTAATTTTCTGCTGCAAGATGCTCGGAGCTAAAAGTCCCAAAATCCTTCGTAGGTCCCAGAACTGGACATAGACCCAGATTGATATTAAGCTAGCAGACCATTTTCGAATATCTTGGCGAGTTTTTGCCTTAGCCAATTCGGAGAGGAAGCATGTTTTGGTGTTAATATTCTGCTGCAAGATGCTCAGAGCCAAAAGTCCCAAAATCCTTCATAGGTCCCAGAACTGGACATAGACCCTGATTGATATTAAGCTAGCAGACCATTTTTGGGTATCTTGGCGAGATTTTGCCTTAGCCAATTCGGAGAGGAGGCATGTTTTTGTGCTAATTTTCTGCTGCAAGATGCTCGGAGTCAAAAGTCCCAAAATCCTTCATAGGTCCCAGAACTGGACATAGACCCGAATTGATATTAAGCTAGCAGACCATTTTCAGGTATCTTGGCGCGTTTTTGCCTTAGCCAATTTGGAGTGGGGGCATATTTTGGTGCTAATTTTCTGCTGCAAGATGCTCGGAGCCAAAAGTCTCAAAATCCTCCGTAGGTCCCAGAACTGGACATAGACCCAGATTGATATTAGGCTAGCAGACCATTTTCGGGTATCTTGGCGAGTTTTTGCCTTAGCCAATTCGGAGAGGAAGCATGTTTTGGTGCTAATTTTCTGCTGCAAGATGCTCGGAGCCAAAAGTCCCAAAATCCTTCATTAGTCCCAGAACTGAACATAGACCCGGATTGATATTAAGCAAGCAGACCATTTTTGGGTATCTTGGCGAGTTTTTGCCTTAGCCAATTCGAAGAGGAGGCATGTTTTGGTGCTAATTTTCTGCTGCAAGATGCTCGGAGCCAAAAGTCCCAAAATCCTTCATAGGTCCCAGAACTGGATATAGTCCCGGATTGATATTAAGCTAGCAGACCATTTTCGGGTATCTTGGCGAGTTTTTGCCTTAGCCAATTCGGAGAAGGCGCATATTTTGGTGCTAATTTTCTGCTGCAAGATACTAGGAGCTAAAAGTCTCAAAATCCTCCGTAGGTCCCAGAACTGGACATAGACCCAGATTGATATTAAGCTAGCAGACCATTTTCGGGTACCTTGCAATAGCGAATTCGGAGAGGCGGCATATATTGATGCTAATTTTCTGCTGTAAGATGGTCGGAGCCAAAAATCGCAAAATCCTTCGGGGGCCCAGAATTGGACATAGGACGTTGGCTGAGAGAATCATTTTCTGCATAATTGGTTTCTAGCGAAAAAAGAACTAAACAGTATTTGACTGCTAATTTTCTGCTAATTTTTTTCGCCCATCCGGATTTTTCTGCTCCAGCCGTTTTCGAGAAACATGCGATCGGCTAGCTTAATATTAAGCTAGCAGATCATTGTCGGGTATCTTGGCGAGTTTTTGCCTTAGCCAGTTCGGAGAGGGAGCATATTTTGGTGCTAATTTTCTGCTGTAAGATGGTCCGAGCCAAAAATCCCAAAATCCTTCGTAGATCCCAGAACTGTACGTAGGCCCAGATTAATACTAAGCTAGCAGGCCAGTTTCGGTTATCTTGGCGAGTATTTGCAATAGCAAATTCGGAGCGGCGGCATAGTTTGGTGATAATTTTCTGCTGTATTATAGTCGGGGTCAGAAATCCCAAAATCTTTCGGAGGCCCAGAAATGGACATAGGCATGAAGCTGAAGCTATGCGCTACACATTCTATACGCCCCAAGACCCGCACTGAAATAGTGGGGCAAAATGAGGCATGTAAAAATTTCGCATTAAATATTGTTTACAAGCACGCGAGTCACATATAAGTGATGACAACCCATAGTAGCAATGATAAAATATATAAATCAGCGTCAAAAAATTTTTGGTGCTTATTATTTAAATAAATAATTAAGCAGCTTACTTGCATAAAAAGCAAGGATATCCGCAGCTTTGTGAATTTTGGAGCTGTAACTCCGGTTCAAATTATGACAGGACAACGAAACTGCGGGAAAACGATCTTCTGATCTAGGCAAATACCTCCTTGTAGGAGAATTTGCAGCACCAAATATTTAAATAAACAATAAAGGGGATCAGACACCTTTACAATTTTCTTCATAAAATGACCTGAAAAAAATTAATTTTCATAATTAGAAATATTTAGAAGTAATATCCTAAAAATATATTCAATTTATGATAAAATGAGACCCAAAAAAAATATTTTGATCGATTTTAACCAAAAATGTGGCCATTTCAAAATTTTTGCTATGCCGTCGACTCCAGATTCAGGCACTGCATATATTTTAATGGGAGAGGTCCTACAATTTTGGGATTTTATATGACTATTGACTGAAGAGTTGTATGTATCCAATTTATTTGATTGAATAATTTTTTACGGTCAAAATTGCTAAAAAATCTTAAATTTAAGTGAAATTCAGATTTTTTAGCAACCATTGACCGTAAAAACTTATTTAATCAAATAGAGATTGGATACATACAACTCTTCAGTCAATAGACATATAAAATACCAAAATTTTAGGACCTCTCCCATTAAAATATATGCAGTTCCTGAATCTGGAGTCGACGGCAGAGCTCAAAATTTTACATTATGTAGAAAACAGCTTTAAAGATAAAATTACTACAATACTTCTTTATTTCTTCTTCTTTATTTCTTAACTCCATCTCTGCCCTGAAATACAAAAAAATATTGTATTTCGCTCAAAATATTTTACATTTAGAACAAATATTCTGGTACCTCAGTATACGATCTATCAGACTTGTAAGCTATGAGCACGCGTAACAGTCATATCCACATCAGTCAGTCAAGTTTGTTAAGTGGTTTAATATGTAGATCCTTTGGTGCTTTTAAATCATTATGTTTTTAATAATCTTTATCACATATATTAGATTCTTATACATATTCTGATGTAAATAAAGAATGTATTGAGAAATCCAAAATCCTTCATGCATGTTATGAAGCCAGTATCGCCATAGCCAAATGCTTGAAAAAAATGTTTATAGCAGCAACATTCCGATATTGATCTTTTTTTAATGTCTGATAAGGTGAACTTCTTTACTTATCCTTCATTTTTCTTTTTCATTGTAACGGCAGGCGCGTCTGTGTCTGTGTATGTGCGCGAACACAAACATAAACATACCGCGGCCTTGGAGAAGGCAAGGCCGACAATTGCGGCATGAGGATTCGCAACTAGAGTCGGGCTTGTCCTCGTATTTCTCCGGGGGCTTGCGTGTGTGTGTGTAGTTGCTCGCACGTGTAGCTGTGCGAAAAGTACCGAGCGTAACTACGACACACAATGAGCCCCGAAATGAAAACTCGCGACAACCTTGCGCGAGGGGGAAGGAGAGCGAGAGACAGAGCCCGGCAGTATCGCTTCTGCCGTAGCTGAGGCAGCTGCTCGTCCCCCGTGCGCGACGACTTGGAGAGAGAGAGAGAAAGAGAGAGAGAGAGAGAGAGAGAGAGAGAGAGAGAGAGAGAGAGAGAGACGCAGCACGGCTCCGAGAACCTCGTTCGCCGGTAGTTGAGGGAGAGGGAGAGATAGCCACACTCGACCGAGGCAGCGAAAGAGCGAGAGAGAGCAGCGGGGCCGAGCTCACTCACGGGAGCGAGTGAGAGAGAGCCTCACGGCCGATACTCGCAGGAGCGAGAGAGAGAGAGAGGGAGAAAGGCGAGGCCCGTAGCAGCGAAGAAGGAGAGAGAGAGAGAGAGCCACAGCGACGCGCTGCAGCAGGCACCGTCGAGCGCGTTCAACCGGGCCTTCTCGCTGCAACTGAGGAGGTAAGTCCTGGCCAGGCGAGCGCGCGCTTCCCCCGCGGACGACGAGCGTCCAGGAAGCGGAGACGGGCGAGCGAGCGAGGCCGCCGACGCGCGCGTGAGCGCCGATCGTGCGCGGCGATCGGCCGACGTCGGCGCGAGCCGCCTTTGCGAGTGCGAGTACGCGCCGCGCGTGTAAATAGTGAACAGCCTCCAGGTGCAATAAAGATAATTCTTTGCTTTTACTTGTTCGCGTATTATTTCACGCATCCTACTTTCAATTCCCTATTCGGTGGCACGGTGAAGAATACCGTCGGCCTCCGCGGTCGCGAGTACGTAGTACTCGCGTGATAACTGAGCAGCTGGGGCAGCACGCTCGAGAGAGAGCGCGACGACGAAGTCGCGCGTTGCAACGGATCGAAAAGGCGCGGCTGCTGCTGAAAGCAGCCGACGGCGAGCAACAGCACGGAGCTGACGGGCCGCTAATCGTTGAGGGTTGGCACGAGTAAGTGCTCGCGCCTGTCAATTGCTGCGCCGTTCATCGGCAAGTCCGCGTTGAGATATAGCGCACCGAGGACAGCTTTTAGCCCGTTACATCACATATAATATTATTACTTAATAAAGAGCTAATTCTCCAACGCGGATGTGCTCTCCTACATCAGAAGAACATTCTCCAGCAGTTTAGTTAGCTGTTCATAATTTGAAACGGTGTTACAGTTCCAAAATTTGCAAAGCCACGGATATCCTTGCCTTTTATGCAAGTAAGATGCTTAACTGTTTATTTAAATAATTGGTGCCGGAAATTTTGCTACGCCGATGTGTTCTTCTGCATCAGAAGAACTTTCTTCAGCAGTTTCATTAGCTGGTCATAATTTGAAACGGAGTTACAGTTCCGAAACTCGAAAAACCACGAATATCCTTGCTTTTTATGCAAGTAAGCTGCTTAATTGTTTATTTAAATAATTGGTGCCGCAAATTCTGCTATGCGGATGTGTTCGTCTACATCAGAAGAACATTCTGCCACAATTTAGTTAGCCGGTCATAATTTGAAACGGATTTCAGCCACCAAAACTCGAAAAACCATGGATGTCCTTGCTTTTTATGCAAGTAAGAAGCTTAATTGTTTATTTAAATAATTGTTGCCGCTAATTCTCCAACGCGGATGTGTTCTTCTGCATCAGAAGAACATTCTGCAGCAGTTCCGTTAGCTGGTCATAATTTGAAACGGAGATACAGTTCCAAAATTCGCAAAGCCGCGGATATCCTTGCCTTTTATGCAAGTAAGATGCTTAATTGTTTATTTAAATAATTGGTGCCACAAATTTTGCTACGCGGATGTATTCGTCTAGATCAGAAGAACATTCTCCCGCAGTTTCGTACGCCGGTCATAATTTAAACGGAGTTACAGCTCCAAAATTCGAAATTCGCTTATATCCATGCTTTTCATGCAAGTAAGCTCCTTAAATGTTTATTTAAATAACTGGTGCCGCTAATTCTCCAACACGGATGTGTTCTTCTACATCAGAAGAACGTTCTCCAGCAGTTTAGTTAGCTGGTCATAATTTGAAACGGTGTTACAGTTCCAAAATTTGCAAAGCCACGGATATCCTTGCCTTGTATGCAAGTAAGATGTTTAATTGTTTATTTAAATAATTGGTGCAGCCAATTTTGCTACGCGGATGTGTTCGTCTACATCAGAAGAACATTCTCCCGCAGTTTCGTTAGCCGGTTATAATTTGAAACGGAGTTACAGCTCCACAATTCGAAATGCCGCGGATATCCATGCTTTTTATGCAAGTAAGATGCTTAATTGTTTATTTAAATAATTGGTGCCGGAAATTTTGCTACGCCGATGTGTTCTTCTGCATCAGAAGAACTTTCTCCAGCAGTTTTATTAGCTGGTCATAATTTGAAACGGAGTTACAGTTCCGAAATTCGCAAAGCCGCGGATATCCTTGCCTTTTATGCAAGTAAGATGCTTAATTGTTTATTTAAATAATTGGTGCCGCAAATTTTGCTATGCGGAGGCGTTTGTCTACATCCGAAGAACATTTTTCCGCTGTCTGGTTATCCTGTCATAATTTCAAATGGAGTTCAGCTACCAAAACTCGAAAAACCACGAATATCCTTGCTTTTTATGCAAGTAAGCTGCTTAATTGTTTATTTAAATAATTGGTGCCGCAAATTCTTCTACGCGGATGCGTTCGTCTACATCAGAAGAACATTCTCCCGCAGTTTCGTTAGCCGGTCATAATTTGAAATGGAGTTACAGCTCCAAAACTCGAAAAGCCATGGATGTCCTTGCTTTTTATGCAAGTAAGAAGCTTAATTGTTTATTTAAATAATTGTTGCCGCTAATTCTCTAACGCGGATGTGTTCTTCTGCATCAGAAGAACATTCTCCAGCAGTTTCGTTAGCTGGTCATAATTTGAAACGGAGTTACAGTTCCAAAATTCGCAAAGTCGCGGATATCCTTGCTTTTTATGCAAGTAAGATGCTTAATTGTTTATTTAAATAATTGGTGCCGCAAATTTTGCTACGCGGATGTATTCATCTAGATCAGAAGAACATTCTCCCGCAGTTTCGTTCGCCGGTCATAATTTGAAACGGAGTTACAGCTCCAAAATTCGAAATGCCGCGGATATCCATGCTTTTCATGCAAGTAAGCTTCTTAATTGTTTATTTAAATAATTGGTGCCGCTAATTCTTCCACGCGAAGGCGTTTGTCTACATCAGAAGAATATTTTCCCGCTGTTTGGTTATCCTGTCATAATTTCAAATGGAGTTCAGCCACCAAAACTCGAAAAACCACGAATATCCTTGTTTTTTATGCAAGTAAGATGCTTAATTGTTTATTTAAATAATTGGTGCCGCAAATTTTGCTACGCCGATATGTTCTTCTATATCAGAAGAACATTCTCTAGCAGGTTCGTTAGCCGGTCATAATTTGAAACTGAGTTACAGCTCCAAAATTCGAAAAACAGCGGATATCCTTGCTTTTTATGCAAGTAAGCTGCTTAATTGTTTATTTAAATAATTAGCACCAAAAATTGTTTGATGCTGATTTATATATTTTATCATTGCTACTATGGGTTGTCATCACTTATATGTGACTCGCATGCTTGTAAACAATATTTAATGCGAAATTTTTACATGTCTCATTTTGCCCCACTATTTCAGTACGGGTCTTCCGGCGGTTAGAATGTGTGGCGGGTAACTTCAGCTTCATCAATTCTTGGCCCCCGAAGGATTTTTGGATTTTTGACTCCGACCATCTTACAGCAGAAAAGTAGCATCAAAATATGTCGTTTCTCCGAATTCGCTATTGCAAACACTCGCAAGATACCCGAAAATGGTTTGCTAGCTTAATATCAATCCGGGTCTATGTCTAGCTTTCAGACCTACGAAAGATTCTGGGACTTTTGGCTCCGAGCGTCTTGCAGCAGAAAATTAGCACCAAAATATACGCCCTTCCCAAATTGGCTAAGGCAAAAACTCGTCACGATACCGACAAATGGTCTGCTAGCTTAACATCAATCTGAGTCTATGCCCAGTTCTGGGACGTACGAAGGATTTTGGGGCTTTTGGCTCCGAGCATCTTGCAGCAGAAAATTAGCACCAAAATATGCCCCCTCTCCGAATTGGCTAAGACAAAGACTCGCCAAGATACCCGAAAATGGTCTGCTAGCTTAACATTAATCTGGGTCTATGTCCAGTTCTGGGATGTACGAAGGATTTTGGGGCTTTTGGCTCCCAGCATCTTGCAGCAGAAAATTAGCACCAAAATATGCCCCCTCTCCGAAATGGCTAAGACAAAGACTCGCCAAGATACCGACAAAGGGTCTGCTAGCTTAATATTAAGCTAGCAGATCGCGTGTTTCTCGGAAACGGCTGGAGCAGAGAAATCCGGGTGGGCGTAGAAAATCAGCAGAAAATAGGCACTAAAATACTGGATAGTTTTTTTTTGTTAGAGACCGATTATGCAGAAAATGATTCTCTTAGCCAAGGGCCTATATCCGATTCTGGGCCCCCGAAGGATTTTTGAATTTTTGGCTCCGACCATCTTACAGGAGAAAATTAGCACCAACATATGCCACCTCTCCGAATTCGGTATTGCAAACACTCGCAAGGTACCCGAGAATGGTCTGCTAGCTTAATATTAATCTGGATCTATGTCCAGTTCGGGGACCTACGAAAGATTTTGGGACTATTGACTCCGAGCGTCTTGCAGCAGAAAAGTAGCACCATAATATGCGCCCTTCCCAAATTGGCTAATGCAAAAACTCGTCACGATACCGAGAAATGATCTGCTAGCTTAATATTAAGCTAGCAGATCGGATGTTTCTCGGAAACGGCTGGAGCAGAAAAATCCAGGTGGGCGTAAAAAATTAGAATAAAATTAGCACTACAATACTGTTTAGTTTTTTTTTTGCTATAAACCGATTGTGCAGAAAATGATTCTCTTAGCCAAGAGCCTATGTCCGATTCTGGACCCTCGAAGGATTTTGGGATTTTTGGCTCCGCGTATCTTGCAGCAGAAAATTAGCACCAAAATATACCCCCTCTCCGAATTGGCTAAGGCAAAAAACTCGCCAATATACCCGAAAATGGTCTGCTAGCTTAATATCAATCTGGGTCTATGTCCAGTTCTGGAACCTATGAAGGATTTTGGGACTTTTGGCTCCGAGCATCTTGCAGCAGAAAATATTAGCACCAAAACATGCCTCCTCTCCGAATTGGCTAAGGCAATTACTCACCAAGATACCCAAAAATGGTCTGCTAGCTTAATATTAATCTAGCAGATCGCATGTTTCTCGGAAACGGCTGGAGCAGAGAAATCGGGGTGGGCGTAGAAAATTAGCAGAAAATTAGCAGAAAATTATGGTATTGTTTATAAGCCCGGGTCATAAATGTGATCTGCTAGCTTAATAGACGTTATGGAAAATAAGGTCCACGCATATAAGGGAGTCATGTAGATATGAAAAAATAAGTAAAAAGATTACTTAAATAATTTTTAAACCCAAGTAGGCGGGGGATGTGGGGTCCACGTATATAAGGAAGTCACGTAGACATGAAGAAGTAACCCAAACGATAATTTAAATAATTTTTAAACCCAAGTAAGCAGGGAGTATGAGGTTCACGCATATAAGGGAGTCATGTAGATATGAAAAAATAAGTAAAAAGATTACTTAAATAATTTTTAAACCCAAGTAGGCGGGGGATGTGAGTTTCACGCATATAAGGAAATCATGTTGACGGGGGGGGGGGGGTTCAAAGTTTAGGCGACTCACTTGAAAATTGAAGTCAACTATAGACGTGCTCGGTTTCGATATAAGGTACTGCAGATTGTGCAAAATTTCGAAATTCTAAATTACGAAAATCATATTCTCGAATGTAAAAATTCACCTACTGTCCAAAACATCGAATTTCATTAATAGAATTTTAATAGGGATACAATAAACATATTTCGAAATAAATCATTAAAAAGAAGTTATCTTTGCTTTGAAATCGTATTGATGAAATTCGATGTTTTGGACAGTAGGTGAATTGTTACATTCGAAAATATAATTTTCGTCTTTTAGAATTTCGAAATTTTGCACAATCTGCAGTAGCTTATATCGAAACCGAGCACGTCTATAGTTGACTTCAGTTTTCAAGTGTGTCGTCTAAACTTTGGACCCCCTCCCCCCCATGTAGACATGGATAAATAAGCCAAACGATAATTTAAAAATTTTTTAAACCCAAGTAGGCTGTGGTAAATAAGGTCCACGCATATAAGAGAGTCATGTAGATATGAAAAAATAAGCAAAAAGATTACTTAAATGATTTTCAAACCCAAGTAGGCGGGGGATGTGAGGTTCACGCATATAAGGGAGTCATGTAGACATGAAGAAATAAGCCAAACGATAATTTAAATAATTTTTAAACCCAAGTAGGCGGGGAATATGAGATCCACGCATATAAGGGCGTCCTGTAGACATAAAAAGTAAGTCAAACGATAACACAACCAAACAAAAAATGAAAAGGTTCTATACTTTAGATCGGATTATCATATCTTGGTGTATTTTGGCCCCCTAAATATGATTCCAAGGTCAGAATTCGTTCATCACGTCTGAATTTGGAGATATGATTAGGTATGAGATTTTTGAAATATCTTAAAAAACAAAATAAAAACAGTTTTTTTGTTAATCTTTTCTACAAAATAATGTAGCATTGTTTGCGCCCTTCAAGACCAACTTTACACCATCCCTCTACAGTTTTTTATCTCGGAGATCTGAATATATAAATTTCGAGATAGAAATGAAGAATTTGATCTTAAGAGATATGTGCGAGTTTACAAAATTCACGTATTTAGATCTCGGAGAAAAAAGTTGTAGAGGGATGGTGTAAAGTTGGTCTTGAAGGGCGCAAACAATGCTACATTATTTGTAGAGAAGATTAACAAAAAAATTGTTTGTACTTTGTTTTTCAAGATATCTCAAAAATCTTATACGTAATGATATCTCCAAATTCAGAGGTGGTGGACGCTTTTTGACCTTGGAATCGTACTTAGGGCGCCAAAATACACCGAGATATGATAGTCTGATCTAAAGTACAGAACCTTTTCTTCTTTTTTGTGGGGCTGTGTAATTGAAATAATGTTTAAACCCAAATAGGCAGGGAGTATGACGTCCACGCATATAAGGGAGTCATGTAGACATGAAAAAATAAGCCAAACAATAATTTAAATATTTTTAAACTCAAGTAGGCGGGAGATATAAGGTTCACGCATATAAGGGAGTCATATAGACATGAAAAAATAAGCCAAACGATAATTTAAATAATTTTTAAACCCAAGTAGGCAGGGAATATGAGGTCCACGCATATAAGGGAGCCATGTAGACATGAAAAAATAAGACAAACGATAATTTAAATAATTTTTAAACCCAAGTAGGCTGGGGATATGAGGTCCACGCATATAAGGGAATCATGTAGACATGAAAAAATAAGCAAAAAGATTATTTAAAGAATTTTTAAACCCAAGTAGGCGGGGAATATGAGTTCCGCGCATATAAGGGAGTCACGTAGACATGCAACAATAAGCATGACTATTATTTAAAGAATTATTATATTCATGTAGCCCGGCCGCGAGGTCCGCGCATAGAAGGGAGTCGAGTTCTAGAGGTTAAGAATTTTTGAAATAAAAGTCTTGCTTACGTCGCACGTCTAAGTAACTCCGTTATACGTGGTGTGTTCAAAAAGTAAGGTGACTTTATTTTTTTATCAAAAAATATTTATTTGTTCATCAATATTCATGTTGTCCTCTTGAAAGTAATCCCCTTCAGATATAATACACTTGTGCCAACGCTTTTTCCAACCCTCGAAGCACTTCTGATAAGCATTTTCTGGTATAGCCTTGAGCTCTTCCAGGGATTCAGTCTTTATCTCCTCAATCGTTGAAAATCTTCGTCCTTTCATGGGTCTCTTCAGTTTTGGGAACAGAAAAAAGACGCAGGGGGCCAAATCTGGTGAATATGGTGGCTGAGGCATGATTTTTGTTTTGGTTTTGGCCAAAAAATCACGCACAAGCAAAGATGAGTGAGCGGGTGCATTATCGTGATGCAAAAGCCATGAATTATTTTTCCACAACGCCGGACGTTTTTTTCGAATTGCTTCTCGCAAACGGTGCATAATTTCAAAGTAATACTCCTTATTAACCGTACGACCTTGTGACAAAAACTCCGAATGCACTACGCCGCGGTAATCGAAGAAAACAGTTAGCAAAACTTTGACATTGGAATGAACTTGGCGTGCTTTTTTCGGTCTTGTCTCTTCTAGGCTCTTCCATTCGGACGATTGGGCTTTGGTTTCGACGTCATAACCATATACCCATGATTCGTCACCAGTTATAATCCTTTTAAGCTAATTAGGATCATCATTGACGTTATCCAACAGCTCCTGGACGATGCTCATGCGATGGTTCTTCTGATCAAAATTAAGCAGTTTCGGAACAAACTTCGCTGACACACGTCTCATGCCCAAAACATCCGAAAAAATTGCATGGCATGAGCCAATCGAGATGCCGATGTCATCAGCAACTTGTCTAATGGTGATTCGACGATTCTCCAACAACATTTTTTTCAATTCTTCAACGTTTTCACCAGTTATTGACGTGCTCGGGCGTCCAGAACGAGGTTCGTCATTGGCATCTTCTCGTCCTTCTTGGAAGAGCTTGTACCATTTATAAACATTTGTTTTGCTCAGAGTAGACTCGCCCTATGACACTATCAACATTTCAAGTACTTTGGAGCACTTAATTCCATTTTTTACACAAAATTTGATGCAAATTCTTTGATCCATTTTTATCGACAGCAGAAAATCGCCGAGCACACAAAAACACTTCTAACCTTTATGCTTCTCACAAACAAACAAAGAATGCTATAAACTTGAAACTGTAAACACATGTTCGGGACGTGTGTACCAATATAAGAAAAAAAAACGAAAATCGACTGCAAGTAAGTCACCTTACTTTTTTAACACACCACGTATGCGTGGAACTCGCGTCACCCGGTTACTTGGGTTTAAACATTATTTGAATAATCGTTTTGCTTATTTTTTCATGTCTACATGACTCCCTTATACGCGTGGACCTCATACTCCCTGCTTACTTGGGTTTAAAAATTATTTAAATTATCGTTTGGCTTATTTTTTCATATCTACATGACTCCCTTATATGCGTGGACCTTATTTCCCACATCCTACTTGGGTTTAAAAATTATTTAAATAAACGTTTTGCTTATTTTTTTCATGTCTACGTGACTTCCTTATATGCGTGAATCTCATATCCCCCGCCTACTTGGGTATAAAAATGGTTTAAATAATTCTCTTGCTTATTGTTGCATATCTACGTAATTCCTTAATATACGTATCCTGAAATACGGGCGAAAACCTAGTGAAAGTGCATGTTCAATGTGGGAAGAGCAACACGTATCCACCGACTGGAGCCAATGGAAGGGTTGAACCAGGTCAGGCGGGCGCAGGTGTGAAGGATTACATGGTCAATATTTCCTTATACCCGAAGCTGCGTAGGGCAAATCGCACACCGTCTAGCCTGAGGTTTGGGTCAGGTGTTGGGACGGACCCAACATCGCCCACTCGGCAGGGGTGACGTTAAACCTTTTGCTTCATTATGGCGCGGGCCTATCCCGTAACCTTTTTCTGTAGAGTCACTAGGTGTCGATAGGAGTGACCGTCCGACAAACCGCCTCTCGGCTTCGGCACCCATAAATAGGGTTTCTTACAGGCGGGGATAGTAGCCACACAGAGGTGTGGCTCCCATAATGGGCGAACCGTCTTAAAACACAGATTGTATGCATGATGACTCACCTCAAAATCAAAGATATAGATGTAGAAATCCAAGGAAGGGAAGGCGGAGCGAACACGCCGACTGACCGCATAGCCCGAACGATCCTGGATGTGGCGAGTGATAGCAGATCCGATGGAACTAGCACATTCGCCCAGGAGATGACGCGGCTGGTAAGTGAGAGTAGAGATCAGCGGGACCAATCGGAGAGAATGAGAGAAATCTTGGACGTCATGAAGCGCCTACTGAGATGCATGCGGGACATGACTTCGAAGCAGAAGAACATCGCAATGCCGGTAAAAGATGGGATAATAGTTCTGACCGCGGCGGCCGAGGCTCTAGAGGAAGTCCGCTCAGCCGGGGTACAACCAGCACGTGGAACGGCAGCAGATGAGAGAAATGAGGAAGCACCGGTAATTAGAGAGCGAGCAGCGGGGAAGCCGACTCCGAGCAAAAAGCGTCGATTAAGGGACAGCCCGATGCAGGATTTCCCATCCAAAAGAGGGAGGATGGAGCAGAACGGATTCACCACAGTCACCAGGAAAAAGAAGCCGACGCGGCCAGATAGTGGGAAGATCATGGGTCCTCAACAGCAGCAACAGGACAGGAAGGAGAAGAAGGTAAATCCTCGGCCTCGACGATGCGCAATACACATAACGTCAACCGGGAAGAAGAGCTATGCAGAGATACTTAAGGACCTCACTTCTAAGGTTAAACCTGAGGAAGCGAAGGCGGTCGTGAGAAACACCCGACTGACTAAAAACGGTGGGGTTCTCTTAGAACCGGAGAAGCGATCGGAAGACAAGGAGGCCTTCCAGAGAGTTATCCAGGAAAATCTGGGAAATGAATACCAGGTTAAAGGCCTCAATCCAAGGCTTACACTGGAAATAGGTGGAATGACGTGCGTGACCACCGAAGAACAGGTAAACGCCGCGATTAAGGAGGAGGTAAGCGACATGTGTAACCTTAGCACCCACGTATTTGACGTAGGGGGAGGAGAGCGGAGGATGGCCATAGTCGAAATGGACGAGACTGCGTCCATGACTCTCCTAAGGATAGGGAGGATTAAAATAGGGTATTTCAGCTACCGAGTTAGAAAGCGAATAGTGGTTCCGCGATGTTTCAGATGCCAAGGCTTTGGGCATCTGAAAAAGGACTGTAAGGACGAGGATCGTAGTGCATTATGTAGGAAATGTGGAAAACCAGATCACGTGGCCAGGGACTGTCGCGCGAGACCGGATGGTCAGGCCTGCTTCTTGTGTAAAAAACGCAGGGTTGCGGCCACTGAGCTAGCACATTTCCCGGGCACGAGGACATGCGTCGCTTTCAGGGACGAGCTAGAAAAGTTAAAGCGGCCTAAAAAATGACAACGGTTTACAAATAAACACGAACGGCGCCGTACTCGCTGACGACCTGCTCACTAATCGAGTGAGCCAGGGGCTCGCGGATGTGTCATTGGTTAGCGAACAGTATAGGCATCAGGCCCGCAATACGACCACGTGGTTCGCGGACGAGACCGACACAGCGGCGGTCTGGATAGCAGGTAGACATAGGTCAAAGATTACCGGACGAGGCAAGGGGGAGGGTCTAGTATGGGCGCGCGTCGAGGATGTTACCTACGTGAGCGTATATATATCCCCCAAATTACGAAGAAACGAATTTCTTAGGCAGGTTGAACGCATGGAAGACGTATTGGGGAATATCTCTGGCCTCCTACTGGTTGCAGGAGATTTTAACGCAAGGGCGATAGAATGGGGTATGCCAGAGACGAACAGTAGGGGCAGGGATTTACTCGAGATGGCCGCTAGATTAGGATTGGAGGTTGCGAACGAGGGCACGGTCACTACTTATCGACGCCCCGGGGTCGGCGAATCCATACCAGACGTCACTTTTGCATCTGAGCAACTAGTACCGAGGATTAGTAACTGGCAGGTCTTAGACGAAGAGTCAGGCAGTGATGACCAGTACATCACGTTTACGGTTTTAGATAGGGTAGGTGTACCCTAAGCGAGCAGAGCATTATCGCGGTGGAATGCCCATCGATTAAACGTGGATCGGCTAGTAGAAGCGCTAAGCGTACCACAAAGGTCCGACGAAAATGATTTATCAGGCCGGGAGCGTGCGGAAGCCCAGGTGACCAGGGCAACGTCAGCTATAGTAAGAGCATGCGATGCCTCTGTGCCGCGAAGCAGAAATGGAAACCGCCGCCAACCAGCGTACTGGTGGACAAAGGAGATCGCGGAGTTACGTAGGGTATGCTTGAGGCTTCGTAGACGTGCACAGCGCGCACGGGAACGACGCGAGGCCACTGTTTTTAACGCTGAATTTAAACAGGCACAGAAAAGGCTAAGGCTCGCGATTAAATGCAGTAAGCGACGATGCTGGAAAGAGGTGTGCGACGAAGTTAACTCCGACTCGTGGGGACTAGGCTACAAAATCGTAACTCGTAGAATAGGGGCAATGAAGCCACCGGAGATAAAGGAAGCGCGGTTGATAAGTGAGATAGTTGACGGGTTTTTCCCTGAGCATCCGCCGAGGGAAGAGACTCTGTATGAGGACGTGCGACAGGAGGATATACCCTCGTTTACCAAGCCTGAGCTACGGGTAGCGATTAGATCTCTTAAGAGCGGTAAGGCGCCAGGCCCCGATGGGATTCCAGTGTAGGTTTTAAAAGCCATCGCCTCGCGATGCCCGGAAACCTTACTGGATACCTACAACTTATGTCTCAGGGAAGGTGTCTTCAGCAGTCGTTGGAAAAGGGCGAAGCTTGTCCTTATCAGCAAAGGGAAGGGAGACATGACATTCCCGTCCGCGTATCGGCCGCTTAGCCTATTAGACACGATCGGCAAGGATATGGAGGCGCTATTAAGGAGCAGAATCCAGATCGCGATACAATAGTCAGGGGGTTTATTGGAAAACCAGCATGGATTTAGAAAGGGTTTTTCGACGATAGGCGCGATACGATCGGTTACCGCGGCGGTGGGGCGTCAAGGGAATGATGTCACGGAGCGCGACCACTGGTGTTGGTAGCAACGCTGGACGTTAAAAACGCTTTCAATTCGGCACGCTGGGCAGACCTACTCGCAGCGCTGAGGGGCTTTGGGGTCCCACCCTACATACTACGCGTAGCAGAGGACTACTTCCGGCATCGCGAACTCATTATCGAGACGAGCGAAGGGACGGTGGTTAGGGAAATTACGGCAGGCGTTGCACAGGGATCACTGTTGGGCCCCGATTTTTGGATCGCGTCGTACGACGGATTGCTGCGCCTGGACATGCCCAACGGGGCATTTCTCGTAGAATATGCGGAAGACGTCGCGGTGGTGGTAGAAGCACGGAACGCGGACTTGGCACAACTTATCCTGTGCCAGGTAATGAAACGAGTAACTAGGTGGATGACGGAGCACGGGCTCAGTCTCGCGCTGGCGAAAACCGAGGTAGTACTATTGACACGTAAAGAGATCCCTACGATACTATCGGTGTACGTAGGATCCGAGTTAGTAACTACGAGGCCGACT
This sequence comes from Torymus aiolomorphi, assembly GCA_036365515.1. Taxonomy (NCBI): domain Eukaryota; kingdom Metazoa; phylum Arthropoda; class Insecta; order Hymenoptera; family Torymidae; genus Torymus; species Torymus aiolomorphi. The sequence continues at coordinate 214,317,319 of CM070873.1, read as the reverse complement.
GCGAAGTAGCTAGGTGTTACCCTGGACTCAAAGCTTTGCTTTTGGCCCCACATCAGGGAAGTAACGGCAAAGGCAGAAGCACGTATAGCGGCGCTAAGTAGGTTAATGCGCAACGTTGGAGGCCCGCGGACATCTAAGAGAAGACTTCTCATGGCGACGACCAACTCTATACTCCTCTATGGAGCGGAGATTTGGGCTGATGCCATGGAAGTTATCAAGTACAGGAAGAGAATGGTGGCGGTGCAGCGGCGTGGTGCGCTGAGAGTTGCATGCGCGTATCGGACGGTGTCGGTAGAGGCTGTGGCGATGATAGCTGATATGATTCCGATCGACCTGCTCGCACGGGAACGGAAGCAGATCTACGATAGGAGCGCAGAAGTAGGATGGGCAGACGCGGAGGGCGAAGCCCGCCGCCAGACACTACAAACTTGGCATGAGAGGTGGAGGGCGGGGACGAAGGGTAGATGGACCTACCTATTGATTCAAGACATAACGAGGTGGCTGGGACGGAAGTACGGAGAGGTTAACTTTTACCTTACGCAGTTCCTGACAGGACATGGATACTTTCGATATTACCTATTTAAATTAGGTAAAATAAATACGCCGAAATGTAAATACTGCGGGCACGGGAGGGATGACGCGGAACACACCTTTTTCGCATGTAATAGGTGGGCCGCGGAAAGACAACGATTGGAGGTGATGGTAGGGCGACTCTCGCCCGACGTGATGATCGAATGCATGCTTTCAGGGAAAGACCGATGGGATGCGATAAATACCTTCATCGAAGGGGTACTGCGCGCGAAAAAACGAGACGGATGCTTAATAGATTAGATAGGGCATCGTAGAAAGAAAGAATGTAGGAAGGACGGATGACGCCCTCGAGGGCGGTAAGGCTGCGGCCCGACCTGAAGTAATGCGAAAGCGGTTCCGGGTCGAGGCTGCCGTAGGGATAGGTTTTGGGTGTTTAGGGGGTAGAAATCCCTCACACCACGGAGTTCGCTACTCCGTGATGGTCTTAATCGGCCTCTCTTCTTGCTCCACCTCCGAAGCAAGGACGGGCGCCCCGGAAGATTCACCTAGTACCTCGGAAAAACAAAAAAAAAAAAAATATACGTAGGCCACATATACCCACCCTACTTTGGTTTAAAAATTGTTTAAATAATTGTCTTGCTCATTGTTGCAGGGCTACGTAATTCCCTAATATGCATGGACCCCATATCCCCCGTCTACTTGCCTCCTCCCCGCCGCCAGTCATCAATTGGCCAGCAACTTCAAATGTAAAAGGTGGCAACCCTACCTACAGGAGACGACCAAGTCTTTTCAAATTGTAGTCCGCGCGTCTTTTTCATTGCAATTCATCGGTAAATTGGAGAGATCGCTGATTATAGAGCAAATAGAGGACTAACTTGGAAAAAGGGTAAAATAGAGGATAGAAAAAAAGAGGAAATAGAGGAGACAGTTGCATCCCTGTAATAAACGCAGGCCTCTAACAGTTATAATAACAGTTATACTATATAGAGTATCATACTCACAAATCGGCGTACTCGCTCCAAGTTCCGATTCATCTGAATTTGTCATCTGTAACCCTAAGCCGCTACTAGTCATTTAAATATTTGCGAGAGTAAAAATTTCCATTTTCTATCATCGATCAACCGCGATACTTCCTCATACATTTTTCCGAGTAACAATAGTCATACAGAATCACAACCGCACCTAGCCTGACGGGCAGTATTATTTGGTAAACGAAAGCCCAACAATGGATAATAAAAAATTATGATTTAAAAGTATATTAAACAATATAGACTATTTACGTTTTGAAAAATAGATTTTGGCGTATGAGGTGGCTAGCGAAATTATTGCTTAAAATTGTTATAAATAATCGACTTGTACCATTTTTCATGGTTGTAAATAATTGTAAATAAATCGTAGATTACGTTAGCGCTTTGAAAAATTGATTTTGGCATATGGGGGGCTGGCGAAATTATTACTCAAAATTGTTATAAATAATCGACTTTTACCAGTTTTTATGGTTATAAATAATTGTAAATAAATCGTAGATTACGTTAGCACTTTGAAAAATTGATTTTGGCGTATGGGGGGGCTGGCGAAATTATTGCTCAAAATTGTTATAAATAATCGACTTTTACCAGTTTTTGTGGTTGTAAATAATTGTAAATAAATCGCAGATTACGTTAGCACTTTGAAAAATTGATTTTGGCGTATGGGGGAGCTGGCGAAATTATTGCTCAAAATTGTTATAAATAATCGACTTTTACCAGTTTTTGTGGTTGTAAATAATTGTAAATAAATCGTAGATTACGTTAGCACTTTGAAAAATTGATTTTGGCGTATGGGGGGGCTGGCGAAATTATTGCTCAAAATTGTTATAATAAATAATCGACTTTTACCAGTTTTTATGGTTGTAAATAATTGTAAATAAATCGTAAATTACGTTAGCACTTTGAAAAATTGATTTTGGCGTATGGGGGGGCTGGCCAAATTATTGCTCAAAATTGTTATAAATAATCAACTTTTACCAGTTTTTGTGGTTGTAAATAATTGTAAATAAATCGTAGATTACGTTACCGTTCTGGAAATTGTGGTTTTTTTATGTGGGGCTGGCGAAATATTTCTCCCCCCCCCCCCCCTTTGTTTGTTTATAACTTTGTTTATACACTTGTAAAAAAATCGATTGTGGTTGTAATTAATTGTAAAAAAAGTGTACAAAATTATCCAATTGCTTATTTTAGGATTAGTGATTTGGGGGGGCGGGGGAAATGGACGTAAATCTCCCGACCGAATACTTACTTGTAGTATATTGCTGGTCGTAATTCTGCATTGTGCTATGAGTGCTTTGGTCCATGTTTTTTAATAACAAAAATTAAACGAAAAAAAAAACTAAAATAAAAAAACTTCACAAAAATATTGTATACACCGATAACCGCCAATAAATCTAGAAAATTCGTTTTAAATTCTAATCGACAATCTAGTAGCTACCAGTTAGAACAACTACGGCCAATGAACTGACGTTTGTTTACTCGGAATTTAAATCTGTGGGTATTACCTATACTTATACTATACAGTATACTTTATATTTATAGTATACTAATCTTGATTTATAAATAAGTGTGTATTTTTAGTTCCAACCTTTATACCACTAGGTGGCTACGATTTTATGGAATCGACCAACAAAATTATTTCACATCTATATAAGTAATACATAGTTATTTGATCAGTTATACTGAGTCTGTCTGTGTCAAAATCCGCCGCTATTCCATTTTCAAAACTATACCTCAATCACAATTATTTTCGCTCACTTTTTATTCGCAAACATTCACGATCTTTAGAATACAATCGAACTTTGTACAAAATTTCGTTTAATCTCGAGTTCTAAGTCTACGCTGTTTCCATTCTATTTTTGTATTAATATTTTGTGCGCTTTTAAATTTAATAAGTACTTTTGCAATAAATTTCATCATTTCTTTACATCATTTTTTTACAAAATGAATATTGACAATGATATTTTAGTGCTTACCAGTAAATTATATAAAAATTTGTATCTTTCGCGAACTAATATACAGTTTATAATAGAGTTAATCCAAACATTTATTAAAGATTCATACAATCCGTTTTTATTAGAGAAATTAGAATTATCTTTACAAAACGCTGTTAGTGATGAAGTTGCCAAAGAAATAAAAACAGTCTTTCAGGATAATAATGATCCATTTTTTGCTTTTTGTACTGAAGATAAGCGGTTACGGTTATATAAACATCTAAATTTATTTGTTGAACCGGAAGTACATTCCAGTTTAGTGTAACTTTGCAGGTTTGATAATTTTCAAAATTTTCCTGTGGTACATATCCCTAAAATTTAGCAAGGAACAAAATGGCTGTTTTCAAATAAAAATTGGATAAACAGTTAAAAAGATTGTATGATATTGTTGAATTTCAACTATAGTTGACGGTAACTAATTTTAAAAACAATTAAATTTCATAAAAAAAAAATTATTCGTTATCTTAAGACCTTTTACCTTCAATGTATATTAATGCTTACATGATAAGGGTAAAAATCACTGTAAAAATTCTTAAAATTAAGTCAATCAAAACTCATGAACCTCCTTAAAACTCGTAGAGTATTTTATCTTCAATATCCTGTTGAGAAATTCCTCATGAATACTTATCATCTTGAATATACTCTTGATTAGTTTTTCTCGAATGTCCTCTTGGGTATTGCAGTTTGAATATCCTTTTGGCTATTGCATCTGAGTATCCTCTTGCGTATTGCATCTTGAATATCCTCGTGGGTACTGTATTTTGAATATCCTCTTGCTTATTGCATTTTGAACATTTTCTTGAGTATTTCCTCTTGAATGTCTTCTTGATTATCCTCTTGAATATCCTCTTGAGAAATTACTCTTGATTATCCTCTTGAATATCCTCTTGAGTAATTACTCTTGAGTATCCTCTTAAATATCCTCTTGAGAAATTACACTTCATTATCCTCTTGAGTAATTACTCTTGATAATCCTCTTGAATATCCTCTTGAGTAATTTCTCTTGATAATCCTCTTGAATATCCTCTTGAGTAATTACTCTTGATAATCCTATTGAATATCCTATTGAGTAATTACTCTTGATTCTCATCTGAAATATCCTCTTGGGTATAAGCTCTTGATTCTCATCTGAAATATCCTTTTGAGTATAAGCTAACATTAACACACTGCGATAATTTTATTTTTTTACTAAATTATACCTAGTTGAAGAAGAATAAAGACAGCTTTAAGTTACATGAGATGTCAGAAATGCGTTAAAGTAGTGGCTTTACATGTTTCTTATACTTTTTCTGATTAAATACTAAAATATCGCCTCAAAGAAAGTGTTAACCACAATGGATTGCAAATATGTCTACTAAATGTGACAGGTGGCTTTTATATTCTATGAATAGTATAAATTTTCTTTTAAAGTTTTAAATATTATTTTTAATGATAAATATTAGTGTCTATAATTAAATAATTTTCCTCTGTAAAAATCTGAAATCCAGTATAGTATGAGTGTATCCGAATGATCTATAGATCTATAGACCTGCTGTAGCAGGCATGTTTGTAATATGCGTGGCATTTAATATTTACTTTATGAGGAAGTAGTTAAGTAATAAATCTGGGAGTGTGAAAGAATTATGGAAAGTTCACTATAACCTCTAACCATCAATTCTATTATAGTAATTAATGAATAATGATATGACTTATCCATTATAACTACTACAATAGAACTGATTTTTACAGATTATAGAGAACTCTCTACAATTCTTACAAGCTCCCAGATTATTAGTCAACCATGCCCTCTTAAGAGGAGGCCGAAGTCCCGTCAGTTAGTTTTTCAATGTTTTCTCTTCGAATAACTAACCGATTGGACTGAAATTTTAGGAGAATACTTAAAATTTATATACAAAGCGCGCTCAAGTCTTGGAATTCAAAAAAATTATTGTCTTTCAATTTCATAATTTATAGGTTATGTTACCCGCGCAACTTTTTCAAGGTTTTCTCAGCAATTAATTGATTATTTGAGTTTCGATTTTGAGAAATAACTAAACATTAATATCCAAAGCGCGCTCAAGTCTTCAGAATCCAAAAAGATAAGAATTTTTTAATTTATAAAATAAAAACGCATTTTACTGAATACAGCACCACCGTCCATTTAAAATACATTGACTCCGGCGTCCCATTAAAGTAAATATTAAATGCTATCATGCATATCACAAACGTACCTGATACAGCAGGCCTATAGATTTATATGGACACACACTATTCTGGATTTTAGATTTGCATAGAGGAAAATTATTTAAATATAGATGCTAAATTAACAACCTCCCGTTAGATGCAACAGACATGTCGAAAATATGCATTCCAATAGTACTGTTAAACATCGAATAGGTACTCACCACAATTTCACTATTAAATATTTTCTGCTGGCCTGTAGTGTACTGTTCACTGTTAACTATTTTCTTCGTAGCCTCTTGGTGTCTGGCCTTATTTCCTGCAGATTATTATATTTTAAAGCACTTTGATTCAGTTTAAACAATCCCAGTGTCTTAAAAGGAATTGATCTTTGTCGGACTTGGACTTGTTATAAGTGCAAAAAGTATCTATTTGGTGATCTGAGAATTTCAAGCGGCGTTCTCTGCTTCTGCTACAGCTTATGTGTGTGCAAAGACTTCTTCAACTAAATGGACTGCAGAATGGCTTGTAATTGACAACTAGCGGGGCAGTCTGCAGCAGATTGTTTTGTTACATCATGGATTGGGGCCTCTTGTTATCTGACCTCATGAATCATGATGTCACTGTTGATTCACTGGCAGCATTTAACTACTGTTGCTGTTGCTGTTGAAGGATATCGACTTCTAGAGCATTTACGCTGCTAAGACTGTTTTATCAATTTCCTCACGTCCTCACTCATCTGCTACAAGATGTCTGGCTTCCTGGACGAGAGGACGACGACCTCGACGGTGGGTCGACGTACTTGTGGCACAATGCTTGGTATCTTCCTGCGGAAGCATCTGAGCATGCTTCTGATGCCTCAGATCATTGGGATGGCCATCGTGCAACTTCTGTAGATTATTTGGAGAAGTTTCACATGCATGGGCCCCGAAGTCTTGCGAAGCACCGGAATCAAGTGTGTTTCCATATAGTGGCCAAAGCTGTAGCTGCAGGTGCGACAGCCTCTGGAGCATCATCTGCGAGAACGATTTGACGTCTTGTTGTGATGATAATTGACATGACTGTTCCTTAGGTTAGGAGTAAGTATGCGCTGCTGCGGTGGCTGTCGAAGCGGAAGACAGGCAGCTTTTCTTGCTCCAATAAAATACTCACGATTCACCAAATCACCATGCACCTTCTCACGATACTCTCGGTAAATAACCGAACTACGACCCGATCTTTCTCGCGCATCCGTGGGCGCAGTGTCGCCGCGTCAGTCGCCCGTGCACGAACGAGCTGCAGCGCATGGAGCATGCGCTTGGGCCTACACCGTCGGAGTCGCCGAGTCACCGCTTGTGAGCAGTAGCAACATCTAGTTTAGGCGCAGGCTATGATTTCGTAGCCGATTGAGTGCCATTGCTGTACTCAAGGTTTTTACACGTATTTTTTCGTCCTGATTACGAATTTTGAGGGTAGAAGTCTTGAAAGTGGTCAGATAAATTGTTATTAACAATTTAATTGTTTAAATCGTTATATCTTTAATTCTTTGATAGATATTAAAATTTTGCTTTTGCAAAATCGTTGGTTTTTAATTCAGAAATATGCTCGATTTTCAATTTTTAAGAAAACTTAATTAGAAAAAAAGTTATATCAAATTTAGTGCAAAAAAGTCCTGATGTAGCTTCGCGCGGCCACTCTTTCGCTTGTATCTCCGGTTCTAACACAAATTTTTCAACTTCCAACCTCGCATTTTGAAGACAGAATAATATTCTATTAAGCTACTTCATAATTATTATCTATAATTTAGTTTACATAATTATTTAAACGTTTTTAATTAAAAATTTCAGTAAAAAATGTCAATTTAATTTGTTTATAAGACTTTTTTCACTATTTGCACTAATTTACTCAAAATTTTTCTATAGCAAAGTTGTTTGTTTTTCATTTACAAATACGCTAGATTTTGAATTTTTAAGAAAACTTAATTGGAAAAAAAGGTATCGCAAATTGAGTGCAAAAAAGTCCCAATGTAACCCAATGAACCCCCTGTAATATATTTTTGATTGAATGCAATTATTTTTTCGAACAAATAAATATTTCATAGTTGTTACTAAAAAGTTTTTAAATGTCAAGCGTAATTTGAAAAAAAACCTGCATAGTACGAAAGCCCCATGTTTTTGACTCAATGATACTGGTATTAACGGCAAAGAAATGATTTTCATGAAAGAAATTGAAATTTTTTACGCTGTATTGGCTCTTTTCAAAGAAACGCGTTTTTGTTCGACGGTAATATATTTTTGATTGAATGCAATAATTTTCTTCGAACAAATAAATATTTTATTGTTTTTACTAAAAAGTTTTTAAATGTCAAGCGTAATTTCAAAGGAAGCATGCATAATAAGGAAGCCTCATGTTTTGACTCAATGATACCGGTATTAACAGTAAAGAAATGATTTTTTTGAACGAAATTGACATTTCTTACGCTGGATTGGCTCTTTTCAAAGAAACGCGTTTTTGTTCGAAGGTAATATATTTTTGAATGAATGCAATAATTTTTTTCGAACAAATAAATATTTCATAGTTTTTACTAAAAATTGCTTCCTCCTAGAGGAAGCTTTGTGATAGTAAATTTTTGAGTTGTTGTAAAAACATGTTATAATTGTGTTCCGAGGTGTTAGGAATCAAAATACATGGTTTTTGAAAGATGGATGTGTGTGTGTGTGTGTGTGTGTATGTGTGTGTGTGTGTGTGTGTGTGTGTGTGTGTACGCCTGGATCTCAGCTTCTACTCGGTCGATTTTGACTGGACAGGTCTCATTTTTTTTGTTTTTTTTGCGTGATGACGGGTCAAAAATCCATTTTTTGATTGGGGCGATGAGTTTTGGTTTTCTTTTCAAATTATCGATTTTCTCAAAACTGTTTTTGATTTTTTTTAATAATAGGAACGAGTTATTCGAATCTGATGGGTAGCGTTCGAAAGAGAATTAAAATACCTATATTTTCTAAAAAAAAAAAAGGTTTCTAGCTATCAGGGTTCTTTTGATATTAACAAAAACGTGTTTTTTTTTTTAGAAGCTTATAACTCCTAAACTTAACGGTTAATTTTTTTGAGAAAAATCATGAGAATACAGAATATAAATAGCTATAATTTGATAAAATTTGAATACATTCTGTAGGCTAGATTTTGAGTAAAAAATTGAAAAATGAAAAAAATCAGTTTTGTATGTCCAACGATTACAAGAGTAAAATTGACTTAATGGCTTCAAAATTCCTTTTAGAGGTAGATTTTTTACAGTTCTCGGTCGAGTACTTTGGGCAAAATGATTTGTCCATAAATTTCAGAGATATTTGAGGTTAAACATTTTTTGACATTTTTTAAAAATAGTAATTTCTCGAGAACGGCTCTATGTATCTTAATGGGGTGGATGGCATTCGAAAGAGAATTAAAATACCTATATTTTCTAAAAAAACTAATTTTCTATCTATCACGGTTCTTTAGTTATCATCAAAAACAAAAACGTGTTTTTTTTTTAAACTCATAACTCCAATGATGTAATCATCAGTATTTTTTTAATTTTTAAAAAACCAATCAACAAAATGAATTAAAATATTTAAAATTATATCTATTATAATCTATTATAATTATGAATTATGCATTATGAATGCATTATATTCTGCATTATTATAATTTATTTGTGAGTTATGAACTTTTTAAAAAAACACGTTTTTGATAATAACAAAAGAACAATGATAACTATATTTTTTTTTTTATCTTAAAAAATATGAATTACGAAATATAAAAAAAAACACGGTTTTGTTAATAACAAAACAACCGTGATAGCTATTTGTTTTATTATAAAATATAGATATTTTACTTCTATTTCAAATGATAACTTTATTTATCAGCTCAAAATTTATATAAATTTGATATAAATAAATAATAAATAAGTAAATAAATTTAAAAATTAACAATTTTTAATATTCATAAATGAATTTAATTATAATTATGCAATAGATTTTTTTAAAAATTATAAATTTTGTTATTAAAAATTAATTAAAGGAATCAAGAAATTACGGTTGAGGAAGCTACGGGCCAATGAATTGGCAGCGGTTTTTTTTAAATGTCAAGCGTAATTTGAAAAAAAGCATGTATAGTACGGAAGACCCATGTTTTTGACTCAATGATACCGATATTGACGGCAAAAATGATTTTCTTGAACTTCTTTCTTGATTTTCTTGAACTCTCGAATAAAAACGCGATTCTTTGTATAGAGCAAAAAAAGCGTAGGAAATTTCAATTTCGTTCACGAAAATCATTTCTTTGACGTTACCATTGGTGTTATTGAGTCGAAAATTTGGGCTTCCTAACTATGCCTGCTTTCTTTGAAATTACAATTGACATTTAAAAACTTAATAGTAAAAACAATGAAATATTTATTTGTTCTAAAAAAAAATGATTGCATTCAATCAAAAATATATTACTGTCGAATAAAAACGCGTTCCTTTGAAAAGAGCAAATAAGAAGTAAGAAATTTCTATTTTGTTCAAGAAAATCATTTCTTTGCCGTTAATTTCTTTGCCGGTATCATTGGGCCAAAAACATTGACCTTTCTTACTATGCATGCTTTCTTTGAAATCGCAATTGACATGTAAAAACTTAATAGTAAAAACAATGAAATATTTATTTGTTCGAAAAAAATTAATTAATTCGATCAAAAATATATTACTGTCGAATAAAAACGCTTTCCTTTGAAAAGGGCAAATAAGAAGTAAGAAATTTCAATTTTGTTCAAAAAAATCATTTCTTTGCCGTTAATACCGGTATCATTGGGTCAAAAACATTGACATTTCTTACTATGCATGCTTTCTTTGAAATCGCAATTGATATTTAAAAACTTTGTAGGAAAAACAATGAAATATTTATTTGTTGGAAAAAAATTATTGCATTCAATCAAAAATATATTACTTTCGAATAAAAACGCGTTTCTTTGAATAGAGCAAATACAGCGTAATAAATTTCAATTTCGTTCATGAAAATCATTTCTTTGACGTTAACACGGGTGTCATTGGGTTGAAAAAATTGAGCTTCCTTACTACGCATGCTTTCTTTGAAATTACAATTAACATTTATAAACTTTGTAGGAAAAACAATGAAATATTTATTTGTTCGAAAAAAATTATTGCATTTAATCAAAAATATATTATTTTTGAATAAAAACGCGTTTCTTTGAATAGAGCAAATACAGCTTAAGAAATTTGAATTTCGTTCATGAAAATCATTTCTTTGACTTTAATACTGGTGTCATTCAGTCGAAAACTTTGGGCTTCCTTACTACGCATGCTTTCATTGAAATTACAATTGACATGTAAAAACTTAACAGTAAAAACAATGAAATATTTATTTGTTCGAAAAAAATGAATGCATTCGATCAAAAATATTTTACTGTCGAATAAAAACGCGTTGCTTTGATAATAGCAAATACAGAGTAAGAAATTTCAATTGTGTTCAAGAAAATCATTTCTTTGCCGTTAATACCGGTATCATTGAGCCAAAATCATTGACCTTTCATACTATGCATGCTTTCCTTGAAATCACGATAGACATTTAAAAACTTTGTAGTAAAAACAATGAAATATTTATTAGTTCGAAAAAAATTGTTACATTCAATCAAAAATATATTACTTCCGAATAAAAACGCGTTTTTTTTAATAGAGCAAATACACAAAAAGAAATTTCAATTTTGTTCATGAAAATCATTTTTTTGACGTTAATACTGGTGACATTGAATTGAAAATACTGGGCGTCCATACTATGCATGCTTTCTTTGAAATTATAATTGACATTTATAAACTTTATAGTAAAAAAAATGAAATATTTATTTTTTCGAAAAAAATGATTGCATTCGATCAAAAATATATTACTGTCGAATAAAAACGTGTTCCTTTGAACAAAGCAAATACAGCGTAATAAATTTCAATTTTGTTCAAGAAAAGCCTTTCTCTGCCGTTGATACCGGTATCGTTGGGCCTAAAACATTAACCTTTCTTACTATGCTTGCTTTCTTTGAAATTGCAATATACATTTAAAAACTTTGTAGGAAAAACAATGAAATATTTATTTGTTCGAAAAAAATGAATTCATTCGATCAAAAATATTTTACTGTCGAATAAAAACGCATTGCTTTGATAAGAGCAAATACAGAGTAAGAAATTTCAATTTTGTTCAAGAAAATCATTTCTTTGCCGTTAATACCAGTACCATTGGGCCAAAAACATTGACCTTTCATACTATGCATGCTTTCTTTGAAATTATAATTGACATTTAAAAACTTTATAGTAAAAACAATGAAATATTTATTTGTTCGGAAAAAATGATTGCATTCAATCAAAAATTTATTCTTTCGCATAATGATGCGTTTCTTTGAAGAGAGCAAATACAGCGTAATAAATTTCAATTTCGTTCATGAAAATCATTTCTTTGACGTTAACGCTGGTGTCATTGAGTCGAAAACATTGGGCTTCTTTACTATGCATGCTTTCTTTGAAATTACAATTAACATTTAAAAACTTTGTAGGAAAAACAATGAAATATTTATTTGTTCGAAAAAAATGAGTGCATTCGATCAAAAATATTTTACTGTCGAATAAAAACGCGTTGCTTTGATAAGAGCAAATACAGAGTAAGAAATTTCAATTTTGTTCAAGAAAATCATTTCTTTGCCGTTAATACCAGTATCATTGGGCCAAAAACATTGAGCTTTCATACTATGCATGCTCTCTTTGAAATTATAATTGACATTTAAAATCTTTATAGTAAAAACAATGAAATATTTATTTGTTCGGAAAAAATGATTGCATTCAATCAAAAATTTATTCTTTCGCATAATGATGCGTTTCTTTGAATAGAGCAAATACATCGTAATAAATTTCAATTTCGTTCATGAAAATCATTTCTTTGAAGTTAACACTGGTGTCATTGAGTCGAAAACATTGGGCTTCTTTACTATGCATGCTTTCTTTGAAATTACAATTGACATGTAAAAACTTAATAGTAAAAACAATGAAATATTTATTTGTTCGAAAAAAATGAATGCATTCGATCAATAATATTTTACTGTCAAATAAAAACGCGTTGCGTTGATAAGAGCAAATACAGAGTAAGAAATTTCAATGTTTTTCAAGAAAATCATTTCTTTGCCGTTAATACCGGTATCATTGGGCCAAAAACATTGACCTTTCTTACTATGCATGCTTTCTTTGAAATCGCAATTGACATTTCAAAACTTTGTAGGAAAAACAATGAAATATTTATTTGGTCCAAAAGTGATTGCATTCAATCAAAAATATATTACTCTCGAATAAAAACGCGTTTCTTTGCATAGAGCAAATACAGCGTAAGAAATTTCAATTTTGTTCATGAAAATCATTTCTTTGACGTTAATACTGGTATCATTGATATGAAAACATTGGATTTCCTTACTATGCATGCTTTATTTGAAATTATAATTGACATTTATAAACTTTATAGTAAAGAAAATGAAATGTTTATTTGTTCGAAAAAAATAATTGCATTCGATCAAAAATATATTGTTGTCGAATAAAAACGTGTTCCTTTGAAAAAAGCAATCACAGCGTAAGAAATTTCAATTTTGTTCATGAAAATCAGTTCTTTGACGTTAAGACCATGTGATACTCAAGTGTAAATCTCTGCGTTACCGATATGTTGGTAACATACTATAGATAGAGTAATAATTAAATTATTAATAATTTTTCGGCAAAAACGCTCTGTCAGGCGCTCGGGAATTCTTTGAAGACGTAGTGACCTAGTGACTCGTGACTATTCAGACTAGTGTAGTGTAAATAAGTGCAGTATTTAGTGCTGGCGAGATCGAATCCCTGCACCCTCTTCGTTGTTTTTTTAGTGTGCCGTGTGCGTGTATGCCCTAGCGCATGCGCTGCAGCTCGTTAGTCATCGTGCTCACTCCCCTGCTCCGGCTTGTTCTTTCCAAACATGTACCCGCAGCATCCTTCGGCGCCGGCGCGCCGCATGGCTGGCATCGACCAAAGCTCTAGTGCGCACGCGCTTCCAGGCTTAAGTACGACAACGGGAAACGATTTCTTCGGTGTTGAGGTTGCTGCTCTGCAGTTCAAAAAGACCTTCTACTGCTGTTCAAGAGATTGGCTTCGGCGGCGATGTTGGACTTCTCTCCTGCACTGTTAGCATACGAGGGCTGCCACTCTTAGAGGTTATGTTGTTCTCTGTGTTTACAGGTGAGATCAGTGCGACTATTATACTTTGTTTCTGCTGTTTTCTTATATTCTATTCTTCGCAGAACTGCTACGAGAGAGAGCTGCCATGTGGAAGTTGTGCATCTTTATTCTTCAGATCACTGCTGCTCCTTCCTCGAGATCTCAGCTGCTGCGCTGCTGATGTTTCTCGAGCCAGGAACAGCTCCCACTTTAGTTAAGTATAATACTGTCTGATTGAGGAGATCAGAAATTGCATACACAATCCCTCTGTATGTATTGCATTGTGTCTGGACATTCTGGTAAACTTTGAGAAAGGGTGAAGAGGTTATAGTCGAAAATGCACATGCGGCATTTCAACTTTTCGTTCCAAAGATCCCTTTCCATTCCCTACTAGTATCTTAAACTTTCCATACATAATGGAATACATGCTAAGGGACAGTTTATGAAGTTTCAGACCTACATAATTAGCAAGTCTGGAGGTATTGCAATTTTTGTGCTTTTTCAGGAAATTTTTAAGAAAGAAAAGTAATTTCCTCCAAACTGACTAATTTAGTAGATCTGAAACTCAATATACAATGCCTCAGCATGCATTGCATTGTGTGTGAACATTCTGGTAAACTTTGAGAAGGGGTGAGGAGGTTTTAGTCGAAAATGCACATGCGGCATTTCGACTTTTCGTTCCAAAGATCCTTTTCCATTACCTACAAGTATCTTAAACTCTCCATACATAAAGGAAAACATGCTCAGGGACAGTATATCAAGTTTGAGATCTACATAATCAGCAAGTCTGATGATATTGCAATTTTTGTGCTTTTTCAGGAAATTTTTAAGAAAGAAAAGTAATTTCCTCTGAAATGGCTGATTTAGTAGATCTGAAACTCAATATACAATACCTCAGCATGCATTGCATTGTGTGTGAACATTCTGGTAAACTTTGAGAAAGGGTGAGGAGGTTTTAGTCGAAAATGCACATGCGGCATTTCGACTTTTCGTTCCAAAGATCCCTTTCCATTTCCTACTAGTATCTTAAACTTTCAATACATAATGAAATACATGCTAAGGGACAGTTTATGAAGTTTCAGACCTACATAATTAGCAAGTCTGGAGATATTGCAATTTTTGTGCTTTTTCAGGAAATTTTCATGAAAGAAAAGTAATTTTCTCCAAACTGGCTGATGTAGTAGATCTGAAACTCAATATACAATGCCTCAGCATGCATTGCATTTTGTGTGAACATTCTGGTAAACTTTGAGAAAGGGTGAGGAGGTTTTAGTCGAAAATGCACATGCGGCATTTCGACTTTTCGTTCGAAACATCCCTTTCCATTCTCAACAAATATCTTACACTTTACACACACTATGTTATACATGCTGAGGGATTATATATCAAGTTTCAGATCTAAATAATCAGCCAGTATGGAGATACAGCATTTTCTGTGTTTTTCAAGAAATTTTCAAGAAAAAAAGATATTTCCTCCATACCGTCTGATTGAGGAGATCTGAAATTGCATACACAATTCCTCTGTATTTATTGCATTGTGTCTGGACATTCTGGTAAACTTTGAGCAAGGGTGAGGAGGTCTTAGTTGGAAATGCACATGCGCTTTTTCCCCCTCAATCCCTCTGTATGTATTGCATTGTGTGTGGACATTCCAATAGTATAGCCAAACCTAGCCTTCAACTTCTTTTTAATAGTATAGCCAAATCTAGTCTCCAACTTTTTATCGGTCTACTCATTTGTTCCTGGCAGTTCGATACTGTTCTCCCCGTCCCCACTGCTTAATACATTATTAATATATTTAGCTTTGCCCTAGTCGAAGAGCTCCTGCAGAAGACAACACGTCTTCATACAATTCTACCCTCCTCCAGGGCAGCCAACGCAACTACCACTTCTCAAGGACATTATGTAGGAGATGATAGTGTGGAAGTGACGGCGGAGGTCTAATTGAATGTAGTCAGCGCTCCCGCGACAGACTCGATTAAGTACTTCACTTCGGATTTGGTCTTTATCCTGTAGTATAGGTGAATCTAGCCTCCAATTTTCCATCTGTCTACTCCTCTGTACCTGGCAGTTCGATACTGCTGTCCTCGTCCCCACTACTTAATACATTATTAACATTTGTTTTTGCCCTCGGCGAAGAGCTCCTGCAGAAGACAACCCGTCTTCACATATCATTCTAGCCTCCTCGAGGGCAGCCAACGCAACTACCACTTCTCAAGGACATTATATAGGCGAAGGTATTGTAGAAGTGATGGCGGAGGTCTAATTGAATCTAGACCGCGCTCATGCGACGGACTCGAGTAAGTACTTCACTTCGGATTTGGTGTTTCTCCTGAAGTATAGGTGAACCTAGCCTCCAATTTTCCATTTGTCTACTCCTCTGTTCCTGGCAGTTCGATACTGCTCCCCCCGTCCCCACTGATTAATACATTATTAATATATTTTGCTTTTCCCTAGGCGAAGAGCTCCTGCAGAAGACAACACGTCTTCATATACAATTATACTCTCCTCGAGGGCCACAATCGAATCTACCACATCCCGAGGATCACCTGGGCGAACCCGACGGAGAAGTGAAAGCGAAGGTGTATTTGAAGGTAGTCCGCTTTACCGCGACATACTAGAGTATCTCGGTATTTAGCGCATCCCTGACTTGTAGGTACAATATAATCGGACTTATACCTCCTCAAAAAATAAAAAGTCGGCGGGTGTAGCAGTGTTTCACACTATGAAACAACTTCTCATTTATGCAGGTCTCTATCTTAAGGAGTGCCTTTGTAATCACGCGGGGCGATGCCCTGAATATCATAATTAACTGAGTCTAGAAGAAATTGGCTAACCTGCATCTCTATTTTCTTTACAAAAATTCGTAGTCTTTAGAGCATTTTTAACTTGATGGTTAGAATATTTTTATACCATAATGTTCGAAACCACGGAGCCTACCACTTACGATAAGGATAATTTTTATCATTTTTCAATTCACCTATCTGCATCAGACTCTCATTTGTAGTATTATCCATAGAAGTATTGACAGAATTAGTATAGAACATATTCAATTGCTTGAAAAGTTTGAAAGTAAACTTAAAAAGCTTTGTTTTCTATATGTTTTTTGTATTTAATCTTGAAATCGTCGATCAGCAGAAACTTTCTACACAAAAAGCCTTCAAATGCTCTTTACAAAAATGCCGCGCACATGGGTTTCGGAGAAATCGGGCAGAATATTGTTAAAGCGTCTAGAAATTGTTAATTATGATATAATTCATTGATTGCGTCCATCCTGATTTGGAAAGGGTGGTAAGCCGAAACTTCCGCTATCAAAATCCCTTCACAGGCTCTTTACAAAAAATGTCGCGTACTCGCATTTTCGCCAAATATTGCGAAATTACGTGGTTTCAAGTATTATTAAATCGTAATTATTAGTTAGTTCAATGCAAATTGTGTTATTAGTTTATATTTAATGTTTAAATCGTCCATCGGTAGAAACTTTCTACACCAAAAGCCTTCAGATGCTCTTTACAAAATGTGTCGTGGACACGGATTTCGTTGAAATGCGGCAAAAGAATATTGTTAAAGCGTCTAGAAATTGTTAATTATGATGCAATTCATTGATTACGTCAATCTTTATTTAGATATGGGTAGTTAGCCGAAAGTCCCGGTATCAAAAACCCTTCACATGCTCTTTACAAAATGTGTTGCGGACACGGATTTCGTTGAAATGCGGCAAAAGAATATTGTTAAAGCGTCTAGAAGTTGTTAATTATGATAGAATTCATTGATTACGTCCATCTAGATTAGGAAATGAGTGGTCAGTTAAAAGTCCCGCTATCAAAAACCCTTCACATGCTCTTTACAAAAAATGTCGCACGCACTGTTTTCGTTGAAATGCGGCAAAAGAATATTGTTAAAGTGTCTAGAAATTGTTAATTATGATGCAATTCATTGACTACGTCAATCTTGATTTGGATATGGGTAGTTAGCCGAAAGTCCCGGTATCAAAAATCCTTCACAGGCTCATTACAAAAAATGTCGCGCGCACGGGTTTCGTTGAAATGCGGCAAAAGAATATTGTTAAAGCGTCTAGAAATTGTTAATTTTGATGCAATTCATTGATTACGTCAATCTTGATTTGGATATGGGTAGCTAGCCGAAAGTCCGGCTATCAAAAACCCTTCACATGCTCTTTACAAAAAATGTCGCGCGTACGGGTTTCGGAGAAATCTTGCATGAGAATATTGTTAAGGCGTCTAGAAATTGTTAATTATGATAGAATTCATTGATTACGTCCATCTTTATTTGGGAATGGGTTGTTAGTCAAAAGTCCCGCTATCAAAAAGCCTTCACATTCTCTTTACAAAAAATGTCACGCACAGGGGTTTTGGAAAAATGCGGCAAAAGAATATTGTTAAAGCATCTAGAAATTGTTAATTATGATACAATTCATTGATTACGTTCATCTAGATTAGGGAATGGGTGGTTAGCCAAAAGTCTTGCTATCGAAAAACCTTCACACGCTCTTTACAAAAAATGTCGCGCCCAGGGGTTTTGGAGAAATGCGGCAAAAGAATATTGTTAAAGCATCTAGAAATTGTTAATTATGATACAATTCATTGATTACGTTCATCTAGATTAGGGAATGGGTGGTTAGCCAAAAGTCTTGCTATCGAAAAACCTTCACACGCTCTTTACAAAAAATGTCGCGCCCACGGATTTCGGAGAAATCTGGGAGAAGAATATTGTTAAAGTGTCTAGGAATTGTTAATTATGATAAAAGTTATTGATTACGTCCATCTTGATTTGGAAATGGGTTGCTAGCCAAAAGTGCGGCTATCAAAAACCCTTCACAGACTTTTTAGAAAAATTGGCGCGCGCTCGGACTTTCTCCGAATATTAAGAAATTAAATGGTTTCAGATATTATAAATTGGTAATGACAATTTAGTTACACGCGAATTCGCTCACTAGGTTATATTTAATCTTTAAATCGTCTATAAGCAGAAACTTTATGCTCAAAAAGATCCTTCATATGCTAATTACAAAAAATGTCGCGCTCTCGTATTTCAGATAAATTTAGAAGAATATTGTTTAAACGTCTAGAACTTGTTAATTATGATGCATTTTACAAACTGATTTTACTGATTACGTCCATCTTGACTTCGGAATGTGTTGTTAGACAAAAGTACCCCTATCAAAATCCTTTCACAGGCTCTTTACCAAAAATGTCGCACGACCGTATTTCCGCCAAATATTGCGAAATTACATTGTTTCAACTATGATAAATTCGGAATTATCAGTTACTTAAATGCAAATTTGTTTATTAGTTTATATTTAATGTTTAAATCGTCCATTGGCAGGAACTTTCTACACCAAAAGCCTTCACATGCTCTTTACAAAATGTGTCGCGCACACGGATTCCGTTGAAATGCGGCAAAAGAATATTGTTCAAGCGTCTAGAAATTATTAATTATGATAAAATTTATTGATTACGTCCATCTTGATTTGGGAATGGGTTGTTAACCAGAAGTGCGGCTATATGAAAATCTTTTCACAGACTTTTTACAAAAACTGTCGCGTGCGCGCGCTTCCGCCGAATATTAAGAAATTAAATGTTTTCAACTATCATAAATTGATAATTATTAGTTAGTTGAATGCAAATTTGGTTATTAGTTAGTATTTAATTTTTAAATCGTCCATCAGCAGAAACTTTCTCAACAAAAGGCTTAACATGCTCTTTACGAAATATGTCGCGTACACGGATTTCGGAGAAATTCACAAATTTTTTCACTATATTATATTGAGATTACTTTCAATATAGTTTCGCATTAAGTTTGTGAAGTACGGCTTTATAATCCGAGTGTTGCGTGGCCATTTTCCCATTATTGTGCGAAAAGTTTTATTTCATATACACATTTGCATTCGCAAAATGTCACATACCCGCAAGCTGATAGAGCGTGTAAAAAAGTAGCTGAGCGTACCGGAATGTTTTCACGCTCGCACACTTGGGTACTTTCTCCCTACTATTATTGAAATATTAATGAAATCAACAAAGTAATAATAAAATATTATTAATGCATTATTTTTCATGTTATTCATGTACATATGCAATAAAATGTAGTAGTTATAGCTTTGCTTGATTTTATTTAATACTGCTGATTACTTATTTTTCAAAATACAATTTAGAATAGTTTTAATAACTTTGTATGATAAGGTAAAATAATGCATGATGTATGTAGCTGTGATGAATATTTAGGCGTGTATGTGTGTAGTTTTATTATACGTAATTACGTAGTTAGAACTTGTGTTGTCCTTAACATCATTTAGTACTTCAAAGTACTAGGAAAACATTAAAAAAAAATTTTAAATCAAAAAGAAAAAAAACGAAAAAGAAAACCAAAATTAAAAAGGAAAAAATAATGAAATGAATAAAGAAACGAAAAAGAAAAGAAAATTAAAAAGAGGAAATAAAATGGAAACGAAAAAAGAAACTAATATAAAATAACATTATACTCGAGTGTTGATTATTGAAAATCACCTCAGAGCCAAAGATAAACATCAATTTAACAAGAAAATAACATTGTAAATGCATCTAAATATTTCGATGCATATCATTATGTTATATGATTAACAAGTATAGTTCACGACTACAACTTGCAATCTTAGTATCCTTTGACAAATTTGCATGTATTTTTATAATGAATAATAATAAGCAGTAACATGTGATTATTTAGTTAGTGTCTGCCCTGTTGTTGCTTACTTAATTTAGTGCAAACATTTATTGTAATATTTTACATGTATGTAAAGTATATTACTCTATTACTCTATCTACAGGATACATATATTTTTATTATGCATCATGAGATTCACTTTCTGATCGAGTGTATAATGCCAAAAATGAATGTCTGACCTTGTAAATGTTAATTATTCTCCGAAAAAAATACAGTAGCAATTTACAAAATCTACTATTAAATGTAGTTTCGTTATACTGCAACATAAATGTATAGAGTATAGTAATTATACTGTACAGTAGTATGTATATAATTATGTAGTTAGTGCATGTATTGTAGTTTATTTAACTTAATATTTTTATATACTAAAAATGGTAACATGCTAAATGCATTTTTCAAAATTGGTCTTTTATCATACGTAATATAAATGCGTATTCTAAAACTAACAAGTTGAGTAAAAAGAAAACAACATATTTATAGAACAATACATATACAAATTCTGAAAAGAATAACATATGCTTGGAATCGAAAAGTGCAGTTTAGTACGTGCATTTTTGAATTTTACTTTGTACTTTTAGACACTACAAAAATTTGATAATATCCTAAATGTAATTCTTAAAATTATACTTATATATTTATAATATAATGCATAATATAGTTAAACTTTACAATGTAATCATAAATTGTATAAGGCAGGAAATAATATCGTAAATGGATAACAAATTTTAAAAATTCGACAAATAATATTAGTCAGTTACATACCGACAATCAGGTTTTGTAATTATATTTATAATAACTTTTAAGCTGTTCATATACTTATGATTTAGTATAACAATTATATGACGAAACAAGAAAATAATAAATTAAAAAACTGTAAATACAAGAAATAAACAAGTAAAATTAGTAACGAAATACTACTTGTATAATAAAACTGATATGGATATTTTGTTTCATTCATGATGCGTATATGTGTTTGAAAATCCGAACGTTCACCGTGAACGAAAAAACTAAAATTTGCGATTTACATTATAACCGGATTAAAACCATAAAACAGGGTAGGAATGGACCAAAAACCGTGTGAAAACTAATTTTGCACTTCGCCACCCCCATAAACCACCCCAAAACCACCCTTACAGACAAGTCAATTTTCCCATAGCGACACAAACGAAAACTAAAATTCCCAGAGTCGCAATAACTTCGCTAGGAAAAATTTTGCGACTGGTACTTCAAGGAAAGATCCAACACGACCTAAAAAAAATTATGAACGAAATAGCTTTTCCGGAAAAGCCCCCACAGGGCGATATACTGTGTCTTAAACATGAAAAAAAATTCCCAGAGCCCCAATTACGTCGTCCGGAAAAATGTTTTGACGGTTTCTTGTAGACCAAGTCCCCACATGCTTAGAAAAAAATCATGAACGAAATAGCTTTTCCGGAAAAGCCCCCCCAGGTCGATATACAGTGTCGAAAACGGGAAAAAAAATTCTCAGAGCCGCAATTACGTCGTTCGGAAAAATGTTTCGACGGTTTCTTGTAGATAACGTTTCCAAATGCTTAGAAAAAAATTATGAACGAAATAGCTTTTCCGGAAAAGCCCCCCCAGGGCCATATACTGTGGCTTAAACATGAAAAAAAATTCCCAGATCCGCAATTAAGTCATTCGGAAAAATGTTTCGACGGTTTCTTGTAGATAACGTTTCCAAATGATTAGAAAAAAATTATGAACGAAATAGCTTTTCCGGAAAAGCCCCCCCCAGGGCGATATACTGTGGCTTAAACATGAAAAAAAGTTCCCAGATCCGCAATTAAGTCATTCGGAAAAATGTTTCGACGGTTTCCTGTAGATAACGTTTCCAGATGCTTAGCAAAAAATTATGAACGAAATAGCTTTTCCGGAAAAGCCCCCCAGCGCGATATACTGTGTCTTAAACATGAAAAAAAATTACCAGAGCCGCAATTAAGTCGTTCGGAAAAATGTTTCGACGGTTTCTTGTAGACCAAGTCCCCACATGCTTAGAAAAAAATCATGAACTAAATAGCTTTTCCGGAAAAGACCCCCCAAGACAATATACTGTATCTTAAACACGAAAAAAAATTCCCAGAGCCGCAATGACGTCGCTCGGAAAAATGTTTTGACGGATTCTTGTAGACCAAGTCCCCACATGCTTAGAAAAAAAACATGAACGAGATAGCTTTTCCGGAAAAGCCCCCCAGGGCGATATACAGTGTTGAAAACGGGAAAAAAAATTCCCAGAGCCGCAATTACGTCGTTCGGAAAAATGTTTCGACGGTTTCTTGTAGATAACGTTTCCAAATGCTTAGAAAAAAATTATGAACGAAATAGCTTTTCCGGAAAAGCCCCCCCAGGGCGATATACTGTGGCTTAAACATGAAAAAAAATTCCCAGATCCGCAATTAAGTCATTCGGAAAAATGTTTCGACGGTTTCTTGTAGATAACGTTTCCAAATGATTAGAAAAAAATTATGAACGAAATAGCTTTTCCGGAAAAGCCCCCCCCAGGGCGATATACTGTGGCTTAAACATGAAAAAAAGTTCCCAGATCCGCAATTAAGTCATTCGGAAAAATGTTTCGACGGTTTCCTGTAGATAACGTTTCCAGATGCTTAGCAAAAAATTATGAACGAAATAGCTTTTCCGGAAAAGCCCCCCATCGCGATATACTGTGTCTTAAACATGAAAAAAAATTACCAGAGCCGCAATTAAGTCGTTCGAAAAAATGTTGCGACGGTTTCTTGTAGACCAAGTCCCCACATGCTTAGAAAAAAATCATGAACTAAATAGCTTTTCCGGAAAAGCCCCACCAAGACAATATACTGTGTCTTAAACACAAAAAAAAATTCCCAGAGCCGCAATGACGTCGCTCGCAAAAATGTTTCTACGGTTTCTTGTAGATACAGTTCCCAAATGCTTAGCAAAAATTATGAACGAAATAGCTTTTCCGGAAAAGCCCCCCCAGGGCGATATACTGTGTCTTAAACATGAAAAAAAATTCCCTGAACCGCAATTAAGTCGTTCGGAAAAATGTTAAGACAGTTTCTTGTAGAACAAGACCCCACATGCTTAGAAAAAAATCATGAACGAAATAGCTTTTCCGGAGAAGCCCCCCCAAGGCGATATACTGTGTCTTACACGAAAAAAAATTCCCAGAGCCGCAATTACGTCGTTCGGAAAAATGTTTGGATGGTTTCTTGTAGATCAAGTCCTCAAATACTTAGAAAAAAATTATGAACGAAATAGCTTTTCCGGAAAAGCCCCCCCCCAGGGCGATATACTGTGGCTTAAACATAAAAAAAATTCCCAGAGCTGCAATTAAGTCGTTCGGAAAAATGTGAAGACGGTTTCTTGTAGGTCAAGTTTCCAAATGCTTAGAAAAAAATTATGAACGAAATAGCTTTTCCCCCCCCCCCCCCCCAAGGGCGATATACAGTGGCAAAAACGGGAAAAAAAATTCCCAGAGCCGCAATTACGTCGTTCGGAAAAATGTTTCGACGGTTTCTTGTAGATAACGTTTCCAAATGCTTAGAAAAAAATTATGAACGAAATAGCTTTTCCGGAAAAGCCCCCCCAGGGCGATATACTGTGGCTTAAACATGAAAAAAAATTCCCAGATCCGCAATTAAGTCATTCGGAAAAATGTTTCGACGGATTCCTGTAGATAACGTTTCCAGATGCTTAGAAAAAAATTATGAACGAAATAGCTTTTTCGGAAAAGCCCCCCAGCGCGATATACTGTGTCTTAAACATGAAAAAAAATTACCAGAGCCGCAATTAAGTCGTTCGGAAAAATGTTTCGACGGTTTCTTGTAGACCAAGTCCCCACATGCTTAGAAAAAAATCATGAACTAAATAGCTTTTCCGAAAAAGCCCCCCCAAGACAATATACTGTGTCTTAAACACGAAAAAAAATTCCCAGAGCCGCAATGACGTCGCTCGCAAAAATGTTTCTACGGTTTCTTGTAGATACAGTCCTCAAATGCTAAGAAAAAAATTATGAACGAAATAGCTTTTCCGGAAAAGCCCCCCGGGGCGATATACCGTGTCTTAAACATGAAAAAAAATTCCCAGATCCGCAGTTACGTCGTTCGGAAAAATGTTTTGACGGATTCTTGTAGACCAAGTTCCCACATGCTTAGAAAAAAAACATGAACGAGATAGCTTTTCCGGAAAAGCCCCCCAGGGCGATATACAGTGTTGAAAACGGGAAAAGAAATTCCCAGAGCCGCAATTATGTCGTTCGGAAAAATATTTCGACGGTTTCTTGTAGATATTGTTTCCAAATGCTTAGAAAAAAATTATGAACGAAGTAGCTTTTCCGGAAAAGCCCCCACAGAGCGATATACTGTGTCTTAAACATGAAAAAAAATTCCCAGAGCCGCAATTACGTCGTCCGGAAAAATGTTTTGACGGTTTCTTGTAGACCAAGTCCCCACATGCTTAGAAAAAAATCATGAACGAAACAGCTTTTCCGGAAAAGCCCCCCCAGGTCGATATACAGTGTCGAAAACGGGAAAAAAAATTCCCAGAGCAGCAATTACGTCGTTCGGAAAAATGTTTCGACGGTTTCTTGTAGATAACGTTTCCAAATGCTTAGAAAAAAGTTATGAACGAAATAGCTTTTCCGGAAAAGCCCCCCCAGGGCGATATACTGTGCCTTGAACACGAAAAAAAATTCCCAGAGCCGCAATTACGTCGTTCGGAAAAATGTTTGGATGGTTTCTTGTAGATCAAGTCCTCAAATGCTAAGAAAAAAATTATGAACGAAATAGCTTTTCCGGAAAAGCCCCCCAGGGCGATATACAGTGTTGAATACGGGACAAAAAATTCCCAGAGCCGAAATTACGTCGTTCGGAAAAATGTTTCGACGGTTTCTTGTAGATAACGTTTCCAAATGCTTAGAAAAAAATTATGAACGAAATAGCTTTTCCGGAAAAGCCCCCCCCCCCAGGGCGATATACTGTGGCTTAAACATGAAAAAAAATTCCCAGATCCGCAATTAAGTCATTCGGAAAAATGTTTTGACGGTTTCTTGTAGATAACGTTTCCAAATGCTTAGGAAAAAATTATGAACGAAATAGCTTTTCCGGAAAAGCCCCCCCCGGGGCGATATACTGTGGCTTAAACATGAAAAAAAGTTCCCAGATCCGCAATTAAGTCATTCGGAAAAATGTTTCGACGGTTTCCTGTAGATAACGTTTCCAGATGCTTAGCAAAAAATTCTGAACGAAATAGCTTTTCCGGAAAAGCCCCCCAGCGCGATATACTGTGTCTTAAACATGAAAAAAAATTACCAGAGCCGCAATGAAGTCGTTCGAAAAAATGTTGCGACGGTTTCTTGTAGGCCAAGTCCCCACATGCTTAGAACAAAATCATGAACTAAATAGCTTTTCCGGAAAAGCCCCCCCAAGACAATATACTGTGTCTTAAACACAAAAAAAAATTCCCAGAGCCGCAATGACGTCGCTCGCAAAAATGTTTCTACGGTTTCTTGTAGATACAGTCCCCAAATGCTTAGAAAAAAATTATGAACGAAATAGCTTTTCCGGAAAAGCCCCCCCAGGGCGATATACAGTGTCTTAAACATGAAAAAAAATTCCCAGAGCTGCAATTAAGTCGTTCGGAAAAATGTGAAGACGGTTTCTTATAGGTCAAGTTTCCAAATGCTTAGAAAAAAATTATGAACGAAATAGCTTTTCCGGACCCCCCCCCCCCCAGGGCGATATACAGTGTCAAAAACGGGAAAAAAAATTCCCAGAGCCGCAATTACGTCGTTCGGAAAAATGTTTGGATGGTTTCTTGTAGATCAAGTCCCCAAATGCTTAGAAAAAAATTATGAACGAAATAGCTTTTCCGGAAAAGCCCCCCCCAGGGCCATATACTGTGGCTTAAACATGAAAAAAAATTCCCAGATCCGCAATTAAGTCATTCGGAAAAATGTTTCGACGGTTTCTTGTAGATAACGTTTCCAAATGCTTAGAAAAAAATTATGAACGAAATAGCTTTTCCGGAAAAGCCCCCCTCATGGCGATATACTGTGGCTTAAACATGAAAAAAAGTTCCCAGATCCGCAATTAAGTCATTCGGAAAAATGTTTCGACGGTTTCCTGTAGATAACGTTTCCAGATGCTTAGCAAAAAATTATGAATGAAATAGCTTTTCCGGAAAAGCCCCCCAGCGCGATATACTGTGTCTTAAACATGAAAAAAAATTACCAGAGCCGCAATTAAGTCGTTCGAAAAAATGTTTCGACGGTTTCTTGTAGACCAAGTCCCCACATGCTTAGAAAAAAATCATGAACTAAATAGCTTTTCCGGAAAAGCCCCCCCAAGACAATATACTGTGTCTTAAACACGAAAAAAAATTCCCAGAGCCCCAATTAAGTCGTTCGAAAAAATGTTGCGACGGTTTCTTGTAGACCAAGTCCCCACATGCTTAGAAAAAAAATCATGAAATAAATAGCTTTTCCGGAAAATCCGCCCCAAGACAATATACTGTGTCTTAAACACGAAAAAGAATTCCCAGAGCCGCAATGACGTCGCTCGCAAAAATGTTTCTACGGTTTCTTGTAGATACAGTCCTCAAATGCTAAGAAAAAAATTATGAACGAAATAGCTTTTCCGGAAAAGCCCCCCGGGGCGATATACCGTGTCTTAAACATGAAAAAAAATTCCCAGATCCGCAGTTACGTCGTTCGGAAAAATGTTTTGACGGTTTCCTGTAGATAACGTTTCCAGATGCTTAGCAAAAAATTATGAACGAAATAGCTTTTCCGGAAAAGCCCCCCAGCGCGATATACTGTGTCTTAAACATGAAAAAAAATTACCAGAGCCGCAATTAAGTCGTTCGAAAAAATGTTGCGACGGTTTCTTGTAGACCAAGTCCCCACATGCTTAGAACAAAATCATGAACTAAATAGCTTTTCCGGAGAAGCCCCCCCAAGACAATATACTGTGTCTTAAACACAAAAAAAAATTCCCAGAGCCGCAATGACGTCGCTCGCAAAAATGTTTCTACGGTTTCTTGTAGATACAGTCCCCAAATGCTTAGAAAAAAATTATGAACGAAATAGCTTTTCCGGAAAAGCCCCCCCAGGGCGATATACAGTGTCTTAAACATGAAAAAAAATTCCCAGAGCTGCAATTAAGTCGTTCGGAAAAATGTGAAGACGGTTTCTTGTAGGTCAAGTTTCCAAATGCTTAGAAAAAAATTATGAACGAAATAGCTTTTCGAAAAAGCCCCCCCCCAGGGCGATATACTGTGGCTTAAACATGAAAAAAAATTCCCAGATCCGCAATTAAGTCATTCGGAAAAATGTTTCGACGGATTCCTGTAGATAACGTTTCCAGATGCTTAGAAAAAAATTGTGAACGAAATAGCTTTTCCGGAAAAGCCCCCTCAGGGCGATATACTGTGTCTTAAACATGAAAAAAAATTCCCAGAGCCGCAATTACGTCGTTCGGAAAAATGTTTGGATGGTTTCTTGTAGATCAAGTCCCCAAATGCTTAGAACAAAATCATGAACTAAATAGCTTTTCCGGAAAAGCCCCCCCCCCCCCCCTAGGGCGATATACTGTGGCTTAAACATGAAAAAAAAATCCCAGATCCGCAATTAAGTCATTCGGAAAAATGTTTCGACGGTTTCCTGTAGATAACGTTTCCAGATGCTTAGAAAAAAATTATGAACGAAATAGCTTTTCCGGAAAAGCCCCCCAGCGCGATATACTGTGTCTTAAACATGAAAATAAATTACCAGAGCCACAATTAAGTCGTTCGGAAAAATGTTTCGACGGTTTCTTGTAGACCAAGTCCCCACATGCTTAGAAAAAAATCATGAACTAAATAGCTTTTCCGGAAAAGCCCCCCCAAGACAATATACTGTGTCTTAAACACGACAAAAAATTCCCAGAGCCGCAATGACGTCGCTCGCAAAAATGTTTCTACGGTTTCTTGTAGATACAGTCCCCAAATGCTTAGAAAAAAATTATGAACGAAATAGCTTTTCCGGAAAAGCCCCCCCAGGGCGATACACTGTGTCTTAAACATGAAAAAAAATTCCCTGATCCGCAATTAAGTCGTTCGGAAAAATGTTAAGACAGTTTCTTGTAGAACAAGACCCCTCATGCTTAGAAAAAAATCATGAACGAAATAGCTTTTCCGGAAAAGCCCCCTCAAGGCGATATAGGGTGTCTTAAACATGAAAAAAAATTCCCAGAGCTGCAATTAAGTCGTTCGGAAAAATGTGAAGACGGTTTCTTGTAGGTCAAGTTTCCAAATGCTTAGAAAAGAATTATGAACGAAATAGCTTTTCCGGAACCCCCCCCCCCCAAGGGCGATATACAGTGTCAAAAACGGGAAAAAAAATTCCCAGAGCCGCAATTACGTCGTTCGAAAAATGTTTGGATGGTTTCTTGTAGATCAAGTCCCCAAATGCTTAGAAAAAAATTATGAACGAAATAGCTTTTCCGGAAAAGCCCCCCCAAACAATATACTGTGTCTTAAACACGAAAAAAAATTCCCAGAGCCGCAATGACGTCGCTCGCAAAAATGTTTCTACGGTTTCTTGTAGATACAGTCCCCAAATGCTTAGAAAAAATTATGTACGAAATCGCTTTTCCGGAAAATCCCCCCCAGGGTGATGTACTGTGTCTTAAACACACTTTTGAATCTCTGAATAACATGTATTTTATTGAGAACGTTGAGATGAACTATCCCAATGAGATATCGCAAGAAAGGAAATACTGTATATCGGTTTTTAACCTCAAAGTCTCTACCAGCTGTAGTAGGTACAAAGTGGCTCGGCCAGCACAGCTTGTGAGATTCGGCTGGGCCCCAATATACGAGTTCCGCTAGAAACCAGCCAGCGAGCCCCGAGTAGATAAGCTAGGCCGGTTCTGCCCCCCCCCCCCACCACTCGGCCACCGGCCGACCTGTGTAGCGTTCTGATAGGTTGAGACGGGGAGGTGAGGCTCCACCCACTTTCGAGAAGCTTCTACCCTTCTATTTGTAATGACGTCATCGAATAAAAATTGTTAGTATTTTATTGTCACATTTTTGTATAACGGTCAAATGTTTATTTACGAGCGACTCCCGACGGCGGGCGGCGGGCGGGCGGCGGCGGCGGCGGCGGCGCGCGCGCGGGGCCTAGCACCTTACCGCGGGGATGAGCTGAATCGACGCGGTGACAAGCTGGACGACCGAGGGGATGAGCATATTACCGCGGTGGCTAGCTGATTTCCGCGGGCATTAGCATACGCCGCGTGTAAGTATATTTACCGCGTTGATGAGCTGACTTTCGCGGGCATTAGGCTATCGTCGCTGGTAAGATATTTACCGCGCTCATCGTGTGATGCCGCGTGCGCATCGGTCGCGCGGACAAGCTTATACGTCGCATGCTATAAGCGAATACTTCGCGCTAGCAATTTTATTCGATGATTTCCAAAGATCTATGGGTAAAAAAATTAAAACAGTAATATATGATATTCATGAAGTTTATTAAACATAATTTTTTACAAGTGTTGTATAAGTTTTCATATTATATTAGCATTAAAGTATACATTAAATACAATCTCTTCTTAAAGTTGGCTCCAAAATCTCTAGACTAATTTCTTAATATCCCCACTTATGGGATTATATTCGATAATACGGTCGTGTAAAATCAAGCAGTAGGCTGATGTATGTGCTGGATAATTTTCTTTAGCTTCAAATTCAAGACGAACATCAACTGGGGCCTGCTTCAGCGACTCGTTCTGTTTTGAGCAGTCAATGACAACTAAAGGAGCATTCTGTATATAGTCTCCTTTCTTGAGCATAGGTTCAATTTCTTTTCCGTAATACGCATTTTGAAAGTTAATATACATATCGTATAATAAAGCATATTGATTTTGATCAATATTTAGATTGAGATTTCCGTAAGGATAGTATTGAGAATTGAGAAATAGTTTCACATTACTTATTTTGCAATGGTCAAAACGACTAGCGTTAGCGCCATTTTGACCTTTACGATTGGTCTGAAAGCCTAAAATGACGAATCGTGGTTATATATATATATATAGTATATATAGTATATATAGTATATATATAGTATATATAGTATACATAGTATATATATAGTATATATATAGTATATATATAGTATATATAGTATATATAGTATATATAGTATATATAGCATATATATAGTATATATAGTATATATATAGTATATATAGTATATATAGTATATATAGTATATATAGTATATATATAGTATATATAGTATATATATAGTATATATATAGTATATATAGTATATATATAGTATATATATACTATATATATATACTATATATATATATATATATATACTATATATATACTATATATACTATATATATATACTATATATACTATATATATACTATATATACTATATATATACTATATATATATATATATACTATATATACTATATATATACTATATATACTATATTTATACTATATATATACTATATATACTATATATACTATATATATACTATATATATATATATATATATATATATATATATATATATATATATATATATATATATTAATTATCCAGACGTCTACCTTGTGGAGAAGGTGCTTAAGAAGCGAGGAAATCAGATTTATGTTAAATGGTTAGGATTTGACAATTCACACAATAGTTGGATAAGCAAATCAGATGTGTAAAGAGTAAATAAATATATAAATGCCAAAAAAAAAATGATAGTTTTTCTTTATTTATTGCCCAATATTTTATTATTATTATTATTATTATTTATATATAATAGAGAGAGAGAGAGAGAGAGAGAGAGAGAGAGAGAGAGAGAGAGAGAGAGAGACAGAGAGAGAGAGAGAGAGAGAGAGAGAGACAGACAGAGAGAGAGAGAGAGCGAGAGAGAAAGAGAGAGAGAGAGAGAGTACGCGTTGATAAGTTTTGTACAAAAGAGAGAAACACGATCAGCGCGTAAATATCGATAACTATTCCAAGAAAGTCATGGATAGACTTGCAAGCAACTCGTTTCATCGTGTTAGTCATACGTGAGCGTGTGTGAACAAAAATGAAACTCGACTATTATTATTTTTTCGAGGAAACAAAGAGGATTGGATAATTTACTGGGAGAGTGTGAGGTCGATAAATGATAAAAGTTGTTTTGGTAAAAAATTTTAATCGATCGATCAGATTATTTTGAAGAAAAAAAACTTACATAGTAAAAATACAAGTATG
Organism: Torymus aiolomorphi; assembly: GCA_036365515.1. NCBI lineage: Eukaryota > Metazoa > Arthropoda > Insecta > Hymenoptera > Torymidae > Torymus > Torymus aiolomorphi. The sequence goes on along the minus strand of CM070873.1, from coordinate 214,285,414 downwards.
AATACGCAAAAACTTACAAACTATGATTACATAAATTTTAAAGTAGCGCACACACACACACACACACACACACACACACACACACACACACACACACACACACACACACACACACACACACACACACATACACACATACATACATACAATCAATCTTCATCTATTTTATAATGCCCCCACGGCAGAGTATCTGTTTCATTTGGTATGAGATATCTCTTATTGTCATGTGGACTTAGAGCTAATTTTGTTTGTTTCACAGTACGCACTACATGAGCTTTAGACTGTATGATACACTGCTGTCTGTATTGTGTAGTTAAATTTAGTAAACACTGAAGATAGTCGTCGAAATTGATGGTTTTGCTGACAACTCCACTTTTTACACCTTTAGCTTTTTTCATGTAGTCTTGGCCATTGACGCGTATGCTATACATTTTACTACGTAGTCCAACGAATTCTGTCATAATACAACCATTGCACTCATCCTTCATTAATCCTACAACCTTCTTATTGGCTTGTGGAATTCCAAATACATTATTAGATGAATAGTCCGAAGTATCAAAATTTGCAATATCGCTCTTAATCACTTCATAAATATCATCAGTTCTTATTTCATATATTAAGCTGTCAGTGTCAGTATATAGCAGTTTACAACGATCCTCAAATTTCGTTTTCATATATTTGTAGTGAAAATCGTATACTAAAGTCTTTGATAAATCAAGTACACACAGTCCTACGTAGATTGGCTTGTTAATATACACTTCAGTTTTTGCTAACTCTACAATAACAAGATTTTCATCGATGATAGTACTGCTATGAAATTCTGGCTGTGCAATACGAGCTTCTGCTCCATATCGACCTTCCCATTTAGTTAGTAATTTAACATTAATTCTTTTTCGCACATTTTCCATCGTCTTTCCAAAAACAGCATTATTCATTAATTTGTAGAGATTTTTTTCAAAATCATTTTTAGCTGCTTGTCGCATTTTACTGTTTAGATCAATGTATTCTTTGAGCCAGGGTCTTTGATTAAATTTCAGTATTCTATGAACTTTTTTGAGTTTTAATTCATTTTCTAGAGCTTGCTTCAAATTGCGATAGTGTAGAATGTATCGAGATTTCTGCTCAACAGTTGTGAGAAGTTTAGCTTGTGAGGAGCCTGGTGGTTTCTTGTGCTCTGGACAAAATGGTAGATCTTTATGTGTATCGTGTAAATGTTCTGGATATTCCAAGTCCACTTCAAGTATGTAGCCAACTGGGGCATTATCCGGAATATTGAAATTTATTCGTTCTACATCATCAATCCATTCAAAACCACCATATGGTAGATATTGTTGCATAGCCCAGCCATAAAGATTATTTACATCAAAGTACATGAGATATTTGGACTCCTTATCTACTTCATAATCATTGCCCATGTATTTGTTATTGGCTCGAGCATAACGGTTGGAACATTGACTCACTCCACCTCGAATACCGCGTTCAATGAACATAACTTGATCAATATCTGTCAGTAATTCTAGCTGTATTTTCGTATACTTGAGCATAGCATCCCAAGTTAAGCCTGGTGTTGTGTAATAATGTGCTGGATCTAAGCCGTAAGCTTTCAGACAGCTGTCGCGAAAATTTTCAAATACTTCGACCAAAAGTAGAACATCTGTTTTTAAGTATAAATCTGAATATTGACCCAAATTCGATATGTTGAATGCTGCCCAAATATTTTTCGCATGCTCATAATCTTTATCTGATATTGGATTGTCATTTAATTTACTGTAGAATTCATCTTTTGATGGCAGCTCGGAAACATCTAGTTTTTCTTTTGAGTCCACATAATCATAAGGGAATACTCCTTTTCGCTTAAGTAATTCAAATTTTTCTTTAGTAAATGGTGCATATTCTGCATTTTGAGAGAAATCTTCCCACAAAAGATTAAGTTCTTCGAGATATGATGACAATTTGTCTAAGGATGCTGCCATGAATCGATAAGAATCTATGAATTTAAAGTTAATATCATTTCCCTCAATGCGCTTGGTGAATGAGATGAAGCGTTCCTTATTCACTGGTAAAAGATCTACTCGTCCAGGAATGCTATTGGCAATATCCTTTATGAGAAAATGTGAGTCATAGCCAGTTAAATTATGAAATACCACCGGAATACTGTGTGAATCTTTATACTGTAAATTGCAATCTTCGTGAGCAGCACCTCGATACCTAAAACGTAAGAAAAAAAGAACATAAGAAAAATGTAAAATTTTCGCTTGAAGCATATTTAATTTTCTTTTAATCATACCTTCCAGTCAGATGACAATGATCTCGTACACGCTTCTCTGCTAAAGGTTTTTTTTCGCAAATGTGGCATAATGATGTATTTCGAAATTCTTGTTCTTGTTTTAAATTTAATGTTTCCATTGGTACTATGAACTTGAAGATAGTCTCAAAATGTTCTGCTAGACTTTGCAGCTGCTCTGCAAACCATTTAGCAGGATCTTTTCCTCTATAGCTACTGTAGTGAGATAGAGAGTTATCATAACTACACTTTAAATAATATCCAATACTAAATGCTTCATGTTCTTGATAAGCATTTCCAATTTCCACAGCTTTTAGAAGGCACTCAAAATCTGCGTATATGATGAATGGCACTTTTTCTTTATAATTAAAATTTTTTAACTTTAAAATATTGTCTCTTGGTGTAGGCAAAGTTACTTTGTACTTGTTAATTTGCATACAATCTTGTTCATGCAAATTCAATTTAGAATCATTTCTGAAATAATGTAGACACCGATCACAAATAAACTGCTTATGACTCCGTTTTGAAAGTTGCGTCGATACTAAACGTGATAAATCTTTGATCCAAACATAGTGGAATATCGATGAATCATTTTCAATGTTTTCCTCCTCTTTACTTTCTTCATCATCTACGTAATAATTTTGTAGAAGAAGAAGGTTGATATGTGTTTCCTTCTTACATGATGTTATGTGAAGCGGCACAATTTTAAAATTTCCACTAGACATTTTTAAAATATAAACGTTAACCGAGATGTTATTTTGTTTTTCAAATTTCGGAATTTGTTTGGGGCTCACGAGAAATTGTATTCCATTAAAATTCAATTCATTCTCATAGACTTTATATGATGATACTCGGTCAGAGTGATGTACAGGGTGCAAAGCTGACAGTATTGCCCACTTGAAACATGCATCATCGAAATTCTGTACATTGATACATGCATGCTTCTTTTGTATTTGCGGGGTAAACTGATGTATGAGCCTCCTCGCATTGGATTATATTTATTGATGTGTACAGATAGATTAAGAATTTGTCGAAGTGTCCAGCCGGAATCTTTCTCCTGAAATTCTTCCATATCTTTTTCAATGCGCTGTTGAACATTCTCAGTAAACCATTGCTTTAAATCAGTTGTTCGTAAAATTGCCTCCGCCTTTGTATTAAAATACTTGATTTCTACTATCTCTTTGTCAGTTTTTATTATGATGTATTCAGCTGACAAGATAGTATACACTTTGAGAGCCTCTTCTTTTTTCAAAATATTTTTCATTTGAGATTGAAATAATGCTTGAGAGTCTTTCATAAATCTAGTAATATCTAAATTTTTTAAGTTGGTAATCGCTCCGGATTTAATACGATCATTGAAAGCAGACTCCACATTTTGCCATTTTACTCTGTCACTTCTTGTTTCACGCAAACCCGCACCACTCTTTAATAAACGCTTGAATCTGCCTTGAATGCCTTTGAGTAATCCAATTGTGGATATAAAACTTTGTTTTTCTGCAACAGTGTTTCCATTTTTAAGCGAAAGCCTCCTGAAGTTTCTTAGATTCTGGTTGCCTAGTTTAATCCACTTCGTAATTTCTTCAGGATTTACTTTTTTATAGGCTAAAAGCCCATATGCTTCTAGCATAATATTCACAAGTTTTTTACAGTCAAACGCTGACATAATAATCACTTTAAATTTCGTTGCACAATGAAAGAATTCCAGCTCCCTCGTTGTATTTATAAGGCTCGTATGACTAATTATGAATAGAATAACAAATTTTAAGAATTTATTGTAATCTTATGTCCTTTCGAGGTAGCAAATTTAACGAGAATAAACTAATAAAAATGCTGTGTGTATATTCTGATATTTGACTGTGGCAAGACACGACTGTTCTGCTCTCGTCTCCGAGCAACACTGAAATGCTCTCCGTCTTGCCTCCTTCTATGGGCCTATTATTTCGATGGTTTCCTGCATCAGCGCCCTCACTCTTATCGTTTTTATATGCAGTTAACCAAAACAATATTTCGATTTATCGCGGAAAATTCCATGAAATACTATTAAGTTTTGGACGCCGTTGACAGGAAACGGTTGAAATTTGATACCTTTTCGGTATGCCCTACGTCTCACTGTAAGATAAGAAACACCGATCGGCGATCGCACGCACGCCCGACAAACCACTCGTCAAGTGCATATGCGAGTGCGTGTTGAATGTTTTACAAGGGATCGTAAAATTGAGCGATACCGACAAGAGGCGTTTGCGCAGACATACACTGGCTTCGAAAGTTGAGTTGTGTCGGGCGCGTGGGAAACGCTCATGGGCGCACAAAGAAACGCTCGATTGTTCAGAGTGGAGGCTCGTTTTTACCACTCTTGCTGACTCCGATACTCGGAACGCTTATTTCAAAAATATTTGAATCGGGCAGCGGCGAGGCACGATAAGATAGAGCGCATGCGTAAGACGATACTCGTACCAGAAGGCACGTTTCAAACAGCACAGCACGCGATGCTGTGTAGCATCTCGTCGAAGTTTGCGTCAGCGTCCACCCCGTGAGCACATTTTCTTCGAAACATTACTGAGATTCAAAATACACGTCTTATTAAAAAGGGTGGGCATCGAAAAGAATAGCGGCACTATACACGTACTCCAGATGTGTAAAGGAACGACGATTCGTCAAACGTGCACGCGCACATACGTGCATGGGTCAACGTTGTAAAATACGTCCCTATTGACGCATGAAAGTCGAGAAGCACAATCGAGATAAAAACTATACATCATGTTTTGTGTCGGGCCAGCCGGGCTTACAGTTCAGCATGATATAGCCGAAATATACTTACTGAGTTAGAGTCACATCATACATGCAGGCCACTTCGAAAACTCTCTCGCCCTCGCTCTCTCTCGCTCTCTCTCTCGCCCTCGCTCTCGCTCTCTCTCGCTCTCCGCCCTCGCTCTCTCGCTCTCTCTCTCTCGCCCTCGCTCTCGCTCTCTCTCGCTCTCCCGCCCTCGCTCTCACTCGCTTTCTCGCGGCAAATATCTTACCAGCGACGATAGACTAATGGCCACAAAATACTCATACCAGAAGGCACGTTTCAACCTGCACAACATGTGATGACGTCGCCCGTGTAGCGGTTGCTGGCAAGAGTGAAATACTTTTCGTCTTGCCTCCTTTGTATGGACCCACTTCATAATTGTTATATCTAAGGTTTCCATCGATGCCGTCACGCTTATCGTTTGTATATGCAGTTAACTAAAACAGTATTTCGATTTACCGGGTAAAATTCTATGAAATACTATTAAGTTTTGTGGGTCGTTGTCAGGAAACGATTGCAAGGAGAACGCAATTGAAATACTCTGGAGTTCTTAGAATTAATAGCGATAAGGCAACTACGAATATCGGAACAACAAAGAGATGCGATAGTTCAGCATGCTATAGCCGAAATACACTTACTGAGTTAGTCACATCAAAATGCAGGCCACCTCGAAAAATAAACGCGCGGTAAATATCTTACCAGCGACGATAGACTAATGCCCGCGAAAGTCAGCTCATCAATGCGGTAAATATACTTACACGCGGTGTATGCTAATGCCCGCGGAAATCAGCTAGCCACCGCGGTAATATGCTCATCCCCGCGGTCGTCCAGCTTGTCACCGCGTCGATTCAGCTCATCCCCGCGGTCGTCCAGCTTGTCACCGCGTCGATTCAGCTCATCCCCGCGGTAAGGTGCTAGGCCCCGCGCGCGCGCCGCCGCCGCCGCCGCCGCCCGCCCGCCGCCCGCCGTCGGGAGTCGCTCGTAAATAAACATTTGACCGTTATACAAAAATGTGACAATAAAATACTAACAATTTTTATTCGATGACGTCATTACAAATAGAAGGGTAGAAGCTTCTCGAAAGTGGGTGGAGCCTCACCTCCCCGTCTCAACCTATCAGAACGCTACACAGGTCGACCGGTGGCCGAGTGGTGGGGGGGGGGCAGAACCGGCCTAGCTTATCTACTGCCCCGATTTGTATACCTGTCCCTATTTGTGTGCTCTGTTATTTAAACGCGTCCGAGAACGCGTCATAGAAATAAGCTGATACGAAGACAGCATTGAAATAATTTTCTTTCGAAAATTAATCTATTTAGCTTTTATAAGATTTAAGTGTCAAATTTTTTTAGTCAGTACTAAGATTGCAATAATGCTTTAAAAAGTACAACATGTGATTTGGAAAGATTCATTACTTTTTCTTATTCGAAGTTGCTAATATTTTTTATAAGAAAAGATAATGTATAATAGTAATTTGAAGTATAAAAAGTAAAAAGTGGTTACATGTTATAAAACTACTTTCACACTTACACAATAACCATTTATAACAAATTTCAAGATATTTCTCGTATTTTAAATGACTTTGTCCAGTAATACCGCACGCAATCAGCATTTGTGCGTGCCGATAGAGCGTAAACATAACGTTTGTTAGGTTATACGAGGCTCAAAAGTGATTGTACAAACTACGTTTTTTCGTGTAGAAATATTTCATCACGTTATAGAAAAGAGTGTTATAACCTTCTTTTTATTATATTATACTTTTACTGGCATTAGATTTTGGAAGTAAATTCAAAATTAACGTCAAAAAGAAGAAAATTGCATAAGAAGCCGATGCAAAATATATCAATGAACTTCCAAATCGTAATACCGGTAAATTAATATATTTTTGTAATAAATATGTGAAACGCTAATATATTATCATAATTTGTATATTTATAGGTTTGATTATATTGAAAATGATATTTCTTATGATGATAAAGTACACTAATCGGGAGCACACAAACATGTACAAGCATATTAATTGGGGGCATACAATTGCGTTCATCGCCGTCTCTTGGGGCACACAAATGTAAGCAAAAATGATTTTTTTTACTTTTAATATAACTTTCGATAGAGTTGATATTTTGTAGAAAAAAATATTTCCGTATTTAGATTAAAATTAAACTATCAATATCTATTAATTTCACATTCGTGCATTGTTAAATGACTTCAACAAATCGCGACAAACCGGGAAGCTTCCTTAAACGCTAATCGGAACAACTAGCCTTTGCGCTTTTTTCAACTCTCTCATATAATCATATGCTGAGTCTCTTGGAAAAAAAAAAAACAAAGAACATATATCGATAGATTTTCCCCCTCTTTCCAGTGGTGCTATTGTTTATTCTCTGAAATGCTTTTATACGGTCAAAAACTTGAGTTGAAAGTTCTGGCCGATTTTTCTAAAAGAATACAATTTTTTTTTTAAATAAATTTTTTCATTCGAAAGTACAAGTTTTCGTCTTCGAAACCCAAAAATTTCAAGTTGGAGAAATGAAGGGTTCATAATAACATTTAAAAGACGGCGGCGAATCGCCGCGCGTGCTTTGTGCGCTACGCCGGAGCGTGCTGTTGCCGACGTATTTCACTATTTCGTTGTTTCGTACTTAATAAATATCATATAATAATTTAATAAATATCATATAATAATTTAATAAATATCATATAATAATTTAATAAATATCATATAATAATTTAATAAATATCATATAATAATTTAATAAATATCATATAATAATTTAATAAATATCATATAATAATTTAATAAATATCATATAATAATTTAATAAATATCATATAATAATTTAATAAATATCATATAATAATTTAATAAATATCATATAATAATTTAATCTTTTTTTATTATAAGTCAATACTTTGTGTTCCATCTTTTGCAATTTTTTGTTAATTTACTAATATCTTGTATCTGAATTTAATTGAATAGGTCTTGTCTCAAATTTAGATTTCTTTACTTTTGGATACGTGAGTATACTTCTAAAGTTTCCGACCCTGAGAATTGTTATAGTTCAAGCCTCTTGACGTGTGCTGACAGTTTAATAGAATTAAATAATAGAGTTACAGGTACTCTTTTTGCTGATTTTAACCTTTGTTTTAATTTTAATTCATCGTTTCTAATTCATCATTTGAAGACATCTTTTTTCTCTTTTATATAAACTTAAAACTCATACTTTTATTTTCAAACAGTGAAGTTCATATTTATAAACCTTGAGGGAGTACTCATCCAGAGAAGAATTTTTAAATTCTCTTTTAGGTTTCTTGGAAAAGTACGTCTTTTTTACCAAGAAGCGGCAAAATCATTTCACTGCAACACTAATCAGTGTAGTTTGGCAGCATTGGTCCTTTATTATAGAGAATTAAATTTTAAAACTTAAAAAAGCATGATACTTTTTTGAGACAATTTATCTCGTGCTGCCGTAGCAGTATATCTAAAAAATTATAATCAATTACGCCAATAAAAAACTCTCTTGATTTCGCCAAAAAAGGTATTTGTTTCACTGATGTAACTGGGCAATACTATAAAAACAAATACGACTTCCATAATCTTTTTCATCATTTTGAAGATTTTTCTGTTGAAGCAGAGCAGCGCTTTCACGCAACCGCGTGCGGAAAAATGCATGAGAATTAATTGTGCCGCTTCTTGATCAATAGGACGAACTTTTCCAAGAAACCCAGAGAAGTTAAAAATTTTCTTTTGAATAAAAACTCCCTCAAGGTTTGTGAATATGAAGATCACTATTTGAAAATAAAAGAATTAGTTTTAAGTTTATATAAAAGAGAAAAATGATGTATATGGTCAAAACTGAAACGAAGGCTAAAATCAGCAAAAAAAGTTCCTGTAACTCTATCATTTCATTTTATTAACCTTTAGACTGCCGACCTGACTCATATATGAGCCAGCTGTGATCTTGAAAACTCGTTTCGACATATTAGATATTTATATAAATAAATTTTACCTTTTAAAAATATTCATTTTTAACGTAAAAATGCCGGCAGCCTAAAGGTTAAACTGTTGCAATTCGCCGCCGTCTTTTTAATTTAATTATTTATGAACCCTTCATTTTTCCAACTTGAAATTTTGGGGTTTTGGAACTGAAGACTTGTACTTTCGAATGAAAAAAGTTCAAAAAAAAAAAACATGTTATTCTTTTAGAAAAATCGGTCCGACCTTTCAACTCAAGTTTTTGACCTAAAAAAGCATTACGGAGAATAAACAATAGCATAACTGGAAAGTGGAGGAAAACTGTATCAATATATGTTCACTGTTTTTTTCCGAGAGACTTATCATATGATTGCGAGCGAGTTGAACAGAGCGCATTTTACGCGAAAAAGGCTCGGCTCGCGCCCGCTGGCTGGTTTCTGGCGGACGCTTCGATATGCACTATAAGTGTACCGATCAGCACGAAGTGCCTCCCAGCTCGCGAGTCATCTGCGCCCGAATACGCGCTATGAGTGTCTGGTCGGCGCGGAGTGGGGGAATTGGGAGAAAGACGGGCTCGGCCAGCGCAGCACACGAAAGCTAGCTGCGCTCGAATATATACATACAAACAGCAAGCTGTCGGAGGGGACAGGGGAGCGGAGCCTGGGGCCGTATGCTGCGGCCTCGGCGGCAATGTTGTCATATGAGCGTGCGCGTGCTGACTGTCGCTTTGACACTCGGGAGCCGTTTTTCAGTTTCTAGCTATTCTACCTGGTCCAGGAGTTGGAAATTTTTTCGCTTCTGTCTCCCCATTTATGCAATTGGATAAAATAACCAGCGCTTTTTATAGAGTTTGATTCGTAGACCTTAGATTTCGAGGTTACAATTTAATAAAATTGCTTTTTAAAAACCTTGATTTTAATGCATTTCTTTAAACCAAAACTTAATTTAAACAAATGTAAACAATCTATTGCGATCAGAATAATTGTTTCTTCAAAATTCAGTCAATTATAAGATTTAAATGTTGCATTCGACATCTACGAAGAACCAGTATTCAAAGAGTTATAAATTTTTCAAATATTAATTTTCAGTATTTAAGAGATTTTTATTATAGTCAAAAAATTAAACATCGAGTAGAAATAATTTTTTACAGTTGCTTACCGTTTACCATCTAAAAAGAGATGTGCATAGTGAATATTACTTTGTATTATAAATAATTCACGTTAATATGCGAGTAAATCTCAGGAACTCTTAACTTATTGGGAATTCCAAAGTTTAAGCAGTCAAATGAACTAAAGCTCAAAATTTTTGCCCTTCAATAAAAAATAAAAAAACAATTATAAATAATGGTAAAGAATCAGCTGCGTACACAAAATTAAAAAAAGGTCGAAAAATCAGTCATTTTTTATGTTATTAATGTGCTTTGCCAATCGATATATTTATGTATATAGGAACAGGAACACACTTACGATCGTTGCACAATTTGTTTAGCTTTTCTGTGTGCCAAAATCTTTAATTTGAGCCCTGATACATCGATGTACTATGAAAATTAGCCCATATAAAAGATTTATTCACCATACTCTGTCCGAAAGTCCACTTTCGCTCCCGACTCAAAAACGCGAGTATGATATTTTGGCCAGGGTATGGTATGGTAATAGTATATCTACTATTCTCAAAATAATTTTCCTCTTATGTCTCGAAAAAAATGAAAAAAAAATTAGAGGTACGCTCATGGGTCAAGTTTTAATTGTTCTTTTAGCTTTCCTGAACATAAAAAGAAATATGTACAAGCTCAATTTAACGGTATTATTTTTTGGCGATACTTTCAAGTCAATTTTGGATTGAAAAAAAATTAAGGAAGAAAATGTCACCTTTTTTCTAAACGACGAAACTTGAAAAAGTGATTTAATTTTGAAGACACATCTACAGGAGAAAGTTTTTCTTGTTCTTTAAGCCTTTCTGAATGTGAAAAAAAATTATTTACAAGCCCGGTGATTGAATGGTATATTTTTTTGGCGCTACTTTTAAATCTAAAAATTAAGGAAAATTTGGTCTTTATTCTAAACTACAACTCTTATAAATACTGGCATCTGCGTATTTGATCTTTGAATAGATAAGAATCTACACTGAAATCATTACTTTAAAAGTTTCTGTTTTCTAAGAAATAATCGTTATTACAATTATATGTGAAAATATAAAATATCAATCTTCTTTCAAACATCACATCAGTTTTACGTATTTCTTATGATTGCTAAATAAAAAATTAAATGGAATGACTAATGTTCTTTATTGACTTAGTTATTTCAATTATAATATGCATTGAATTTGTTGTGTAATTATAAATAAATCGATTGGCAAAGCACATTAATAACATTAAAAATGACTGATTTTTCAACCTTTTTTTTAATTTTGTGTACGCAGCTGATTCTTTACCATTATTTATAATTGTTTTTTTATTTTTTATTTTTTATTGAAAGGCAACAATTTTGAGCTTAAACTTTAGAGTTCCTAATAAGTTAAGAGTTCCTGAGATTTACTCGCATATTAACGTGAATTATTTATAATACAAAGTAATATTCACTATGCACATCTCTTTTTAGATGGTAAACGGTAAGCAACTGTAAAAAATTATCTCTACTCGATGTTTAATTTTTTGACTGTAATAAAAAATCTCTTAAATACTGAAAATTAATATTTAAAAAATTTATAACTCTTTGAATACTGGTTCTTCGTAGATGTCAAATGCAACATTTAAATCTTATAATTGACTGAATTTTGAAGAAACAATTATTCTGATCGCAATAGATTGTTTATATTTGTTTAAATTAAGTTTTGGTTTAAAGAAATGCATTAAAATCAAGGTTTTTAAAAAGCAATTTTGTTAAATTGTAATCTCGAAATTTATGATCTATGAATCAAACTCTATAAAAAGCGATGGTTATTTTATCCAATTGCATAAATGGGGAGACAGAAGCGAAAAAATTTCCGACTCCGGGGCCAGGTAGAATCGCTAGAAACTGAAAAACGGCTCCCGAGTGTCAAAGCGACAGTCAGCACGCGCACGCTAATATGACAATATTGCCGTCGACCGCAGCACGCGGCCCCAGGCTCCGCTCCCCTGACCTCTCCGGCAACTTGCTGTTTGTATATATATATATATATATATATATATATATATATATATATATATATATATATATATATATATATATATATATATATATATATATATATGAGCGCAGCAAGCTCTCGCGTGCTGCGCTGGCCGAGCCCGTCTTTCTCCAAATTCCCCCACTCCGCACCGACCAGTACACTCATAGCGCATATTCAGGCGCAGACGGCTCGCGAGCTGCGAGGCACTACGTGCTGATTGGTACACTTATAAGGTAAAGTAGGTAGTAGTGGGACCGTTTTGACCATACCTTTTTATAATCTTTTCTATTGCCAAAACTAAGCACAATACATAAAAACTAATTACCTCAGCAGGTAGCTCGTGTCTCAAGGTTTATTTTAAGAAAAAAAGATGCTTTCTTCCGTTGTTGGTGTATTAAAAGAATCTCATTAGAAGAAAATAACTATCGAATAGTGTAGTGGGACACGGTAACTTATTTATAATCGGTAGTGGGACGCCTATTTGACGCAGTAGTGGGACAATACTTTTTAAACGTGTCCCACTACTACGATATGGGAATTAAGAGGTACCTATAGTTGGATAAAGTTTTCGCTATGCGTACAGCTCAAACATAACCTCAAAAAGTTTGAATCTTGTTATACATTAGTTTAAGAAGTAAATCAACACAATAGTGAAGTGACTACGTAGCTAACATCATAAAGAATACTAATGAAGTAATGCTTTTATCACATTAACCGTTCATCGTAGTTTTTTACTGCTATCCCACTTCTGGTCCCAAAATAGGTTTTGTCCCAGTACTGCCTCCTTTATCTTAGTGCATATCGAAGTGTCCGCCAGAAACCAGCCAGCGGGCGCGAGCTGAGCTTTTTTCGCGTAAAATGCGCTCTGTTCAACTCGCTCGTAATCATATTATGAGTCTCTCGGAAAAAACAATGAACATGTATCGATACCTTTTTTACCACTTTTTCCAGTAATGCTATTGTTTACTCTCCGAAATGCTTTTGTCAAAAACTTGACTTGAAAGTTCGGACTGGTTTTTCTAAAAGAATAACATGTTTATTTTGGTAATTAAATATTTCATTCGAAAGTACAAGTCTTCAGTTTCAAAACCCCAAAATTTCAAGTTTGAGAACTGAAGGGTCCATAAGTAATAAAATTTAAAAGACAGCGGCGCATCGCAACAGTTTAATAAGCTGAAATGATAGAGTTACAGAAATTTTTTTTCTGATTTTAACGTTTGTTTTAGTTTTAAGTCATCGTTTCTAATTTATCATTTGAAGACATTTTTTTCCTCTTTTATATAAACTTTAAAACTTATTCTTTTATTTTCAAACAGTGATCTTCTTATTTACAAACCTTGAGGAATTTCTTATCCAAGGGAAAATTTGTAACTTCTCTAGGTTTCTTGGAAAAGTTCGTCTCTATTGACCAAGAAACGGCACAATCAATTCTCATGCATTTTTGCGTACGCGGTTGCGTGAAAGCGCTGCTCTGCTTCAACAGAAAAATCTTCATAATGATGAAAAAGATTATGGAAGTCGTATTTGTTTTTATAGTATTACCCAGTTCCATCGGTGAAACAAATACCTTTTTTGGCGAAATCAAAAGAATTTTTTATTAGGGTAATTGATTATAATTTTTTAGATAAACTGCTACGGCAGCACGAGATTAATTGTCTGAAAAAGTATGATGCTTTTTTAAGTTTTAAAATTTAATTCTCTATAATAATGGACCAATGCTGCCAAACTACACTGATTAGTGTTGCAGTGAAATGATTGTGCCGCTTCTTGGTAAAAAAGACATACTTTTCCAAGAAACCTAAAAGAGAATTTAAAAATTCCTCTCTGGATGAGGACTCCCTTAAGGTTTGTAAATATGAAGTTCACTGTTTAAAAATAAAAGAATGAGTTTTAAGTTTATATAAAAGAGAAAAAATATGTCTTCAAATGATGAATTAGAAACGATGAATTAAAACTAAAACAAAGCAAAACGAGTTCCTGTAACTCATTTCATTCCTGTAACTCATCATTTATCCTGTAACTCATCATTTATCCTGTAACTCATCATTTCATTCTATTAAACTGTTAGCACACGATAAGAGGGTTGAACTATAACATTTCTCAGGATCAGAAATTTTAGAATTTAACAAAATTGCTTTTTAAAAACCTTGATTTTAATGCATTTCTTTAAACCAAAACATGAAATAGAAACAATCTATTGCAATCAGAATAATAGTTTCTTGAAAATTCAGGCAATTTTAAGATTAAAATGTTACATTCGACATCTACGAAGAACCAATATTCAAAGATTTATAAATATTTCAAATATTAATTTTCAGTATTTAAGAGATTTTTTATTATAGTCAAAAAATTAAACATCAAGTAGAAATTATTACAGTTGCCATTTACCATCTAAAAAGAGATGTGCATAGTTAATATTACTTTGTATTATAAATAATTCACATTAATATGCGAGTAAATCTCAGGAACTCTTAACTTATTGGGAACTCCAAAGTTTAAGCTCAAAATTTTTGTCTTTCAATAAAAAATAAAAAATAAAAAAACAATTATAAATAATGGTAAAGATTCAGCTGCGTACACAAAATTAAAAAAAGGTCGAAAAATCAGTCATTTTTTATGTTATTAATGTGCCTTGCCAATCGATTTATTTATAATTACACAACAAATTCAATGCATATTATAATTGAAATAACTAAGTCAATAAAGAACATTAGTCATTCCATTTAATTTTTTATTTAGCAATCATAAGAAATACGTAAAACTGATGTGATGTTTGAAAGAAGATTGATATTTTATATTTTCACATATAATTGTAATAACGATTATTTCTTAGAAAACAGAAACTTTTAAAGTAATGATTTCAGTGTAGATTCTTATCTATTCAAAGATCAAATAGGGTAAGTGCAGGTATTACTGCGATTTTTGGAGAACGGTGTACTTTAACTCAAAAACAAAATAACTTAAATACAATTAAAACAAAATCTTTCTTTTACAAATCGTTAAAAAGGTCTTAAAGATCTAATAAAAAAATAAACCAATCTTGAAAATATGTGTATATAAATTTAATATACAAAAATAAGCGGGTGCTATAACTGCTGGTATTGATTGTGAATTGAAGCTATTACTACGATACTATTACTGCGATTGAAGGTATTATTGCGCAGGTATTATTGCGATTGAAGGTATTATTGCGCAGGTATTATTGCGAGGCGCAATTAATTAATATATTTTAAATAGAAAGCAGCTGTCGGTTAATTAACAAACATATACGTACAATTAATTAACTTTATTCATATAATAATTTAATACAAATCTTATTCTAATAAAGCTTCATCAGACTTCTGAAAAATCACAATTATTTTTTGTACTTTGATTATCATCTAGATTTTAATACTGATCAACAATCGTTTCAATTTATATAACATAAAAATAATAATGATAATACATTATTTTTCCTTTTTTAATTGTTTTTGAAGATTTTCAATCTGTACTTTGATTGATTCTTCCTCCCTTTCCTTTGTTAAATCTATTTCGATTGCTTTATTTTTATTTTCTAAATCTTGGATTTTTTTTTTCTCTCAAAAGTTTTATTTTTTCATTCTCTAATCTCTTCTGTTGTTTGAGAAATTTTTCCTCTTTCTTTTTTTTTGAGAAGAAACTCTCTTGCTTCTTTTTCTTTAATCTATTTTCCTTTCTTAACGCAATTCCTTCTTGTTTCACTTTTTTTCGTTCTCATTTTCTTGTGCTTGCTTTTGCCAGTCTTTTCCAGATATAATACTTGACGTTTTAATGCGCTTAACACTATTCTTCTTTTTTTTAAAAACCGAGTCTATAGTTGGCCAGTTTAATAAATCTTTAATTGGCTTTGGTTTCTCCAATGAGCATGTATTGGCTACGTCTTGTAACACCAATTTTTGTTCATCAACTGTTCGTCTCATCGTAGACAGATCAAGAACCTTTTCCACTTGTTTATCATTAGTATCACTCGTACTTATTGCACATTCTTGACTTAAATTTACATTATCTTCTGCGTTCAAATTATGATAATTAACATAATTTTTTTTTCTGCTTCGTCCAGTGTAAATGAATCTACATTAGCACTTTTGACTATATCAGCAGTACTTAAATTTACTTCAACTTCTACTTCAGCCTTTTCATGTAAAATTTCAATCGGTAACGCCATTACGTCAAGGAATTCCTCTGACACAAGACTACACATGTTCACATCATAGCTCACCTGAAATCTCAAGGAAAGTTTTTGAAAAACAAAATAGGCAATAAAAAGTAATAAAACTCTTAAATTTATTTAAAATATATTTCAATTAAGAAGATTTTTTAGGTAATATTAAACTGTGGCTTAACTAAATCATAAAAATCTAATGTACATGATTATACTAATTTTCTTAAGAAATATAATTTTTATAATTCAATTATGACTTATAATATTATAAATTGTACATATGTATACAAATTTAAATAATAAATTTATTTACTTTATTACTATCAGTATTCGTAGACCCAGATGCTATGACTAATACATTTTCATATTGGTTGTTCGATAGTGGATCATTATTATGCGAAGTATCACAGTCATTTGCAGCAGGTATATTTTCCATTAATTCACCACCATAATAGTTATCGTTGAATAGATTATCATCATATGAGCTATTCTAGAAACACATATATATAAATTAATAAATAAACTAGTTAATATGTTATATGTCTGTGCACTAAATTTTGTATAATTCTACATGTACAAATAATTATACTAACCTCTAAAACTATATCATCAACTATTGGTGTGGAAGTATTTACTACTTGCGCTTGAGGGTGAGATAGGCTGTACCAAATGTTGAATAAATTTTTATCTGCCTCCAGACCTTTCCAAACTGGATCAGTATTCATTTTATATGAGTTTAGTTGAAAATCACTCAATAGACTTTCAATCACTTTCAATTTATTAACATTTTCAACACTGTTCTCCGTAACACCATTTGACAGTCTATTACTCTGATTTCTTTTTTCAATTGGTCGGAGAACTTTATTGCAGTCTATTGCATTCGCATCTAATGGGTAAAGTCCACATTTAGCAAATCCATTTTTAAGAGTCTTTTTAATATCCATTAAGTTGAGTGTATTTTGTAGGAGTGGTGCAAATTGATATTTTTGTATGCCAATAATTACAGAGTTTTGACAGTGTTCTTTGTAAGTTTTCTCCCACTGAAACTTTAAGGCTTTAAAAAAAGCAACATCCAAGGGCTGTAAAAGATGTGTGGAATTGGGATATAAAGCCACAAGTACAATATCATGACTCGAACAAAATTCACTCAGATTCAAAGTCATGTGAGAAGAGTGTCCGTCGAGGTAAAATAAAACTGGACGCTTTATTCCTTTGACTGTCAACCATGGTTCAAAGCAATTTGCCATATACTCAAAAAAGTTTTTGGCGGTCATCCATCCATTATCTGAAACTCCAAATTGAAAGTCTGGAGGAGCCATAGCTGCAGCATTGCTTGGCAGTGATTTTCCAGAGAAAAGTATAAAAGTTGGTGCAAGGTCTCCTGCAGCACTGCCTGTCACCAGGACAGTGATATTTTCCTTCTCGTTGTTGTCCACTACACTGTACACATTTTTGGATCCTTTTCCTGCTAGAACCACTGACGATCTTGGATTTAAAGGCATACCTGCATGTAAAAAATATGTATTACTACAAATTTATAAATATTTGAACTTATTTTGATGATAAATAAAGTACATACCAGTTTCATCAGAATTAAAAACTCTATCAGGCTCAATATCTAAAAGTTGCATATCACCAACGTAACTTGAAATCTCAGCAAACCATGCTCTTATACTTATTTCAGAAATGTTTGCACGGTTCATTGACACATTTTCAGATATTCGCTGTGCAATCTGTGGCTGTCTTCTCATGAATCCTTCAAACCAGTACCTTCCTGGTAAATTATTTTTAAAGGGAGTTTTCTTCTTGTGATTTTCACATATCTCTTTGACACTTTGGAGCAATTGCATTTTGCCCACAGGGAAACCTCGCCGACAGCATTCAATAACCCAAGAGGATATTTCTGCCTCTTCTATGGCAGATAAAACAGGCGATGGCCCAGGATTTTTGTTTGCATAAACCCCTTTATTTTTTGCTCTTAAGGTTGAATCCGGAACACCAAACTTTCTTGCAGCTTCGCTGATGGTACTTTTTTTCTCGTGAACTTCTTCCAAAGCCGCCAATACATTTTCTTTTTCATAGCACATGCGCCTTCTTTTTGATTGCTTAGAATCCTTTTTGGAGCTGTCTTTTCTTCTCTTACCCATCTTTGCAGACTTAGGATCGTCGGTTCGAGACGACGCGTGAACGCGTATGAACTTTACGTTTAGAGGTTAGGTATGTCTCCTTATCGACCGCAGTAATGCCAACATTCGCGTAAAATAATGCAGGTAATGCTGCGTCATTAAAAATTTACTTAAAATATTATAATAAATTAATTTCATGGTTGCTTTTGAAAAATACATGTAATTTTGCGTATAAAAATTACTCATAATATTTTTTTTGTTTTAATTGTGCAAAGAAATAGACATTTTCGTTTCAAGTATATGCGAAGATTTTCTACATTTTTTTTTAACGAATCGAGGTCTCGAAATTCAAATTCACATAAATAAGCAGAGCAAAAATTCTTAATTAGGTACATGTTAGTAATAATAAAGATAACATTTCAAATGAACATTACGAATTTTTTGGATCAGATGCGAATTGAAGTTTATTAAGTTATTACAGAAATAGAAATATCGCAATAATACCTGCGCCTCTGTAATACCTGCACTTACCCTACGCAGATGCCAGTATTTATAAGAGTTGTAGTTTAGAATAAAGACCAAATTTTCCTTAATTTTTAGATTTAAAAGTAGCGCCAAAAAAATATACCATCCAATCACCGGGCTTGTAAATAATTTTTTTTCACATTCAGAAAGGCTTAAAGAACAAGAAAAACTTTCTCCTGTAGATGTGTCTTCAAAATTAAATCACTTTTTCAAGTTTCATCGTTTAGAAAAAAGGTGACATTTTCTCCTGAATTTTTTTTCAATCCAAAATTGACTTGAAAGTATCGCCAAAAAATAATACCGTTAAATTGAACTTGTACATATTTCTTTTTATGTTCAGAAAAGCTAAAAGAACAATTAAAACTTGACCCATGAGCGTACCTCTAATTTTTTTTTCAATTTTTTCGAGACATAAGAGGAAAATAATTTTGAGAATAGTAGATATACTATTACCATACCATGCCCTGGCCAAAATATCATACTCGCGTTTTTGAGTCGGGAGCGAAAGTGGACTTTGGACAGGGCATGGTGAATAAATCTTTGATATGGGCTAATTTTCATAGTACATCGACGTATCAGGGCTCAAATTAAAGATTTTGGCACACACAAAAGCTAAACAAATTGTGCAACGATCGTAAGTGTGTTCCTGTTCCTATATACATAAATATATCGATTGGCAAAGCACATTAATAACATAAAAAATGACTGATTTTTCGACGTTTTTTTAATTTTGTGTACGCAGCTGATTCTTTACCATTATTTATAATTGTTTTTTTATTTTTTATTGAAGGGCAAAAATTTTGAGCTTTAGTTCATTTGACTGCTTAAACTTTGGAATTCCCAATAAGTTAAGAGTTCCTGAGATTTACTCGCATATTAACGTGAATTATTTATAATACAAAGTAATATTCACTATGCATATCTCTTTTTAGATGGTAAACGGTAAGCAACTGTAAAAAATTATTTCTACTCGATGTTTAATTTTTTGATTATAATAAAAATCTCTTAAATACTGAAAATTAATATTTGAAAAATTTATAACTCTTTGAATACTGGTTCTTCGTAGATGTCGAATGCAACATTTAAATCTTATAATTGACTGAATTTTGAAGAAACAATTATTCTGATCGCAATAGATTGTTTACATTTGTCTAAATTAAGTTTTGGTTTAAAGAAATGCATTAAAACCAAGGTTTTTAAAAAGCAATTTTATTAAATTGTAACCTCGAAATCTAAGGTCTACGAATCAAACTCTATAAAAAGCGATGGTTATTTTATCCAATTGCATAAATGCGGAGACAGAAGCGAAAAAATTTCCAACTCCTGGGCCCAGAGGCGGATCTACCAATGGGCACTCCGGGCACGGACCCCAGGGCCCCCACAAACGAGGGCCCCCACAGAATGAGAATTTTTATATCTACTTCTTTAATTTTTTTCAGGAAAACGTCCAAAAATTGCGAAAATGAGGAATAATACACTGAGAATTATACTTTTTATAAACCAAGATGTTAAAGTTTTCTATATTTGTTTCAAAAATAGGAAAAAAAAATTTGTCACCCAAAAAACCCAGCGTGCTTTGAGAATCGAACCTCGGAACTTCGGATTGATAAACAAACGCTTACTAACTGTGCCATCAACAACACTTACGTATCATGATCCGAATCGTCTATGCGAAACTACGCTCATGATTGAATAATTGATTTCTTTGTATTTTTCCACTTTTTTTTACCCGATGAGATTTATTGCATTGCCCTCTTTTCATTGGATTACAATAATTCATCATTCAAATGAATAAATAAATTAATGGATGTTGAATCAACTATTGAGATCTTATTATTTCCGTCAGTAATGAAAAAAAAGAACTTTATATATATAGAAAATTAAGTGAAAATTTATGAATTAAAATTATATTCTTACTCGTCAATAAATATAAGACAGGCCGAGAATAATTTTAGAAAGCTCTCCAGCTATATTTACACGAAAATACAGTAGTCATTTTGAAATTTTGTATAATATTGGGATTTGACATGGGGACGTGGCCACTATATATAGGTATACCTTAGCCATAGCCAACATGGCGCAGACAAGCCAGTTCTATACAGCGTTAAAACCTGGCCAACGCTAGTTCACCGCGCCACCACGAGGGTCGGAAGGTCGCATACCAACGTCAAATCCCAATAGCGCTCAACTTCTCTCGCTCTCTCTCTCTCTCTCTCTCTTTCTCTCATCGCTCGGTTTTTGTTTTTACGAGTGGAGACTTGCATCGAAAGTTCAAACGTCTAGTGATAGATGTAAACATTCTGCCTTGACTTTTTATTAGTATGACTTATTCTTAACTATTATATACTTAAATACATAATTTATTTGAACGTTCATGAAAATAAAGAATATTTATATGAAGTATCATGACTATTTTTCAATTTTCATCCCCTTACAAGGGGCCCCCACGTCATGTGTGCCCCATGGCTCCCACAACCTTTAATCCGGCGCTGCCTGGGCCAGGTAGAATAGCTAGAAACTGAAAAACGGCTCCCGAGTGTCAAAGCGACAGTCAGCACGCGCACGCTCATATGACAACATTGCCGTCGAGGCCGCAGCATACGGCCCCAGGCTCCGCTCCCCTAACCCCTCCGACAGCTTGCTGTTTGTATGTATATATTCGAGCGCAGCTAGCTTTCGTGTGCTGCGCTGGCCGAGCCCGTCTTTCTCCCAATTCCCCCACTCCGCGCCGATCAGTACACTCATAGCGCGTATTCGGGCGCAGACGACTCGCGAGCTGGGAGGCACTTCGTGCTGATCGGTACACTTATAGTGCATATCGAAGCGTCCGCCAGAAACCAGCTAGCGGGCGCGAGCCGAGCCTTTTTCGCGTAAAATGCGCTCTGTTCAACTCGCTCGCAATCATATGATAAGTCTCTCGGAAAAAAATAGTGAACATATATTGATACATTTTTCCTCCTCTTTCCAGTTATGCTATTGTTTATTCTCCGTAATGTTTTTTTTAGGTCAAAAACTTGATTTGAAAGGTCGGACCGATTTTTCTAAAAGAATAACATGTTTTTTTTTTTTTTGAACTTTTTTCATTCGAAAGTACAAGACTTCAGTTTCAAAACCCCAAAATTTCAAGTTGGAGAAATGAAGGGTTCATAAGTAATTAAATTAAAAAGACGGCGGAGCGTTGCAACAGTTTAACCTTTAGACTGCCGGCATTTTTACGTTAAAAATGAATATTTTTAGAAGGTAAAACTGATTTATATAAATATCCAATATGTCGAAACGAGTTTTCAAGGTCATAGCTGGCTCATATATGAGCCAGGTCGGCAGTCTAAAGGTTAATAAAATGAAATGATAAAGTTACGGGAACTTTTTTTGCTGATTTTAACCTTTGTTTCAGTTTTGATCATATACATCATTTTTCTCTTTTATATAAACTTAAAACTAATTCTTTTATTTTCAAACAGTGATCTTCATATTCATAAACCTTGAGGGAGTTTTTATCCAAAAGAAAATTTTTAACTTCTCTGGGTTTCTTGGAAAAGTTCGTCCCTATTGATCAAGAAGCGGCACAATCAATTCTCATGCATTTTTCCGTACGCGGTTACGTGAAAGCGCTGCTCTGCTTCAACAGAAAAATCTTCAAAATGATGAAAAAGATTATGGAAGTCGTATTTGTTTTTATAGTATTGCCCAGTTCCATCAGTGAAACAAATACCTTTTTTGGCGAAATCAAGAGAGTTTTTTATTAGGGTAATTGATTATAATTTTTTAGATAAACTGCTACAGCAGCACGAGATAAATTGTCTCAAAAAAGTATCATGCTTTTTTAAGTTTTAAAATTTAATTCTCTATAATAAAGGACCAATGCTGCCAAACTACACTGATTAGTGTTGCAGTGAAATGATTTTGCCGCTTCTTGGTAAAAAAGACGTACTTTTCCAAGAAACCTAAAAGAGAATTTAAAAATTCTTCTCTGGATGAGTACTCCCTCAAGGTTTATAAATATGAACTTCACTGTTTGAAAATAAAAGTATGAGTTTTAAGTTTATATAAAAGAGAAAAAAGATGTCTTCAAATGATGAATTAGAAACGATGAATTAAAATTAAAACAAAGGTTAAAATCAGCAAAAAGAGTACCTGTAACTCTATTATTTAATTCTATTAAACTGTCAGCACACGTCAAGAGGCTTGAACTATAACAATTCTCAGGGTCGGAAACTTTAGAAGTATACTCACGTATCCAAAAGTAAAGAAATCTAAATTTGAGACAAGACCTATTCAATTAAATTCAGATACAAGATATTAGTAAATTAACAAAAAATTGCAAAAGATGGAACACAAAGTATTGACTTATAATAAAAAAAGATTAAAAAATTTGTTATATGATATTTATTAAGTACGAAACAACGAAATAGTGAAATACGTCGGCAACAGCGCGCTCCGGCGTAGCGCACAAAGCACGTGCGGCGACTCGCCGCTGTCTTTTAAATGACGTTATTACTTATGAACCCTTCATTTCTCGAACTCGAAATTTTTGGCTTTCGAGGATGAAAACTTGTACTTTCGAATGAAAAAATTTATTTAAAAAAAAAAAAATAGTATTCTTTTAGAAAAATCGGCCAGAACTTTCAACTCAAGTTTCTGACCGCATAAAAGCATTTCAGAGAATAAACAATAGCACCACTGGAAAGAGGGGGAAAATCTATCGATATATGTTCTTTGTTTTTTTCCAAGAGACTCAGCATATGATTATGAGAGAGTTGAAAAAAGCGCAAATGGTAGTTGTTCCGATTAGCGTTTAAGGAAATTATAATTGACATTTATAAACTTTATAGTAAAAACAATGAAAGATTTATGTGTTCGAAAAAAATGGTTGCATTCAATCAAAAATATATTACTTCCGAATAAAAGCGCGTTTCTTTGAATAGAGCAAATACAGAATAAGAAATTTCAATTTTGTTCATGAAAATCATTTCTTTGACGTTAATACTGGTGTCATTGAATTTGAAACACTGGGCTTCCATACTATGCATGATTTCTTTGAAATTATAATTGACATTTAAAAACTGTATAGTAAAAACAATGAAAGATTTATGTGTTCGAAAAAAATGATTGCATTCAATCAAAAATTTATTCTTTTGCATAATGATGCATTTCTCTGAATAGAGCAAATACAGCGTAAGAAATTTTAACTTCGTTTATGAAAATCATTACTTTGCCGTTAATACCGGTATCATTGAGTCAAAATCAGGAGGCTTCCTTACTATGCATGCTTTCTTTGAAATTACGATTGACATTTAACAACTTTATAGTAAAAACAATGAAATATTTATTTGTTCGAAAAAAATGATTGCATTCAATCAAAAATTTATTCTTTCGCATAATGATGCGTTTCTTTTAATAGAGCAAATACTGCGTAATAAATTTCAATTTCGTTTATGAAAATCATTTCTTTGACGTTACCACTGATGTCATTGAGTCGAAAACTTTGGGCTTCCTTACTATGCATGTTTCCTTTCAAATGACAATTGTCATTTAAAAACTTTATAGTAAAAACAATGAATTAGTTATTTGTTCTAAAAAAAAGATTGCATTCGATCAAAAATATATTACTGTCGAATAAAAACGCGTTTCTTTGAAAAGAGCAAATACAGCGTAAGAAATTTCAATTTTGTTCAAGAAAATCATTTCTTTGCCGTTAATTCCGGTATCATTGGGTCAAAAACGTTGACCTTTCTTATTATGGATGCTTTCCTTGAAATTACGATTGACATTTAAAAACTTTGTAGTAAAAACAATGAAATATTTATTTCTTCGAAAAGAATGATTGCATTCAACCAAAAATGTATTCTTTGACGTTATGACGAGTTTCTTTGAAAAGAGCAAATACAGTGTAAGAAATTTCAATTTTGTTCAAGAAAATCATTTCTTTGACGTTAATACTGGTGTCATTGCGTCGAAAGCATTGGGCTTCCTTACTATGCATGCTTTCTTTGAAATTACTATTGACATGTAAAAACTTAATAGTAAAAACAATGAAATATTTATTTGTTCGAAAAAATTGAATGCATTCGATCAAAAATATTTTACTGTCGAAGAAAACGCGTTGCTTTGAAAAGAGCAAATACAGAGTAAGAAATTTGAATTTCGTTCATGAAAATCATTTCTTTGACGTTAATACTGGTGTCAATGAGTTGAAAAGATTGGGCTTCCTTACTATGCATGCTTTCTTTGAAATTATAATTGACATTTAAAAACTTTATAGTAAAAATAATGAAATATTTATTTGTTGGAAAAAAATGATTGGATTCAATCAAAAATTTATTTTTTTGCATAATGATGCGTTTCTTTGAATAGAGCAAATACAGCGTAAGAAATTTCAACTTCGTTCAAGAAAATCATTACTTTGCCGTTAATACCGGTATCATTGCGTGAAAATCAGGAGACTTCCTTACTATGCATGCTTTCTTTGAAATTACGATTGACATTTAGAAACTTCATAGTGTGAAAACAAGGAAATATTTATTTGTTTGAAAAAAATTATTTTATTCAATCAAAAATGTATTCTTTCGCATAATGACGCGTTTCTTTGAAATTAGCGAATACGTAATAAGAAATTAACACCAAGTTCAAGAAAATCATTTCTTTGCCGTTAATACCTGTACCTTTGAGTCGAAATCTTCGACCTTTGCCAGTATACATGCTTTTGTTGACGTTAGGATTTAAATTATAAAAACGAATAGTAAAAGTAATGAAATATTTCTTTGTCGTTAAAAATTATGGTATTCAATAAAATATATATTACTTTCGCATTAATAAGCGCTTCTTTGAAATTAGTAAATACATCGTAAGAAATTAACTTTAAGTTCAATAAAATAATTTCTTTGCAGTAAATATATGTAGCATAGAATCAAAAAACTAGGAGCTTTCTTAGTATGCACGCTTTCTTTGGTTTTAGTGAATTTCATTAGAAGACAGTTTTCTTTAATTCAATGTCGTTATTTTTTTAAACAAAAGATCCATCTTTTGAAAGAAAAAAATGTTTTTTTAGGCTGAAAAAATATTTCTTCAGAAGGATTTTGTCAATTGAATGACATCAATTTTTTTAAATCAACGATACCTTCGTATTGAGACAAAGATTATTTCTTTACTTCAATAAAATAATTCATTGACTGCACCTAGTAGATTTTTTCTTTGGATCCAACAAAATATTTATTTGATGTAAAGACATATTTCTTAACTGCAATGAAATTTTCTTTGATTCAAAGAATATATATTTATCATATTCATTTCTTTGAATCAAAGAAAGCTTTTTTTTGTTTCAAAGAAATTTTTCTTGATGCCCTGGTGGAAAGTACGTGGTTACGCCATTGTTTTCGACGGCGAAAGAAGGACATTTAATCATTGATTCTGAGTTGGTAACTAGGCAACTGTAGACTTTATTAATAGATTGTTTTAGAGGTTTTGTCAACATATTCAAAGTCATTAACCTATATTTACAACAAAAACTATCACTTCTGATCATCAAGGTACACCCGATGGACATTGATTCTAGCAATGCATGTCCCGTTAGTGGCACTCACACATAACCTTTTGAATGTTCATATCATTTTCGAGGTATGTTAACGATTTAAATATTATGTGTGACAGTCACTAACGGGGTATGCATTGTTAGAATCAATGCGGCCCATCGGGTATACACGTGATTTATATTGCTTTAATTTGTGAAATGAATAAAAGATTGTTCGTTAATAATGTCGCACTTTTTATGAGAATTTCTTCTTGAGTGATCATTTATTTTTTCAGATACAAATAAAGTAGTTGACTTTGTTGCTGCAAATGGAGCAAAAATACCGCATGTTTAATAATTGTACGTGTAACAATTGTAACAATTGTACGTAAAATAAAAATATTTTACATGATCTTCAGTAAAATTTACTTATTAAAATTATGCACGTGATGTTTTCGATGCCCGCCCCCCCGACCAGCAGCACTCGCTGCGCTCGTGCCGCAAATGTCGGGGGCGGGCATCGAACTCAATGCTCTCGAGCCCGTCGGGTGCGTTATCATTGTCAGTGGGAAACGTACTTTCCACCGGACATCAAGAAAAATAGTATACGGTACACGAGACGAAACTTCAAGGCCCGCCACTACGTGATATGGCGCACTTCACGCAGTGGCGGAACTTCAACGTTCGCCACTTGTACCGTAATGTACTATTTTTCTAGGTGTGTGTGTGTGTGTGTGTGTGTGTGTGTGTGTGTGTGTGTGTGTGTGTGTGTGTGTGTGTGTGTGTGTGTGTGTGTGTGTGTGTGTGTGTGTGTGTGTGTGTGTGTGTGTGTGTGTGTGTGTGTGTGTGTGTGTGTGTGTGTGTGTGTATATATAGTCAAACTTATCGGGGTTTATGGAGCCCAACCCTGTATATTAGTACCTACAGCCGAGAGTTCCCTGTGGCAAGTGACTAAAGAAATAATGGACCCTGGGGTTATAGACTCTAGGTCGGGCCGCATAAACCCCTATATTTAGAAATATTATGAAGCCCGGGCTGCATAATCAAAATCGGGCTCGATAAACCCCTATATAAAAAAAACGGGCTTTGTAAACCCCTTTCGAGAAATATATATATATATATATATATATATATATATATATATATATATATATATATATATATATATATATATATACGGCGAGAGAAGGCGATTTAGCCAGAGGGCTCTCACGGCTTTTAGCTGCATGGCAGTCCGATTTCCAAAAAAGCTCAGGCGCGCGAGCTTGCAGCCGCCTAATGGTATGGAAGCTTATTACCTGACACTTAAGCTGAAACGGGCGGATGTAAGGAGAAAAAATTAATCAATGTGGGCTTTTAACTAGGCTCCTTTTTTAAAGAAAAACTTGACCCTGCCACGTGTCTATCTTCTCCCTTTTGTAGCTATACATACGCGCCCTTCCATTCCTGAGATGCAATAACCATCGGCTTTTATAAGGGTTGGATTCTGATAAGATTGCTTTCCTGTTATTTACTTGAATACTAAAGCTGAAAAATTAAGTTGCTCAAAGATCGTTTCTCTGATCATTATCATGACTCAAATTTACATATGGAAATAAAAGGTAGTTAATGGACATTTGAAAGAATTTTAGAAGATAAGCCCTTCTTTTGATGTCACTATATTTTTGAAGAGGCTTCAAGTAAAAAAAAAGAATTTTACAAAATATTTCATTAATTGACTTGAATAGGAATTACGTTTATTCTATAAATCGTGATCGTTAATTGTAATTTTTCATTAATTGAGCAATATATTAATAGTCATATGAAAATTCATGGGTATCCTAATTAAAGTGTAATTTTTTATTATTATTTAAGTATACTTAAGGCGACTCTCTCGTATTGAGCGGTATCTGGAAAGGTTATTAAAAGCACAAATTCAATTTGTTTTTATAGTTGACAAGTTTCGTATAAATGTTTTATGTTGTGATGAAAATTAATTGATTCACCAATTTTATGATAAGATAAGTTTAAAAAGAAAAATCATTTTTTAATTTCAAAAAACAACTTTCACTAGATAGTTCAATTGTAGGAGTGATGCTGCTTCCAACGAGCATCCTCCTTTATTACTATACTATTTCAGAGGTTTATGTCTATATAGGATACAGGTGGATCAATAAATCTTACACTGACACACGATTATACTTGTACACTCTGAATCTTTTTATTTGTACTAATACACTCTGAAGACTTAATATACGAATAGACTCGGAAAGCTATCCGTTCGCGCCTACTGTCGCAGACAGACTGAGCGCAGCTCGGGACTTTGTCGGAGAGGGGGAACAGGTCGCTCGCTCGAAGCGCCGTCGCTTCGGACCATCGACAAAGCTATTTCTTACATTAATTATAATTATCAATCTACTTTAAAAC
Source organism: Torymus aiolomorphi (assembly GCA_036365515.1). Lineage (NCBI taxonomy): Eukaryota > Metazoa > Arthropoda > Insecta > Hymenoptera > Torymidae > Torymus > Torymus aiolomorphi. Next base: position 214,256,472 of record CM070873.1, on the reverse strand, counting down.
TATACGCGACCCTTCCTATCAGAATGATGTATGCACGAAGCAAAACTTTCTGCACCACTTTTTAATGTTTCTATAGATTTTGTAATATAAGCGTTGAATAATGGAATAGTAAAAATAAAATTTCTTCGGGAAAAATGTTTCTACATCCCGGATAGCACAAGACGTTTTTTAAACGTCATTATGACGTCAAATTTTAAACCTCGCGACGTCAGAAATATAAGTTGCTCAAACGTCATAATAACGTCAGTAAGACGTTGAAAATATCCGCAGTATTTTTCTACCGATATTTCTTTTCATTTTTTCGACGTCATAAAAAGGTTAAAAATCTGTTAGAAGGACGTTAGAAAAATGTTGGAAGAACATACAATAAACGTTATAGAAACGTCATATAAAACGTGATAAAAACGTCATAAAAAAACGTCATAAAAACGTCATTTATACATTAAATCTTTATACATATGTCTAGCAGGCGTATAATACTTATGTATGAAGAAGCCCCCCCCCCACCCTCTCTTTCAAATCAAAGTTGTAGAGTCGCATAGTAAAAATAGACGCGCATTCTCTTTCTTCATTGTATTCTTATTTACTTTTTACAGATAATTTTTATAATTAATTATTTATTTATATACGTTAAAATCATTTACTTACATCAAACTTTTAACTGTATATTTACGGTATCGTAAGTTATTTATACTCACTATGTATGTAAATTACTGTTCAAAAAGTTTAACGGACCTCGAGTAGAGTAAGCAACTCGCTTATTAAAAAAAGTCTGAAACCCAAATAGCCGGGGAACGTAAGGTCCACATAAAAAAAAGGAGTAAATTTTTCCAGTAATTAATTCTTTAATAATTATGCCATAATAAAATTTTCAAAAATCAAACAATTAATCAGTCTATTGAAAATTTAAAATTTTATTTTTATTAAGGAACATAACAATTTTTATTTTAAAATAGATTATTCCATTTTAATAAATGATTATATATTATAAATTCCTTCATATAAAATATGATCACAACATAATACTTTTGTTTGATTAACAAATTATCATTATTATTACAATAAGTTTAAATTTAAAGATTTCGCATCATTTTCATCTATGTAGCATATTTGAACTACCTGACCATTGAAAAAGGCAGTTTGAATATCTACAATTGATTCTTCAGGCATTACTTCTCTAAAGTAATTTTCATTATTTACGGAAGCTGAATTATTATTAACAATGGATAAATCAAGCTGATTTATTAATAAGCACATTTTCAATAGCCAAGTGCATTTGTTCATTGCTCCAATTATATTTATCTGTTTTTTTTTTTTATACTTTCTTACCACTGTTTTTTCTACTCTAAATATAACTTAATACGCAGTCGAAATAATCGTTATTTACTTATCAATGTAATAATTGAAACTAAAAACTAGTTAAAACTAAATTATTGCACTGCGTAGTTGTTAACCCATCTTGCTCCGTTTTTGGTTTGTAGGTTTGTAGGTTACATCACTTCGCTCGGCGGCAGCCGCGGCGCACTAATACGCCCGAGTGTGCCACGCGTGCCCCGCCAGGGTGTCACGTCATGCCCCATTTTAATACCATTTTCATTTTTTAATTATATTATTTATAAAGATTTTCTGAAAATAACAAAAACAGGGCTTGAAAGATAAAAGTTGAAACTATCAAATAGGTTTGGTCTCATTTAGAAAAAAAAATCATTTTCTCGTTGCTCCAAGCGACTTAAAAATGAAGTCAACCTTGTTTCTAAGCGCCGATTTTCAATCTTATTAAATTAAATGTTAAACATTATCTATAATCTCAAAAGTATAGAGGAAAATTCTAAAAGCATATCTAATTAGGTTTACGTAAAAATTACATTTTTAGCTGATAGTACTTTCTCTTGTTGCAGGTATCTGGCAGCAAGAGGAGTGTAAACAACGAGCACTGCTACAGACTATTTCTTGGGTGTGGAAATGTTGTCTGGCTCATCTATTTATTAGCTATATGTGGTTTTTAGGTGCTCAACTTTCCATGTTTGGCTTTTATTCGGATTACTATGTGTACAGTGAATTTGCTGCTTGTGTCTTCAGCGACTCTCAGGCTGGAGCTATTTCCAGCAGTGAAACGAGTGAAGGTTTCCACTAGTCCTTCCACTCTGGTTGTTACAGATAGCTGGTGCAGCGAGTGAACTACAACCATTTCTGCAGACGTTTCTTTTTTATGGTAATGTTTTATGGTAATGTGTCATCTATTTACTAGTCATATGTGGTTTTTAGGTGCCAACTCTTCTCACTTGCCTTCCAGAGTAGTGGCTGATCTGCTATTAATGTGCTTCGTAGGCTGAGGCAGTCCCTGACATTGAGACGCAATTGACGGTCTCTATCAGTACTTTCCTCCCAGATGGTGGAATTACTGATATAGTGGATGGCTGTTAGTTAGATGATTCTCAGCAGACTGGCATCCGTGGAGTAGTGCCAGCCTAGACCGTCCAGCCATATTTTGCTACTTCTGTAGCTCTATCAGTGACCTTCGAGTGTTAGTGCTCTAGAGTGTGAGGGGATAGGTATAGGTAATAAGGAACTGGGGGATATCATGAAAGTGCTGGGTGTGGTTAAATATGATAAATGTGTTAAATGTGTTAACTGTGTGGTTAAATGTGATACGGGTAGGTAGTTGTCGCTGGTAATATTAGCTCGTCTGATTAATTTCTAAGTTTGGTCAGGGTGTAAGAACTCGCCTCAGGGTGTCTGTTGTATTAAAATACATCATTATGTATTTCGCAGACTTCTCAGTGACACTTGCCTATTTAATAGTTTTCTACCACACTAAGACTGACAGAGTCAGCTAGATACATTGCATTCTTTATACATTGAAATTTACCATATTACAAAATCTATAGCACATACATTACACAAGTTTTTTTTGGTATATATGATATTACTTTAACATGTTCTTATATAATAGTAGACACAGTTTTGATTCTTTTAGTTTAATCGCTTAGGTCCTGTGAACATAGTTAACAGGTTAAGCTGTGTAATCTTATATCAAATTTCTCAAATTTGTTATTAAAACAGTAAGATAACATAATTATATATATTTACTAACCCAATTTTTATACATTTTTCTAATGTTAATTCTACTACATACTAAGTTCTCTAAATCATTTGACAAGGAATTATAAGTTCTGACAGCTTCTATGTAGAAGTTTTTGTTAGTTATTGTTTTATTTTTTTTTATTGGTATCTGTATAATTTTATTTTTGATATTAATTACTAGTCTCTGATATCTTATACTTTTCATTTTTCATAATCATAGAAAACGGACTCATCGCAAAATAATTATTCAATATTAGAGCATTTTTCAATCACAAAAGTATATTTTTTTTATTTAATTTTAAAGATTCTATTTTTGTAAATTTTGTAATGGTCTTAGACTATTCATGTATAAACCACCCTAAGCTATTGTCACATAATTTTTCATGTTATTCAAAAGAGTGTAATATAGTATCAAAAACGTTTTAGTTTGCATAATATTTTCCTTTTCTGTAAAACAAGGAAAGTGATCTTTCGTTTCTTCAATTATTCTTCCAAAGTGTTGATCCCATTGAATATTGTAATCAAATGTAATTTTGTATCTTATTATTATGTTTTTGTAATTATATTATCTTTGGAATGTCATGTCGATTTTTCCGATCTTATTTACAGCTATTGTGTCGAATATTTCCGTGTCAAATCGAATTCTGTTAAATAATAAGCGAAAATTCACTATACTAGTTGTATTGAGGCCTTAAAAATCGTTTTTATAGGTTTACATGATCCAGATATGACTGTGCATAAAAATATCAATTGAGAATAAGTTTTGTTTAAACATTATCTATATCCTTCGTATTTAACAGTTTTATTGAAAGTCAAATCCTTGTTTATAATTATATGAACTTTCGAATGTTTTATTGATTTTTTCGATCTTATTTACAGCTACTGTATTTAATATTTGTGTCAAATCGTATTCTGTTAAATAATAAGCGAAACTTGACTATATTAAGTGTATTGAAGCTTTAAAAAATTATGTTTATACGTTTAGATGATTCGGAAATAATTGTACATGAAAATGTTAAATGGAAAAAAGTTTTGTTTTACATTATAATTAACAACTTTTACATTTTTACATTACCATATTTCCGTTAAGTTACATCCTGAGACGCTATAGCCGAAAATACTTCATCATGTTGATTTTATGTATATTTAAGCGTTTAAAATTGCTTTTATCGCATTATCTCATTAGGAATTGATTGTACATGAAATGATAAACAGGAAAACGTTTTGTTTTGTTATAGTCTATAATTGTTACATTTATAATTTGTGTGAGGTAAGACTGTAAAGTTATAGCCGAAAATCGTTTATTTTATTTATATTTAGGCGATTAAAATCGTTTTTATATGTTTAACTCGTAAGGTATTAATTTTACATGAATATGTTAAATGGAAAAAAGTTTTGTTTTATTATAATCTACAACTTTTACATTCAACATTTTTGTGTAAAATCAAATCCTGTCAAGTTATAGCCGAAAATCGTCCATTTTATGTATATTTTAGCGTTTAAAATCGTTTTTATAAGTGTAACTCAGCAGGAGTTGATTTTATATGAAAATATTAAATGGGAAAAAGTTTTGTTTTATTATAGTCTACAACTTTTACATTCAATATTTTTGTGTAAAATCAAATCCTGTCAAGTTATAGCCGAAAATCGTCCATTTTTGACCTTTTTTGTCGTTTTTCGCAGTTATCTTTGCAAATATTGCTCGTAGAAAAAAGTGTCCAACAGGAAAAAGATGTATTTTAATTAGTTTTAGCAGATAGACCTGTAGATATAAGTTTAAAATTAATTTTTCTAGCCATTAAGCTTAAAAATCGATATTTTGAAATATTTCTTTGTGCTCGCATTTTTTTAATTTTTCATCGATCTATCTCAATTGAGAACCAGCACGTAGGTATAATTAGAGGAGTATTTTCCCGCCATCCCGATGGAATCGGTTGAAAATTCATTGAGATAATCGAGGAACTTGCGTACATACGGGCGTACAGACATACATACATCACAGAAAACGCTTAAAACGCACTCATTTTGACTGGAAAAGACTTTTCTTGTATCAAGTTATTAGTTTTTGAAGTCAAACAATTTTCGCTCTGGTGAAACTATAAGGCTCTCCCGAGAAGTGGTCGTGCCTAAAAATGAGACCTGTCCGGTCAAAATCGACCAAGTAGAAGCTGAGATCCAGGCGCACACACACAAACACACACACAAACATACACACACACACACACACACACACACACATACACACATACATCCATACAGACATTTTTCAAAAATCATGTATTTTGATTCCTAACACCTCGAAAAACAATTATAACATGTTTTTACAATAACTCAAAAAATTACTATCACAAAGCTTCCTCTAGAAGGAAGCAATAAGGAAAATAATTATTTAAATAATTTTTAAACCCAAGTAGCTGGGGGACGCGAGGTCCACACGGAGAGAATTTTAGGAAAGAAGAAGTCCTAGGTAGTCCGTCCGTGCTACGAAACGCACCATTTGATTTGTGCTATAGCTTAGGATCTCAGCTGCACTAGTGTAGTATTCGCGCGAAGCTAAAGTGGCGAAATAGTGCAACGGCTTTCCTGCTTTTCGTGCATCGCTAGACCGAGTTTAGTATAACATAACCCCATTTTAGTATAACATTCGCACTACACGCGTAGAGCAGCCGCTCTCCCAAAACTTAGTGCGACAGCAGTACTAATTTAGCATAACTGCAACTCGAACATTGTAGGGTAGTTACTACACTACCACTAAGATGTCTCCTCTCCTAAAATTTTCTCCGTGCACGCATATTACGAAATTACGTAGACGTGCAACAATAAGCATGACAATTATTTCAATAATTTTTAAACCCAAGTAGCAGGGGGATATGGGGTCCACGCATATTAGGGAATTACGTAGACGTGCAATAATAAGCAAGGCAATTATTTGAACAATTTTAAACCTAAGTAGCCGGGGGATATGAGGTACACGCATGTAAGGGAGTCATGTAGATATGAAAAAATATGCAAAACGATTATTTAAATAATTTTAAAACCCAAATAGCTGGGGGACGCGAAGCCCACGCATATTAGAGAATTACGTCGACGTGCAACAATAAGCAAGACATAATAATTAACAATAATTTTTTATTTCAGTGAATTTTCACTTTAGAAGTATAGCTCACGTTTGCCCGATAATAACTTTCTTCCTACAATAAGCAAGACAACTTAAACAACTTTTAAACCCAAGTAGGCGGGGGATACGAGGTACACTCATATTAGGGAATTACGTAGATATGCATTAATAAGCAAGACTATTATTTAAATAATTTTTAAACCCAAGAATACGGGGGACGCGAGTTCCAAGCATATAACGGAGTTACGTAGACGTGCGACGTAAGCAAGACGATTATTTGAATAATTTTTAAACCCAATACCCGGGGGATGCGAGGTCCACGAATATGAAGCAGTCATAAAGACATAAAATAATAAGCAAAACGATTATTTAAATAATTTTTAAATCCAAGTAGTCGGAGGATGCGAGGTCCATGCATATTAGAGAATTACGTAAACGTGCAAAAATAAGCAAGACAATTATTTAAGCAATTTTTAAACCCAAGTAGGCGGGGGATACGAGGTCCACGCATATTAGGAAATTACGTAGACATGCATTAATAAGCAAGACTATTATTTAATTAATTTTTATGCTCAAGTATCCGGGAGACGCGAGATCGAAGCATATAACGGAGTTATGTAGACGTGAGACATAAGCAAGACGACTATTTGAATAATTTTTAAGCCCAAGTAGCCGGGGGACGCGAGGTCTACGAATATGAAGGAGTCATGATGACATGAAACCATAAGCAAAACGATCAGTTAAATAATTTGTGTGCCCAAGTAGCCGGGACGCGAGGTCCAAGCATATAAGGGAGTCAAGTTATAGAGGTTAAGAATTTTGGAAATAAAAGACTTGCTTACGTCGCACGTCTACGTAACTTCGTAATATGCGTGGAACTCGCGCCCCCCGGCTACTTGGGTTTGAATAATAGTAATATATGGTAGTAAATGTAATGAGGGGCTAAAGTCGCAGATTATTGCCGCGGGTGAGTTCACTGCTCGAGCGAGCGTAGCAAAGCGAGATGTGTTTTTTCGTAGCGGCCACATCCACTGTGGCCATTTCATAGATTTACAAAGTGATTTTGTATTAATATGTTATATAATTTTCTTACTTTTAACCCAATTCATCATAAAAGTAAAAAATTAGACTATGTTACATTATTCTCGCATGTGCGGGAATAAAGTACTTTATAGAGGGATTCAGACGCCACTTTTGCGTCGCTTCTCAGGCTATAAAAGGGCCATTACAGTAGAGATGGGAATAAAATTATTTAAATAATCGTTTTTCTTATTTTTTCATCTCTATATGACTCCCTTATATGCGTGTACCTCGCATCCCCCGGCTACTTGCATTTAAAATTGTTTAAATAATTGTCTTGCTTATTATTGCAAGCCTACGTAATTCCCTAATATGCGTGGACCTCATATCATATCCCCCGACTACTTCGGTTTAAAAATTGTTGAAATAATTGTCTTGCTTATTGTTGCACGTCTACGTAATTCCCTAATATGCGTGGACCTCGCGTCCCCGGGCTACTTGGGTTTAAAAGTTATTGAAATAATTGTCTTGCTTATTGTTGTACGTCTACGTAATTCTCTAATATGCGTGGACCTCGTGTCCCTCGGTTACTTGGGTTTAAAAATTATTTAAATAATCGTTTTGCATATTTGTTCATATCTACATAACTCCCTTACATGCGTGGTCCTCATATCCCCCAGCTACTTGGGTTTAAAATTTGTTTAAATTGTTTTGCTTATTGTTGTACGTCTATGAAATTCCCTATCATGCGTGGATCTCATATCCCCCGCCTAATTGGGTTTAAACATTATTTAAATAATTGTTTTGCTTACTTTATCATGTCTACATTACTCCCTTACATGCGTGGACCTCATATCTCCCGGCTATTTGGGTTTTAAAATTGTTTAAATAATTGTCTTGCTTATTGTTGCACGTCTACGTAATTCCTTAATATGCGTGGATCTCATGGGCTTAAAAATTATTTAAATAATCGTGTTATACTTCTACGTAACTCTTTTACATACGGGGACGTCACGTCCCCCGCCTACTTGGGTTTAGAAATAATTTTAATAATTGTCTCGCTTAGTTTCACACATCTACGTAACTCCGTTGTATTTGCGGACATCGCGTCACCCGCGTACTTTTGTGTGTCTCAAGTGTGAGACATTTTTAGAATCAGGCCCCGAGAGCTCTCCTGAATTCCTGATGGCCAGTCCGGGCCTGCATCACGGGGCCCCTATCAGCGCGGGGCCCGGCGCGACTGCCCTTCTCGCCCCGCCCTAAGACCAGCGCTGCGCGCATTTCCATTTTCGAATAATTACGATTTTAAAAGAGGGCTAAACTAGTTTCAACCTCAAATATCTCTGAAATTCATAAACGAATTCTTTTACCCTAAGAACTTTTCTAATAAATAAGATACAAACTACATCTCCACCAAATTAAAAGAAATTAAAACAATTTTAATGTATTTATATTGTGCGACAACAAAGAAAGTCATTTTCAAAAAGTCTCAAATTTTAAATATCAAACATCTCAAAAAATAACCATATAATCTGGATGAAATTTTGCACAGGTATTGCCTATATTGCATACAAAATAGTCTATAAATTTCAGGCTGATACATGAAGTCGTCATTGAGAAATTACGATTTTGAAAAAAACCGTAAAAGAATTTTAACCTTAAATATCTCTAAAAATCATGAGACAATTGTTTTACCTAAAGGACTTATACGATAATATATAGACTCCTGCCTTATTTTATACTTTCGTAGAAAGTTTTATTAAAAAATTAGCTTTTAAAAAACGTGTTGATTCTTCTAAAAAAATATTTAAGCACTTATTAAAGTTTTTGGTACTCAGTTTGCCGGATGTTGAGAGAGAGGGAGAGATAGAGAGAGAGCCAGAGAGAGAGAGAGGTCGAAAAGAGAGGGAGGGAGAGATAGGGTCGGAGAGAGACTAATAGGTACTTGCCTTAGTTTAAACTTTTGTAATATGTTTTTTTAGATAGATTTCACAACTTTTTAAGAGAAAATAATAATTACATAATATGATAACGTTATTAGAGTTTATTATAGTATATTTTTAATATCATTATTAAATGGCTGTATTGTTATTCAAAAAAGTTTTAAATTTGAAGAAACAGTCAAATTTTTCTTCAAGAAGCTCTATAAAATGATTATATTAGTTAAATTTTTTGAAATTACTTTTATTCTTTTATATTATTTATTTATTAAGATTCGTCTTTTTCTATATCCGACAGATTGATAGAACCACCTTCATAATTAATGCCATACTTTAGATTGCTGAACGACAAAAAACTTCTAAAACTCTTGTCTATAATGCTTTTCATAATCAGACGTACATAAAAAATAAGATTCTTCTTTTTCTATATCCAACAGATTGATAGAACCTCCTTGATAATTAATACCATACTTTAGATTGCTGTACGACAAAAAACTTCTAAAACTTTTGTCTATAATGCTTTTCATATTCAGACGTACATAAAAAATAATTCTTCCACATTTTCTATAAATAACCATAAATCTAGTACGCTGTAAAAAAGTTTCCACAAAGTATAACAATTCTTTAACTTTAAAAGCTTTCTCGACATTCTTTTATAGTAGATAACTTAATCGTGTGTAGATCATGTACTTACAGAGATGTGCTTCACTGGAGAGCATCATGTTTTTATATAACAAAAACAAGTTATTTCACAAATATCATGTAATAATTACTCTGTGCCAATTTCCGGTGTTTCTTCCAAACAGTTTTTTTCACACACATAATAAACTCATGTTCCAAGGTTGATTTACATATAAACCATGGATGTATTTAATCATTTATGCTTTTCGCTATATAACTCATTTTCTAAAATATACAAAAAAATTGTATATATTTTAATAATATAAAAACCCACAGATTAATTTCACTGGTAAGCATCATGATTTTATATCACAATACTAAGTGATTTCAAGATTATGCGATGTTTCATTTTTACTCACATCCACTATAAACTTGTTTAGGGATTCTTCTTATATTAATTCTGGATCCATATATTACTTAAACTCACTTATCATTCAACTCAGTTTGTTTTAATTATTTAGGTTCTGTATTATATGACACTTTTAGCAAAATTATTGTTACTAGTCCAAGCTATTTCACAATTACTTGATGTTTTTTGTCTATAATTCGATAATTTTCAACTCTTATAATAACAATCTAACTTTATAACAATCTTATAATAACAATCTAACTTTATAACAATCTTATAATAACAATCTAACTTTATAACAATCTTATAATAACAATCTAACTTTATAACAATCTTATAATAACAATCTAATTTTATAACAATAAGTTATAGTTATCTAAACAATTTGCGGATCTAGTTCTCTTGATCAATTTCTAGTGTGTTTGTTTTGAGATTAAGTATATAATAATCTTCTTCAAGCTGCATTTGCATTTTAAGCAAACAATGGAGTGAAGCCAGAGTCTGAGAGAAGTAATGTCATCAACAAATATTTAAATACTTTTTGCATTATGATGCACTTCTAATAATATGAAAATATCATCTCACTATTTCCGGATCTTATAATAATTGTTAGGTATTCTTACTTTAATTGTCATAATAACTGTCAGAAAGGCTTCACATAAATTTTCTTATATTATTTTAATAATAGTGAAAACCTTGCATCTCTCTGTTTTCATATTTTAATTTGACAGACGTATAATTTATGTATTTGTTAACAGTTCTACTTATAAACTGTTCAATCAAGATCTTCTTATCCATATGATTCATACGTTCTGATACTCTGTAAAAATAAAAACAAAATTTCACAAAGTAACAATACTTATTATTATATTAATAACAGTTTTCTACTATATAAAAGTTTGCTACTTATCTGAATATTTATATTTTCATTTCAAAGTACAAATATACTTCTGATCTTGCATGTAATAACCACTCTCGAAGAAAAAGAACCTACTATGGAGCGCATCACCTAGACCTCGTCAAAGGCTACCTCGAACACCTGGACCTACTATTACATGCGCCCTGACATCTAAATGCAAAAAACTACGGAGCGCACCACCTAGACATCGTCATCGGCTACCTCGAACACCTGGACCTCCTATAAAATGCGCCCTGACATATAAATGCAAAAAGCTACGGTGCGCACCACCTAGAGATCATCATCGGCTACCCCGAACACCTGGACCACGTATTAGATGCACCCTGATATCTAATCGCCAAAAACTACGGAGCGTACAACCTAGACTCCGTCATCGGCTACCTCGAATACCTGGACCTCCTATTACATTCGCCCTGACATCTAAATGCAAAAAACTACGGAGCGCACCACCTATACATCGTCATCGGCTACCTCGAACACCTGGACTTCCTGTAAAATGCGCCCTGACATATAAATGCAAAAAGCTACGGTGCGCACCACCTAAACATCATCATCGGCTACCCCGAACACCTGGACCACGTATTAGATGCACCCTGAGATCTAATCGCAAAAAACTACGGAGCGCACAACCTAGGCTCCATCATCGGCCACCCCAAAGACCTAGACCACGCATTCGATGCGTTCCAATACCTAGAGGTAAAACGCTACGGAGCGCACCACCTAGACATCATCATCGGCTACCCCGAAGGCTTTACCTCGAGTTCCTCGGGTACAGTTCGGATGAGCCTCGAATTCACCTGAAGCTAGCCGCGGGTGTGCCTCGGATTAGCCTCGGCAGCACCTCGGCTGTACCTCGGCTCGAGCCGCAGCAAATCCGGGGCTGGTGCCGGGGTCCGAGCCGAGGTAAAGCCGAGGTCCAAGCCGAGGTCCCAGCCGAGGTAAAGCCGAGGTCCGAGACGAGTACTCTATACCTTTGTAAAAGTCTACATTGTTATGACTCATCTCGCGCAATTCGATCTTACATATGAAGTGTCATGACAGAAATTTTAAAACGTCGATTTCTCGAAAACACGTACAAGTGGGTTAGGTCGTTATTCTGGGAAGCCATAGATATTATGTTCATGTTTATATGTATGTGTATATACATATTAAAAGATATTTAAAAAACTTTTTCTGTGAATACGTTTGTAATAAACTCGTTAAATACAAATCAAACAATAGAAAGTAATGAAATCAATAGCATAAAGTCAAGTATTTACTACTCTCTCCTCCCACCCCTCTCTCTTTTCTATCTCACACCAAAAACCTCATTTAAATCCATTCAATATACATTTTTCATAAAGCTTATGTAATAAAAAACAAAAGAAAGTTGTGATATCCCCCCGCCCTCTCTCTCTTTCCCCCCCCCCCCCCCCCCCTCTCTCTCTCACGCCAAATACCTCATTTAAATACATTCAATATATTTTTTATAAAGCTTTTATAATAAAACATTTTTATATTACTTTTTACAAAAGTATAAACCAAGGCAAGTAACAGTGTATTACCAGCCGCTTCTATGTAATTTTCTCTACGAAAAATTTTTAGAAAGACGAACTTAAAATGGTAAAAAATATTTAAAAAACTTTTTCTGTGAATACGTTTGTAATAAACTCATTAAATACAAATCTAACAAAAGAAAGTAATGAAATCAATACGCATAAAGTCAAGTACTTACCATTAATTCTTGGAATAAATAAAAAATTTTTTTTTTATTTAAAGAATTCATTTAATCGCCAACACTTATATCTATGTGAATATTACTATTTCAAATACGTTTTGTCGATAGCTATGTTTTTTTCAACTTGAAAACCTAAAATTTATCTTCCTTGGAACATTGTATATTGGAATCAAAATTTCATTTAAATAACGATGTTTGATGTAAAAATTTCTACAAATTAAACAAAAGAAAGTTATGAAATCAATTCCTATAAAGTCAAGTATTTATTATCATAAATCTATTTTCGGAGTAAATACATTTTTTTATTACAAACATTTATTCGCCAACGCTTATATATATTTTTATATGTTACTTCAACAAAGAATATAGAAGTTCAAAATTTCGAACTCAAAGACAAAAAATTCATTTTCCTTCAAGATATTGCATGTTGGAATTGAATTCATTTAAACGACATTTTTTAAATAATACAAAAGAAAGTTGTGATATCAATTCCCAGATAATCAAGTATTTTTATTATCATTTAAACCACGACATTTTTTATAAATTATGCAAAAGAATGTTGTGATATCTATTCCCAGATAGTTAAGTATTTTTATTATAATTATAATTGAGTTGATTATATATTATAACGATACTTTCTTTTTCGAACAATATCTTTTACATTATATATGATTGAGATGTTAATGGTTCAACGGTCAATTTTTACGTTTATATCCATGTGGCCTAGTGGAATTGCTTACTCTATTTATTATATAATATTTATAATAATAAGCCAGCTATCCCAAAAGTTCTTAAGAAATAAGAAATTTTTTCAAAAAGTTTTCCACAGAAATTTGAATATCTTTTTATAAAACTTTGAGATACTGTAAAATATTTATTAAACTTATATGTAGATTTGTTTGACACATTTTAAAGGTTTTTCATTGTAAAAAATTAATGATAAACATACTTGCCGGACCCGTCCTTTGGCAGTTTTTAGCGAAACACTTGATTATTAAAAAAGAAAATTTCTAGAACTGTTTTGGCAACATTGCTTAGTTTTCGCTTTTCGGAATCGAAAAAGTTTTTAAATATCTTTTAACATTTCAAGTTCGACTTTCTAAAAATTTTGCGTAGAGAAAATTACATAGAAGCGGCTGGTAATACACTGTTACTTGCCTAGGTTTATACTTTTTTAAAAAGTAATAAAAACATTTTTTATTATAAAAGCTTTATAAAAAATATATATTGAATGTATTTAAATGAGGTACTTGGCGTGAGATAGAGAGAGAGAGAGAGAGAGAGAGAGAGAGAGAGAGAGAGAGAGAGAGAGAGAGAGAGAGAGAGAGAGAGAGAGAGAGAGAGAGAGAGAGAGATAATATTACACAAAACACAGAAAATTATGTTATATATTTATGTCAATAAGCAATATTTTCTTCTATGCAAATTATATGAAACTCATAAAGCGTAATTATTTATTATTAATACACACTTGTTATATTAAAAAATATTTGAAACTGATTTTTAATAGAAGTTTTAAAAATTTGATTATAAACACTTCATGTAAGACATCATACCAGTTACTTTATTTTATTTATTACACAAAACACTGAAAATTATATATCACTCAGCAATATTTTTTTCTATGCAAAAGCTTATTATGAAGTTTATGAATCTCATAACATGTAATTATTTTATTTATATTAATACACACTTGTTCTATTCTCAAATATTTGAAACTGATTTTTAATAGAAGTTTTAAAATTTGATTATAAACACTTCATGTAGCACGTCGTAACAGTACCATATTTTATTTATTATTACACAAAACATTGAAAATTATATTGTATATTTATATATAACCTCGCGTGTCCCTGAGCAATATTTTCTTGTATGCAAAAGTTTATTATGATGTTTATGAACCTCATAAGATGTAATTACTTATTAATACACGCTTAAGCTATTTTCAAAATATTTGAAACTGATTTTAAGGAGAAGTTTTTAAATTTGATATAACATTTCATGCAACACATTTTACCCGTATTTTATTTTTTATATTACACCAAATACTGATAGATGTCATTTTGTAATCACAATTTGTTATCAATAACATTTGATTTATATATGCACTTCATTGGACATATCATACTGATATTTTATTTTATTTAATAATACAAAACACTGATTACATGCCATTTTTTAATCACTATATGTTATTTGTCATCAATAAAATTTAGTTATATATGCACTTCATGCAACACATCATACCGGTATTTTATTTTATTTATTACGCAAAACACTGATTAGATGTCGTTTTGTAATAATAATAATTTAATCCTGTCAAATATGAAGACCAATTTTTAATATTCTTCTAAAATAATTATTTTATTTATTAATACACACTTGTTCTATTCTCAAATATTTGAAACTGATTTTTAATAGAAGTTTTAAAATTTAATTATAAACACTTCATGTAGCACGTCATACCAGTACCATATTTTAAACACTGAAAATTATATTGTATATTTATATATATAACCTCGCGTGTCACTGAGCAATATTTTTTTGTATGCAAAAGTTTATTATGATGTTTATAAACCTCATAAGACGTAATTACTTATTAATACACACTTGAGCTA
Organism: Torymus aiolomorphi; assembly: GCA_036365515.1. NCBI lineage: Eukaryota > Metazoa > Arthropoda > Insecta > Hymenoptera > Torymidae > Torymus > Torymus aiolomorphi. Next base: position 214,241,026 of record CM070873.1, on the reverse strand, counting down.
TTTTCAAAATATTTGAAACTGATTTTAAGGAGAAGTTTTTTAATTTGATATAACATTTCATGCAACACATTTTACCGGTATTTTATTTTTTTATATTACACCAAATACTGGTAGATGTCATTTTTTAATCACAATCACAATTTGTTATCAATAACATTTGATTTATAAAATTTTCATGTTGAGGATATTATAAAATACATCTTGAAAATATTGTATCGTAAATAGTATTTGCCTGTTTTTCTTTCTTGAGTAGTGCTATATATATTCTTACTATCTTCTTTAATATAAATTATTCTATTCCTACGCGTCTGTTCATGTATTAAAATAACTTTTTGTCGTCCATTAATAATAAAATAACAACCAGGGTCATGAGGGCAGTCGTTCATTTTTGCTAATTCAAAATTAGATTTTTCAGACACATTACACGATTAGAACTCCTTAACATTATTGGCTATATTATACATATATCTCAATATTTTCAAAAGGACTCGAAAAAAATCTTCTGGTATAATATCTGTAAAAAATCTGTAAAAATAAAAAATCACACAAAGTATCAATTTTTACAACATGATTTTAGCCATTTAACATTCAGCCAGTAAGTACTTATCTAATAAAAGTTATTTTTCCCATTGATTGACTGATACACGAAGAATAGATAAATCTTTAATATAAATTATTCTATTCCTAAGCGTCTGTTCATGTATTAAAATAATTTTTTGTTGTCCATTAATAATAAAATAACAACCAGGGTCATGAGGGCAGTCGTTCATTTTTGCTAATTCAAAATTTTCAGACACATTACACGATTAGAACTCCTTATCCCTATATTTCCAAAAGGACTCGAAAAAAAATCTTCTGGTATAATTCTGGTATAATATCTATAAAAAATCTGTAAAAATAAAAAATCACACAAAGTATCAATTTTACAAAATGATTTTAGCCATTTAACATTTAGCCAGTAAGTACTTATCTAATAAAAGTTATTTTCCCATTGATTGATTGATACACGAAGAATAGATAAATTCTTCTCATCACCAGTTGACTATTTGAGATTTTTACATATTATTAACTAATTTATACTAACTCACGATATCACGATATGATCACGATATGATAACATTTGTAATATATATATCTGTGTGTATAATAAAAAAATACTGACATGTTATTATATGTAAATAAGGTTAGGTCGATTATATGTAAATAAGGTTAGGTCGATGGATACGGTGTACATATATATATATATATATATATATATATATATACACGCTGGGTCGTATGGGGTCACGTGACGTTATACGTATCACGTGATCGGAAGCGGATGCAGGTCTGATGAAAGAAAAGGAAAAAATTTAAAGATCGGAATCGACCAGTCTGATTCTTTGATACTCAATATCTCTTAAATGAGACAATATTTTTGAATAAAACCTTCAAATTTTTCTAGCTTAATGAACATAGATTTCAACAAGTGTATTATGCTAGATATTTATTCTGCATAGATAAAATACAACGCGATCAAAGTTTTCGCGCTCTCATATCAAAGAATATAAGGCACGGGTCACTCCTTAGGCCTCTTCTGCATTGTTTGACTGTTACTTGCCTTCGGAGCGCTCCCGCGCTCCTTGATATAGAGGTATATATATAGAGAGAGGTTATGTACTAATAAACATATATACTGTATATAATAAAAAATATACATATGTTTATGTCTCTTCTTCTCTCCCTCTCTCTCTATCTATATTTTATCTTTCTCTTTCTCTTGTCTTTATTATTATACGGCCATTATCACTGCTTAACTCTTCATGGCCATTAATTCCTGGTGATTGTATGTTTGTGTATATATACATACATATATATATATATATATATATATATATATATATATATATATATATATATATATATATATATATATATATATATATATAACATATATGACGTCACAGGAAGTCGGGAAAAACCGGATGCGAGGCTGAATACCATGGAGAAAGTTAAGAAATCGGAAAGCCGACAAAAAAAAATTCAGTCCCTTATATCTTTTGAATGAGATAATCTTTTTAAATAAAATCTTTTGATTTGAGTAGAGCAATGAAATGGCTTTCGATTAAGAGGGATATGTTATATAGTTAAAACTAGCGCAATAGGTGTATAAGCTCATAGAATTTCTCGTACATCCATCTCAATGTATATCATCACGCGGTCGTCCTAAGGCTCTTCTATACTTGCCTTCGGAACGCTCCCGCGTTCCTTGATTCACAGAACAAATGGCTCCTCTGAAACATTTGACGCCCCTCACCATAAGCCAATCATTAATTACATTATTTTCAACACTTGGATTCGTTGAAGTTTTCACTAGAAACCACTTGAATTAATAATCTATCAGAAACATCTTGCAAAATTAAAAACAAAAGTTTATGAACTAAGCATCATTGGGAGAAAAACGCTTTCTGGATATTCTTTTATAGTAGAAAATATAAAACAGCTTAATTTAATAACTCATGATTGCCACACATCTTGTAAAATTAAAAACAATCAGTTTATGAACTATAATTATTGATAATAAAAGCTTTCTTAACATTCTTGTATACTTTTTCAAATAATTATCTGAATCTTGTGTAGAAAAATATTTACTGAGAAATCCTCTGAAACATTTTGACGTCTCCCTCCGTGAGAAAATTATAAAATTAGATTAACTGAGCACATTTATTCGTTGAAATTTTCACAACAATAACACATCATTTTGGCTTTTTTCTGTATTTTAATGTTCACTTAGCATAATCTTTTAATTGGTGTTTAAGTAAATATATACAAGAGCACAGCACTAATATCGACTAAGTTTCTTGAAGTATAGACAAAAAATGCTTTTTTTTAACCAAGCCTCTAACGTCTGACCAATATTATAAATTCTGATTTTAATCAGATTTTAATCAGAATTTATAATATTGGTCAGACGTTAGAGGCTTGGTTAAAAAAAAGCATTTTTTGTCTATACTTCAAGAAACTGAGTCGATATTAGTGTTGTGCTCTTGTACATATTTACTTAAACACCAATTAAAAGATTATGCCAAGTGAACATTAAAATACAGAAAAAAGCCAAAATGATGTGTTATTGTTGTGAAAATTTCAACTGTTCAAAAAAAATTACCCTACTGTGGGGGGAAACCGACCACAGACTGTCAGTCTGGTAGTTTTTATAAAGCAGTAGGGTAATTTTGTATTCGCTTCGAAAAATAAAGAAAAAGAAACCAGCCGGGATGGAGAATCGAACCTTGGACCTTTGAATTGACAGACAAACAGCTTACCGACTGCGCTACGCAGTACTACATACGGAAGATGATCCAAATCGTCTACATATGGTCCATTGATAATAATGATACAATTCATTTATTTTTAGATATTTTGATAATAACGTTTACAATTAGGAAAACAATAAATTTATAATCATTTCAAATATTATAATTGAAGCTATTTACATTGTTTATAGTGACCAGAGAGTCTTCTTTGGCTACAGAATTGCAGCTTTGGAGGTTATGTCGTGTCGCTCAGAGCTCGAAAAATTACCCTAATGGCTTGTAGAGTCTGTCAGATGTACACGAGTAAAATCTATGAGATTTCATTTTTACCATACTATCTAATAATTTTTCTAAGTTTTTGTTTGAAATTTTCTTACGAAAAACCAGTAATAATTATTATAATTAGAATAAATAGGTCACTTGTGACAGTCTGTGGTCGGTTTCCGCACGCTATATGGTAATTATTATTCGGCACTCTTATAATTTTTCATCTAATTTTTTCTCAGTGTATTAGATGCGCCCTGATATTTTAATGCAAAAAACTACGGAGCGAACCACCTAGAATCCATCATTAACCACCCCAAAGACCTAGACGACGCATTCGATGCTTTCAATTATCGATAAGTAACACTTCCTTATAATAGTTGTGATTTCCGTATTAGCAGATAGCAACCGTTACCGCCATAGTATTTCTCCCTTACAATTGAAGGTGGAAGCAATGTATACTAAAATCGTGTGACGCTGTTACGTCGGTATGCTGCTGATCCAACGATCGTATAATTGTGTAACTGTTGTAGTATGAAAAGCAACATACTTTAAAAGTAAGTGACCCATACCATAAAAGTATGGGTCCCTTACCAAGATTGCTAAAACCACCTTACTTATATAGTAAAGGAACTCCTATACTCCACGAGTAAGCTGTTTTAACTGTAGCAGTAAGAGTTTTCTTTCCGTGTGCACCCGCAGAAAACTGTTATTTTTTGGGGAGGTATAATTCGTACCTAAAAATCAGGTGTGCCCTAAATACTGACATTAGTCTAGGCGCCAGGGGGGTTTCCGTGGCCGATGGATGTCCACGCCTCCACCAAAGCTTTTCTTACGTATTTTTGTCTGCTGATTCTGAATTTCGAAGGTAGACAGTCGCAAGACTGTTAGTTTTTTGTTATTAACAATTTAATTGTTTAAATTGCTGCCAAATCAATATGATTAATTATAACTGAATGCTAACTGTCTAAAACTGTAGTAAATTGATCTAGAATTATGCACGATTGCGCTCGAATTCGCGAGTTATTGCACTAAATTTGCAATAATTCGGGTTCTAATCAAAATTTTTCAATTCTGAAAAAATGAGCATATTTCTAGATTAATTTACTACAGTTTTAGGCAGTTAGGATTCAGTTATAATTAATCATATTGATTTGGCAGCAATTTAAACAATTAAATTGTTAATAATAAAAAATTAACAGACTGGCGACTGCCCACCTTCGAAATTCAGAATCAGCAGACGAAAATACGTAAGAAAAGCTTTGGTGGAAGTGCGGACATCTATCGGCCACGGAAACCCCCCTGGCGCCTAGACTACATCTCGAGTCTGTCGCGGGAGCGCAGACATTCAAGTATACCTTCGCCGTCCCTTCTCCGTCGTGTCTGCCTAGGTGATGTCCTCGGGAAATGATAGTTGCGTTGGCTGCCGTCGAGGAGAGTACAATTATATGAAGACGTGTTATCTTCTGCAGGAACTCTTCGCCTAGAGCAAAACAAAATATATTAATAATGTGTTAAGCAGTGGGGATGAGGAGAGCAGTATCGAACTGCCAGCAACAGAGGAGTAGACAGATGGAAAGTTGGAGGCTTGTTTCGGCTATACTACATGATAGAGTCCAAATCCAAAGTGAAGTACTTACTCGAGCCTGTCACGGGAGCGCAAACTACATTCAACTACACCTTCGCCCTCCCTTCTCCGTTGTGTTCGCCTAGGCGATGTCCTCGGGAAGTGGTAGTTGCGTTGGCTACCCTCGAGAAGAGTAGAATTATATGAAGACGTGTTGTCTTCTACAGGAGCTCTTCACACACAACGCTGCATATACAGAGGGATTGTATATCCAATTTCAGATATACTCAATTAGCCAGTATAGAGAAAATAACTTTTTTTCTTGAAAACTTCTTGAAAAATACACAGAAAATGCAGTATCTCCACTCTTACTGATTATTTAGAACTAAAACCTGGAATATAATCCCTCAGCATGTACAACATAGTGTGTGTAAAGTTTAAGATATTAGTAGAGAATGGAAAGGGATCTTTGGAATGAAAAGTCGAAAAAGCGCATGTGCATTTCCAACTAAGACCTCCTCATCCTCGCTTAAAGTTTACCAGAATTACATACACACTATGCAATACATGCTGAGGGATTGTATATCCAATATCAGATATACTCAATTAGCCAGTATGGAGAAAATAACTTTTTTTCTTGAAACCTCCTTGAAAAACACACAAAAAATGCAGTATCTCCACTCTTGCTGATTACTTAGAACTAAAACCTGGTATATAATCCCTCAGTATGAACAACATAGTGTGTGTAAAGTTTAAGATATTTGTAGAGAATGGAAAGGGATCTTTGGAATGACAAGTCGAAAAAGCGCATGTGCATTTCCAACTAAGACCTCCTCCTATGAGTTTGAAGTTCTGAACGTTCACCGTGAACGAAATATCGAAAATTTCCAAATTCGGTTTTTTTTATATTATCTCTTAAAGATATGCATAAAATATATACAAATGCAAAATAAGTTATTTCCAAAGTCATTATCCCCCCAAATCATCCCTAAAACCACCGTGACTAGACAATAAATGACAAAAAAAAAATTGGAACCATGAGAGTTTATTAATTTAAGACAAATTTTATGGCTCATATTTCCTCTAGATACTGCCATAGCATTGAAAAAAAACCGCTGCCAATTCATTGGCACGTAGCTTCCTCAAACTTAATTTACTGATTCCTTTAATTCAGTTTTAATTCCAATATTTAAAATTTAATACTTCAGAAAGACAGAAATAACAAAACTCCAACATAATTTATTCAAATTATTATAGATTATACATTACCACAAAATTTCACATACATAAAATATATATCACAATTGCCTATAAATTTGCAACTGATATTTAGAGCTAAATGTCTAGAAAAATTTTAACCTCAAATATCTCTGAAATTTATGAACCAATCACTTTGACAAAATAACTCATCCGAGAACTATCAATAATATACCTCTACAATGAATTTTGAAGCGAATAAGACAATTTTACTCTTGTAATAGTTGAACATATAAAACTCATTTTTTTCATTTATCAATTTTTACGTTTTTGTTAATAACAAAAGAACCATGATAGCTAGAGAATTATTTTTTTTAGAAAATATAGGTAATTTAATTCTCTTTCGAATACCACCCACCCCATTTAGATACATAGAGCCGTTCTCGAGAAATTACGATTTAAAAAAATTTGAAAAAAATTTTAACCTCAAATATCTTCGAAATTTATGGATCAATCCTTTTGCCCAAAGAACTCACTCGATTGGTATACAAAATCTTCCCCTACAAAGAATTTCAAAGTGATTGAGCCAATTTTAGTATAGTTATTGAACGACAAAAAAAATCACTTTTTTTTTATAAATTATTTTTTTTCTCAAAAAATAATGAATAAAAAAACCTAAAAATTTAGTAAGTTATAGTACTTAATATCCTTTATAATCAAAAAAATATTCATGTTAATATCTTTTTTAATTTCGAAATATAATCTATTTACAAAAAATTACGTTTTCATCAATAACTTATGACGAAATATAGCTACCGACTTTTTTTTTTTTTTAAATTGTAGATAATTTTATCCTACATACAGAGAATTCATGATATATAAACAATATTTGTTCTAAATATTTAAAAAATCGAAAAAAAAAATTTTGAAAATTAAAAAATGGCTATAAAAATAAAATTTAATTTTACAAAAATAGAATATTGACCCCAATTGTGAAAGCAAAATCTAAAAAAATGATCACTCTTCCGTTAAAATCGGTCGAGTAGATCGTGAGATATCAGTGTATACGGAAATACACACACACACACACACATACACACACACACACACACACACACACACACACACACACACACACACACACACACATCCATACGGACATTTTATAAAAATAGTGTATTTCGATTCCAAATTTGCTAAATAACATTTCTAACACATTATCTCATAAACTTTTTTTTTTTACTATTACAAAGCTTCCTCTATGAGGAAGCAAACTTGTCGATATGAAATCCGAACAGGATGCTTTAGCTTGGGGGATGCAAAGGGGCTAAAATATCGGAAAATACACGAAAAATACCGAGAAAAAATCATGTCTCGTGAGTTTATTAATTTAAGACAAATTTTATCGCTGATATTTCTTCGAGATGCTGCTTTAGCATTGTACAAAAATTGGCGATATGAAATTCTAACCGGATCCTTTCGCTTAGGGGGTTCAAATGGGCTAAAATAGCGTAAAATACACGACAAATAGCGAGAAAAAAATCATGTCTCGTGAGTTTATTAATTCTGACAAATTTTATAGCTGATATTTCTTCCAGATACTGCCTCAGCATTGAAAAGAAATTGGCGATATGAAATTCGAACCGGATCCTTTCGCTTGTGGGGGTGCAAAGGGGCTAAAGTAGCGTAAAATATACAAAAAATACCGAGAAAAAAATCATGTCTCGTGAGTTTATTAATTTCAGACAAATTTTATAGCTGATATTTCGTCGAGATGCTGCCCTAGCATTGTAAAAAAATTGGCGATATGAATTTGGAACCGGATCCTTTGGCTTAGGGGGTGCAAAGGGGCTAAAATAGCGGAAAATCTACGAAAAATAGCGAGAACAAATCATGTCTCGTGAGTTTATCAATTTAAGACAAATTTTATCGCTGATATTTCTTCAAGATGCAGCCCTAGCATTGTACAAAAATTGGCGATATGAAATTCTAACCGGATCCTTTCGCTTAGGGGTGAAAATGGGCTAAAATAGCGTAAAATACACGAAAAATAGCCAGAAAAAAATCATGTCTCGTGAGTTTATTAATTATGACAAATTTTATAGCTGATATTTCTTCCAGATACTGCCCCAGCATTGAAAAAAAATTGGCGATATGAAATTCGAACCGCATCCTTTCGCTTGAGGGGGTGCTAAGGCGCTAAAGTAGCGTAAAATACACGAAAAATACCGAGAAAAAAATCATATCTCGTGAGTTTATTAATTTCAGACAAATTTTATGGCTGATATTTCGTCGGGATGCTGCCCTAGCATTGTAAAAAAATTGGCGATATGAAATTCGAACCGGATCCTTTCGCTTGTGGGGGTGCAAAGGGGCTAAAGTAGCGTAAAATACACAAAAAATACCGAGAAAAAAATCATGTCTCGTGAGTTTATTAATTTCAGACAAATTTTATGGCTGATATTTCGTCGAGATACTGCCCTAGCATTGTAAGAAAATTGGCGATATGAAATTCGAAACGGATCCTTTCGCTTGGAGGGTGCAGAGGGGCTAAAATAGCGGAAAATACACGAAACGTACCGAGAAAAAATCATGTCTCGTGAGTTTATTAATTTAAGACAAATTTTATGACTGATATTTCTTTCAGATACTGCCCTAGCATTGTAGAAAAATTGGCGATATGAAATTCTAACCAGATCCTTTCGCTTGGGGGGTGCAAAGGGGCTAAAATATCGGAAAATACACGAAAAATGCGGCAACAAAATCATATCTCGTGAGTTTATTAATTTAAGACAAATTTTATGGCTGATATTTCTTCAAGATACTGCCCTAGCATTGTAGAAAAATTGGCGATATGAAATTCTAACCGGATCCTTTCGGTTAGGGGGTGCAAATGGGCTAAAATAGCGTAAAATACACGTAAAATACCGAGGAAAAATCATGTCTCGTGGGGGTTTATTAATTTAAGACAAATATTATCGCTGATATTTCTTCCAGATACTGCCCTAGCATTCTAAAATAATTGGCGATATTAAATTCGAACCGGATCCTTTCGCTTAGGGGGTACAAATGGGCAAAAATAGCGGAAAATCTACGAAAAATAGCGAGAAAAAATCATGTCTCGTGAGTTTATTAATTTAAGACAAATTTTATGGCTGCTTTTTCTTTGAGATACTGCCCTAGCATTAAATAAAAATTGGCGATATGAATTTGGAACCGGATCCTTTCGCTTAGGGGGTGCAAAGGGGCTAAAATAGCGGAAAATCTACGAAAAATAGCGAGAAAAATCATGTCTCCTGAGTTTATCAATTTAAGACAAATTTTATCGCTGATATTTCTTCAAGATACAGCCCTAGAATTGTACAAAAATTGGCGATATGAAATTCTAACCGGATCCTTTCGCTTAGGGGGTGCAAATGGGCTAAAATAGCGTAAAATACACGAAAAATAGCCAGAAAAAAATCATGTCTCGTGAGTTTATTAATTATGACAAATTTTATAGCTGATATTTCTTCCGGATACTGCCCCAGCATTGAAAAAAAATTGGCGATATGAAATTCGAACCGCATCCTTTCGCTTGAGGGGGTGCTAAGGGGCTAAAGTAGCGTAAAATACACGAAACGTACCGAGAAAAAATCATGTCTCGCGAGTTTATTAATTTATGACAAGTTTTATGACTGATATTTCTTTCAGATACTGCCCTAGCATTGTACCAAAATTGGCGATATGAAATTCTAACCGGATCCTTTCACTTGGGGGTGCAAAGGGGCTAAAATATCGGAAAATACACGAAAAATGCGGCAACAAAATCATAACTCGTGAGTTTATTAATTTAAGACAAATTTTATGGCTGATATTTCTTCAAGATACTGCCCTAGCATTGTAGAAAAATTGGCGATATGAAATTCTAACCGGATCCTTTCGGTTAGGGGGTGCAAATGGGCTAAAATAGCGTAAAATACACGTAAAATACCGAGGAAAAATCATGTCTCGTGGGTTTATTAATTTAAGACAAATTATATGGCTGCTTTTTCTTTGAGATGCTGCCCTAGCATTGTAAAAAAATTGGCGATATGAAATTCGAACCGGATCCTTTCGCTTCAGGGGTGCAAAGGGGATAAAATATCGGAAAATACACAAAAAATACCGCGAAAACATCATGTCTCGTGAGTTTATTAATTTAAGACAAATTTTATCGCTGATATTTCTTCCAGATACTACCCGAGCATTAAATAAAAATTGGCGATATGAAATTCGAACCGGATCCTTTCGCTTAGGGGGTGCAAAGGGGATAAAATAGTGGAAAATCTACGAAAAATAGCGAGAAAAAATCATGTCTCGTGAGTTTATTAATTTAAGACAAATTTTTTGGCTGATATTTCTTCGAGATACTCCCTAGCATGGTAAAAAATTGGCGATATGAAATTGGATCCGGAACCTTTCACTTGTGGGGTGCAAAGGCGCTAAAATAGCGGAAAATCTACAAAAAATAGCGAGAAAAAATCATGTCTCGTGAGTTTATTAATTTCAGACAAATTTTATGGCTGATATTTCCTCGAGATGCTGCCCTAGCATTGTCAAAAAATTGGCGATATGAAATTCGAACCGGATCCTTTCGCTTGGAGGGTGCAGAGGGGCTAAAATAGCGGAAAATACACTAAACGTACCGAGAAAAAATCATGTCTCGTGAGTTTATTAATTTAAGACAAATTTTATGACTGATATTTCTTTCATATACTGCCCTAGCATTGTAGAAAAATTGGCGATATGAAATTCTAACGGGATCCTTTCGCTTGGGGGGTGCAAAGGGGCTAAAATATCGGAAAATACACGAAAAATGCGGCAACGAAATCATATCTCGTGAGTTTATTAATTTAAGACAAATTTTATGGCTGATATTTCTTCAAGATACTGCCCTAGCATTGTAGAAAAATTGGCGATATGAAATTCTAACCAGATCCTTTCGGTTAGGGGGTGCAAATGGGCTAAAATAGCGTAAAATACACGTAAAATACCGAGGAAAAATCATGTCTCGTGGGTTTATTAATTTAAGACAAATATTATCGCTCATATTTCTTCCAGATACTGCCCTAGCATTCTAAAATAATTGGCGATATTAAATTCGAACCGGATCCTTTCGCTTAGGGGGTGCAAATGGGCAAAAATAGCGGAAAATCTACGAAAAATAGCGAGAAAAATCATGTCTCGTGAGTTTATTAATTTAAGACAAATTTTATGGCTGCTTTTTCTTTGAGATGCTGCCCTAGCATTGTAAAAAAATTGGCGATATGAAATTCGAACCGGATCCTTTCGCTTCAGGGGTGCAAAGGGGCTAAATTATCGGAAAATACACGAAAAATACCGAGAAAACATCATGTCTCGTGAGTTTATTAATTTAAGACAAATTTTATCGCTGATATTTCTTCCAGATACTGCCCTAGCATTAAATAAAAATTGGTGATATGAAATTCGAACCGGATCCTTTCACTTAGGGGGTGCAAAAGGGCTAAAATAGCGGAAAATCTACGAAAAATCGCGAGAAAAAATCATGTCTCGTGAGTTTATTAATTTAAGACAAATTTTTTGGCTGATATTTTTTCGAGATACTGCTCTAGCATGGTAAAAAATTGGCGATATGAAATTGGATCCGGAACCTTTCGCTTGGGGGATGCAAATGGGCTAAAATAGAGAAAAATTCACAAAAAATACCGAAAAAAATTAGTTCTAGAGAGATTATTAACTCGACACAAATTTTGTGGATGAAAATAATTCATTATGTTGCTATAAAAATTGTACTATTACAAAGCTTGCTCTAGGAGGAAGCAATTGGTTGGTTAGAAATTTAACTGGAATCAGAACAGTATTCATAGTCCTTCATTGTTAACTACAGATAACTTTTAATATTTTTTTATCATACAAAACCACATTTCAAATGATTAATACTATTTATACTTATATTTTTTATTTAAATATTTCATTATTCCAAACTTTGCGGGTTTTAGTCGGTCTTGACCAATCAGTCAAGATCGTAAGCGAAAAACTGAAGTCACCGTCGACCAATCGGGTGCTCCTTTTAAACTGACTTGGCCAATCGGAATGGTTTTATTTCGGCTTCATATTTCCTCCATCATTCTTTTAAGAGATGAAAATATTCGTAATAATAGACTAATGTAAAATGTATGTGAGAAAAATGATTTTTCGCTAGTATGCCAAAACTTATTCCATCGCCATAATACTTTATTTGTAAGAAATTAATTGAAAAACAAAAATTGTTTTGGTTTTTGTATTTTTTCATACCTCCATTACGTCCTCGAAAATGTTCTTCAGAAAACTCTAAGGCAAATTAGTTTTTGATATACGTGTCCATAATATACCTGATTTTGTACGTTTGGAAACGAGTCCATAAAATCGAATGACGGACAAGCACATCCAAATAGCATATTGTGCAACAAGGAGAGAAAATGAGCTGAAAACTCCTCACCTGAGTCTGAAATAGCTCTACTTTCCGTGATGAGTATACACCTTTTTTTTAACGAATCCATGAGAGGTCCTTTTTGTAGGCATAAAAGTTGTGTAGGCATAGGGGATCGCGCATTTCGAGTCATGTACTATGCAGTTACAAATCATTGCATTTTCTATTTTTATTTGCATAGCTTATTACAAATATAGGCGTCTTTCTTATATTTATTTTAAATCGAAATTTAATTTTTTCAATTGTTTGTATAAGTGGTAATAACTCTTGTTATTTTACGATTGAAACTTTAAAAATTATCTTATATCATCTAAACAAGCCAAAAAAGTATATAATATATAAATTTGACACTAAGAGAACAATTTTACAAAATTACGTTGAAGTTAGCGGGGAAAGAATTTTTTTTCCCGCTAAACTTTGAAAAAACGCTCGGAATGCGCTATTTCCTATGCGACTTTTAGTCGTGAAAAAATGCATGTTTCAAGCAACTGTCAAAAAAAAAACTATTTTGACGCGAACAAGTATAAGACCATGGTACCATGTAAAGTAACACCAATCCTTCTGTTAGGGGCGCCTAATGTAATTTTTTTTCTCATTTAATTAAAGTTTACAAAATATAGTTTCTTCTTATACTTAATAGTATATTTCGATACAAGTGGGAAAGTATTGATTCTAGCACACGAGTGTAGAACAATCTTTCGTACGTGTATCACGGGGAAGTAAAAGCGATTTTAAAAGTTTATGTATATGTAAAATCGCATTTTAGGCATGCTGAATCGAAAAAATATGATTATGCATGTACTGATTACATCCATTAGATTTATGGCCTACGAGATGCATTTCGCATACGTTACGGAATTTAGCGTACGTTACTCAAGCAGAGAAAATCATTTACATCGGCGAAAAATTTTCCTGTTAGTTTTTCTAAAAAAGAAAAAATGCTCGTGCATAAAGATCGGAATTTCGTGTCAATGACTGGAGGTTTTTCGAAAAATACAATATTATAGAAACGAAAAATTACAATTGAAAATCAGATTTGACAATATAACGGTGTTATTCTTAATAATGTATGCAACAGCAGAAACAATAAGTTCTGTCTGATTCAAATTTCTTTGAAATCCTGAAATCTACTCATCACATACTAATGATTTTACAGTCGCTTTTATTTTAAATAATATGAAAACTCAATTGTTGCCGAATCTTAATGCGATTGTACACACGTATATCGTATATATAATATTACCACGGAAAATTGTGATTTGAAAAAAACAATGGAACAATTCACATCTGAAATATCTTTAGGATTTATGAACCAATCTTTGCAGCGAACAAACTAGTGCGACAGATGTGTAAACTCTCCCACTTAACAAAATTGATATTACATTTGAATCTCATTTACTCCACCTATCCATACAAAAAGAAATTAGACTATTTTTACAAATGCATTTTCTCTCTGAGAAAAAATAAGATCAACAGTATTTAACAAATTATAAATCTTTTCATAATATACATCAAAAATATTTCAATACCATATATCTCTTTCTATTTTTTAGATTAATCTATTACATAACATCACGTTTTAGTCTATACTAGAATATAACTATTAACGGCGCTTTTCTCACACTATGAAGAATTTCACTTGGCTTTAAGTACGTTAATTATTTAACGTATAACTAACATTAATTTTAATGTACAAAAAAAGAAATAAACAAAATTTGAAAAATTACTCTTAAACGAAAAAACAAATTTTTACCATTAATTATAATTTCTTTTATTGAAAAGTTGATTTTAGCGTTTTGTTTACTCATCTATTAAATTACGAGCTATAAGTGAGCCAAATTGGAGCGAAGTGGGAAAATCGGGAAGAGATGGCCTGTGCCCGGCTGGCGTTGGCTCGCGCGACTCCGCTACCCTCGAACACATAATATAGATATCCATTCATATAGGATCAGTGCGACTTGAGTCGAGACGGAGTGGGGGAAGCGGTAGAAGGTGATTCGGCTGACGCAGCTCACGAGAGTCGGCGGCGCTCGAACAAAACTGTATACAGCGCGCGATCAGTTCCTGGAATCGCTGCGGAGCGGGGGAAATCGGAGAGAGTCGGTAGGGCCGTACGGCCGCCGCTGGCTCGCGTGAGTCCGCTACGCTCGAACCTCGAACATGTGAGATCGTCCGCCGCAGTAGCGGGCCAGCAGGCGCACGCGGCGCATTTTTGGACGTAAAATACGCTCTGTTTAACTCGCTTATAATCGCATGCGGAGTCTCTAAAAGAAAAACAAAAGACATATATCGATAGACTTTTTCCTGGTCTTTCCAATGGTACTATGTTTGTTACTCCGAAACGCTTTCTTCTGGTCAGAAATTCAAGTTGAAAGTTCAAAGCCATTTTCTCACAGTAAATCATGTTCTTTTTTCAAAATGCATTTTACCATTGGAAAGTACAACTCTTAAGCTTCAAGACCCTAATTTTTCGAGTTGGAGAAATGAAGGATTCAAAAGTAATAAGATTAAAAAAAAGGCGAGCGGCCGCGAGTGCTCTTCGCGCTGCGCCCCAGCGGGCTCTCAAACATCATTTTTATTAATATAGGTTATATATTTCACTTTTTTAGAATTTTTAATTTCTTTAGGTTTTTCAGAAAACTATGCTTTCATTGGATAATATGTGGCGCAATAATTTTACTATAATAATAATAATCAATGTAGTTTGACGACAATAGTCATTTACCATAAAAGATCGGATTCTAAAATTGAACACAGAAGAATGATAATTTTTTCAGACAATTTAATTCATGATGCCGTAGCACTTTACCTAATCCAAGAAATAATAATTAATTACATTAAAAAATCTTTTGATTTCGTTAAAGAAGTAAATGTTTAAAAAATATACACAACTTCTAGAATCTTCTTCATCACTATGAAGATTTTTCTGTTAAAGTGGTATTGTCATCGGACTGCTCACGGAGAAAATGGATGTGATAGAATTGGTGCTTTCGTAAAAAGTAATGCTAGGCGGGCAAGTTTGCAGGAAGTATCCGATAATTATATACCAACGCCACAAGATCTTTACGAGAGGGTAACAATATTTTGAAAATATTGTTTGCTTCTTTTCATCAAAAGATGAATATTTAAAAACTATACATAAACTAAAACAACGATTAGATTCAGCAAAAACAGTGCCTGAAACTCCATCGTTTCACTATGTCAAATTATTAGCAGATACTGGAAAGTTAGATCTAAAACGATTTTCAGTATCAGGAACTTCCCAATTGTATCATACCTATTCGAATAAAAATAAAAAAAAATTAGAAATTAACAGGATTGAAAGTTAACTTTGTGACCTACTAATAAAAATGATGTTTGAGGTTTTATTGTTTAATGATATTTTTCAGTATGAAAAACCGAAATGGTTCACTACATTTATTAGTATAGAGCTCGCTCGGGCGCAGCGTGAAGAGCGCGTGCGGCCGCTCGTCGCTGTCTTTGTTACTGTTGAACCCTTCATTTCTCGAACTCAAAAAATGAGCGTTTTGTAGCTTAAGAAGTGTACTTTCGAATGGTAAAATGCATTTTCAAACAAAAACGTGACATACTTTGAGAAAAATGACTCTGAACTGACAACTTAAATTTTTGACCAGAAGGAAGTATTGTTTCGGAGTAAAAGCAATAGGAACATTGGAAAGAGCAGGAAAAAATCTATCGATAAATGTTTTTCGTTTTTTTTCTTAGAGACTTAGCATACGATTATATGCGAATTGAACAAAGTGTATTTTATGCTAAATATGCGCCTCCCATTATAGGTACTATATGATCGCGATCAGTATGACGTGTGACACTGACTCTGGCTGGTGAAGGCTGGGGGAAACGTCAGCTCGACAAGTGTTCTATTTGCATAGCATTTATATAGTTTCTATTTGCCGAGCGTCGCTAAGTACATGACGCGCGTGATTCCTATTTATTTATTTTCTTTAACAGACTGATTACATTATCGATATTTACGGATTTATTTACCTATTCCTTGATGCGAGAGTTTAATTTTCAAACAAGTTATTAACGTTTTGTCATTTTTTTCATTTACGTAAACAATGAACATTCGTTGTACAATATTATAGTCAAATTATAAATTTGTATACCCTGTAATAGACCAAATTTTAAATTGAAAACATGTGTTGCTACTGCCAACAAAGAAAATATGGAAATATTATATTATAGACGCTTTAAAATATAATTATAATTTTAAATAGTTTTATTTAAACATCAATTTAAATCTTAAGGTAGTTCTGTAATGTATCAAAAAGTGGGTTTCGAAAGTAACAAAATTCTAGGGAGTTTTTTTTTTATTTTTTTAAATATATGTAGCCAACCTATTTTTTGAGATAAAAATTATTGAAATTAGTCATTTTTACACTACAGTTAATATGAATCATATCAATTGTGATGAAAAGTAATAAAGTTTGTTACTTTAAAAGTTGGTTTTAAAAAATAAAAAAGTATGTTATTAAACAAGAAATTCTGCACTTTCTTATAAGTATAATAACATGTATTACGACCTTTTTAAAACGGTATTTATCGTTGAGAATAAAAAATCGATGTTTTCCTAACCTATTTTGCGTTAGTACGGGAATCACGTGTTTGTGCAATTAGAAATTATTTATTTTCTACTCTATGCTTAAATTATCCCTTAACTTAAAAAATCATGTAAGTTCATAAATAATTTTTTCACACATGATTTGACTAATTAAAATGTTAAATAATACTTATTGTTCCATGATCGCTGCATTGACTCACGAGTCCTTACAGAACTACCTTACCTATAAACTAGAAATGTCTCCATTTGATTAACATGCTAACCAAGAGAGTTGTTCTATTCAAAATAGTTTAATTTTATTAAGATATCTCTTTATGTTTTTCAAACATGAACTATGGACAGCAAATCACTTATTAATCAATAATCGCTATGGACAAATTATAGCTATCAAAATTGTTTTGTTTTTTTATTAAATAGTGAAAAACATAATACTACTAGAAAGTTCATTAATAATACATAAATAATATGAGCTCTAATAGTATATAAAATGGAAAAATAATGTATTAAAAATCGAAAAGTCGATTTTTAATACATTATTTTTCCATTTTTTGTTTTTGATGTTTGTGATAGAAACTGTTTATGGAAAAAACGATTTCAGTAATAACTGAAAATTAACTAAGAAAGGAAGCAGTACTGGGACAAAGACAATTTTCGGACCAGTAGTAGGATAACAATAAAAAATCTACAATAAACACTTAAGACGATAATGTCATTAATTTATTAGCATTATTTATGGTGTTTACTATGTAATCACTAAGTTATTTTGTTGGTTTCACAGATGAAAATAGTGCATAACATGGTACCAACTTTTCGAGGCTAATTTTCCGAATGCATATAGCAAAATCCTTGTCCCACATAAGGTACCTCTTGATTTCCATATCACAGCAGTGGGACAATCCGAAACACGTTAAAAAGTATAGTCCCATTATTGCATCCGGACGGACGTCCTACTACAGCTCCCAAGTAAATTAGTGTCACCCACTCATCAGACAATAGTTAATTTCTTTGAATGCGATTATTTCAAAACACCAGCAACGAAAAAAACTTGTTTTTTTAAATAAATCTCCAAACACGAGCTATCTGCTGAGGTGATGACTTTTCATGTATTATGCTTCGATATGGTACTACAAAAGATTACAAAAAAATATGCTCGAAACTGTCCCACATCTGCATACTTTACCTTATATCAATAAGCCATATTTTCAAAATCTTATTTGGCTATTATAACATTAATAAAACCGAAGCAATATTGCCATTAAAAAAAAAGATAAAAATATAATAACAAAAATCGAAAAATTAATGAGGTGGAATATACAATATCTCCTATGAATTATAAAATTTCACATGAAACCGATCTTGAGTAACTGCAGGTTGAAAAAACTATGAAAAAATGTACATTTCAAATATCTTTGTACTCATCTCCCCTCCAGAAAATATAATGAAAAAAAAAAAAAATTTTTCGAATTAATAAAATCCCGAGAGCTGATTTTTTTTCAGTCGTAATGGATTATCCCCCCCCCCCCCCCCCCCCAGGCCGCAAAGCGAAAGGTTCCGGATCGATTTTCGTAAAGGCAATTTTTTCAAAAAGCTATTGCAATATCTTGAAGTAATTTCAGCCATAAATAAAATTTGTCTTAAATTAATAAACTAACGAGACATGATTTTTTCTCGGTACGTTTCGTGTATTTTCGGCTATTTTAGCCCCTTTGCACCCCCCCAAGCGAAAGGATCCGGTTCGAATTTCATATCGCCAATTATTTTGCAATGCTAGGGCAACATCTCGAAGAAATAGCAGCCATAAAATTTGTCTTAAATTAATAAACTCACGAGATATGATTTTTTCGCAGTATTTTTCGTGTATTTTCCGATATTTTAACCCCTTTGAACCCCCCCAAGTGATAGGATCCGGTTCGAATTTCATATCGCCAATTTTTTTACAATGCTAGGGCAGCATCTCGAAGAAATACCAGTCATAAATTTGTCTTAAATTAATAAACTCTCATGATACCAATTTTTTTGTCATTTATTGTCTAGTCGGGGTGGTTTTATGGATTATGGATGATTTGGGGGATAATCACTTTGGAAATAACTTATTTTGCAGTTTATACATATTTTATGCATATCTCTAAAATATAATATCAAAAAAACCGAATTTGGAAATTTTCGATATTTCGTTCACCGTGAACGTTCAGAACTTCAAACACATTTATTTGTACAGTCATGAAAAAAGTTATTAACATTTTTAAAGAGGGCTTAATGAATAGATGATTATCTACTCAATCTCCCAGTATGGAGGAAATAACTGTTGTCTTGAAAATTTCTTGAAAAACACACAGAAAATGCAGTATCTCTACACTTACTGATTAATTAGATCTGAAACCTGATATATAATCCCTCAGCATATATAACATAGTATGTGTAAAGTTTAAGATATTTGTAGAAAATGGAAAGGGATTTTTAGACTCAAAAGTCGAAAAGGCGCATGTGCATTTCCAACTGAGACCACCTGACCCTCGCTTAAAGTTCACCAGAATGTTCACATACAATACAATGCATGCTTAGGAATTGTATATCTATATTCAAATCTTTTCAATCAGCCAGTGTAGGATAAATTTTTTTCTTGAAAATTTCTTGACAAGAGCACAAAAATTGCAATATCTCCACACTTGCTGATTATTTAGATCTAAAACTTGATAAACAGTCCCTCAGCATGTATTGCATGGTGTGTGTAAAGTTTGAAATATGTTTGGAGAATGGAAACGCATCTTTCGGACTCAAAAGTCGAAAAGGCGCATGTGCATTTCCAACTAAAACCACTAGACCCTTGCTCAAAGTTTACCAAAATGTCCTCACACAATGCAATACATGCTGAGGGATTGTATATCCAATTTCAGACCTTTTCGATCAGCCAGTTTTGTGAAATAACTTTTTTTCTT
This sequence comes from Torymus aiolomorphi, assembly GCA_036365515.1. Taxonomy (NCBI): domain Eukaryota; kingdom Metazoa; phylum Arthropoda; class Insecta; order Hymenoptera; family Torymidae; genus Torymus; species Torymus aiolomorphi. The sequence continues at coordinate 214,220,712 of CM070873.1, read as the reverse complement.
GAAAATTTCCTAAAAAACACACAAAAAAGGCAATAACTCAACACTTGATGATTATTTAGATCTCAAATTCGATATACAATCCCTCAGCATGTATTGCATGGTGTGTATAAAGTTAGAAATATGTTGAGAGAATGGCAATGTATCTTTTGGACTCAAAAGTCGAAAAGGCGCATGTGCATTTCCAACTAAAACCACCAGACCCTTGCTCAAAGTTTACCAAAATATCCTCACACAACTGATAAGAATTTTTCCATCGGTCTTACAGTCTTACAAATTAAATTAAAATAATTAATATTTATGGCAGTCAGATTGCCCTTGTTTATAATCACCCCCGCAGAATCTGAAATAAAAACTTAATTAAATTCTGGAAAAAACTTTGTTAGCAAAGGACGATCTGACTGCCCACCACCACCACATTGTCCGACGTTTCGAGCCTGCTCCGGCTCCTCCTCAGGGACTGAAATAAAATCCGCGATATACCTCCTTATATACCATGCACCCATACCCCTTCTTTTCTCTTACCCCACCACCCTCCACATTCCCCTCTCCAACTTGCCATTCTCACTTAAATTAATAAAGAATGATAAATGTTATCTAATTTACTTGACTCTATCATTAAATTTACATTATTCCGATTTCTTAGAATGTGAATACTTTCAAGGCTTTCCCTCTTATATTTATTCTTAATCCCCTGTTCCAAAATATCCACACTCCCAAAATCGAAAGAATGCAAACTATTTAAACAATGTTCTTTCAAACCCGATGTACAACTTGAGCTGCGTAAACTATATTGATGTTCATATATTCTCTTTTTCAAATATCTACCCGTTTGACCAATATAACAACCATTACAATCCCTACAATTAATTTTATAAACAACTCCCGATTTCAAACATTTATCATCCTTGTCTTTACAATTACTAAATAACCTTTCTAAATTATTATCATTTCTAAAGAAAACTTGAATATTATGTTTACTAAAAACCCTTCTAATCCTTTCCGACAAACCTCTAACATATGGTAAACTAAAATATGCATTCTTTCCATTTCTATTCCTTGTTTGATTATCTACCCGCTGCTTCAATCCACCATTATAAATTTCCCACACTCTCTCATCAATCATTTTATCAATAAATTTTACGGGATAACTATTTTTAATAAATGTTTCTCTAACTAAATTTAAATTCTTTTTCCTAAAATCTTTATGTGACAATTTAATCGCTCTGTCAATGGCACCTTTGATCGCACCTGTCTTGTTTCCGAATTGGTGGTGAGAATCAAAATTTAAAAATCTACCTGACCATGTAGGTTTTCTATACCAATCTAATTTCACTCTATTATTATTACCTCTAATGACTCTAATATCTAAAAAACTCAATTGATAATCTTTCTCAACTTCTTTTGTGAATTTAATTCTATCATGGATAGAATTAAACACATCCACCATTTCATCCACAAAACATTCTGGTACAACTGCAAAAATGTCATCAACATATCTTTTAAAAATAATTGGCTGAAAAACCAACTTAGACAAAGCAATACTTTCCAATTTTTCCATTACTAAATTGGCTATAACAGGTGACAAAGGTGATCCCATTGGACAACCATATCTTTGTTCATATAGACTATTATCAAAAGAAAAAATTGTGTTTTTAAAAACCAAATTAAGTGCCTTTATAAATTCATCTTTTGTTAAACTAGTATGTACTTTAATTTCAGACCATTTATCTTGTATAATATCATTCAACAACTCTAAAGGTATATTTGTAAACAAATATACCTTTTGCAGTTTTTTGCAGTTGTACCAGAATGTTTTGTGGATGAAATGGTGGATGTGTTTAATTCTATCCATGATAGAATTAAATTCACAAAAGAAGTTGAGAAAGATTATCAATTGAGTTTTTTAGATATTAGAGTCATTAGAGGTAATAATAATAGAGTGAAATTAGATTGGTATAGAAAACCTACATGGTCAGGTAGATTTTTAAATTTTGATTCTCACCACCAATTCGGAAACAAGACAGGTGCGATCAAAGGTGTCATTGACAGAGCGATTAAATTGTCACATAAAGATTTTAGGAAAAAGAATTTAAATTTAGTTAGAGAAACATTTATTAAAAATAGTTATCCCGTAAAATTTATTGATAAAATGATTGATGAGAGAGTGTGGGAAATTTATAATGGTGGATTGAAGCAGCGGGTAGATAATCAAACAAGGAATAGAAATGGAAAGAATGCATATTTTAGTTTACCATATGTTAGAGGTTTGTCGGAAAGGATTAGAAGGGTTTTTAGTAAACATAATATTCAAGTTTTCTTTAGAAATGATAATAATTTAGAAAGGTTATTTAGTAATTGTAAAGACAAGGATGATAAATGTTTGAAATCGGGAGTTGTTTATAAAATTAATTGTAGGGATTGTAATGGTTGTTATATTGGTCAAACGGGTAGATATTTGAAAAGAGAATATATGAACATCAATATAGTTTACGCAGCTCAAGTTGTACATCGGGTTTGAAAGAACATTGTTTAAATAGTTTGCATTCTTTCGATTTTGGGAATGTGGATATTTTGGAACAGGGGATTAAGAATAAATATAAGAGGGAAAGCTTTGAAAGTATTCACATTCTAAGAAATCGGAATAATGTAAATTTAATGATAGAGTCAAGTAAATTAGATAACATTTATCATTCTTTATTAATTTAAGTGAGAATGGCAAGTTGGAGAGGGGAATGTGGAGGGTGGTGGGGTAAGAGAAAAGAAGGGGTATGGGTGCATGGTATATAAGGAGGTGTATCGCGGATTTTATTTCAGTCCCTGAGGAGGAGCCAGAGCAGGCTCGAAACGTCGGACAATGTGGTGGTGGTGGGCAGTCAGATCGTCCTTTGCTAACAAAGTTTTTTCCAGAATTTAATTAAGTTTTTATTTCAGATTCTGCGGGGGTGATTATAAACAAGGGCAATCTGACTGCCATAAATATTAATTATTTTAATTTAATTTGTAAGACTGTAAGACCGATGGAAAAATTCTTATCAGTTGATATTAAATTGCAGTCGACATAAGTAATATTTTTAATGATCCTCACACAATGCAATACATGCTGAGGGATTGTATATCCAATTTAAGACCTTTTCAATCAGCCAGTGTAGGGGAAATAGCTTTTTTTCTTGAAAACTTCCTGAAAAACACTCAAAAAAGGCAATAACTCAACACTTGCTGATCGATATTGACTTTGAGGTCATGTTACCGTACTTAATTCATAAGAGTATAAGAATAATAGAAATCCGCTCCAGTAATGCATCTCAGACATCTCACGTATGTCTGAGTTGACTTTATCTTTCTGTGAGTACTGGTCTATGTTTTTATTAAACATAATTAAATAAAAAAATGAAAATATGTAACTTTTCAGTTTGACAGTTCTAAAAAATAAACATGCAGTGCCTTATTATTAAATCTGAAAAATTGCATAACTTCATTCTTTTTTTTATTAAATTATACCTACTTACAAAAAGATAAAATCAGCTTAAAAATGATGCCATGCAATGCATTAAGAAGCAGATTTGTATCATTCTTATTCTCTTTTAAATTAAGTTCGAAAACACGTAACCTCAAAGTAAATATCAAATATGTTAAAAGAGACCACAAAGTGGTCATAGAGTATTAAAATACTTACAGACTAGATCTGGTTCCATGGATAATCTGGAAGATGAAGCTGTCAGATGCGTGATCAGGAAGCCCTTCACTTAAGGTTGGCCACTGTAATGCCACTGTGTAGTTTTTTCAAAGTTGCAGTTTCCAATTTGGTGCTATTTTCTTAAAAGTCTCCTGTCTTATGATGGTCATATTAATAGTCATATCGAGAGTCCATTATAACTTCCAATCGATGCTGAAGAACTGTACTGGGAAAAAAATTTGGTTTAGTAAATAACGGTTGTTATTTTAGATTTGAATACCTTGACACGTGTAGAAAAGAAAAGGGAAAACAAAAATAGAAATTTTTTGGATTCAATATGAAAAATAATTACATTACAGAAAAAAAAAAACTAAAGAAATGGATTATCAATAATATCTTTTACAAAATTCTACTTAGGATAAATTATCACACTGTTACTTATGGGTGGGAAAATCTAGCACTATTTCTACAAAATATTTAAATGTTAAGATAGGTTGCAAATGTTTGTAAGTATCGGACTATGTACAGGTACCATAACCATAAATTACAATACCTACACTTAACTGACTGCTAGCAGCAATATAAACACAGCTGTCAACACATAGCAAGTACTGGTGACTTCTTTATATGGTGTTTCTCAATTCATTTTTTCTTTTGCACTATCGAGTTGATTTGAAAGTAAAGATTTAGTATAATAGAAGTAGTGTACGAATGTTTTAAGTTGCAAATTTGTTTGAGAACGAGATAGTATTGTCAAGCACTCTCATTATGAAAAGAATTATATTTATGTCGAGACTCAGTTTAATTTAAAAAAAAAGAGATACACGTAAGCGAAAGAAAATGAAAACATCTTATACTTTGGTCAGAACGTTTTAGAACAGATCAGCAAGTCTACAGTTATATCTACCTTTCTAGGGTATAGTTGGATCAGATATATAAGGTACATACATCTTGAACTCAACTATGTACTGTATCTCTGGTTATGCTGGCAGCAGCTACCATCGTGACAGGTGTCGTGGGCGTCGTGGCGAAAGCTGTCGCTGCTACCTCTGCTCCTTACGTACGATCCCGTCCGGCCGTATCCTTCCTTCTTGAGCCCCCTGCTGTTGCTGCTGCAGGTTCACTACCTCTTCTCAGTAGTTATCTGACTTCACTTACACACAATCACAAGCGCACCTCGTGCGTACCCGCTCGCTCGCAGCCGAGAATCCGAGACACCTTCTCCTAACACATGCGTGAATGCGTCTCGCGATAACGGAGCTGCGACCCGTCAAAGTGAGGTTATGGCTGTACGGTACGCGGCGCCCGCCTCGTGGGTGTGCTCTGCACGCAGTGCGAACCAGGGTATAGGTACCGTACCTCGTCGTCTTCGTGATGATAGTCAACCACAGCTATAAAACTGATTTCTTGTCACTGTGTTCTTTGTCACTGTTTCACAAGCAACTTTGGCATTTGGATCTTGTTTGTAGTTAACTCCAATAAAGTATCACTAAACTGGTCGCACATTTTGTCTGGGTGTCCTCGCCAACGGATTCGGAGGTGAAGAGGAAGCTCTTTTCTTACACTGCAGCTCTATTGCTGCTTCTCCGATCGTAGTGTTCGCAGTTGTCGCCGTTGTCGTCGGCCTCCTAATATCCAGCCGCGCGGTGCAGACTGTGCAGAGTCGGCACAGTCGACGACAGCTGTTACAGCCTGGAGGTTGCAGCACGCATGCATCCAAGCTTTTTTTTTTCTTCCACTATGAAGTATTCAGGCTCCAGGCCATGTCCTCCAATGCGGCCAAGCTGTCCAAGCTGCGCGGTATGGGGTTAGGATATACAGCGCAGCCCGTGACGCGGTGTAACTCGACGACACGTTGACACAGCTGTGCCGCAGCCTACAGCGCATGCGCCCAAGGGCGTATACACGCACACGCGCAAGCAAGACTAGCCCGATCGGCAGGCACCCGGGGACCCGGGGCAGCGGCGCCGCGGGCCGCGGCGGACTCACGACCGCCGACGTGTGGTGATTATACACCCACTTCTTCACTCGTTCCAGGAAAGGAAGGGGAAGGAGAGAGAATGGAAAGAGTCAGGAATTAACAGTAACAGGAGGTTTATTGAGGAGATGTACAACGGACACACGTCCGCACGCTCAGAGTATCGAGCACTGACTGCCGCTCGCAGGCGGCTTCTCGCTTAACGCGACATGGCCGCTTCTCCCACTCTCGCAGAGAGAGCGAGAGGGAAGATCGCAGTCCCTACACACTCCCCCCTGAGTGCCAACGAAGTACATGAATACAAAATATAAATATAAATTCTAAATTTTACTGTGCTTGATAGCACTTACAATCTGAGTATCACAGTAACATTACGCTTTGGTACTATGAACAAAAGATACCTTTTTTCTTGCGTAGGTTTTTAATACTGGTCGATCAACGGTGGTGGGCTGGTTGCCGTTAGAATCACCACCGGGAGGTACATCGGGAAGATTATCAGAGATTACATACGCGGGTTTCAATAGTTCCACAGATACACTGCGCGCCGTGCCATTAACCTCTATGTCAAAGACGCGATCGGACGGACGTTTTAATACTTTGTGGGGGCCTGTATAAGGTCTTTCTAAAGACTTTTTGGCCATGTTGCGCATAAATACATGAGAGCAAGTATATAAGTCTTTGAAGCAAAACGCACGCTTCTTATAGTTATGTGCGACAGGGACTGGACGAATCTGGGGCATAAATTCGCGAAATTCTTCAATAAAGATGTTCGGATCTGGCGTAAAATCTTCAGGGAGGAAAAACTCACCTGGAAGACGCAAGGTGGTACCGAATAAAAATTCCGCGGGAGACGCATTAGTATCTTGCCGAAGATGGCAACGTAAACCTAATAATACTGTACTCAGCGTACGAGTCCAGTCCTTGTCCACATGACACATAATCGCCGCTTTAAAGGTACGGTGCCAGCGCTCGATGAGGCCATTCGCAGCAGGGTGATACGCAGTAGTACGAATACGATCGCAACCTATTAGGGATAAAAGAGCCGTAAATAGGCGCGATTCGAATTGCGAACCCTGATCGGACGTGATGACCTTTGGGGCACCATAACGAGATAGCCAGGTGTCATAAAATGCCCTGGCAACCGTTTGTGCCGACATTTCATGTAATGGAACCGCCTCAATCCAACGCGAAAAACGATCAATCATGGTGAGTACATACTCAAAACCATTGCGATTGAAGAGGGGACCGACTAGATCAATGTGAACATGGTCGAAGCGACCATCGGGTGCGACGAATTTGTCAGGTACAAGTTTAAGGGGGTGTCAAACTCCATTCTGCGATTTGACCGACCCATAGGTCGGTAAGGTAGGAAGTACATACTATTGATGAAATATGACACAAGCGCCATCTCTGGAAAATCGTAATAGATTTTAACATAGATGGCGCTACATATTTCAAAAATATTAAAGATACGCGTTTTTTTTATTACAAACAATTGTACGTATTTCGCGTATACGTATTTCTTTTTATAATTAATTATCCGTATTTTGCGTATACGCATTTTTATTGTTAATAATAGTGCGTATTTCACATATATACGCATATTTATTACAAATAATTTTGCGCATTTCGCCTATACGCATTTTATAATAAATAATTTGGTGTATTTCGCCGATACACATATTTTATTCTAAATAATTATGCGTATTTCGCTTATACGCACTTTTCAGTGTTATCAATTGTGCGCATTTCGCCTATACGCATTTTATAATAAATAATTTGGTGTATTTCGCCTATACACATGTTTTATTATAAATAATTATGCGTATTTCGCTTATACGCATTTTTCAGTGTTAGTAATCGTGTGCGTTTTGCCTACACGCATTTTATAATAAATCATTTTGTGTATTTCGACTATACACATGTTCTATTATAAACAAATGTGCGCATTTCGCCTATACACATTTCTTATAATAATGAGATGCAGATTCATCACTTTATTATATAGTCTCAGTTATTATTGACATTTCAAAATTCAGGACGTCGCCTCGCATGATTGCAAATGCTTTCTTAAAAATTGTAGTGCGCTTCGTACGTTTTTGTGTCCCGGTGAAGGGACAGATCGGATGTGACGTCTAGGTGTTTAGATGGCCGATGATGGAGTCCGGGTTATGCGCTCCATAGGTTTTTGTACCCAGGTGTTGAGACAGCTCGATTACGAGGTCTAGCTGTTCCAGGTGGCCGGTGATAGAGTGTAAGTGATGCGTTCCGAAGATTTTTGTGTCCAGATGTCGGAACAGATCGTATGCGAGGTCTGAGCGTTTCAGGTGGACGATGATGGAGTTTACGTGATGCTCTCCGTAGGTTTTTGTGTCTAGAGACCAAGACAAATCGAATGCGAGGTCTAGGTGTTTCAGATGGCCGATGATGGAGTCCGGGTAGTGCGCTTCGTAGGTTTTTGAGTCCAGGTGTCGGGACAGCTCGAATGCGAGGTCTAGCTGTTCCAGGCGGCTGATGATACGCTTCGTAGACTTTTGTGTCCAGGTGTTTTGACAGATCGGATGCGAGGTCTAGGTGTTCCAGACGGCCGATGATGGAGTTCGGGTAGTGTGCTCCGTAGGTTTTTGTGTCCAGGTGAAGGGACAGGTCGGATGCGAGGTCTAGGTGTTGCAGATGGCAGGCGATGTAATCCGGGTGATGCGCTCTGAAGGTTTTTGTGTCCAGGTGTCGGGACAGATCGGATGCGAGGTTTAGGCGTTCCAGGTAGTCGATGATGGAGTTTACGTGAAGCGCTCCGTAGGTTTTTGTGTCCAGAGGCCAGGACAAATCGAATGCGAGGTCTAGGTGTTCCAGATGGTCGATGAGTCCGGGTAGTGCGCTCCGTAGGTTTTTGTGTCCAGGTGAAGGGACAGGTCGGATGCGAGGTCTAGGTGTTTAGATGGCCGATGATGGAGTCCAATTTAATATTATGATTTTCAAAATATTACCTGCATCTGAAATTTTGTGGCACAGTACTGCACTTTTTTGTACATATTCTGGATATAGTTTACAAAATTTCTACCAAGAGATAGTTTAGATTTGGTTTTTATTTTTTTGGTTGAGGGTTTAATTGTTTATTGAAATTTAAACAAATTTCAATCTATTTAGTTTTTATGAACAAAAAATTTTCCTCAAATTTTAGGTCGATATTTGCAAACATAAAAAGGCTATGCAATATTGAAAATTCAATTTTTTGCAATTTTTGGTTAAAATCAAGTTTATTCATTTTTTAACTGAAAATCTTGAAACTTTTGTATAGTACATTGATTGGCAAAGGTTTGAATTTTTCTGTAGAATGTGCCAGTATTTATTTTATGACCCTTTTTGAAAGTCTCTGATTGGCTGCTTCTTAGTATACCTTCATCAAAGGATATTGAGGCTGCGGCCAAATATTCTTTATTCGACAAATTTTTTTGTATTCTTCTTCGAAAACCCTTCAAAATGCTTTTTTGATCAATACTGGCCGAGCAAAGGAAAAAAAGTGACAATTTTTTGAAATATCAAGAAAAATCCATAATTTCAATTTTTGATAACATGATTAATGAAACTGAATATTATTCATACATCTTATGGCATGGACCGTACCACTGAATTTTGTTAGAGCATCAAATAGAACATTAGAAATATCTATTTTCAATAATATTAGGCTTACACAATAAGCAATACCTAATTATGAATTAATAATAAATTAAGCTATAGAGGTTAATTACTATAAAGCTGTCAAAATGAAATCAGGCAACAGACTGATAATTTCATTCATAATTAGGTATCGCTTATTGTGTAAGCCTAATATTATTGAAAATAGATATTTCTAATGTTCTATTTGATGGTCTAACAAAATTCAGTGGTACGGTCCATGCCATAAGATGTATGAATAATATTCAGTTTCATTAATCATGTTATCAAAAATTGAAATTATGGATTTTTCTTGATATTTCAAAAAATTGTAACTTTTTTCCCTATGCTCGGCCAGTATTGATAAAAAAGCATTTTGAATGGTTTTCGAAGAAGAATACAAAAAAAAATTTGTCGAATAAAGAATATTTGGCCGCAGCCTCAATATCCTTTGATGAAGGTATACTAAGAAGCAGCCAATCAGAGACTTTCAAAAAGGGTCATAAAATAAATACTGGCACATTCTACAGAAAAATTCAAACCTTTTGGCAATCAATGTACCACATAAAAAGTTTCAAGATTTTCAGTTAAAAAATGAATAAACTCTGATTTTAACCAAAAATTGCAAAAAAATTGAATTTTCAATATTGCATAGCTTTTTTATTTTTGCAAATATCGACCTAAAATTTGAGGAACATTTTTTGTTCATAAAAACTAAAAGAAAACGAGTTTTGAGGGATTTTAAAATTTTGAGCTGCTGACTTCACGTGAAATATCCCATATACCTGAAACAACAGGAGGGTGTAACAAAATTTGAGACCAAGGGTTGAACTTCAAATGAACCTGAGTATGGTATATAAGTTGATCCGCATTTTAAAATATACACCTTCCATCATATAAACGCATAACTGCAAATTGAACATTTTAACAAAATTTGTATTATTAGAAATATTGTCATTAATAATTACTTTGCATTATACTTGTCATGCTACTGAATGATTGGCAAAAGTAGAGCTACTATAATTTCATTGAGCTAGGCTCATAAGTTTCTTTAGCTTCTTTTCAAATTTTATGAGTTTTGTTGAAAAAAAAACGGAAAAGAATTAATTTTATGTCAAGACATCTAGTTTCTTATAAATAGATAACTAAATAAACTCATGTAATTGTAATTCTTTTCTGTTATAATTAAATATGTTCGCCCATACACCTTTCCTTATAACTAATAATTGTGCGTATTTCGTCTATACGCATTTTTGCATTATAAACAACTGTGCGTATTTCGCTTATACATATTTTTGATATTGTAAATAATTGTGCGTATTTCGCTTGTACGAATTTTTTATTATAAATAATTGTGCGTATTTCGCCTATGCGCATTTTTGTATAATAAATAATTGTGCGCATTTCGCATATACGCATTATTTATTATGAATAATTGTGCGTATTTCGCCTATACGCATTTTAATATTTACTATTTTTTTTATTACAAACACATGTCAATTTGAACGTAATTACGTTCGAATAAGTATTTATTTATAATCACGATTTTTACTTATAGTATAAAATTACGTGATTAGTAATACTTTAAGTTTTGACATGTCCAACACCTATTACCCAAAAACTACGGAGCGCACCACCTAAATATCGTCACCGGCTTCCCCGAAGACCTGGACCACGTATTAGATGATGCGCCCTGATATCCAAACGCAAAAGACTACAAATCGCACCACCTAGACCTCGTCATCGGCTACCCTGAACACCTGCACTGCGTATTAGATGCGCCCTGATATTTTAATGCAAAAAACCTAGACATCATCATCGGCTACCTCGAACACTTTGACTACGTATTAGATGCGTCCTGGGATCTAAACGCAAAAAACTTCGGAGCGCATCATCTCGACTCCATCATTGACCACCTCAAAGACCTAGACGACGCATTCGATGCTTTCAATTATCGATAAGTAACACTTCCTTATAATAGTTGTCATTTCCGTATTAGCAGGTAGCAACCGTTACTGCTATAGTATTTCTCCCTTACAATTGAAGGTGGAAGCAATGTATACTAAAATCGTGTGACGCTGTTACGTCGGTATATGCCGCTGATCCAACGATCGTATAATTGTGTAACTGTTGTAGTATGAAAAGCAACATACCGTAAAAGTATGGGTCCCTTACTAAGATTGCTAAAACCACCTTACTTATATAGTAAAGGAACTCCTATACTCCACGAGTAAGCCGTTATAACTGTAGCAGTAAGAGTTTTCTTTCCGTGTGCACCCGCAGAAAACTGTTACTTTTTGGGGAGATATAATTCGTACCTAAAAATCAGGTGTGCCCTAAATACTGACATTAGTCTAGGCCCCAGGGGTTTACCGTGGCCGATGGATGTCCACGCCTCCACCAAAGCTTTTCTTACGTATTTTTGTCTGCTGATTCTGAATTTCGAAGGTGGACAGTCGCCAGAATGTTAGTTTTTTGTTATTAACAATTTAATTGTTTAAACTGCGGCCAAATCAATATGATTAATTATAACTGAATCCTAACTGTCTAAAACTGTAGTAAATTGATCTAGAATTATGCACGTTTGCGCTCGAATTCGCGACTTATTGCACTAAATTTGCAATAATTCGGGTTCTAATAAAAATTTTTCAATTCTGAAAAAACGAGCATATTCTAGATCAATTTACTACAGTTTTAGGCAGTTAGGATTCAGTTATAATTAATCATATTGATTTGGCAGCAATTTAAACAATTAAATTGTTAATAACAAAAAACTAACAGTCTGGCGACGTTCCACCTTCGAAATTCAGAATCAGCAGTCAAAAATACGTAAGAAAAGCTTTGGTGGAAGTGTGGACATCCATCGGCCACGGAAACCCCCCTGGCGCCTAGACTACATCTCGAGTCTGTCGCGGGAGCGCAGACATTCAAGTATACCTTCGTCGTCCCTTCTCCGTCGTGTCCGCCTAGGTGATGTCCTCGGGAAGTGGTAGTTGCGTTGGCTGCCCTCGAGGAGAGTAGAATGATATGAAGACCTGTTGTCTTCTGCAGGAGCTCTTCGCCTAGAGCAAAACAAAATATATTAATAATGTTTTAGGCAGTGGGGATTAGGAGAGCAGTATCAAACTACCAGGAACAGAGGAGTAGACACATGGAAAGTTGGAGGCTAGGTTCGGCTATACTACAGGATAAAGTCCAAATCCGAAGTGAAGTACTTACTCGAGTCTGGCACAGGAGATCAAACTATATTTATATACACCTTCGCTCTCACTTCTACGATATGTTTGTCTAGCTGATGTCTTCAGGACGTGGTAGTTGTGTTGGCTGCCCTGGAGGAGAGTAGAATTATATGAAGACGTGTTGTCTTCTGCAAGAGCTCTTCGCCTAGGGCAAAACAGAATATATTAATAAAGTGTTAAACAGTATAGGAATGAGGATAGCAGTATCGACCTGCCAGAAACAGAGGGAGTAGATAGATGGAAAGTTAAGATATCTGTAGAAAATGGAAAGGGTCTTTGGAATGAAAAGTCGAAGAAGTGCATGTGCATTTCCAACTAAGACCTCATCACCCTCGCTTAAAGTTTACCAGAATGTTAACACACAATCCAATACATGTTGAGGCATTGTATATTAAATTTTAGATCTTTTCAATCAGCCAGTGTAGGCGAAATAACTTTTTTTCTTGAAAATTTCTTAAAAAGAGCATACAAATTGCAATATCTCCACACTTGCTAATTATTTAGATCTGAAACTTGATAAACAATATCCCTCAGCATGTATTACATAGTGTGTGTAAAGTTTGAAATATTTGTAGAGAATGGAAAGGGATCTTTGAAATGAAAAGTCGAAAAAGCGCGTGTGCATTTCCAATGTAGACCTCCTCACCCTCGCTTAAAGTTTATGAGAATGTTTACACACAATCCAGTACATGCTGAGGCATTGTATATTAGGTTTCAGATCTACTCAATCAGCCAGTTTGGAGGAAATTACTTTTCTTTCTTAAAAATTTCCTGAAAAAGCACAAAAATTGCAATATCTCCAGACTTGCTAATTATGTAGATCTGAAACTTGATAAACCGTCCCTCAGCATGTATGTCATTATGTATGGAAAGTTTAAGATACTTGTAGGGAATGGAACGGGATCTTTGGAACGAATTGTCGAAAAGCCGCATGTGCATTTGCGACAAAAACCTCCTCACACTTTCTCATAGTTTACCAGAATGTTCTCACACAATGCAATGCATGCTGAGGCATTGCATATTGAGTTTCAGATATACTCCATCAGCCAGTTTGGAGGAAATGACTTTTCTTTCTTAAAAATTTCCTGAAAAAGCACAAAAATTGCAATATCTCCAGATTTGCTATTTATGTAGATCTGAAACTTGATAAACTGTCCCTCAGCATATATTGCACGGTGTGTGTAAAGTTTAAGATATGTTGAGAGAATGGAAAGGGATCTTTGGACTGAAAAGTCGAAAAAGCGCAAGTGCATTTCCAACTAAGACCTCCTCCATTGCTCAAAGCTTACCAGAATGTTAACACGCAATCCAATACATGTTAAGGCATTGTATATTAAATTTTAGATCTTTTCAATCAGCCAGTGTACGGGAAATAACTTTTTTCTTGAACATTTCTTAAAAAGAGCATACAAATTGCAATATCTCCTCACTTGCTAATTATTTAGATCTTAAACTTGATAAACAGTCCCTCAGCATGTATTACATAGTGTGTGTAAAGTTTGAAATATTTGTAGAGAATGGAAAGGGATCTTTGAAATGAAAAGTCGAAAAAGCGCGTATGCATTTCCAAAGTAGACCTCCTCATCCTCGCTTAAAGTTTATGAGAATGTTTACACACAATCCAGTACATGCTGAGGCATTGTATATTAGATTTCAGATCTACTCAATCAGCCAGTTTGGAGGAAATGACTTTTCTTGAAAATATTTTGAAAAATACACAGAAAATGCAGTATCTCCACACTTGCTGATTATTTAGATCTGTAATCTTTGGAATGAAAAGTCGAAAAAGCGCATCAAATCTACAGTTGGCCGTTGTTATTTATACGCCAGATTGCTAGATAGGTATACCTATATATACGTAAAACCTAACCTTCAATTTTCTTTAGCCGAAGAATTGACGCTTGATTAAAGAAAAAAATAGGCAAGGATTGACGCTTGACAATAGAAATAATAGTCCCTTCCATGTCAGACTTTCAAAACAGTGATTTTTACACGTTTCTAAGTGGGTTATAGGTTATCTGTACGACAGATCTGTCGTACAAATAACAACGCCGTAAAATAAATAATTTCTTGAATGACTTACTTTTCTGTCTTACGGCGGGGCCAAGTCCAAGCGGCACGGTCCGTTGGGTGTACACGCACACGGTGCGGTACGGACGCTACGGTCTGCGAGGTGGGCGGCTGATGCGGCGCTCGAGGCTGCGCCGTCTGCGAGCGGTCCAGGCGGCAGGCACACCGATGACACGTCGATTAGCATCAATGGATAGAGGAGGGCACAGGTGGTGAAGGTGGCGGCGGAGGTGGTGGCGGCAACACGGGACCGCCTCCCGGAGGGCCTAGGCCCAGGCATCGGCGATGGACAGCTCAGCTGTGCTGCAGCCAGCAGCGCATGCGCGTACACACACACGGGCAAGGCCGCGCCGCTGGCCGCTGCCGTCGCTGCCGTCGCCGACTCGCGAATCTCGCGATGCTACATATTACCCATATGGTACAATAATCTATTTTTTTTTTATAATATTATGCATAATCATGAGTGCATTGCCCTCCGTAATGACATTATGAATCATTCTGCAAAGTTTCACGTCGATATTTTAAGGCATCTGAGAATGGCATTTGAACGAAATTTTCGTTCGAAAAGAAAGCTAAAGGTTCCCAAATTCCAGTGAGGGACAGCTGTTCAAGGGCAGCTCCCATTCCACAATCGGAAGCATCAGAGACGATGCGTATTTCCGCACCAACGCGGGGGTGAACAAGCAAAGCTGCTGCTGACAACTCCTCCTTTACTCGTACAAAAGCCTCTTCAGCTTCAGGCGTCCACGGAACGGGACGCTTGTCATTTTTGCGAGAATCGCTAAAAAGAGCATTGAGAGGGGCTTGAGAAGTCGCAGCGCGAGGCATGTTACGGCGGTAAAAATTTACGGTGCCGACAAACCTACGAAGTTCCGCTATTGTTTGAGGTTTGGGGAAGTTTAGAATAGCTTCAACCCTACTGGGAGTGGGGCGAATGCCTTCACCATTCACCAGATAGCCTAAAAATTCTAACTCTTCAGCAACGAGGGTACATTTTTCGACATTCAAGCGAAGATGAAATTTCTTAAGTCGTTCAAAGACCGTGCGAAGATGAGAGTAGTGTTCTTCAATAGAAGATGAAGCAATAAGAATATCGTCTATATACAGGTATACAAAATCGAGATCACCTAACGCGCTATTAATGTAACGCTGGAAGGTTTGGCTCGCGTTGCGAAATCCGAAGGTCATGTACATGAACTCGAAAAGGCCGAAAGGGGTTATAATGGCCGTTTTCGGTATATCTTCGGGAGCAACCGGAATCTGATTGAACGCTTTATGGAGATCAAACGCCGAAAAGATTTTCTTACCGTGCAGATTATTCGTGCAATCATGAATATGGGCAGTCGGGTACTTATCAGGGACCGTGGCGGCGTTTAAGCGCCTATAATCGCCACAAGACCTCCAAGTGTTATCCTTTTTCAACTCCATATGGAGAGGACTTGCCCAAGGGCTGCTGGAGGGGCGGCAAATTCCTGCCTCAATCCAAGAATCGAATTCGGCTTTCGCCACTTTCAACTTGTCTGGAGCTTGTCTACGAGGACGCTCCGAGACAGGAGGACCAGACGTTATAATATGATGGAAGACATCGCTATTTCTAGGGACTGTGGGCTTTGAAACGCCCGTGATCTCCGGAAAATCAGCGAGAATCTTCGCGCACTCTGAGCCGGGAACAACTGCAAAAACAGAGTCAACCGAAACATCTTTTACTACTGCAAGGGAGTAGATATTGGTAGAGGAGTCAACAAGACGACTTCTTTTAAGGTCAACAAGAAGGCCATAGTGAGATAAAAGATCGGCACCTATAATGGGATGAGGAACATCCGCGATACAAAAGCTCCAGCGAATGGGGCGTCGAATGCCCAGATTAAGCGTGAGCATCGGTTCGCCATAGGTACTAATTAACGAATTATTCGCTGCGAAAAGCTTAAAGGAGCTGGGCTTGCCGCATGCCTTAGTATTTGCTAGAGCGAGCGAAATGTCCGCACCAGTATCGATAAGGAACGATCTGCCCGAGATACGATCACGCACATGAAGACGTTTGGAAACGCGAGAACCTTCTGAAGAAGTCTCCTCAACAGAAGGTTGAGTTAGTTTTTTGGTGGATTTTGTTTCTGCCATTCACCATACTTGGAGCACCACTCACGACACGACAAGGGATTATTTGGATATTTCCTATAGGCGAGGCACAGACCGGATGAATCGCGACTGGAAGAACGAGCGCCCCTAGATCTGCCTCTGGCTTGAGAATTGGCGGAGTTATTAGAAAAGTCCTGGCCACCAGCTGATTTTTTGGACAGCGCGTCAACCTTCCGCTCGAGACGATCAAAGCGCTTGAGCAGGGCTTCAAGAGTAGCCGGGGTCGACTGATTCGAAGAAACAGCATGAATTGAGGCATCCGTAGTGCCAGAAGTTTCAGCCATTCTGTCAGTTGCTTCAGCTAGCTTGTTGAGATCAGTGACACCAGTAGCAACAAGAATCGAACGGTGTTGTAGTGGAAGTTGGTCCAGAAAGACAGACTGGATGATTTTATCGTCACACGAACCTTGATTAAGGGCACGAAGCCTCTGGAGAACTCTCGTGGGCTTACCATCAGTCAACACTTCCCCCTTTAATAATTTTCGCAGGTTATGTTCTGCCGAGCTGGCAAAGGTCGCGATAAGACGTTCTTTTACTAATTTATAGTAGTCCGGAGGTGTGGGATTTGTTTTTAGTAAGTCCCTAATAGCCGACATGCCCTCAGAGCCTAATGATAAGCAGAGATAATCAACTTTGGTACTATCTACCGTGATCTGCGAATGGCGGAACGCGGCCTCTGCTTGCATAAACCATAGCTCGGGGTCAGTTTGAATGAACGGCGGGATTTTCGGCATACGCGCGGCTTCGATGCGGTTGGCAGATGCGGTCGTCGGATGAGTATTAAGACCCGAGAACTGTTGCCTAAGCTCTTGCAACTCCTGCTGAAGAGACTCGACGGTGATCTCTGTGTTGTCCGGCATCTTGATGAAAAAGAATGTACACGAGCCTAAAACGAGGAGTGCAATGGCTACTTCTACGCGACTGGAAGGTGCACGCAGAAAAATAAAAGCAAGTCCTATGGCTAACCAAATGAAAATAGCTAGGTCCTACGCTCCCCGAAGGTGACGTAGAACTAGAGGTAAAGGGTACAAATCCCCTGCTAGGGTTGATAAAACACCTAAATTGCCTTACGCCGCAATGCGCATAACAAGCTCCTAGTTAGTGCTCGCAGGCACATACAATAATTTTAAAGCTAACCTAAGCTAGGACTTAATACTATAAAGCTGTGCACAAAGCAGCGAGAGATCACTTTCCCGCTTAAAAAAAAATTTTAAGTTTATAAGATGTTGGAACTTGAAATAATTATCACGTTCTAAAAGCGCGTAAGCAGTATGCAGGAACTTGAAAAATCGCCAAGTTTCAACAACGCGTGCGCGGTATGCGGGAACCTGAGAAATACCACGTGGGCGAGTAAATACGCGACGAAGGACAGCACTTCTGGGAAGACAACGGGCGCAGCAGTACTCGCTGTCACTGTTTATGTTGACCGTGGCGCTCGCGATTCCCAGAATACCGTCGCGCAGAACGAAAACACTTCGCGGTATATGCCCGCCGGGCGAAAACAATTCCCGGAATACGGTCGCGCAGCACGAAAACACTTCGCGGTATACGCACGCTGGGTAAAAACAATTCCCGGAACTCGACAGACAGTTAGAGCGCAATACTTATGTTGCGTTACAAAATGTGCAGATTTACCGCCTAAACGCTAACTTTTCGCACGCATACCTCGACGTAATGAAGTGTTCTCGAAGACGACGTTGGAGATGACTGCTGGTGCGGCCTTGGAGAAAACTCGACGAGGTGCAGTAAAACAGCAATTAATCCCTTACACGTTGCTCGACGGGTGCGGTAAAAAGGCGCCGGTGACGGTGGCTTCATGCAAGGCCGCACCCGGAGATCAGCTTCGAAGCGTGTTGGGTACAGGGGACGTCCTCACGTCGCTCGACAGGTGCGTTTGAAGGCGCCGGTGACGGTGGCTTCACGCAAGGACGCACCTGGAGATCTGCTGAAGAAAGCTGCGATGCATCGGAGATGGCTCGACGAGGCACGATGATTGCGCAGTTGCGCAGGGGCTCTAGGCCGTTGGTTTTTACGCCTGTGCGCCGGCGTGCCAGCACGCACACGGAAATCCTGAAGAAGTCCTCGCGGCGAAAGTGCCGCGAAACTGGCCGAAGCTTGTAGGGCGGCACTGAGTGGATGTGCCGCGTAGAAAAACGGTGTCGGCGAAAATGCGCCGTGGCAGGCAGCAGCCTGCCGTCCTCCTCGGTGCTCCGGTCACCAATGTGGTGATTATACACCCACTTCTTCACTCGTTTCAGGAAAGGAAGGGGAAGGAGAGAGAATGGAAAGAGTCAGGAATTAACAGTAACAGGAGGTTTATTGAGGAGATGTACAACGGACACACGTCCGCACGCTCAGAGTATCGAGCACTGACTGCCGCTCGCAGGCGGTTTCTCGCTTAACGCGACATGGCCGCTTCCCCCACTCTCGCAGAGAGAGCGAGAGGGAAGATCGCAGTCCCTAGAGACGGTATGCTTGTGGCGCCATCTCCCTATAAATACACAAAACATGCGCGACGCGCTTGGGTGTACATTTTATTTTTAATGTTTATGACTCTGTAGCAATGCTGCACATTATCCGTATGGTACAATAATCTATTTTTTTTTGTTGCGAATTATGTAAAATGATGAGAACTCTCTTCTAAGTTTCAGCATATTATACATTTGTGCAAAATTTCGAATCAAAATATTCATTAGTTTTTGTGCAAACTTTGAACGAAATTCCGAGATGATGCCGAGCTCAAATCTCATATTTCGTTCAAAGTTTTTGCAAAAACTAAAGCATATTTTCACTTGAAACTTTGCCAGAATGAAAGAGAATAAAAAAATACAGAAGAGAGTTCTCATTATTTTGCATAATTCGGTCTATTTTTATTGTTATTAAGTAAAAACCAACCGTATTGTCTCGGTCGGTAACAATCGAGTAAGGCATCCCCTTAAGGGTGAAGGGAGCCCCTGCCATCGCTCCCTTCTGTGAGATGCTTCCTATGGCTCGCCGGGACAATATATCAGGTTAAATAAACCTGATAAAATATATCAGGGGTGCTTCCGGTTTCCCATCTCCAGGGCACAAAGCAAGAGATTATTTTAAACATGCTGAATTCTAATTCTAAGGCGGGCCCTGGCCATCTCTCCTATGACCCCTATTTTTTGTTTTATTTTTATTTATTTTAAACAAAGTACATGAATTCATAATTAGGTCGCACGCAAAATACTAAACTATAAGTAACGCAATAGAATAACATTATCAGTATCGCATAAAGAAGTCTAGTTAGGTCGTAAACATGCGTATTTTAATTTGTCCACATGGACTATTTTATCTTTATTATTTCCTAAATCTATTCTCGCGTTTCTATCGCCTATCAACTCGAGTATTTTGTAGCGGCCCGCGTATTGTTCGTCAAATTTACCTATTTGTGGTTCCTTTAACAAATATACGTCTTCTCCGATTTTAAAATCTTTCGCGTTTAACTTCTGGTCATACTATCGCTTAGATCGTTCCTTTGCTTTCAACAATCGCTCGTCTGCCATTTCCTGCGTATCATTAAGCTTAAATATCAACTCGTCTAAGTACATTTCGTAGGTTTTCTCTACAGTTCTCGTATCGAATTCGGAAGGTAAGCGCGCTTTTTGTCCGAAAACTAATTCGTGGGGTGTGAAACCGTGAGCTGAATGAACCGACGTGTTATACGAAAACATAGCCATCTTAATCCAGGTATCCCAATCAGTCTTATATGTGTACATTTTAAGATATTCAACCAAAGAATGATGGCTTCTTTCTAATGAGCGCATAGTCTGCGGATGAAAGGAAGTAGATCGTAATTGTTTAATTTTAAATATTTTAGAAATTTTTTGCATTAAACTGCTTTGAAAATTACTGCCTTGATCGGTCTTAATCGCTTCGGGATAACCGAATCTAGTTATAAAATCGTGGACTAACGCGGTGGCAACTATTTCAGCGGTCATATCGGGAATAGGAAGGGCGTCAGAATATTTAGTCAAGTTACATTGCAAGGTTAGAATATATTTGTTTCCGGATACGGTCACGGGGAGAGAGCCTACAATGTCCATTTCTAAGACTTCAAACGCTCTATTAGGGGTAGTAGTGATTTTCATTGGTTTGTTGGTTTTGACGCGGACTAGTTTCTTTCTTTGGCAATTCTCGCAAGTTCGTACGTACTCTGAGACGTCTTCTTTTATTCCCGGCCAGAAGAATCTTTCTCGAACGCGATGGTAGGTTTTTGCAACCCCTTTATGGCCTCCTACCGTGGAATCATGGGCTTCACTAATTATTCCCAGTCTATCATCGGGAGACGGGACAATTACTTCCCCCGTGCATATGGTTAATTTCGAGGTATCGGTTTTCAAACGTGCTCGTAAGATTAATTCTATTGGTAGCCAGTGATTCTTCTCTAAACTGTCTCCGATTTTCGAAATACTAACGGAATTTACTTTTTCCTCAAGCATCGCTATTCGGAGAGAATCTAAGCATTGAACTATTATAGTTGCGCTTGCTGTTTCATCTGATTTTTCTTTGATAAATAATGAGTTTATTTTACCGGTTGACAGTTTAGTTTGCACAATCGCGCCTAAACCAATGGGTTCGTTTTTCAACCTATTTATGTCTATCATTTCCAAATCGATTAGCTGTTGGCAAATGGAGGTGCTTATTTCGCAATCTACTGATAGGAAATGCGCGATATTATCTCCTCATCAAAGTTGATCCCGGGAGTATTCGACGGATGCTATCATTAAAATTTATTCAATATTATCCACGCGGGGTCGAATAATACATGTATTTACCTTAAGTATCGTAGGACGAATCTCTTCGTTATCTGAGGTGTCTGGACTCTCTGTTTGGTCTATCGAGGTCTTGGGTAACTCCGCCTCGCTATTTAGGGTTTTGGGGTTTTCTGAGGTCTTGGATATCTCTGCCTCGCTATTTGTCTCGTTATCAGAGTTCTGGGGTCTTTTTGTCTTACTAGGTGAGGTCTTGGGTATCTCTGCCTCGTTATCCGTCTCGTTATCGGAGCTCTGGGGTCCTGTTGTCTCGTTGTGTGAGGTCTTGGGTATCTCTGCCTCATTATTTGTCTCGTTATGATCGTCAATGGTAAAGTATAGTTAATGTTTATGTTGGTTCGGTCTTTATGTTTGTGTGTGTTGTTTCAGTTGTGCTGTGATTTATGTGTACTGTTTCGTCCCTACTTTTGCCTGACGGGATTTCTTGATAGGAATTTTCCTGTTGGTCCCCGGCCCTATACTTCCCAGAAATCATGAGAGCTGCGGTTGCATCCTTCGCACCTGGTTCATTGTCCCCCATCTGTCGAGGTTTCTTGATGGGAATTTTCCCGTTAGCCTCCGGCCTGCTCTCGTTAAACCTGAGGCTCTTTGTCGTGAAATCAACGCTCATTTTGCTAAAATTCCCTGAAATTGAGGGCTTCGGACCACGCTTCCCGTGCCGGGCTAGATCTAACTTCCCTTCTCCAAGGGCTTCAGGTGCGACCTCTACAATCGGTTCCTTAAAACTCGTATCCCTGTTTTCGAGGACAATTGCGCTTTCCGCAACCGATGTGTCAGTGTGATTAATCCCATGACCAGGATTATTTAGGTGTGGTAGTGTGTCCGTAATCGTTCGTGAGTCCGTTGTTTATTCGTATCAGGGTGTGGCTGGATTCATAATTCTCGTTCCCTTCAGGGGGTTGCTCACGAGATTTGGTATTTGATTTAGTGAGGAGGAAAGCGCACCTGCGTTCATATTAATTTTCCCAGGTTTGTGGATTATTTCGTAATCATATTCTCTCAAGAGCATTTTCCAACGGCCTACGCGTGAAATGGGGTCTTTTAAGCTATGTAGCCACAATAATGGTTTAGGATCAGTTACTAGGGTGAATTTCATTCCGTATAAATAAGGCCTAAATTGTTTTACCGCGTATACTACTGCTAAGAGTTCTTTTTCCGTAGTGGTATAATTTAATCTCTGCATTAATTAAGGTTCTAGAGGTATAAGCGATAGGGAGGTCTTTACCTATAGGTCCTTGGCTTAAAACACCCCCTAGAGCGTAATCCGACGCATCCGTTGTTACTACAAATGGCTCCTTAAAATTGGGATATTGTAATAAGGGTTTGGAACAAAGTATTTGTTTAAGGGCACAAAAGGCTTTCTCCTGCGTATTCGTCCATAAAAGTATTCGCCCTTTCTGTAAAAGAAGGTTAAGGGGTTTGGCGATTTTTGCAAAATCCGGAATAAATCTCATATAATACCCTGCCAAACCTAGAAATTGTTTGATGTTTTTAGGGTTTTTCGGTCGCGGGAATTCTGACACGGCTTGAATCTTTCGAGGATCAGACCTTTCGCCTTCCTCCGATATGATATGGTCGAGGTAAGCGACTTCCTTTTTCTAGAAAAGGCACTTATCAGGCTGCAGAGTAAGGCCAGCTGTTTTCAATCTACCGAAAAGTTTTCGTAATTTTTGAGTATGTTCTTCTAAAGACTCTGCGTATACTACAATGTCATCCATGTAAACGAACAATTCTATTCCCTGCAGCTCGCTAAGAACTTTATCCATCAGTGATTGGAAAGTAGCAGGTGCACCCTTTAATCCCATGGCATACGTTTGTATTGCAAATGATGAAAGGGGGTTGAGAACGCGGTTTTGGGGGCGTCAGCGGGATCGATAGGTACGTGATGAAATCCGGAAGCTAAATCAAGGGTAGAAAAGTACTTACTTCGACCTAACTGATCGAGAATTTCTGTTATATTAGGAAGAGGATACGCAGACGCGATAGTTTTTTCGTTTAGGGCCCTAAAATCTACTACCAATCGCCATCTTTTATTGCCCTGCGAATCTGCTTTTTTCGGTACTATCCATAAAGGTGAATTATAGGGTGATTCAGATTCCTCTACTATGTTATTATTAATTAATTCTTGAATCTGTTCTCGAACCACCTCGCGTAAAGGAGGTGGGTAACGGTACTGTCTTACATTAATAGCAATATTATCCGTGGTAGGTATTTTATGAGTGATTTTAGAAGTTTCGCTAAGTTTATCCTTTGGGAGGTGAAACTGACAAGGAAACTGAGAAACTTACTTCATTATACTATCTATTTCTGGCCGATTAAGCCCTTCCAAATTCAATAATTTGGTTATTTTATTCACTCTGTTTTGTTGCTCTGCCTCTGTGTCAGCCTCATTGGTTACCGTAATAGAACGAACGGGTTTTATTGTACCATCATAGCATTCTAAAACGACAGGGGGTATAATTAATCTGAGGTCCTCGGTCGTTGAATTAATTGCAAATAAACCAACCTTGCTATTATTATTGGTAACTAAACATTCGCCTATAAAGACACCTGGTCCAGCTTTTATTCTCAGAACGTACCCGGTCCGACGCGCAGAATTTTGAACTGCGACTTGAACTAAGGTTTTTGTTCTGGCAGGTAAATGAATGATATCGTGCTCAAGGAAAGGGATGGCCTCCCGTGGTTGACCCCAAATAAGAGTAGAATCTTTAAAGGATAGGGTGGCTTTTAGCGCCCGCATGAACTCTATACCGAGGATTCCGTCGGTGTCTACAGGAAAATCGTCGGACACGACATTTAGCCGGCAAGGAACCTGGTCAAGTTTGATTTTGACGTCATCTTTAGTTTCGGTTAACCCCTCGCCGATTCCAGCTAATCTATACAGAATATCTACAAAGATGCGTACGTTACTTTTTAATAAACCGCGCTTTATAATGTTTAACTCAGAACCCGTATCCAAAAGAAAACGTGACATACCCTTAACTAAATCCTGGCTCGCAAATGCAACAATGGGAGAGTTTAGGTTCTGCGGAGTGGCGGCAAGGATAATGTCGCGTGTCTGGACATCAGAGCCGGAGGGATCTGGGGGTTCGCTATCGCGCCCGTATGGCGAACCATTCCCGAGTTTAAAGGACGCCTATTATTGTTATCATTATTATAGGGATACGATCTTTGATACTGATTCAATCGTTTCATGCATTCATCAAAATTATGCCTGGGGATTTTACAATAATTACAGAATTTTGATTTTCGTTTATTTAAATATACAGGGCAATGTCGATAATTATGACCGGAGTTACCGCATTCAAAGCATTTAAATCTTTTCCCTTCTGACTCCTCCCTTGCCTCTGATTCAGCAAGGTGACAATAGGCCCGGTTTTTGTTATCATTCGAAGTCTCTCCATGTAAATCATTCCTTTGCTGAATGAAGAGTTCGCCCTCTATCGCCGTGCTAATTGCATTTTCGAACGAAGTTAACAGTTTTCCCGCCATTTGTAGTTATTTCGGGTCGCAATCCTAGTTTAAAACATTGTGTAACGGCCTCAGTCGCCCCTTCGATTAAGCCCTGTACATTAGCTGAATTAGAATTCTCTATTATTTCTTTTATCTTTTGAAGGATATCCGTAACCCTTATCCCATACTCTACTACTTTCTCTTGGGGCCCCTGTTTAACGCGCGCGAGATCTATCTGTAACTGAGGCATGTTTTTCGTTGGTGTAAAGGCCCTTTTTAATTTGGCTAACAATTGTTCCAAATTATCGAATCTTTTAAACTGCAAGTAGCTCCGAGCCTCACCGGTAACGCGAGATTTTACAATCTTTAGAAAGAAACTTTTAGCACTTGGATTTACAAACTCCTCGGCGTCTTTACATTCTCTAACAAATTCGGTTACCGATATATTTTTCCCGTTGAATTCCGGAAGGATTCGTGCTATTTCGTTAGATTTCTTATAACGCACCGGTGAATTGTTATCTGCATGGTTATTTGTGGAATTATTATCATTATCGGAGGTTGCTTGAAAATCTCGAAAACTTGGTAGAGAATTATTACGCGTTCTAAACGAAAATTGGTTTAATCTTTTAAGACCGGAATATGGATTACTAACTATGACCTCAGGCGGTTTATCGTTATTATTATCCGGTTTCTCCAAACCGGACGCTTGGCTGCCTTGATCGAACATTTTTAATTTAATCGCTTGCTCGCTCGCTCAGGTTACTTAGCTTTAATCTTCCGCAAGTGGCCTTGGTACTTTAGGCAGGAGCTGGTGATTTGTGAAGAGCGCTGGTGATTCGTAATGGCGCCAGTAGGTTGAGGCTCGTGATTATGATGTTGGTGACTCGTGATTTATGCTGATGACTCGTGATTTATGCTGATGACTCGTGATTTATGCTGGTTGCTAGTCGTTACTGATGCTGACAATGCTTGCAAGCCGGTGGTGTGGAGAGGCAATGTCCCGATCGTAGATGACGCCTAGAGCGAAGCTGATACGGGCTTCTCCTGTTGTACGCTCGTCGTCTGGGAATTGGCCTTAGGACTGCGCCGTCGGTTCCACTCTCGTATCCTGGGTCGGGAGTACCTTCTCGTGAGTTCGGAGGAGTTCTGTACCCGTCGATTGGCTGAGGATGTCTTCTTTGTATTTGCCGTGGACTCAGATACCCAAACGGGTGTTCCGGAATTCGCCCCAGTTCCAAGGGAAACCACAGCTTAAAACCTTGGACGGAACACGATTCGCGCGCTTCTCCGAAACTGTCCTTCTTCCTTGCAACTCTTTGAGCAATCCCACCGCTGTCACCAAAATGTTATGACCCCGGGGTCTGACAGCAGAAGGACGCTTCTGCAATGGTCGCCGGGTTGACCAATTAGAATTTGGGAACGTTGCTCAATTAAACGCTAAAGCGCACAGAGTTGCGGGTAAATTGAAATAAACACTCGTGAGAAGATTTAAAGTTAATGATGTAATTTATTGAAATAACTTGCAATTGAAATTTATAACGTTAACAGTTAACAATAGTTCGTTTTAACGTGTTTGTCACTCTTTATAAACTTAATCTGACAATAAGATAGAGCCAAATTACGCGCACTGATGCAATATTGTTACAAAGCTTTAAGAGTACTTGGCAACTTCTGACTAAAGCTCAACGGCGCAACGTACACAGTGGCAGGCACTAGATTAGTTGGCCTCGATCCCAACGTTCACAGTGGCAAGCACTAGATTAGTTGGCTATGATCGTAACGTACACAGTGGCAAGCACTAGATTAGTTAGCGATGATCGACTAGAACTTCTGGGCGTAACATGCACAATGTGCAGCAGAGTACCAAAAATATTGATAACAGCCCAGGTTAAAGCTACGAAGCGTCTCATGTGCTCGGTAGCGACTGACTCTGGCGGTTCGGGGTTCTTCTTTTATATCCTGGACGCGTACCTTAAATCGTTGACGAGAGGGTATGGGAGGAGCCAGTTCCTCTGGTGGCGAAAAGCTGAATCTTCTTGAAGTCTGTTCCGAGGCCTGTAGGTGCCCAGAAGGGCCAGCTTCCCTCTCTTCTCTTAATCACGGCGAGCTTCGTGGTGGAGGAACACCTGTGGATGCTCAGATTCTGACCGAAAATCCCTTCTTGACTTGTGGCGCTTGTGCCTGCCTCTTGATTGGTTCCCCTCTGTAGGCCGTTACGTTGTGATGTAGTAGCTCCCGGTTGGTAGTGGGGATAGTACGATGTAGAGGCTGTAGGGCGCCAAGTTGCCTCAGAGGCCTCCCCCACTCTGAGGTAGAGAGAGTGGAGAGAGTGGCGGTGGAGCGGCGTCAGACCCGAAAGTAGGGTCGAGAGCGCTGAGCGGCGAATGACGGTTGGTAGCGGAGAGGGGTTACTAGTCTCTGATTGGCTGCTATTCTGCCAGCCGTTACGCTCGTATCCCCTCGAGTTGGTTGCGTCATGGACTCACGAGCTGATGCGACGTTGCCCAACGAATTCCAAGAGTTGTTGACTGTTAAGGACTCATAGCTCGTTCCTTGCCATGTTCAATCGTCATGCATTCTAGAGACCCTTCGCTAATGGCCCCTCTCTGAATTGGTTGTGTGCTGCTGAGCCGTTGGCTAATGGATTCCGGGGATTGATTGTCCGTTGATTGTCGTGCTGCTGACTATCCTCCTATAAACAGAGCTTTACCCTACCTGAGCGAGCTTTTCCCTAGCTATTATTATTATTATAGTTTGTCTCGTAATTATTATTTATTATCAGAATAGTTATTAATTTAATCGCAGATTACTATCGTTATTTATTGCTAAATCCCAATTTGTTCGTTACGCATTGCTATACGGACGCAATTATTATTTGTTAAAGTTAATTAGTTAACGAATTCAGTATCGCTCGTTTATCATCAATTTCTATTCGAGTTATCGTTAATTACTTGTTTATAACTTGGTTAATTAACTAAACAATGTATAGATTAATCTTTGGTATTTATTTAAATTATCTTATTATTTATTTGTGGGAATGTTCCGGAATTATTGTAGGGTGACCCTAAATACAACGATACTTGTTGGCGTGAACGCAGTTCATAACAAGATAAAATACCATCAGCTCACCCATCAGAGAGGTTAGGAACGAGAAAGGGCTTACTAAATCTGCTCTCGCCGTTGACACACTGCCTTCCTGTCTCCGACCAATTACCACCAACCGGCGAACACTATGAAGAGGACGATATTCACCACGGCGGCGTACTACAGCAGCCGCCGTCATCGCTGGGGATGCCGGGAGCCAGACGTTGCGATTTTTGACATCACACACCATGGACACATGCGCGCACGCGCCACGCGGCACGCTGCAGCTCGCACAGCCCGCACTACACTACTTTATACTTACTATATACCCTATTGAAAAATCTCAGGTGAGATCTCAGGTGATTTCTCAGGTGAGATCTCATGTAAAATCTCACGCCAAAATCTCACCTGAGATTCTGCTCCAGATGCTGCAGAAAACTTACGTTAATTGAAAATCAGCTTCTTCAGTATTGGGAATCGCCTTTTAGGATGTTTTACCCCCCAGATGAGCTCAAAAATACATGTTTCAAAGCATTTTACACAATTTTTCAATTTTTAAAATTTGATACATGAAATCTCAGGTGATTTCTCAGGTGATATATCATGTGAGATCTCAGGTGAGATATCATGTATCAATTTTGAAAAATTGAAAAATTGTGTAAAATGCTTTTAAACATGTATTTTTGAGCTCATCTGGGGGGTAAAACATCCTAAAAGGCCATTCGCAATACTGAAGAAGCTGATTTTTAATTAACATAAGTTTTCTGCAGCATCTGGAGCAGAATCTCAGGTGAGATTTTGGCGTGAGATTTTGCATGAGATCTCACCTGAGAAATCACCTGAGATCTCACCTGAGATTTTTTAGTAGGGTAGTCACCTGCAGGGATAAACGGCTAAGGCAGTAGCAGCAGAAAGCACGCGCGCGATCCATATACTTATATAGATATCACAGGGAGCGCTTGCGGTCACGCTGGTCGAATGCATTTTTCCACTGTACCTTATATGTATGTACTTATGCGCAGAATGCAGCTTAGTCGAGGTATAGCCGGTACTGCTGCTGCAAATGCAATAGAATTCATGCACGCAGCGCAATGCCAGATTGCCGTTGCCGAATGCATCAGTGTTGAGCTTTTTTCTTCTGTTTTTCTCCCTTTCGTGGTATTAGTGTATGTGTGCATGTGCCGCGAATATTTTTTCGTAATTAAGATTGTATAGGTATATGTAGTTAAGAACACCCGTGAGCAGCTATAGCTAATCCCCACCTTTCGTTAGAACTGTATACAATTTAACTCTGTTTTTTTTTTTTTTTTAATCGAGAGTAATGAAACAATAGTTTTCCTCATATAATTCCACAGAATTTGACTACCTATACACAAAAATTTCAAATACAAAAGTTGTGGATATCATAGAAACAAAACTTTTTTTTCATTTTAACGTTTTAATAAATAAAAATAAAAACGATTATTATAATTTCGATAAAAATTATGAAAACCATGTTTTTAATTTTAAATATGCCTGCAATCATGATACTTTTATTTAATTTTCCATTTTTCTATGTAACGGAACCGTCTACGATGGGAAAATTTTTTTTTTGTATATATTTTTATGCGATGAACCATAGTCATAACCCTGAACACCTACTACCCTACCGACACTATTGCACCAAGGGTTGTAGATGTGACCTGCGCTTCTCGGAGTCTCAAGCTGTCATAAAACACCGACGCGGCGCATGCTTTAAAATTTCTGAATTTTTAATCTTGTAATTTCCTTTTCCTTAAAAGGCTATATTTAGACTTAATATAAAAACGGACTGTAAACTTTTCTTTCTTCTTGATAAAGACAAACACTACTTTTAAATAAATAAAAATTATATCCGATTATACCTACGATCACAGATACTGTAAAATTATAATACGCAATTGTTTATCGAAGATTATTATATTCTCTTGTACAAAAGTAAGTAACCTCACTCTAATAAAAAAATGTTCAATAGTAAAACCTTTAGTTGAATTACAATATTTCTGCAATACAATTTTATTTAGAAATACTTCAGTTGTATTAATGAGTTAGTTATAAATTAGGGTTAATTTTCTACAAGGATATATTTTAAATAATAATTTAAGTACCAATTGTTAAACAAACCCTTGTGCAATAATCACAATTGTAATTCTTCCTCTATACGTTTGACCTAAATAGAAAACCGTTCCAAACGCGAGGTATAAGAGTTTATAAGGTTTTCCATTCACAATCACAAACAAATATAAAATTACAATAACTACTTTAAGACACATTCATGAAAGAATATTTTTCCTACTCAAATAATGAAACTTATTCAACCTTCTGTTTTTCTTCTGCTATAAATAAATAAACTGTTTTATTACATATCACAAATTTAACAAACATTTTTGGATTTTGAACAATTACATGTGAGTTGGAAATATTCCTTCAAAATGTGGAATTAGCCTTAAGAAGGCGATAGCTCTAGCGGATGCGTAATCTTGGGGCTGTAAAACACATGGCCCATACTAAATATAGATACGACGCTTTCCCACGCAGGGACGCGCTTTTCCGAGTT
Source organism: Torymus aiolomorphi (assembly GCA_036365515.1). Classification (NCBI taxonomy): domain Eukaryota; kingdom Metazoa; phylum Arthropoda; class Insecta; order Hymenoptera; family Torymidae; genus Torymus; species Torymus aiolomorphi. Next base: position 214,190,051 of record CM070873.1, on the reverse strand, counting down.
TTTCAAAACATGACTTATACTATACATTGAAATATTATTTTACATTATCTCTCAAACCGTTATTATTTTAACAACAACCGATATTAAATATAACAGTAAGGAAATTAGGAAAAATAATATTAATTATATATATTCTTTGTTAAATTGCAATCAACAGCTTTGTTGTTTTTGTATTAATAATACAAAGATCTAGTAACAAAAACCCAAAAATATAGCTCTATGAGTAACCATATGCATTTTATAAACGCAACCTATAACCATGTAAAAAAATCTTTATTAACCAACGATAAATAATTACTATAATAGCTATTATATTATATAAATCAACAAGTTTTGATAACAAAGCATTTAGGTTTTAGTTTATTTTAGATAATTGACTGTTATTATAAATTTATCATATATGATTTCATTGTAAATTAGATTATTAAGTTAGTAAAATTTTGTATTCCGAATAACTATCATTAAAATAGTCGTAGCATTTTCATTCAAGTTGTAATATCTTGCTACATAATTATTTAGTAAGATAAATAATTCAATTCATGGTAGAATATCTAGATTGTTAATTATAGGAAAAACCGAGACAAAGAAGATGTTTGTCAGCTACATCAGCCCCAAAACACATGGCTCGTCTAAAAATAGATTTTTCTCAGTCTTCCTGCGCGGAGACGCATTTCCCAGCATCTTTTGGGACTCAATGTACTATAGCATAAGAATATTATTTTAGAATAACGCTAGATATCTCATTAATTATAATTAGAAAAATAATTTTTGTTTAAGATAAAAGTTGCATTATGTTAAGTAAAAATTAAGAGATGAGAAAATCCATTATTATAATATGTTTTTATAGTAATAATAATCCATTTGTCTATTTCTACTAGATTAACTAACTAGACTTTAAGTTTAGATGATAAACTGTTTAGAATTTGAATAATACATTTGTAATTCGTACGTTTTCTTAATAATAATTAACTATTATGACTATTTATAAGTAATTTTCATTGTTAATGCAAGTTTTATGAAATATACACATTAGATAAAACATTTTACTGGACAATAGTTGTATTCTAACACATTGTTACTTACGAAAACTAATTAAATTTCAAATATTTTAAATAAATAATAGAAAATCTAAGGAAAATGTATTAATTTAATAAAATAACTTAATAATATGATTAATATATTAGCTAGAATGAATAGTCTAATGTTTTTATAAAGTTTGCATAAGAAATTTCATTGTTTAATGTATAATTAGGTTTATAAAATTTGTAATGCGTTTAACTCCTGTTGTAATAGACCGATAACTTCCGTTCAAATTTGTATTTTCATTTTAGAACAAAATGTAATAGAATAACATATTTTATAATTTATAAACTGCCAACATTGTATAATTTTCAGCAAGTAACAGAAAATTGATCATTTTTGACTCGAAAGAAAGAGAAGGATATATCTTTTGTCTCTCTCATCTCTCTTTCTCTGCACATATATCGTTCTCTCTCGCTCCTTAAAGAAGATACGAGCCGCCGGAAAATACCCTAGAGAAGGGATAAGGGACCGCTCTCTGCCGCTCTCTGTGTTAAAACATAGGATTTTCCCCACTATCACAAAAATCGACGTTTGGAAGGGATGACACCCCGCACCATTGGACACCGTTTTCTCACACCACTAGCCACAATTAACACTACAGGATACATGACTATCAACCGCCGTTACAAATGTCAACCAGCGATTCGATGCCTCAAGATGACGCAACCACCCGATTCGACACCGCAATTTTTCCAGCCAAAGAAGAGGAGGAGCAATGTATTTAAATACGCCGAACGCGCACTGCTGGTCGGTCAGTCAGATTTACAAGCCTCACAAGCTTTGCTGACTGGTCCAGGGTGCAGTTCACCACAAGCCTCACAAGCTTTGCTGACTGTACAGCAGTTCACCACAAGCCTCACAAGCTTTACTGAACTGACCAAGTCAGATCAACACAAGCCTCACAAGCTTTGCTGACTGTACAGCAGATCGACACAAGCCCCACAAGCTTAAAGACTCTGTACACAAATTCAAACTCTCAAATAAAATATTCAAATTTTTTTTCCAAAATCAAATTTTCGAAATTCATTTTTCCAAAACTTCTAAAAAATTTTAACATACTAATTCCAAAATTATCAAATTAATTATATTCGAAACTACTTTTCTAAACCATAGTTGTTACGACCTTACGGGTAAGCATACTCCTATTGGCTTAGAAAAGAATTAAGTAAACATAACGGCAGTTGTACGACCTTACGGGTAAGCCTCACTGGTTGTGTTTGCAAAGAATATAATTAAATTATATTAAATTTTCTCATTACAATAAAGAAAATAATAAAATCTTCAATTAGATATATCCTAAATTACTTCTCTAAACCATAGTTGTTACGACCTTACGGGTAAGCATACTCCTATTGGTTTAGAAAAGAATTAAGTAAACATAACGGCAGTTGTACGACCTTACGGGTAAGCCTCACTGGTTGTGTTTACAAGGAATATTTTAATTTATAAGATTTTTCCAGTTTACAATAAGAAAGTAATAAAATCTTCAATTAGATATATCCTAAATTACTTCTCTAAACCATAGTTGTTACGACCTTACGGGTAAGCATACTCCTATTGGTTTAGAAAAGAATTAAGTAAACATAACGGCAGTTGTACGACCTTACGGGTAAGCCTCACTGGTTGTGTTTACAAGGAATATTTTAATTTATAAGATTTTTCCAGTTTACAATAAGAAAGTAATAAAATCTTCAATTAGATATATCCTAAATTACTTCTCTAAACCATAGTTGTTACGACCTTACGGGTAAGCATACTCCTATTGGTTTAGAAAAGAATTAAGTAAACATAACGGCAGTTGTACGACCTTACGGGTAAGCCTCACTGGTTGTGTTTACAAGGAATATTTTAATTTATAAGAAATTTCAGATTACAGCTCTAAAACAATTTATATTAGAAAAAAAAATTAAGAAACAAGAAAATCGTAGAAAAATTCTAAAGAAATTATCCTTTACTAAGATAAAAATTTATTTATTAAAAAGAAAAATATATATCAATCCCAAGAGGGATAAGTTACATAAATAAAAATTAAATTCACACACGAGCTCTGCTCTTGATAGGGAAGGGCGAATCTGAGAATAACCTGAGACCGGGAAAAGTTATTAGAATCTCAAACTCCAGGTATCCAAGGAAAATCGTGCCCTTATTCCTAGTCCATACGGGGGTACGTGCGGCCAAACGATCTTTACGAGACGTTCGTGCTACTCACCGTTGGTCCTTACGATAACCAAATCCTAAACCAAAAATTAGTCAAACTTAAATCTCAGCGATTAACAGTGAATTTGATATTACACTCCTGTCCACAGTTCGTCCATGGTTTATTAGCTAACGCAGCTACGACCAGAAAAGAGCATAACTCTTAATCGAGTTAAACATCCCAGTCATGTCGTGTCTTAGGACGTGACATCTATATGCAATTTGATCATATTAATTGATACTTAATAAATTTTTATGCACCATAGACTAATTAAAAAGTTATTTACATATATCTATATATGTAGAATTAAAATGCAAACCTTTTACAAAGAAAATGATATAAATGTATAAAAGTAAATGGATAATTTTTCTTTAAATTTTACTGCAGATGTATTTATGTTTATTTTAATGATAAAAACGATAAAAATAAAGTAGTAAAATTTTTGCAATAATAAAATTATAAGGTTCTGCTGAGCATTGCGGTCGTGCCTATTATATGTAAAAACGAAGTTTTTACATAGGGAGGGGGCGGGCGACGAGCGAAGCGAGGAGCAGGTGTGTGTGGGGGCGGGGGGGTTGGCGTGTCGAGCGCAGCGAGACACGCAGGGGGGCTCGGCCCCCCTAGTTAAAGCTTATAATATTCATATTTCATTTCCGTATAGTCGTACTGGACGGAAAAGCTGTTAACTATTCCATATAATTATTTATCGCAGTTCCAACGATGAAAATTAACTTTTGGCAGGGACGATATAGCCATAACATCTTTAACACTTGAGGGAATGCAATATGTGGAATGAGCTTTTTACCCGTTGGGAAGAAGCAAACTAAAACTATAGTTGAACCCTGGAAATGGTCAGAGGCGGATTTAAAAATTAAAGCAAGTATTTATCCACTGTGCTTCAAGGACAATGAATTTATTAAAATACCCAAGAAATGGGAAGGTAAATGTTTACAAAACTATCTGTATTCTTTTGCATCACTCTCTTCAAAATAATTGCTGTTGTTTACACCATTTAATACCTCAAGCCAAAAATCGGAATTGCTTTATAAACTTATAAGACAACATTTAGGAGATTGCCTATATACATGGTTTTGATTTCATACTAATGCTTATAAACTATTATGCTTATAACATTTACAAAAACTCACTTTATAAACACTTAAAGATGAATTCTATAACACCGAGAAACTAACATTCGTAGATTAAATAAAGGATATAAGCATTTTGTAGGTATAATAATTAGTTCTCGTGAGATGTATATAATTACATATAGCCAAATGTCTAACCCAATAGATTTTTAGCAAAGTAAAAGTTTTATAAAATTAATATAATTTGAATTTTTCCTCTTGATTGATTAATTTTTTAGACAATAGTAACTCTCTAGTGTAAAAGTATAAACTTGTAAATATTGTTATTTTTATGTTACACGTTTTTCTTATCAAAGGTTTCTTGTACAATGTAAAAATAAATACCTCAATTCCCTCCCTGTGTAAGGCTATTTGAGAAAATAGGGAGAAAATCCCAACAAAGCTTGGCACCGTAAAGGAAATAAAAAAATTAATCCGATAGACAATAGCCTCCTTCCCGAGCGGCCGGTTGTAAAAAGTCCTCGCAAAATCTGGTGGGAATCGACCTGAGTTCATGCACGCGTGGGCGAGATCTTTCGCCGCGCACTCATCTCCTCCCGTACGGAAATAGCTTTCACCCCCGTAGCTGCGAGTTCTCTCTCTCTTTCTCTCCCTCCCTCTCTGTTTTTCTTTCCAGCAGACGCGCTGCGCGGCCCGTTGCGCCTCGTTTTTTTGCCAAAAATGCCAATCGAAATTGAGGAAAAAAAACATAACGGACGTAATGAAGAGCACTCGCGCAGGCAAGCCGCTGGCTGGTCGATTTTTCATCAGCGTCCGAGGAGGGCGCCGTGTGAAGCTTCGCCGATTTCGCACAATGTGGGCACCGCGAGCGCGGTAGAGAGAGAAGGAGATAATCGCCGAAGCCATAGCTTGCCCTCTCTGTCTGACTTGCCGCTGCTGCTACTGGTATACTTTCACAATAGACACGGGGAATCATCGTGTCGATCCATTGTCTTCGCGCTCTCGTGGGGCATAGAGAAAAAAAGAGGCTGAGAGAGAGAGACGTGGACTCGGAATGACGTTGCAGCTGGAAAATGTGGCGCCAGCGTTGCGCTTTAGCTATATTAAAAGCGCAAGGAGCGAGAAATTGAAAAAATGCGTGCCGTTGACCTGTGTCTCGAACCTGTCTAGAGGCTGTACCAAGCGACACATTGCGGTAAAAGCCGCACTTGACAAACTGGACATTCCAACTCCAACCTGTACGTGTAAACTTTTGTAAAAAAAAGAGCTAGGTAAACCAAAAGAATTTTATTTACGCTAATTAATAAAGAGATGCTTCGGTATTTTTGATTTTACAATAGACATCTCTTTTAATATAACCAATTTCCTTTCAAATTACATATACACTCAACAATGTTTCAGTCTTCAATGCAATATTATTTGGCAATGTCTTTTGTATATAGATACAATGATTGTTAAGGTGATTAATTTTATCTATTTAATTAGTAATATACTAATAACTAATTTTCGCTCGCTTGATCTATGCATTCGAAATACATGATTAATCGTGCAATGAAATGATTTAATACTTACGTATCATATTTGCTTCCTCACAAAGGACGCTTTGGAACGACGGATAAAAATTTTGAGGCAAAAAATGCTAAAAACTTACTCAAGACCTTTTAGTGTATAAATTTTGTCCGATTATTTTTTTTACTGTGTGTTTGCGTATACGTGTACAGCTTATATCTCAAGAACGTTTTCATCAGACAAGGATAATTTATTCTTCTTTAATCCGTTAATTTTTCTTATAATTTCTTTTTCGAAAAATTAAAGCATCATCGTCTGTCTATTATCATTTAGAAAACGTTCTATTTACTCTATAATTGGCGATTGCATGAAAAATATTAACAAATCCTGACAAAATCTTTATTAGAATAGAACATATAATAGTACATTACGATACGGGTGTGGAAGGTTTTCGCATGAGCGAAGCGAGTGAGAAAAGCCGAATGCGGTAAAAATCACCTTACGCACCAGTGTCGTATAGTATTTTGTACCACGAGAGCCGAATAATCTTATTAAAGTTATGATTTTGAGGTTAGTAGTATAAAGAACTTTAATCTGAATATCAGCATTTACTTGTGAGAAAAAGAATTGATTTTCGAAAAAAGATAGCGTTTTCTTCTCCGAAAAGGACAAAAATGAAGCTCTCTTTATGTTATTAGCATGGGAGTAAGTTTTAACATTTCTCAATCGAGATCATTATTAAGAAATTTATGTTTGGTAATTTTGAAAAGTATTCAATGTTATGAGAGATTTTAATATTGACTATTTGATATTTGAGTAAACAAAATGTTATGCGTGACAGTTCTTTTATTTATTTATTCAATCACAATAAATTAAGGACGTTCTTGGAAAAAACCATGAATTATCCTAACTTTTTGTGAAAGTTCGTATGCACACTAAATTATAGTGTTGCTTTATTTATTGCTGAACAGCAATATTCGTCTTTCAAGTTTGTACTGTTATATACAATTTCCCAACATTTGAAAAAAAACGAGTATATACCACATAGCAGAAATAATTTAGTATAATTTTGGTATACTTAATCGCACAGTGTATAAGTGATATTTATTTCAGACATCGTATTGAAATCTTCTTTCTTTTATCGTCTTTTTCATTGCGTTTAGAGTAGTGTATACATAGGCTCACGAAGGATTTCCAGCGTAAATAATATAGTTAGATCACAATTTTTGCGATATTAATATAATCGATGGGAGAACGTCCTTGAGCACGCCTAATGAAATATCGAAATAGAAAAAAAAAGTATAAAAAAAACTTAATGCCTCTTTTTGTTGAGATTGCTGATCTAGTCCAACCAGGCGATCGAAGAGAAAAGAGCGCATAGACGAAAGTAAGAATTAAGTTCAATTCGGCCTTGGTGTTTGTACGCACACGCGGTCAGAGCGGCGGGCGCTCATATAGCACAGTCAGGTACAGCCGCGTGCAGGATTTGACGCAGGCGAGTACAGGCGGCGGGCGGTCCGAGCGAGCCACTTTCGAGTTTCGCGGTTGGAAATTACAATTCGAATTCCAGAGCAGCCCGAGCGGGCGAATTGGCCTGGCAGCCGAGCTTTCACTCGCCCCCGGCTCCTGCAGGCCATCCCTTTCTCTGTCTCGCGGCAAGCCGGCAAGTGGCCCGTCGCGCCAACCCGTTCACGCTCGCGTTGGCCCCGTTCCTTGCCGGGGCCCCCGCATTGTGGAATTGTAATCGCCGCTCTGCGGCGGGAGACTGGCTCGTCGGGCCCCGGATTCCATTTTAATTAATTTCTCGGCCAGAGAGCGTGATTCGCGCGCGGATTTTGCGCCCCCGTGCCGACGGCCGGCGGATTTTGACGATTACCCGCCGCCCCGCGCGCGCCACTGTTGCGTTTTGATGGAACGCGCACGCACCCCGCCTACAGCTGCGCCGCGCTCGCCATTGTCGTTTCACCCTTTGCAATTTGCAGCGCAGCCGGTATGCCATCGGCTTTTTCACCGGCCCGATCATTACCATCCGCATTGCTTCGTAATAATTCGTACGATTCAGCGTTTCTGTGCAGTGGCGTTGGAATAGTAATTCAACCTTGTTAATAAAGGGCTCTTATTGTACTATTGCCCTAAAAGAATCTAATTCAGGTTATCTAATAAATAGAACATAATAGAGAAGGGAAACCGCTTCAGAGTAAACCAACACCTTTCAACGTGTCAATTATAATTTTTATTTTCGTGTTTTTTTTTAAGTACCGATAGCAAAACTATTATGATTTTTTATTTTATTATTAACTTATTAAATTACTTATTTGAAAATAGCTTACGAAGGGAGTGACCTTTCTTCAAACCACAGATTCGGCTCAATCTGTGGAATGTTTTTAAATATATATAAAAACACGCGGAAAAAATGTTTCCAGTAAAAATTACTCCTTCAATGACTAAAATTTAGTAAACTGTATAGAAAACCGGGGACATACTCGAAATATATTGAATTTTAGAATCCACTTTACCAAATTTTAGTATTTGGAAAACTAAAGCGAAAATTTACAATTAAAAAATTTTTTTTCGCAATCTATAGTACCGACGTTATATTTTAGGTTGTGAACGTACAATAAGTAGATGAAATAAATAATTTTTTGTATTTGAAAAAAAACGCAGAGTGCTGGGATCGAACCCGAGCTCGCCGCGCGAGAAGCCGCAGTCGTACCGCTACGCCAACGTACACTTACACGAAAGACGTTTCGACTCGTCTACATATGCTACAGCTTATGTAGTTCCACAATGGGATAAATTCGACATCTTAACAAGTCAATAAAGGGGAGGGGGAGAGATAGAGAGAGAGAGAGAGAGAGAGAGAGAGAGAGAGAGAGAGAGAGAGAGAGAGAGACAGAGAGAGAGAGAGAGAGAGAGAGAGAGAGAGAGAGAACTGTGGGAAGGGAAGCGGCTACACGAGTAATTGCGCGGCGGCAGTAAGCAGCAGCTCGTCCGGCCGCTCCTTAAAGACGCAATTTCCCAGAATCCGAATTCGAGTACGCTGCTCTCCCTCCCTCGAAGAATTTCTCCATTGCGCGCCCTTTGCAAATAGTCACCATTACGCTAACCTCACGATTTACTTCGGGGCGGCATGGAGGGTGCGCGCTGTCTTCTAATTCCGCAAAATTGCGCGCGTACCCGGCTTGAATGACTTATTCTGCGCCCATTAACGTCGACGGGCCGGAGACGAGATTTTCGCTGAAGAATCGACGTCTTATATAAAGGGGCTTAAAAAGCCTCGCTGAGGCCAGAGGAGCTGCTGTTGTTGATTACCAACTCGGTACGGTTGCAAATTGTAAAGTTACTTAGTCATTTTTGCCTTTTTTTCTAGCTTACTACAGAGATTTCAATATCATTCTCGTGAAAAGTTAGTTTGAGAACTCTTATAGTTTATAAAGGGAGTACGAAAACAGTAACAGTAATCATATATGTATGTTTAAGTTGTGCACATTCTTGTTCTGTACTTGATTCAATCGGTATCAATGTATACTTATACTTATTTCGAAATGCCAAATGTAAACACTATATATATATATATATATATAGTGTTTACATTTGGCACACACACACAACACACACACACACACACACACACACACACACACACACACACACACACACACACACACACACACACACACACACACACACACACACACACACACACACACACACACACACACACACACACACACACACACACACACACACACACACACACACACACACACACACACACACACACACACACACACACACACACACACACACACACACACACACACACACACACACACACACACACACACACACACACACACACACACACACACACACACACACACACACACACACACACACGGAAGTTTTCGGACAGTGTAATAAACGCGGTAATATTTATAATGATGCCTACTTAATTGTATCATTATACGTTAGATTTCTATCGAGGTCGGTGCACTACTAATTATTTTCTTTTCCAACGTAATGTTAATGTTTAAAAAAATGAATATTTATGTATTAATGGGAATAGTTTTCACGCTAAAATACATAGAAAAACAAAAAAAAGTACGTTGGTGAAAGAAGGTAAACTGATTTTCGCGGTGATTCGCGAGCGTATCGTCGTGCAGCGCACGCGATGCGCTCTGATTTCCCAACTCGAACTTCTCGCGGCCTCGCAGTGGCAAAGTCAAGAAAATTGCGGATTGGATTACGCGTATGTATCTGTATATGTATGTATATACATGTATATAAGCAGCCGCGCGGTGGCGGCTCGGAAGACTTAAGGCCGCTAAGTATGTCCGGGGCAAACCGTGTCTTATCAGTGATAAGCGGTTCCGATCCTCCGAGAGCAACTGGAGCTAGCACCGTGCCCCGGCATAACAATTACCCTATTATTCCCTTCCGCTTATACCGCGGCATTTACCAGCCTATGCTAAAGCCACTTCCTTCCCCTATCTCGCTCGTCCCATCTACTACTTCCACTTCTTTCTTTCCCGCCAATGTTTTTCTTCCGTCCCGCTCTCTCCCTCCGGCCCGTTGCTGCGTTTTGTCATATTGTTACGCGAGGCCGACATAACGCGCGCTTTTCGATAGCGCGCCAACGAGATTAGAGCCCTGCTCGCGGCAGGCTACGCCCTTGCGATTTCATTTTTTCTTTTTCTCCGCACGGGGAGAATAATGCCGGAATGGGAGGCGTCGTTTTCGTCGGAAATTCATGCGTCGCGGGCCAGCCGCATGTTGAATGGACAAATTTACGATGTAAATAAAGTCCTGAAGAATGTGCACGGACTCGCGCCCTTATACGTACTATATGTGAAGGGGTATCAGCAGGAAGAATATTTCTTCTGCTTTCTGCCGGGGGGAGGGGGGGGGGGGACTACGCGCGTTTACAGAGGACTGCGTCGCTACTTTTTGATAAAGCTAATTGATCTCTCGCTTTTTTTCTCGCCCACTGTAAAAGCGTGTTTACTCGCTGGATTACAGACGCGCTTAGATACATTACCATACATATTGGACCGGCAATCTAATTAAATCTTGTAAAAGTCAAAAGATGATCGCTTTTCATAATGATTTAAAAGTAACAAGACATTCCAAATTTTTATTAAATAATCAATGTCATAATCTACATTTACTATTCACACAGTAATTATAATAAGGTAGCTGAATCTAAATCGACCCTGTACCGAATTGGCCCGACCTTACATTAGATGATTAGATAATAGTAAAAATACTATTATTCTTAACAAGTGCGAGTAATTTAATTTTCCATGCATGTTTTGAATATGAAAATACTGCAATTCGCACGCGTTTGATTAGCTTATGGAAATGTGGTATTTTGCACATGGAAAACAGGCATGGAAAATCAAATTTTCCATATCGAGTTTAGAAAATTAAATTATACATGAAGGTGGCTTAAAAGTGGAAAAAGGTATGCCTTACACATTATTTTAAAGTTTTTCGAAATCATCTTTACTTAACTATATTAGTAATCCTCAATAATCATATTCAATTTATGCTTGATATATGGGAAAATCTCCTAAACTTTTAATATTCGATATTGAAGAAATAAAATAAATTTTTTGTAAAGCACACTCATAAGACACAGCCTACCCTATTCAAAATGTTTCGAAATGGTAAAAAAATAGCGTTACTTGTTTTTTCGAAAAAGCACTTTAAATAATTTAAAAAAAAATAAAAATTGACAATAAATTGAATTTACGAATAGTATGAATAGAGAATTTGGAAGGAATGGGATGATATTGGACATTTTTCAAAACACAAAACTTAATACAGCATTCCTTTACAATAAGACCGCCATGTGTCCTTTGTCTCTTATAAATCGTTAGAGTAAGAGAGACAGATAGCGACTTTATTGCGAATGAATAGTGTATAAGATTTTACACCCTTCTGACGGTATTTACGTATTCGCTCATTATTACATATAATTTATTCGTTATAGATGTAATAGTAATAGTTGTATAATATTTTAAATTGAATAAGATAAAAATTAGTTGCAATTGATTCAATATTATATTGCACTATGATTTAAAAGTTTATGTATCGTACATTTTTTGAGTGTACATACTTATTTCTTTTATGATATTATTCTACGCTGAGAAAAAAAATATAGTATATTTTCACATAAAAGTACTACACAATATAGTATTATTTGACTACGACCTTATTTTATAGTACTGTTTACATTTAAGATTATGGTCAAGATAACTAGAAATATGTTATTGTTTACTACTATATTATATAGTAAAATTTGAAATATCAAAGGAATTCGAATGGAAATATTATATTATACTAAATAAATATAGTAAGCTTTCCGACAATTTAGTTACATGTACAATAATTAAGTTACTATAACTGTTTAGTCGTTAGGATTATACCGGGTTTCCCCGAGCTCTCCCCGCGGTGCGAACGGTTGCGCCACACTTACTTCTTAAGTCATTACTGAAGTAATAGCTTAAGTAATTTCTTAAGAACTAAGTTGAATATTTATCTAAGATCTTAAGTAGTTACTTAAGTAATTTCTTAACCAGTGTTCTTAAGATATATTGCAAGTAATTATTTTAGTATTTCTTAAGTATTACTTTGGTATTTCTTAAGTAATTACTTTTGTTATTACTTACTTTTTTGGTTGCCTTAACAAAAACGTTATTGTAAGTAACGTTAACCCACCTAATTTCTAAGTTTTTACACTAAACTGTTTTTTAAGCTAATGTATTCAAACGTACTTTATAGGTTATAAAACGTATTCATTGCTCATTATTGTTCATTTGTGATTTTTTTATAGAGTTACATTACGGATCCCTGTATTTGTAAATAAATATGAATATGAGCTAAAGTCACCTGTTGCCTTAACTAAACAATATTGCGAATTACATTGTTTCATACAACTTCCGACTATTGGCGTTTGCTAATTTACATAAAAAAAAAAAGCAAATAAGTTTAGCTTTGTTTAGAATTAATATAGCTCCGCTTCAGATCAGACTAAAGTCATGGAGAAAACGGAGGTCGCAGTTGTTTGAACACACGTAAGTAGTTTTTTCTTTTCTCGATCTGTAAGGAATGTACGTCTTTGCTGCATATACCAATCTAGCAAAATTCACACGCGCTTCGCGCGTACTGTCTCCTTTTCTTTCCGTTATTATTGCAGATTTTCACTATGATTTAGTTTTGATTAGTTTAAATGATAAAAAATTTTAAAAATTTTACAATTATACCTCATTTTATGTTTGACTTATTTTCTTGCACCGATTTGAAATAGCCTTGTCATGTTATGAAAATAAAAGTATGTCATGTTTTTAAACCTTTGAACTGAAGAGGATACAATAAGTAAGGCCGGGGGAAAGCCAGTTGATTATTAAATAAGCTCCAAAACCCAAACGTCTGGATGGAAGCCAACGGGTGCGAGTTCTACGTAGAAGAGGGAGGCACACAGATGGGCGGGGAAAATCCAGTTCATTATTAAATAAACTCCAAAAGCCAAATACCCAGAGGATGCGAGCTCCACGAAAAAGTGAAGGGCACGCCGACTAGCAGGAGAAAGCCAGTTGATTATTAAATAAACTCTGAAACCCAAATAACCGCGGGATGTGAGTCCAACGTAGAGGAGGAAGGTACACAGCGTGTGGACGAAAGCCAATAGGTGCAAGTTCTACGTAGAAGAGGATGGCATTCAGATGGGCTGGAGACAGCCAGTTGATTACTAGATACGCTCCAAAAGCCAAAAAGCTGGGGGATCCGAGTTTCACGTAAAAGCGGAAGGCAGGAGAACGCCAGTTGAATATTAAATAAGGTCCAAAACCCGATTAGCCGGAGATGCAAGTTCCACGAAGAAGAGAAGGAACGCAATCTGACGGGAGAAACCCAGTTGATTGTAAAATGAGCTCCAAAATCCGAACAGCCGGCGGATGCGACTTCCACGAAGAAGAGAAAGACATGCAAACGGGCGACAGGAAGCCAGTTAATTATAAAAAAATCTCTAAAACTAGAATAGCCAGGGAGCCAAGTTCCACGTACAAGAAAAACATACGCAGACGGGTGGGAGAAAGCCCGTTGTATGCAATAAATTCCTAAAATCCAAATAGCAGGGGGATCTAAGTTCCGCGTAGAAGAGTAAGGCATGCCGACGGGTGTACACAAGCCAAGAAGTACGAGCTCTACGTAGAAGGGGAACACACGCAGACGGGCGGGAGAAAGCCAGTTGGTTATGCAATAAATTACTAAAATCCAAATAGCAGGGGGATCCGAGTTCCGCGTAGAATAGAAGGAACGCAGTCTGACAGGAAAAAGCCAGATATGAATTCCGTGTAGAAGAGGAAGACTCGCAGACGGACGGGAAAAACCAAGTTGATTATTAAATAAACTATGAAATCTAAGTAGTCGCGGGATGCGAGTTCCACGTAGGGAGGAAGGCGTGCAGAGGACCGTCAAAAAGCCAGTTGATTATTCAATAAGCTCCAAAACCCTAACAGCCGGGTAATGCGAGTTCCACGTAGAGAAGTAAGGCACGCAGATGTGTGCACGGAAGCCAAGGGGTGCGAGTTCTACGTAGGAGAGGGAGGCACGCAGACGCGCGGGAGAAAGCCACTAGAATATTTAATTAATTCTTATAGCCTAAATAGCCAGGAGATGGGAGGACCATTTAGAAGAGGAAGGCCCGTAGACAGGCGGAAGACAGTTAGTTGATTATTAAATAAGCTCCATACCACGAATAGCCGGAGTGTCCGAAGAAACGCAGTCCGGCAGGAGAAAGCCAGTGTATTATTGAATTAATTCTTGTAACCTAAATAGCCAGGAGATATGAGTTACACGAAGATGAGGAAGGCTCGCAAACAGTCGGGAGAGACCCAGTAGGTTGACCCAATAAATTATATAAACTCTGAAACCCAAAGAGCTGGGGGAGGCGAGTTCCATATAGAGATGGAAGGCACGCAGACGACCGGTAGAAAGCCAGTTGATTACTCAACAAACTCCAAACCTTAACAGCCGTGTAATGCGAGTTCCACGTAGAGGAGGAACGCATGCAGACGTGTGGACGGAAGCCAGGAGCTCTACGTAGAAGAGGGAGGCACGCATATGGGCGGGAGAAAGTCAGTTGAATATTCAATTAATTCTTATAACCTAAATAGCTAAGAGATACGAGGACCAAGTAGAAGAGGAAGGGTTGTAGTCTGACGGCAGACAGCCAGTTGATTATTAAATAAGCTCCAAAACTCGTTTAGCCGGAGAGTCAAGTTCCACGGAGAAGAGGAAGGCATGCAGACTGGTGTATAAAAACTAAGTGGTATGAGCTCTATGTAGAAGAGGATCACACGCAGACCGGTGCACACTGGGGCCATACGGATTTTTTGGTTCAAAACCACCTAGAGGTCGCAATTCTCAACGGAATCTCAAAATTTTTGCTTAGGAACATTCGTTATCAAATATCGAAGAGCCCTACGAAGCCTGATTTTCCAAAAAATTAACCTATAAATCTAAGGAGTCATATAATCCTATCACATCAACCAATTAATTCAATTTTTGACCTGCAAATCCCAAAAATACGATAAACCTTTAATTTGTAAGCCCTATACTCGTGAACTCTTGACCTTTGATCTAGTAAGCCATGCACTCATAAACCCTAAATATAAGCCCTAACCTCATAAGTCTTAAGGGGGTCTTATACCTAGTGGCTTCTGAGGCCAAAATCAGCTATAAAAAAGAGAAAAATGTTATTTAAACCACATACAATGTATATCCTAAAAATATACACTATTTCTGACAGAATGGCCCAAGACTTAATCTGTAGACCAATTTTATGAATCAAGGTTAAGAGAACATGTGTCAAGGATTTATAAATTGAAGTTTTATAGCATTTTTGGGAATCACAAGTGTAAATTTTGGGGTTATAGGTTATAAATTAGGTTTATAGGTTCATATTTTCAAAATTAGGCTTCGTAGCGGTCTTTGGTATTTTGTCACAAAATTTCCTGTTTTTTAAATTTCAAATTCGATTGAGAATTATGACCTCTAGGTGGTTTTGAACCTTTCGGCCCCAGTGTGCGGTGGGAGAAAGCCGGTTTTTGATTATTAATTAAGCTCTAAAACCCAAATAGCCGGGGAATGCGAGTTCCACGTAGAGGAGGTTGGTACGCAGACGTGTGGCTTGAAGCCAATGGGTGCGAGTTCTACGTAGAAGGGGAATGCACCCAGACGGGCGAAACAAAGCCGGCTGATTATTCAATAAATTCCGAAACCTAAATAGCCCAGGGATGTGATGTCTAGGCTGGCGAAAGAAAGCCAGTTGATTATGAAATATATTCCTAAAACCTAAATAACCAGGGGATGCGAGTACCGCGTGGAAGAAGAGGAATGCAGACTGGTGGGAGAAAGTTAGTTGATTATTCAATTCATTCTTATAACCTAAATAGCCGGGAGATACAAGAACCATGTAGAGAAGGAAGGCTTGTAGACGGACGAAAGACAGCCAGTTGATTATTAAATAAGCTACAAAACCCGAATACTCGGGGAGCCGAGTTCCATGTGGAAGAGGTAAGCATGCAGACGGGTGTACAAAAACCAATTAGTACGAGCTCTAAGTAGAAGAGGAACACACGCAGGCGGGCGGGAGAAAGCCAGTTGATTGTGCAATAAATTCCTAAAACACAAATAGCAGGGGAATCCGAGTTCCACGTAGAAAAGAAGGAGCGCAGTTTGGCAGGGGAAAGCCAGTTCATTATTAAATAATTCTTCTAACCTACATAGCCGGGAGTTATTAGTTACACGTAGAAGAGGAAAGCTCGCAGACAGACGGGAGAAAGCCAGTTCATTATTCAACAAACTCCAAAACCCTAACAGCCGTGTAATGCGAGTTCCATGTAGAGGAGGAAGGAATGCAGACGTGTGGACGGAAGACAAGGGGCGCGAGTTTTACGTAGAAGATTAGGAACGCAGACTGTCGGGAGAAAGCCAGTTGAATATTCAATTAATTCTTATAACGTAAATAGCCGAAAGATACGAGGACCACGTGAATAGCCGAAAGATACGACGACCAAGAGAAAGACTCGTAGACGGACGAAAGATAGCTAGTTGATTATTAAATAAGCTTCAAAATCCGAATAGCCGGAGAGCCAAGTTCCACGTAGAATAGGAAGGCACGCAGACGTGTGGGCTGAAGCCAAGGGGTGCAAGTGGTACGTAAGGAGGGAGGGAGGGAATTCCACGTAAAGAAAGATGCCGTTAGTATGCGAATGGATTATTGAAATATTCTTAAACCCAAGTAGCCTGGAAATTTCATTTTCAATCGGATAATACATTTTTTAATAATCATGTTGGTTTATCTAAACCATCTGTGTATTTTCCTCTTTTGCGTGAAACTCACTTCTTCCTGTAATTTAGGGTTTAGAGTTTATTTTATAGTCACCGCGCACGGTGCCACTCATCCTCGTCCCTTCCTCTTCTATATGAGCCACACATCTCCCGAACAAAGATTTCGAATGGTGGGTGAAAACACTACCTTAATGTAATCATTTTCTTTGCTTTGGGTCTACGGGCCTTATCTTCTACGTGGTACCCGTATCTTCCGGCTATGTAAGTTATAAGAATTTAATATTCAACTGGCTTTCGTCCGTCAAAATGCTTTCATTCTCTTCTACGGGGGACTCGCATCCTCTCACTATTCGGGTTTTGGAGCTCCCTTAATAATCAGCTAGCTGTCTCCCGTCCATCTGCGAGCCTTCCTCTTCTACGTAGAACTAGCCTCCCTTGGCTTCCGTCCACACGTCTGCATTCCTTCCTCCTCTACGTGGAACTCGCATTACACGGCTGTTAGGGTTTTGGAGTTTGTTGAATAATGAACTGGCTTTCTCCCGTCTGTCTGCGAGCCTTCCTTCTCTACGTGTAACTCATGACTCCCGGCTATCTAGGTAAGCAGAATTAATTTAATAATGATCCGGCATTCTGCTGCTAGACTGCGTTTCTTTCTTTCTACGTGGAACTCGGATCCCCCTGCTATTTGAGTTACAGGAATTTATTGCATAATCAACTGGATCTCTTCCGCCCGTCTGCGTGGGTTTCTCTTCTACTTAGAGCTCGTACTAATTGGCTTTTGTACACCAGTCTGAATGCCTTCGTCTTCTACGTGGAACTGGACTCCCAAGTTATTCAGGATTTGGAGCGTATTCAATAATCAACTGGCAGCCTTCCGTCCATCTACGGGCCTGTCTCTTCTACGTGGGCCCCGTACCTCTGGCTATTTAGGATATAAAAATGAATTGAATAACCAACTAACATTCTCCCGCCAGTCAGCGTTTCTCCTCTTCTACGTGCTACTCGCATTCCCAGATTATTTGGGTTTTAGGAATATATTGCATAATCAACTGGCTTTCTTTTGCCAGTCTAGAACTCACATCCCCCGGCTATTTGGGTGTTAGAGTTTATTTAATAATCAACTGATTTATTAACGGTCATCTGCGTGCCTTCCTCCTCTACTTGGAATTCGCATCCCCCGGCTATCAGGGTTTTGGAGCTTAATTAATAATCAAAAACCAGCATTCCCCCGTCAGGCTATGTGCTTTTCTCTTTTCTACGTGAAACTCGCATTACCTGGCTGTTAGGGTTTTGGAGTTTATTGAATAATCAACTGGCTTTCTTTTTCCCGTCTGGGTGCATTCCCTTTCTACGTAAAACTTACACTCATTGGCTTCCAACCACACGTCTGCATGCCTACCTACTCTACGTGGAACTCGCATCCTCCGGCTATTTGGGTTATAGAGTTTATTTAATAATCAACTGGTTTATTACCGGTCGTCTTCATGCCTTCCTCCTTTACGTGGAATTAGCATCCCCCAGCTATTTAGGTTTTAGGGTTTTTTTAATAATCAGCTGGTTTTCTCCCGCCTGCCGGTGTTACCTCCCGCCTTGCATAGAACTCACACCCCTTGGCTTCCGCCCACACGTCTGCGAGATTTCCTCTTCTACGTGGAACTCATATTCCCCGGCTATTCGGGTTTTGGAGCTTAATTAATAATAAAAAACCGGCTTTCCCCCGTCAGGCTGTGTGCTTTTCTCTTTTTTACGTGAAACTCGCATTACCTGGCTGTTAGGCTTTAAAAGTTTATTTAATAAAAAACTGGCTTTCCGCCGGCTGTCTGCGTGCCTTCCTCCTTACGTGGAACTCACAAGATCCGGCTATTTGTATTTCAGAGTTTACTTAATAATCAACTGGGTATCTCCCGCCGTCGGTGTGCCTCCCTCCTTATGTAGAACTTGCACGCGTTGGCTTCCGCCCACACGTCTGCGTGCCCTCCTCCTCTATGTTCAACTTCCATTCCGCGACAATTGGGGTTTTGGAGCTTAATTAATAATCAAAAACCGGCTTTCTTCCACCTATCTGTATGTGATGCTCTTATACGTAGCGCTCGTACCACTTGGCTTTTATACACCAGTCTGCATGCCTTCCTCTTCTACGCGGAACTCAACTCTCGGGCTAAACGGGTTGTGGAGCTTATTTAATAATCAACTAGCTGTCTGCCGTCCGACTACGAACCTTCATCTTCTAGGTTGTCCTCGTATCTCTTGGCTATTTAGGTTGTAAGAGTTAATTGAATATTCAACTGGCTTTCTCCCGCCCGGATGCGTGTCTTCCTGTTCTACGTAGAACTCGCACCCCTGACTTCATTCCACACGTCTGCATGCCTTCCTCTACGTGAAACTCGCATTACAGAGCTGTTAGGGTTTTGGACTTTGTTGAATAATCAACTGGCTTTCTGCCGGTCGTATGCATGCCGTCCTCCTCTATATTGAACTCCCCTCCCCCGGCATTTTGGATTTCAGAGTTTATTTAATAATCAACTTGGTTTCTCCCGTCCATCTGCGAACCTTTCTCTTCTACGCGGAATTCATATCTTCAGGCTATTTAAGTTATAAGTATTAATTTAATAATGAACTGGCTTTCTACTGCCAGACTACGTTCCTTCTCTTCTACGTAGATCTCGGACCTATTAGCTTCCGTCCACACGTCTGTGTACCTTCCTCCTCTACGTCGGACTCGCATCCCGCGGCTATTTGGGTTTCAGAGTGGATTTAATAATCAACTGGCTTTCTCCTGCGAGTCGGCGTGCCTTCCACTTTTTCGTGGAACTCGCATCCTCCGGGTATTGGGCTTTTGGAGTTTATTTAATAATGAAGTGCATTTTCCTCGCTCATCTTCGTGCCTCCCTCTTCTACGTAGAACTCACACCCGTTGGCTTTCCTGCAGACGTATGCGTGCCTTTCGTTTCTACGTGTAACTCGCATCCTCCGGCTGTTTGGATTTTGAAGCTTATTGAATAATCAAGTATCTTTCTGACAGCCGTCTGCGTGCCTCCTTCATCTACGTGAAACTTTCATCCGCCAGCCGTTTGGGTTTTGCAGCTTATTTAGTAATCAACTGGCTTTCTTCCGGCCTTACTTATTGTGTCCTCTTCAGTTCAAACGTTTAAGAACATAACCTTCTTTTATATTCATAACATGACAAGGCTATTTCAAATCGGTGCAAGAAAATAAGTCAAACATAAAATGAGGTATAATTGTATAATTTTTGAATTTTGAAGAAAAGGAGGCAGTACGCGCGAAGCGCGTGTGCATTTTACTAGATTAGTAAATGCAGCAAAGACATTCCTTACAGATCGAAAAAAGAAAAAACTACTTACGTGTGTTCAAACGACTGCGACCTCCGTTTTCTCCATGACTTTAGTCTGCTCTGAAGCGGAGCTATATTAGTTCTAAACAAAGCTAAACTTATTTGCTTTTTTTAATGTAAATTAGCAAACGCCAATAGTCTGAAGTTGTATGAAACAATGTAATTCGCGATATTGTTTAGTTAAGGCAACAGGTGACTTTAGCTCATATTCATATTTATTTACAAATACAGGGATCCGTATAATGTAACTCTATAAAAAAATCACAAATGACCAATAATGAGCAATGAATACATTTTATAACCTATAAAGTACGTTTGAATACATTAAGCTTAAAAAAACAGTTTAGTGTAAAAACTTAGAAATTAGGTGGGTTAACGTTACTTACGATAACGTATTTGTTAAGGCAACCAAAAAAGTAAGTAATAACAAAAGTAATTACTTAAGAAATACCAAAGTAATACTTAAGAAATACTAAAATAATTACTTGCAATATATCTTAAGAACACTAGTTAAGAAATTACTTAAGTAACTACTTAAGTAATTACTTGAGAAATATATTAAGAATACTAGGTAAGAAATTACTTAAGTAATTACTTAAGATCTTAGATAAATATTCAACTTAGTTCTTAAGAAATTACTTAAGCTATTACTTGAGTAATGACTTAAGAAGTAAGTGTAGCGCAACCGTTCGCACCGCGGGGAGAGCTCGGGGAAACCCGGTATGAACATATTTATTATTAACATATAATAGTCCACTTTAAAAAAAAAACATAGTTAAAGCAATAATATTGAGTTTTACTATGTAATATAGTTAACAGTACCAACAACTTTTTTCTCAGTGTAACTTTATTTTTTGTATGTTTATATCCTTATATAGGTATATCTATATATATGTAAGAATTAAAACGCAAACCTTCTACAAAAAAGAAGAAATAAATGTGTAAAAGTAAAATGCATAATTTTTATTTAAATTTTACTGCAGACACATTTATGTTATTTATTTTAATGATAACAACGATGAAAATAAAGTGTTACAATTTATGCAATGATAAAATTATAAGGTTCTCCTAAGCATTGCGGTCGTGCCTATTATGTAAAAACGAAGTTTTTACATAGGGAGGTGGTGGGTGACGAGCGAAGCAAGGAGCAGGTGTGTGGGGCGCGGGGGGCTTGGCGTGTCGAGCGCAGGGAGACACGCAGGGGGGCAGAGCCCCCCTAGTTACATAATAGGCACGAGCGCAATGCTTAGGAAAACCTTATAATTTTATCATTGCATAAATTGTAACACTTTATTTTCATCATTATTATTATTAAAATAAACATAAATACATCTCTGCAGTAAAATTTAAATGAAAGTTATGCACTTACTATTACATATTTCTTCTTTTTTGTAGAAAATTTGTGTTTTAATTCTACACTACTACAAAAATTATATAGTTCAATTTTATACTATTTTAATGAAAGGTGAAAACTATAAGCTGCTCATGAACTCATGGGTGTTCCAAACTACATATACCTTCACAATCTCAATTACAAAAAAAAATACTCGCGGCACATATGCGCATATACACTAATACCGTGAAAAGGAGCAAAAGAAAAGGAGAAAGCTCAATACTGATGCATTCGGCAGCATCAATCTGGCCTAGCCCTATAACCTGTGTGCATGAATACTACTGCAGCAGTCGTAACGGCTACCTCGGCTAGGCTGTGTTCGTACACCGTACAGCGGAAAACACATGAGACAATGTGACTCGCGCGACAGCTAGCGCTGCCTATGTATAACATATATCTATATATATATATATATATATATATATATATATATATATATATATATATATATATATATATATATATATATATATGTGTGTGTGTGTGTGTGTGTGTGTGTGTGTGTGTGTGTGTGTGTGTGTGTGTGTGTGTGTGTGCGTGTGCGTGTGCGTGCGTGCGTGCGTGCGTGCGTGCGCGTGTGTGTGGGGGGGGGGGGGTAAATGCGATATGGATAGGTAGTTGTTGCTGGTAATATTAGCTTGTTATTAACTTGCCTCATTTATTTCTAAGTTTGGTCAGGATATAAGGACTCGTTTCCGGGTATCTGTTGTATTAAAGTACATCCTTATGTATTTCACAGACCCAGTGAGACTTGTCTATTTAATAGTTTTCTAGTACACTGTAAGACTGACAGTCAGCTAAAACATTGCATTCTTTATACATTGAAATTTACCATATTATAAAATCTGTAGCACATACATTAAACTAGAGTTCTTTTTTGTAAATATGATATTACTTTAACGTGTACTTATATATTTTAATTTTTTTAGTTCAATTGCTTAGGTCCTGTGAACATAGTTAATAGGTTAAGCTATGTAATCTTATATAAAATTTCTTAAATTAGTTATCAAAACAGTAAGATAACATAATTATATATTTTTACTAACCCAATATTTATACATTTTGCTAATTTTAATTCTACTCAATACTAAGTTCTCTAGATCATTTAACAAGGAATTATAAGTTCTGACAGCTTCTATGTGAAAGTTTTTGTTAGTTATTGTTTTAGTTTTTCTTTATTATCTATATTTTTAATTTTTGTATTAATCATTAGTCTCTTATATCTACTTGTTATTTTTACAATGATATATAGTATGAACAACGTTTTAGTTTGCATAATATTTTCTTTTTTTGTAAAAAAAGGAAAGTAGATATTTAATTTCTTTAATTATTCTTTTGATGTGTTTATTCCGTTGAATATTGTAATCAAATGTAATTTTGTATCTTATTGTTATGTTTTTGTAATTATATTATCTTTGGAATGTCATATTGATTTTTTCGATCTTATTTATAGCTATTGGGTTCAATATTTCTGTGTCAAATCGAATTCTATTAAATAATAAGCGTAAATTCACTATAATAGATGCATTGCGGCGTTAAAAATCACGTTTATAGGTTTAGATGATCCAGAAATGACTGTATATAAAAATGTCAATTGACAATAAGTTTTGTTTGAACTTTACCTGTATCATTTGTATTTAGCAGTTTTATTGAAAGGCAAATCCTTGTACGATAAGCGAAAATAGACTATTTCAGGTGTATTTAGACGTTAAAAATCGTTTTTATAAGTCTAACTCATCAGGAATTCATTTTATCTGAAAATATTAAATAGGAAAAAGTTTTGTTTAAATATTATCTACAACTTTTGTATTTAACATTTTTGTGTAAAATCAAATCCTGTCAAGTTATAGCCGAAAATCGTCTATTTTTTACCTTTTTTTGCCGTTTTTCGCAGTTATCTCGACAAATATTGCTCGTAGAAAAAAGTTTCCAATAGAAAAAGGTGTATTTTAATTAGTTTGAGTAGATAGACATGTAGGTATTAGCTTGCAATTAAGTTTTCGAGATATTACGCTTAAAAATCGATTTTTTCAAATGTTTTTTTGTGCTCGCGTATTTATATTTTTTAACCGATCGTTCCCAAAGTAGGACTGTTACTAATGTATGACTAGACGAAGGTGTACGTCTATTTATGACCGGATTCAATGGATTTTTCGATGTGATAATGTGAACACAAGGTTCCGTACATACGTACAGACATATATACATCATGGGGAACACTTAATATCAACTCATATTAGGTAGAAAATAGTTTTTATACCATAAATTATTGATTTTTGAGGTGTTACAATTTTCGCTCTAGTAAAAATATAAGGCTCTCCTGAGAAGCGGTCGTGCCTAAAAATCATTCATATGCGAATAAATATCTTTATCAAATTAAATTTTCAATTCCCTAATTTTTTTTTATCTTAAAAGAAAGTTTTGATATGTTAACTGATACATTCAGTATAAATAAATTTATTTTTCAAAATATCTTAATTAGCTAAAACAAGTTCTACTTATTTTAGATAAAAAATATCGATTTCTTTTTATTTTGTTTTTATTGTTTTAATAGAAATTATAATGTTTATTAGATACATGATTATCGTATCATGATATATTAATGAATTTTTCGTTTGGCTTTTATTGAGGGTATATTAAATACTGGTATGATTCTAAATTTAAATAACTATATTATCTAAAAAATTTGTCAGATTTATCAACCCAAATATCTCATAGATAGTAGGGGCATCATCTTAACATTTTCCTAGGTCTGGTATTTTCGTAAACTCGTCTCCCCCCACCCCCTTTTTTTCGAAAACTAAAGTGTTTATACTTTATAGCCCAAATAACCGGGTGACGCGAGGTCCACGCACATAAGGGAGTCACGTAGACATGCATTAATTAGCAATTATTTAAATAATTTTTAAACCCAAGCCGCCGGGGAGCTAGGTCTGCGCATATAAGAGAGTCATGTAGACATGCATTAATTAGCAATTACTTAAATAATTTTTAAACCCAAGTAACCAGAGGACGCTAGTTCCACGCATATTAGGGAATTACGTAGATGTACAACAATAAGCAAGACAATTATTTAAACAATTTTTAAACCTATGTAGGAGGGGGATATAAGATCCACGCATATAAGAGAGTCATGAAGACATGAAACAATCAGCAAAACGATAACTTGAATAATTTTTAAACCCAAGTAGCCAGTGGGCGCGAGGTCCACGCATATAAGGGAGTCACGTAGATGTGCGACGTAAGCAAGACTTTTATTTCAAAAATTCTTAATCTTTATAATTCGACCCCTTATATGCGTGGACCTCGCGGCCCCGGCTACATGGATTTAAAAATTATTTAAATAATAGGCTTGCTTATTGTTGCATGTCTACGTGACTCCCTTATATGCGTGGACCTCGCGTCCCCCGGCTACTTGGGTTTAAAAATTCTTCCAGTAATCTTTTGCTTATTTTTTCATGTCTACATGACTCCCTTATATGCGAAGACCTCGCGTCCCCCGGCTATTTGGGAATAAAAAATGTTTAAATAATTGTCTTGCTTATTGCTACACATTTACGTAATTCCCTAATATGCGTTGGACCTCATATTCCCCGCCCACTTGGGTTTAAAAATTCTTTAAATAATGGTCTTGCTTATTGTTGCACATCTACTTAATTCGCTAGTATGAATGAACCTCGTATACTCCGGCTACTTGGGTTTAAAAATTATTTAAGGCCATGTGATACTCAAAAGAAATCGTGTTGGGTTCAGTCGATAATGTAGGGGGAGCCAACTACTGTATATTAAACAGTAGATGGTGCTCAAGGTATTCTTAATCTATGCGTAGAACTTTCAGTTCCAAAATACTCTCACAGATGGCGTGCACTGAGTGAAGTGTTTAATGTTAACATGGGATCGTAAGATTCATAACTATTAACATGCCTATATTTAAATATTTTCAAATATACGCATTGTAACAGTTAAGTCACCATGTTGTTCTAAACAATATCAATATGTTGCTATAAATATTGATATTGTAATAGGTACTATAGGAGATTTGCCGTCTAAAATCTTCCCTATTCGAATATAAGATATTGTAACAGTTACAATATTGCACTTTCGAATTCAAACAGAACATAATCTTCTCTCAGTGCATAATATAGGAAATAATTTTTTCTCATAAAAAATTATGAAAATATCCGTATCAAGTTTATAAATTTTTTTTAAACAAATTATGCGAGAATAAATGAGATTTTAAATGGATCTTTATGAAGTTTTCGGACCTATGTACAGGTAGCTATGTCTACCTGTGTAGGATGTTTGCTGTTTCAGACATATTACTATGTCTTGAAGTAAGCAATAACATGTTTTACAACATGTACTACTCTGGCTAAATAAATAAATAAACATAGATGTTAACGTTATGTTTAGAAAGTTGTAATTTAACTTCTTGTACAATATTCTTTTTTTGTAAAATTAATATTTTTCAAAAACCATTTCCAGAGCGGAAAATCGGTTTACGAATCAAAGTATACATCTTATCATGTAATGTAATTCGCTTACTAATAGTAATTTCTTAGTACAGAATAGTACTGAATAAACGATAATGGCACATTTATTAGTATCATTAGATACAACTTTTTTACAACATGCATTCTGAATTTCTTATTTCTAACATATTATGCATTATTAATTTTCTTATTTCTTATAAATAAAAATCATGCACTATTAATTTCTTATTTTTGTTTCATACATTATTTATCATGTAATGTAATTCACTTACTGATAGTAATTTCGTAGTAAAGAATAGTACTGAATCAAGCGATAATGGCACATGTATTAATATCATTAGATACAACTTTTTTACAACATGCATTCTGAAATTTCTTATTTCTAATATATCATGCATTATTAATTTTCTTATTTCTTATAAATAAAAATCATGCACTATTAATTTCTTATTTTTGTTTCATACATTATTTATCATGTAATGTAATTCACTTACTGATAGTAATTTCGTAGTACAGAATAGTACTGAATCAAGCGATAATGGCACATTGTATTAGTATCATTAGATACATCTTTTTTACAACATGCATTCTGAAATTTCTTATTTCTGATATATCATACATTCTGAATTTTCTCATTTCTAATATATTATGAAAAACTGGAAATTTATTTACGAAAAAAATTATACATTTTAAACTGTATAGAAACATTTTGTGATGTTCTGCAATCACATATTGATAGTAATTTTGTGGTACATAATAGCACCAAATGAAGCAAGAATACGTGCACTAGTATCATTAGATACAACTCATCTAATATAAAATACCAGTAAAATTGATTGCAAAATTACAAACTTACTGACAGATTACAAGGTTTGTTGATAAGACTGGGCAGTACGTACCCATGCTCCTGTATGCATCAGACACCCTAGAAGAATGACAAGAAGGAAAAATCTTTCTTCCCGAAGCTCAACTAACAAACATACACACGGAACGATTCGATGTTCTTTTTTACAGACCTACCCTCTCATCAGTTACTTCATTGCCACTATACTTCATCGATGGCTTCAGAACTTTAACAAAAAGCTATAAAGGAGTGTTTTTTTCGTTCTCGTAGAGGTATAAGCTTTAGGCTACGTCTTCACAAAGAGATATCCTAGACAAACAGAGAAAAAATAAATTGATTGCAGCGTCAGTATTTAAGTATATATACGCTTATATTGTGATAAACATGCTTATTAGTGTAGCCGCCCGCGGCGCCAGGGCGCACCATGCTGAGGGATTCTGCACAGGATAAGCAAAAAATACTTATACACAATTAAAAACTAATATGAAAGGTTATGAAAACAATCTTTGACGATAATTGATGAACATAATATCAATGGCTTGCGTTTAATTGCATATCGAAAAAAGAAAATACTTATATAAATATCATGCAAAATTATGAAAACAACCTATGATTGTAAATCTATTAACAAATTATCAATTAACTGCCGTATTTTACGATAACATGCAAAATCTTAAAAATAATATGTGCAGATCAATACAGATATCAATTCCTGCAGTATTAAAAATAAAATCATTCAAAATATAACATGCACAATTATTTGTAAAAAACATTTCATTGCAGATCAGCAAAGAAATTATCAATTTTTATAACATGCAAAATCATAAAAACAATATTTGATTGCAGGTCAATAAGGAAATTATTAATTACTGCAGATAAAATCATAATAAATTATAATAACTATTTTTGTGGATTTCAGGAAGCTGATGGCCAATACTACCAGGTGTTTAAATATTAGAAAAATTTTTTTATTCAACACAAGTTCGTAGTATTGTTCGCAGTGCAAGGCAGCTGTATTTACAATAAATCCAGAAGGGCAAACTGGGTAACCTAAGTTACATAGTAACCTAGTAACCCAGTTTGCCCTTCTGGATTAAGTAGAAATACACTATTACATAGTAACATGCAAAATTATAAAAACAATGTTTGATTGTAGATTTAAGAAGATTTATAGAAAAATTATCAATTTCGGCACAATTAAATAATGACATGCAAAAATTGTATAAACGATATTTTATTGCAGTTTGATAATGAAATTATGAATTACTGCACTATTCAATAATTACATGCAATATTATAAAATAATAGTTGATTGCTAATCGATAAAAGCACTGTCAATTATTTCATGTAAATCTATACACAATCTTTTCCCATAATACATGCAATATATTTCAATAGTTTTTTTTTTAAATATTCTTTTGTAAATTACTTTCTTTAGTTTTATAAGCATCTTATCATGAATTTCAGCTGCTTCTTACCTAACAGCTCAAGACGTCGTGATGTCCTCTACAGGAGCTCTTCGCTCTAGGCAATGAAGTATAATTAAAACATTAATAAATTGGTAGCTGATGAAGCACAGAGAAGCCACGCTCCTATCAAAAGGAAGGGAATAGTTGCAGGATAGGTGCTAGTTGTAAAATAAACCAATAAGCCTTCTTACAGCAAACTACTCACCAGAAAAGTTTTCAAAAAAGGTCAGAGGATGCCGTTGTCCACATAAAAAACATGGCTCCACCATCTGGTCCCAATAAAAAAAATGGTAACAGTAGCAGCTCAAGATGTCGCGATTTCGTCTACAGAAGCCCTTCGTCCTATGCAATAATAAAGTATAATTAAAATATAAATAAATTGGTAAATTGGTGCAAAGTTTGAAATCAAAATATCCATTGGTTTTTGTATAAACTTTGAACAATATTTCGAAGAAGTACCGAGCACAAATCTCATAATTCGTTCAAAGTTTTTGCAAAAACTAATGCATCTTATGACTCAAACCTTAGCCATAATGAAAGAATGTAACAAAATCTAGAGGAGCCTGGAAAAATTTGCGAAACTAACTATCATAAACGCCAAATGTCAGTTTTATTGTCTATAATAAAAAATAGAAAAGCATGAATATCATCATCCACTTAATTGAATCTACGATTGACTGTCTAAAATAATGTAGTTGCTAGCCAAGAAGTTTTGAATCATTTTACAGAACTAATCATAGATGGTTTTTTTTATTCTCTTTTTGTAGATTGCACAAAGGGAGAAGCAATTTTATGATTTTTTTCTTTTTCTCGTTCCCCTCCCAAATTTCAACTTTTTAAGTAAAAGACCCACAGAAATAAAAAAAATACTGGCTGATTCTAAACAAAAAGAGAACTCAAAAAGATATGAATGATTTTTTCACTAAATCTAATAGTTTTTAAGAAAAAAAATAAAATTGACTTTTTCAATCTTTAACTATTTTTTAATTCAAAAACTATTAATGATGAATAATTGGCTTTGACGGTCCTGCTGTCCAAAGGAAGGGTAAGTCAAGGATGACGAAATGACAACCCACGATGATATATTAATCGTCGACGTTCGAGTTTTTATTTAAACTCCTTCTCAAGACACTAGTACAAATTTAAATAATAAAATACACATTAATGAAAGTTATAAACTAAACAATAGTAATCGCATCTAAGATTAACGAACAAGATTTACTTACAAAGTCTAGGCAGTCTCTTAAAGTTACGTAGGTGATCGCTTCAGTATCACCAGTCAATTGTTACAATAATGAACCTTCGGGCTTTATATATTACATTAGAATGCATGTGTGCGTTACACATATATGTAAATACCATTTGATCAAACGCGCGGGGTGGTTCCAAGTGTTACGCGGTCTCGCAAGTATTAGGCGAATATATGTAAAAGAGCCCAGGTGGGGGGTGGGCTAATACTACTCTTTATTCAAAAGTGGCAAATGGGCGTGGTCATATCTTTACTTTCATACTTTCCTAATACTGTACAATGATATTGATCGTGCTTTCATGAGAATTTCTATTGTAAGAAGTGATTTTTATTTATAAATGTCTTATATTCAAATTTAAGTGTCTTTGTATCTTGCTGATTATTAATATATTGTGGTTGTGCATGTATAAACAACATTTCGGCTAATTTGCGTTTCCCTAATAACTGTTCCGTATGTAATACTTTTACATTGTTGAAATTAAAATTATGCTCAGTTTCTTCCATATGAGTGTAAATTGCCGAACCTCGATCTTTGTTTTCGCATTTTTTCTTATGTTCCTTAACTCTAATACATAATCGTCTTTCTGTTTGACCTACGTATGTAGCCGCACACTCATTACATTCTATCCGATAAACGACATTGGTTTTCTCATCTTTAGAACTCACGTCTTTACCCAATTTTATAAAACAGTTCCATTTATTTACAGTATTATTTAACACTTCAGTATTATATTTTTTAAAAAATTTTGAGATAATCGGATTTAATTCATTTATGTAAGGGATCACTATGTGTAATTTTTTCTCACGCTGTATTCTTTTTTCATTAGTGTAATTCATGCTTCTAAGTCTTAATTTTATGTATTTGTTTATCAAATATATTGGATAATCATTTTTGATTAGGAACTGTTTTATCAAATTTAAGTTTACATTATGAAACGAAGTATGTGAAAGTTTAATTGCTCTGTCAACTAGTGAGTAAATAATCGCAATTTTGTTTTTTTGTGGGTGTTGTGAGTTGTAATTCAATAACCTACCGGAAAATGTTGATTTTCTGTACCAGTTTGTTATTATGTTCTTGTTATTAACAATAATTTCTATATCAAGAAAACTAATTTTATTATAAATCGACTTTTCGGTTGTGAACTGTAAATTTTCATCATAACTATTGAAAACTTCTCGTGTATAATTTATTAAATTCTTTGGTACACATAATAATATATCATCAACATATCTAAAATAAAAGGTACTATCAAAACAAAGTTTACTTAGGGCGTACGTTTCTAAATCTTGCATTACAATATCCGCTAAAATTGGGCTGATAGGATTTCCCATAGCAGAACCAAATTTTTGTCTATAAAATTGATCATTAAACTGGAAAAAATTATTTTGTAGAATAAATTTTATAGATTCTATGAATTCACTGCAAGATA
Organism: Torymus aiolomorphi; assembly: GCA_036365515.1. NCBI lineage: Eukaryota > Metazoa > Arthropoda > Insecta > Hymenoptera > Torymidae > Torymus > Torymus aiolomorphi. Next base: position 214,158,583 of record CM070873.1, on the reverse strand, counting down.
AATATGTATGATTAAAAAGTTGAGTCCAACGTTTCTCAATAGCCGCGTAAATCAAATATTCCGGTACGTTTGTGAATAAACTAATCACATCTAAGCTAATAATTTCAAACCCATCAGGAATTATGGTACCTTCTATTTTTTCTTTTAATTGAAGACTATTATTAATGTGTGAAAATGGTTTTTTCAGATGTTCGTAAAGGAATTTGGATAAACTCTTAGCCAAGTTATAAGTAGGCGAATTTATTGCGGAGATAATCGGACGGACTGGATTGTTTTCTTTATGTATTTTGACTAGGCCGTAACCTTTTGACACATTACATTTTTGTGCTACTCGTGGAATTTTTTTACCATTCATCAGAAAATTCATATCATTTAAATTGTTAATATGTAATCTAGTTTTTCTCTCTAATGTTGCTAACGGATTCTTTTTTATTTTCTCATAATACTTTTCATCATTAAATAACATACTCCCTTACATAAATGAATTAAATCCGATTATCTCAAAATTTTTTAAAAAATATAATACTGAAGTGTTAAATAATACTGTAAATAAATGAAACTGTTTTATAAAATTGGGTAAAGACGTGAGTTCTAAAGATGAGAAAACCAATGTCGTTTATCGGATAGAATGTAATGAGTGTGCGGCTACATACGTAGGTCAAACAGAAAGACGATTATGTATTAGAGTTAAGGAACATAAGAAAAAATGCGAAAACAAAGATCGAGGTTCGGCAATTTACACTCATATGGAAGAAACTGAGCATAATTTTAATTTCAACAATGTAAAAGTATTACATACGGAACAGTTATTAGGGAAACGCAAATTAGCCGAAATGTTGTTTATACATGCACAACCACAATATATTAATAATCAGCAAGATACAAAGACACTTAGATTTGAATATAAGACATTTATAAATAAAAATCACTTCTTACAATAGAAATTCTCATGAAAGCACGATCAATATCAATGTACAGTATTAGGAAAGTATGAAAGTAAAGATATGACCACGCCCATTTGCCACTTTTGAATAAAGAGTAGTATTAGCCCACCCCCCACCTGGGCTCTTTTACATATATTCGCCTAATACTTGCGAGACCGCGTAACACTTGGAACCACCCGGCGCGTTTGATCAAATGGTATTTACATATATGTGTAACGCACACATGCATTCTAATGTAATATATAAAGCCCGAAGGTTCATTATTGTAACAATTGACTGGTGATACTGAAGCGATCACCTACGTAACTTTAAGAGACTGCCTAGACTTTGTAAGTAAATCTTGTTCGTTAATCTTAGATGCGATTACTATTGTTTAGTTTATAACTTTCATTAATGTGTATTTTATTATTTAAATTTGTACTAGTGTTTTGAGAAGGAGTTTAAATAAAAACTCGAAACGTCGACGATTAATATATCATCGTGGGTTGTCATTTCGTCATCCTTGACTTACCCTTCCTTTGGACAGCAGGACCGTCAAAGCCAATTATTCATCATGAAGTAATATGCAGCTGTCGTTAGAATTTTAACTACTATCAAAAACTATTAAGTTTACAGAAATAATCATACATGGTTTTTTTTATTCTCTTTTTGTGCATTGTACAAAGGGAGAAGTAATTTTATGATTTTTTTCTTTTTGTCGTTCCCCTCCCAAATTTCAACTTTTTAAGTAAAAGACCCACAGAAATAAAAAAAAATACTGGCTGATTCTAAACATAAAGAGAACTCAAAAAGATATGAATGATTTTTTCACTAAATCTAATAGTTTTTAAGAAAAAAATAAAATTGACTTTTTCAATCTTCAACTATTTTTTAATTCAAAAACTATTAAGTTTACAGAAATAATCATAGATAGTTTTTTTTTATTCTCTTTTTGTGTAGAACCAGTTAGTATTTCTTTTATTTAGCTTTCTTTTACTTTGTAAGTTGAAATTTTGGGGTCATTATATTAACGAGGAGAGTGTATTTACTACCTTTGCATCCTAAAATTGCATGTCAATAAGCGTAGCACTTTCTTTCAGCAGAAAAGGAAGAGATCCTGAGCCCTACACTCTAACGCCCAAAGGTTTTTTTGAAGTTGAGCGGGATAGTCTGAAAAATTTCATAATATTAGCAAATACATGTAACTACAAGGGTCATAGTGTATTCCTGATACGTGACGTTAATAGTTAAGCACATATAATTGATATACATAATTTCTAGCATATTTTATAGTAATACACTGTTACTGTTTGTTAACAAAAAGTAAATTATTGTACTCTATACTGTGGGAAGTTTGAAAATTCATGAATTACGTAGAATTATAATGCTTTAAAATATATCCTTTTATTTTATACTTGCTTAACTAGTGGTGTGACTTCAATATTGCATTATTATTGGACACGATTAAAAAATAAATATAATTATAAAATTATATGATGTTAACTTTTTATTTGCGTTTTAGCCTTTTATAATACCTATTTTTTCTATTTGTTTATCAATGTAAGTAGTAAAATTAATGTAATAATATAATATAATTAATATAATTAGATAATTAAGAATGTATAAAATAAAAGGATATATTTTAAAGTATTGATTCTACGTAATTCATGACTTTTTCAAGCTTTCCATGGTATAAAACAGAATTTACTTTTTGTTAACAACCAGTAAGAGTGTATTACCGCAAAATATGCTAGAAATTATGTATATCAATTATACGTGCTGAACTATTAACATTTCATGTACCCGAATTGAGACTGGATAGAATAAAACCCAAGAAACTATATCCTTTCGGCAGCAGAACCAAGAGCTCAGGTTACTCATTATAAATGAATTCAGGTTACTTTAAACACTGGCAAAGCTGCAGAGGAATGCCCAACTTGAAAAACCAGCACGATATTACTTTTTTATTTCTCATTATATCTTTCCTGAAAAACACACAAAAAAGGCAATAACTGCACACTTGGTCATTATTTAGATCTCAAACTTGATATACAATCCCTCAGCATGTATAATATAGTGTGTGTATAGTTTGAAATATTTGTAGAGAATGGAAACACCTCTTTTGAACTCAAACTCGAAAAGACGCATGTGCATTTCCAACTAAGACCTCCTGACCTTCGCTTAGAGTTTACCAGAATGTTCACACACAATGCAATGCATGCTGAGAAATTGTATATCTAATTTCAGATCTACTCAATCAGCCAGTGTGGAAGAAATAACTTTTTCTTGAAAATTTCTTTAAAAAGGCACAAAAATTGCAATGTCTCCACCCTTTCTGATTATTTAGATTCGAAACTTGATAAACAGTCCCTCAGCATGTATTGCATGGTATGTGTAAAGTTTAAGATATTTTTAGAGATTAAAAACGCCTCTTTTGGACTCCAAAGTCGAAAAGACGCATGTGCATTTACAACTAAGACCACCTGACCCTCGCTCAAAGTTTATCAAATTTTCCTCACACAATGTAATATATGCTAAGGGATTGTATATTTAATTTCTGACTTTTTCGATCAGCTAGTGTTGGGGAAATGACTTTATTCTTCAAAATTTCCTGTGAAACACACAAAAAAGTCAACAATTCCACACTTTGTGATTATTTAGATCTCAAACTTGATATACAATCCCTCAGCATGTATACTATAGTGTGTGTAAAGTTTAAAATATTTGTAGAGAATGGAAGAGCCACTTTTGATCTCAAAAGTCGAAAAGACGCATGTGCATTTCCAACTGAGACCTCCTGACCCTCGCTTAGAGTTTACCAGAATGTTCACACACAATGCAATGCATGCTGAGAAATTGTATATCTAATTTCGATCTACTCAATCAGCCAGTATGGAAGAAATAACTTTTTCTTGAAAATTTCTTTAAAAGGGCACAAAAATTGCAATGTCTCCACCCTTTCTGATTATTTAGATCCGAAACTTGATAAACAGTCCCTCGGCATGTATTGCATGTTGTGTGTAAAGTTTAAGATATTTTTAGAGATTGAAAACGCCTCTTTTGGACTCCAAAGTCGAAAAGACGCATGTGTATTTCCAACTGAGACTACCCGACCCTCCCTCAAAGTTTACCAAATTTTCCTCACGCAATGTCATACATGCTGAGGGATTGTATATTTAATTTCTGACTTTGTCGATCAGCTAGTGTTGGAAAAATGACTTTATTCTCGAAAATTTCTTGAAAAACACACAAAAAAGGCAACAACTCCACACTTTGTGATTATTTGGATCTCAAACTTGATATACATTCCCTCAGCATGTATAATACAGTGTGTGTAAAGTTTAAAATATTTGTAGAGAATGGAAACGCCTCTTTTGAACTCAAAAGTCGAAAAGACGCATGTGCATTTCCAACTAAGATCACCCGACTCTTGCTCAAAGTTTAACAAAATGTCCTTACACAATGTAATACATACTGAGGGATTGTATATTTAATTTCAGACTTTTTCAATCAGCCAGTGTTGGGGAAATGACTTTTTTCTTAAAAATTTCCTGAAAAACACACAAAAAAGGCAATAACTGCACACTTGGTGATTATTTAGATCTCAAACTTGATATACAATCCCTCAGCATGTATAAGATAGTGTGTATAGTTTGAAATATTTGTAGAGAATGGAAACACCTCTTTTGAACTCAAACTCGAAAAGACGCATGTGCATTTCCAACTAAGACCTCCTGACCTTCGCTTAGAGTTTACGAGAATGTTCACATACAATGCAATACATGCTGAGAAATTTTATATCTAATTTCAGATCTACTCAATCAGCCAGTATGGAAGAAATAACTTTTTCTTGAAAATTTCTTGAAAAGGCCAAAAAAATTGCAATGTCTTCACACTTGCTGATTATTTAGATCTGAAACTTGATATATTGTCCTTCAGCATGTATTGCATGGTGTGTGTAAAGTTTACGATATGTTGAGAGAATGAAAAGGGATCTTTGGGTTCCAGAGGATGAATAAATGCCGAATTTATAAGTAACAGCGAAATCGTTCTTCTAAACGATGAATCCCAAAACATCGCCCCGAGTTCGATAAAAAAATACTCCGAGGTGGAATACAGAATGCGAGCTAGCTGAACTCAATAGGTGCAGCTACAACAGTTAACGATCAGGATTCAATCTTGCTCTAATTTTCCGACTATTACCCATACGACTCCTGCATAGCTTTATTAATACTAGAAGTAATCTAAAGCTCAATTGAAATAAACACAAATACTGTCATAGACACCCACTACTCTAAACTCATTAAACTGATACTCCAAAATAAACCAGGACTAATTCTTGTCAACGAAATTACCAAAAAATTAATAGAAGCCAAGGGTAAATTCTCAATCTGCGACTCCTACCTTGATACAAGAAGTCTCACCCAAATAACCGGAAAAGGGAAATTAGCATGCAACCTATTACCTAACACATTTCGATAGTAAACATAAGATCACCAAAGACTTCCGACAATTAGTGAACAACACTATACACAATGAATGGAATAACCAGTGGAAAAACAACACCAAAAGAAAAAATATTTCAACAATCGAGCTAAAAATGCTATAGAAACTACAACTTCTTCAAAGGAAATAAGAGATGCAGGTTAGCCAATTTACTCTAGTCTCAGTTAATTTCAAAATTCAGGCATAAGTGCAAGGGCAATCCTAAAGATGGATACCCATATAAAAGTGAACGTGTTTCATAGTGCGAAACAAGTATGACAACCGCGACAGATTAACTACTTACTCGAATGCGCCTTACTCCTCACATAATCGTAACTCCTTAGCATAGAGCAGCAAGTGAACATGGCCGATGATGTAGCAAAACCGCGACAGCAGCAACTCAAAACGTCGCGATGTCGCCTACAGGAGCTCTTCGCTCTAGGCAATAAAACATAATTAAAACAGGAACAAGTTGGCAGCAGAGGGAGCACAGAGAAGCCACGCTCCTGCCAAGGGGAAGAAGAGAGTTTTAGGATAGGTTTCAGCTGCAGTAAAGCTGTAAACTTTCTTACAGCAAACTACTCACCGCAAAATTTTTCAAAAAGGTTCCAAAGGTTGCCGGTGTCCACATAAAATGCATGCCTCCACCATCTGGTCCCAGTAAACAAAACGGTGTCAGGCTCAAGACGTCGTGATGTCGTCTACAAGAGCTCTTCCCCCTAGGCAATAAAGTACAATTAAAACATGATTAAATTGGTAGGGGCGGAGCACAGAGAAGCCATGCCTCTGTCAAAGGGAAGGGAAGAGTTGCAGGATAGGTGTTACTTGTATAGTAAAAAAAAGTTAACCTTCTTACAGCAAACTGCTCACCACAAAATTTTTCCAAAAAGTTCAGGGGTTGCCGATGTCCACATAAAACACTCCATCATTTGGTCCAAATAAAAAGAAACCCGGTAACAGCAGCAGCTCAAGATGTTGATGTCATCTGCGGCAGCTCTTCACGCTAGGCAAGAAAGTAAATTTAAAACATGATTAAATTAGTACGGGCAGAGCACAGGGAAGCCACGCTGTAGCTCCTGTAGAAAAACAAAATATTAATAAACAAGAACAGCATCAAAATCATCATAGGAATATCAAGCATTTTTCAGCATCGAATTAAAGGTGAGCTTAAGCTGATTGTAAAGCTCAAGTGAATCGGCATGTTTTTATTCATAAAGCAGATGGAGCAAAGTTGCACACAGGCCATTCAATCGAGTTTCATCCAAAGTTTCCATGGATGGCAAGTAAGGAAGCAGTGACATGGATGATTCATGCGGAGAGCCAGCAGGAGTCACCATCATCAACACTAGTGGGTCTCCTTGTGGAGCAGCCAAAAGAGTCTGTATGTTCTCTCTTTCTCTCTTTTCCGCAGTTTATCCTCGGGAAGAGGCCTTCGCGTATACCCGCGCGGGGACACACGACCCTAAGCATGAATTTCAACGATTTCCGAGTTATCTATAGCTCTTGCCGTGTGTTGTACGTTCGAGCGCGTTATATATGTATGCATAAGCGTTGTCGTGTGCTGCTGCTGCTCTGTTACATCACAGCACACAAGCAGCAGCGGCCAGCGCCACGAGTGGCGGCGCGCGAACACGTGAGAGCCTCTACGGTGGAGCTCGCGCACCAGGAGTCCCAGCAGCGGTGCGCCACCCCTCGCGCCTTCCCCCCCTTCGCGAGCGCAGCTCATTCTCGCGTCTGCGCCGCGCCTCCTACGGAGTTCCGGAAAAAAACGAGCCGCGCACCGTCCTCAGCGAGGATGACCGCGGGACAAACAATGAGAATGAAGGCGACGACGAGCACAATCGGGAAAAATGGAGTGAGCGCGAGCGAGCGTGAGAGAGAGGGAGCGAGAGAATGGAGGCTCCGTCGCTGCTACGGATCGTGCTCACCTCCCGGCATCCGGCCCCTCGCGACCCGGGACTCGCGGCCTGGAAGTCACGCAGCCGTCGCCAGCGTCGTCGAGGACGTCCGGCAGGCAGACAATACGGGACGTGCTTGTTATGACAGAGGGAGGGGGGAGGGGGGAGAGAGAAAGAGAGGAGACAACGGAGTCGCAAGGTCCGAACGTGTCCCACGCCCACCTTGTTGATCCGCTTCAAAGCCATTTGACGCGCTGTGTCTGTGTGTCGATTATCAGTATCTTGCGGCCCTTGGCGCCCAGGGGGACAGACGGACTGCGACTGGGGAGACTGCGGACAGCATTAGCGGCAGCGGCGGCGGCAGCAGCATCAGAAGGTGAGAACAGCACGACGTCGCGGTAGACTGCTGGCCAAGATGCGCACGGCTCCGCGGTTTCACACTCGGTGCAGTGGCACACGCAGAGCTGGGACACACGGAGAGAGCACAGAGCGTAGAGACGAGTCACAGAGAGGAGCGATTCAAGATGTCCTCAGCGCTTTTTCGCTCACACGGGGCGCTGCTGCATGCGCTCTCCTCGCTCGGCGAGAGGCGACGGCGAGCATCGCTTGTGTTATGACCCGAGTCGGGGTCTGAGAGCAGAAAGGCGCTTCTGCAATGGTCGCCAAGTTGACCAATCGGAACGTGGAATTCGTTTGCTCAATTAAGCGATAAAGCGCATGGAGTTGCAGGAAAGTTGAAATAAAACTCGAACTCGATAGACTAAACTTAACTTGGAGTTTATTAAATAATTAAATACTTTGTTAATTTGACAATCAATGAACTTTAGAACCGTGACTCTATACAATTCAATAACTATTTAAAGCTTCTGGGCGCAACATGCACAAGGTGCAGCAGAGTACCAAAAATATTGATAACGACCCAAGCTCTAGCTACTAAGCGTCTCATGTGCTCGGTAGCGACTGACTCTGGCGGGCCAGGGCTCTCCTTTTATATCCCTGGCGCGGACTTGGAGTCGTTGACGAGAGGGTATGGGAGGAGCCCGCTTCTCCGGTGGTGGGAAATCAGTATGAAGTAGAGGCTGTAGGGCGCCAGGTTGCCTCGGAGGCCCTCCCACTCCGAAGTAGGGAGAGCAACGGTGGGGGTGCCTCAGATCCGTAAACAGGGCCGAGAGCGCTGTGCGGCGAGTGACGGTTGGTGGCGGAGGGGGCTACTGGTCCCTGATTGGCTGTTCTTCTGTTTAGCCGTTACGCTCCATGACGTAGAGCTCCAGGAATTGCCTGCCAGCTCTCCTGGCTCATTTGCTAATGGATTCCGGGAACTGGTTAACCGTTGGTGTTTATCCCAGCCCATTTGCTAATGGATTCCGGGAATTGGTTGGCCGTTGATGCTCATCCCGGCCTGCTCGCTAATGGATACCGGGAACTGGTTGGGTGTTGATTGTCGTCCTGCTGACTGTCCTTAGAATAATTCCTATAAACAGAGCCTTCCCTATCTGAGCGAGCTTCTTGAGTTATTGTTATTATAATTATTTGTTTCGATTATTGATAACGTAATTATTATTTATTATCGCAATAGTTAATGTTTTAATCGCAGATTACTACTGTTTATTTAGTCTCAATTAATTAATGTGTTGACCTTGCTATTGTTTAATTGAATTATGCGGGCGCAATTATTAATTGTTAAAAGTATAAATTCATTACCGCTTGGTTTTATCTTAATCGGCTAACGCTAATAATTGATTTCATTCTTAAAGCTTAATTATTGTTTTATGGTTATTAATTTTTATATATTCCCGAGGGTTATTGTAGGGTGACCCTAAATACCGCGCCATTCGCTTACGCGAACGTAGTTCATAACACTTGTAGCGCATTGCGCATGCGCAGAGTATCTCTGTACGCACACACGCACGACACATCTATTTTATTTTTAATGTTTATGACTCTGTAGCAATGCTGCACATTACCCGTATGGTACAATAATCTATTTTTTGTTGTTGCGAATTATGCAAAACGAAGAGTTCATTGCCCTAAGTTTTATAATGCTCTACCTTCCTGCAAAGTTTCAAGTCAAAATATCTATTAGTTTTTGCGTAAACTTTGACAAAAATTTTGATATTCACTCAACACCACCTCGAAATTTTTGTCAAAGTTTACGCAAAAGCTAATGGATATTTTGACTTGAAACTTGGCAGGAGGATAGAGCATGACAGAACTTAGGTCAAGAACTCTTCGTTTTGCATAATTCAGTTTATTTCTTTTTTTATAAAGTGAAAACCGCGGAACCGACTCGGTCGGTAAAAATTGAGTACGGCATCCCCTAACACACAATCCAATACATGTTGAGGCATTGTATATTAAATTTTAGATCTTTTCAATCAGCCAGTGTAGGCGAAATAACTTTTTTTCTTGAACATTTCTTAAAAAGAGCATACAAATTGCAATATTTCCACACTTGCTAATTATTTAGATCTGAAACTTGATAAACAATCCCTCAGCATGTATTACATAGTGTGTGTAAAGTTTGAAATATTTGTAGAGAATGGAAAGGGATCTTTAAAATGAAAAGTCGAAAAAGCGCGTGTGCATTTCCAATATAGACCTCCTCACCCTCGCTTACAGTTTATGAGAATGTTTACACACAATCCAGTACATGCTGAGGCATTGTATATTAGGTTTCCGATCTACTCAATCAGCCAGTTTGAGGAAATTATTTTTCTTTCTTAAAAATTTCCTGAAAAAGCACAAAAATTGCAATATCTCCAGACTTGCTAATTATTTAGATCTGAAACTTGATAAACTGTCCCACAGCATGTATTCCATTATATATGGAAAGTTTGTAGGGAATGGAACGAGATCTTTGGAACGAAATGTCGAAAAGCCGCATGTGCATTTGCGACAAAAACCTCCTCACACTTTCTCATAGTTTACCAGAATGTTCTCACACAATGCAATGCATGCTGAGGCATTGCATATTGAGTTTCAGATATACTCCATCAGCCAGTTTGGAGGAAATTACTTTTCTTTCTTAAAAATTTCCTGAAAAAGCACAAAAATTGCAATATCTCCAGATTTGCTAATTATGTAGATCTGAAACTTGATAAACTGTCCCTCAGCATGTATTGCACGGTGTGTGTAAAGTTTAAGATATGTTGAGAGAATGGAAAGGGATCTTTGGACTGAAAAGTCGAAAAAGCGCAAGTGCATTTCCAACTAAGACCTCCTGACCATTGCTCAAAGCTTACCAGAATGTTAACACGCAATCTAATACATGTTGAGGCATTGTATATTAAATTTAGATCTTTTCAATCAGCCAGTGTAGGGAAAATAACTTTTTTCCTTGAATATTTCTTAAAAAGAGTATACAAATTGCAATATCTCCACACTTGCTGATTATTTAGATCTGTAACTTGGTGTTTAATCCCTCAGCATGTATAAGATAGTGTGTGTAAAGTTTAAGATATTTTTAGAGAATGGAAAGGGATCTTTGGAATGAAAAGTCGAAAAAGCGCATCAAATCTACAGTTACATCTACTTTTATAGGGTATAAGTTGGTTCAGACGTATGAGGTACGTCTTGAACTTAAGTACTCTGGTTAAAATAAATAAATTCTTGAATGACTTACTTTTCTGTCTTACGGTGGGGCCAAGTCCAAGCGGCACGGTCCGTTGCGTGTTCACGCACACGGTGCGGTACGGACGCTACGGTCTGCGAGGTGGGCGGCGCGCTCCAGGCTGCGGCGTCTGCGAGCGTTCCAGGCGGCAGGCACACCGACGACACGTCGACGTAGCTCAGCTGTGCTGCAGCCAGCAGCGCATGCGCGTACACACACACGGGCAAGGCCGCGCCGCTGGCCGCTGCCGTCGCTGCCGTCGCCGACTCGCGAATCTCGCAATGCTACGTATTACGCATATGGTACAATAATCTATTTTTTTTTAATATTATGCATAATCATGAGTGCATTGTCCTCCGTAATGACATTATGAATCATTCTGCAAAGTTGCACGTCGATATTTTAAGGCATTTGAGAATGGCATTTGAACGAAATTTTCGTTCAAATGCCATTCTTAGACGCTTTTGAATATTGACTTGGCATTTTGCAGAATGATTAATAATGTAATTACGGAGGGCAATGCACTCATTATTTTTCATATATCGTTATATATATTTTTTTCTATTAAAAACAATATATTTTTTGCTCGGTCGGTAAAAATTGGGTTTGACACCCTCTTTTAATGTAAAGATTTTCTTTTCTCAGTGCAGTCTCACTAGCCAGCTTTTTATTATTTTGAGGCCTGGGCCATATAAGCGCGTTCACTCGCGTTTCGCTGCGGTCAGCTCCGCTCGGCTTACGTATGAGTCGTTCTACACGGTATGCCTGACACCGACACGACACCAGAAATACTAGAGATGTATATCTATATATGTATATATGTATAGGTTCCCTAGTATTTCACATCCCTAGTATTTCACGGTGTCGTGGCGGTGTCTGGCATACCGTGTAGAAGGGCCCTAGGAGCGCACGCGCTTGGTTCTCTCATTGGTTGGGAGCGGACTCAGCGAGCACGCACACCTACGACGACCAATGAGAGAAGCAAGCGCGTGCGCTCTTCCATCTTCACTGAAAAAAAAAGTCTAAAACAGCCGTATAGACCCCACCGTGAATTTTGCTTTACATCTCCAAAGCAAGTTTTGCTTGGCATAAAAGCAATTTCAGCCTACGTCTCCAGAGGTGTGATCCTGTAATGATAAAAAAGTTATAAATTCATTGTTTATCACAAGTTCTTATGACGATAAACGAAATTTATATAAACAGAATCGGGCCCCAGTGCGATCTACTTAACTCTCAAAGCGTTACCCAGCGGGCGGTACAAAAGCATATATTACCTGAGAGCACCGCACTTTTTCGCGTTTACGTGTTGGAACGTATCTAATGCATACTGCGTCTTTGAAGTCGCCGATGATGGAGTTGAGGAAGTGCGCTCCGTAGGTTTTTGCTTTGTACCGCCCGGTCGGTAACGCTTTGAGAGTTAAGCAGATCGCACTCGAGACGTAGGCTTAAATTGCTTTTATTCCAAGCAAACATTTCTTTGGAGATGTAAAGCAAAATTCACGGTATGGTCTACGGCTGTTTTAGACTTCATTTCTATGTGGGTTAGCAAAGCAGATTTAGCTTGAGGCCCCAACAGAAATAGACTTTTTTTTCAGTGTTACCGCGGTCAAACGCGAGCGCACGCGCTTATATGGCCCGTCTTAGGCACGACTGCTGCTCCGGAGAGCCTTAGAATTTCACCAGAGCCAAAATTGTCTGACTTGAAAAACTAACCACTTAATACAAGAAGAGTGCGTTTTAAGCGTTTTCTGTGATATATGTATGTCTGCACGCCCGTATGTACTCAAGTTTCTCGATTATCTCAGCGAATTTTCCATAGATCCAAACGAATTTTGGACCAGATACTCGTAAAATTATAGGTAACTGATGGTTTCCTACCGAGCCGAGTATATCGACAAATAAAAAAACGCTAGAGCAAATAAAAATTTTTTAAAAATCGATTTTTGAACATAATGTGAACAAAATTAACTTTAAATCAAAAACAATAAATGCATTTACTAAAATTAATTAAAAGACATATTCTTCATATTGAAAATTTTTTGCTCGGAATAAAGTTATTAATTATTTCGACATACATACCTAGGAAGAAAACTTAATCGACTTATTTATGAGCACTGACTGATAGGTTATTCGTGAAACATAAATACAAGTAATAATGGAGCAGCAATGGCAGTTTCAGATTTAAAATGTTAGAATATATCAGTATTCAGTATAGTATACTCAGTAGACAGAGTAGCTAATATCTATGACACGAGTGCCAGTATGGAAGAGCATTAACATTTTCATTCTGAAACTGTCACTGCTACCATTTCATTACTTGCATTCACAAATAACCTATCAGTTGCTGCTAGTAAAATTTGCTAACTATTCTTGCAAATATTATTAACTTAATCTCATTAAAAACTTATAATTTGGAATCTCTTTTCATACAAATTAAGTAATAAAAGGCAATTTACTCCTCAGTAACATATACAAAAACTTGCTGGCATTAATGCAAACACAGTAAACTATATATCTCCAGCAGGAGAATCAGCAGCACAGGTTAGCACTGGCAAAGCTGCAGGTACGCCCCACTCGAGAAAAGAATCATTTTAAGGCTCACCTTAGCGAAACAGGTCCACCACTGAATTGAAAGGAAGCTCTGGTAACATATGCAGTGCTGATATTAGTCATCTAGTATGCACTGCTATTCATGTTTACAGCTGGACACTGTCCCAAGAAGCTGCTCCGACCATCTGACATCATTTGGTTCTCCACTTTCTTCAAGAAAACAAAATTACTGACACTTTCATGATTTCATGTTGTTATAACATAACAAATAACTTTTTAATGACGTTAGCTTTCAACAAAAATTAGTTTTATTAAATCTAAAAATAAATGAAAACATAAATCAATCTGCATTATTAGAAACTTTAATGATGTTGACCTTTGATAAGTTGAATACTTTTTCTACTAATGTAAAACTAAAAAAAATGCATAATTTAATTCTATTTCATTAATCAATTATATTTACTTGCAGTGAAATAAAGTCAGCTTAAATATACATGAAATGCCAGGGATGCGTTATAGGAGTGGCTTTCTTAACTCTTGTGTTCCTACAGATTAGGTAATCATATCACCTCAAACTAAATATTATCCGCATGAATTGCTAATATCTATGCTAAATCTGACAGGTGACTTTGCAAATATAGGTGCAGCATCAATTTTCATTTAAAGTTTTAAATTTTATTATCTACATTTCAATAATATTTTTCTGTGCAACCTAAAATCCACTATAGTGTGAATGTGTCAGACAGATTAAGCAGGCATCCTTACAATATGCATTGCATTTCATATTGAGAGCATGATTAAGAAATGAATCTGTAGGAGCTTACAAAAATCATGGAAACCCACTACTATAACCTCCAAAAGTCAGTTTTATTGTATAGATAGAAAAAGCTATGTTTATTATACAAGGACCCGAATAAAAATTTCTTTCAAACAAAGCTAACTAACTTACAAGATGGAAAAAACTTATGTTAGTACATGGAGGATTTTGTGATGCTATAATATAGCAATAGGCTTCTGTATAATATTAGCTCTGAGTCAATAATTGATAATAAAAAGCAATCTATATTATTAGAAACTCTAACAATCTTGACCTTCGAAAAATGCAAATTGCTTTATATTGTCAATTATTTTTAAGATTAACTAAACTAATTTTTTGCTGGAAGCTAACACCAAAAAAAGAGATGAACAAGCTTATACAATATAATACTTTGAGAGCATTTATGGGGTATATTTTCTTCGATCATAGATCATAATCATAGATCATACAACATAAATTTTGATTTAGGATTTTGGATAATGATATATGGTTTGTCCATTTCCTATTACTACAATGACTGACATTTAGAGGTTATGGTGAACTTTTCATAATTCTTACACGGTCCCAGATTTATTACTCAACCATTCCCTCTTAAAGTAAATATTTAACGCCATGCATATTGCAAACATGCCTGCTAGATTTCATTTATTAATTTACAAGAATATAAAAGCAACTTATTAGATTTAGAATTGTGATTAATATTTACTTTGTGGCAATATCGTTGAGTATTTAATTAAAAGGAATATAAGAATTATGGAAAGCCACTGTGGTAATGCATCTCTGTTACCTCGTGTATCTTTAAGCTCTCTTCAATTTTCTGTGAGTGAGGTATAATTTAATAACGAAATAAAATAATGCATTTTCTGTGTTACAGTACTAAAAAATACACAAACTACGTCTCTCATGCGAGAACCAGTATAAAAGTTTCTTTCTTACGAAGCCAACCAACTTATAAGAAGGAAAGTGCAAAATTTATGGTAGTATAGTACAAGAATAAGCTTGGTTATCATGTTAGCTTCCAGAATTAGCTTAATTACAACAAAAAATGAACATGAATCAATTTATATTATTAGAAACCCTAATGACGCTGATCTTTGGAAAATACAGATTTTGTCAGTTACTTTTAGTTGTATTTCATGGAAGCTAACATGATAAGGAAGCTTATTCTTATATTATACTACCATAAATTTTGCACTTTTCATATAAGTTGGTTGGTTTCGCATAAAAAAAAATTTAAGAGGACATGGTTGAGTAATCAATTTGGGAGCATGTTAGAATTAGGAAAAGTTCACCATAACCTCTAAATGTCAGTTTCATTGTAGTAGGAAATGGACAAGCCATGTTATAATCCAAGAACCCAAATCAAAATTTATTTTCTATAATCTGTGATTATGATCAACTTCGAAAAAGAAAATATACCCCATAAATACTTTCAAAGTATTATGTTGTTTAGTGTATAAGCTTGTTCAAACCATTAATGTCTATAAAAAAATTAGTTTAATTAATCTTCAAAATAATTGACAACATAAATCAAAATTGTTCAAAACCCAGAAAGTTATAGCCAATTTAAAAACAAAAATCTTTTTAATCAAGTGCATGAATTTATAATCAATTATGAGCTATAATAAACAAACAAGATATGAGCTATAAATTTCTGCGTTTTGACTAATTTTTAATTTTTCTGTCAAGTTATTATCAAATTACTTAAGGGACAAAATGAGAACTAAAATCTGTTGAAAAACAAAAAAGATTCCACTAATTTATCAATAATTGTTTGTAGTCACTATCACTAGATAGTTGATATTCTAGAAACTGTTCTAGAATATCAACATTTTGTGAAAAAAGTTATCTTAGTCACATCAAATACGTATTTGAAATTCCGAACGTTCATAATGAACGAAATATTAACTTATAGTTTCTAATTTTGGTTAGAATTCATCGGAGTGGTTTTAGTGGTGACTGCAAGACTGACACGTGAAGATATACAGTTATTATCATTTTTTAAATATATTAAGTAACCAACTTCGGCTAAATCTGAAAATGGCAAAAATCTTTCGTTCGCTATGAACGTTCAAAATTTCAAGCACCTCATCAAATACACTTACGTGATGCTTTTAATCGGCGTCATTGGCAGCCATCGAAGATGAAGACAGGCAAGTATCGTTTCAAGCACTCACTACTCACTAGTCAACATGGTCCTTCTTCCCACTAGCTCTCAGTTGTGTCATTGGAGACACTATTGATCTTCTTGAACTCTTAGTGACTTTCTGTTCCAGTTTCACAAGAAATTAAAATTACAAAATTTTTAATATACATTGTATAGCCATAATCAAACCCAAGACTTCTTTATTCCAGTTCTAGAATAGACCAATTTGGTGAATCTTTTTTTGTTTGGTAGCCAGTTGATATCGTCAATACAGTTCCAGTTATTAATTTTGAGATCCAAGTCAACTAGTTTAAAATCGTTTTCTTGATTTTTGTATGTCCAGTTATAGGAAGCAACACATATCTTTGTACAGTCTTCTATAATTGATCTGTTTATTACATGCTAATATATCGTACAATTTGTAGAAGTATATAATCTAAGCTGCTGACACGCAAAGGCAATTTCACAATCATGGCACTCATCCACAAATACAGATGTTGTTGCTGGTCCTATTAGAACAGTATATTGTGTATATTTCACAAGGCAAACCATGTGAAATCTGCAAAACGCAAACGTTTAAAAATAATCTACCATCTATTAGCAGCAGACGTCTAACGATAGGTTAGCTCGCGAAAAAAAAAATTCATCCGAACTGATTCCCCGAGACGCGCACTGCTCTATATTCGACGACCGTAGAAAACAAGAGACCGAAACACCGAGACAGAAACGACCGACCAACAGGCCCACCGTTACCCAAAAAATATAACACCAAATCTCGTGCACTCGTGTCTGTGTGCGTTTATTAAATACACACACACACACACACACACACACACACACACATGCACGCACGCACGCACGCACGCACGCACGCACGCATGCACACAGACGAGTGCAGACCTAACCTAAAAACCCGCAGCTACTCCGCAACTTCGAGACATACACGCTATAGGATCGAATGACGACAGGTGATTACTTACCGCGGGACGAGTTGAGCCTGATCCAGAGGCAACAGGCAATAGCTGCCTATAAATAAGATAGCCTCGATGACGATCAAACCCTTGATCCACCTCAAGTATAGAATCGCTCGCGACAAGCCTACTTGCGTGCGGGCGCGTACTCCTTATATGGGAGTCTCTACAACCTTGCGCGCGCGTGTGCGCTCGCCGTGTATAAGGTATATCTATATATAGGAGAGCGTTATATATAGGTATACCTTATACACGGGAGCGCACACGCACGCGCAACGGCGCAATATGCGAGACCGAGCGGGCGCCGTATACCGACAGCTGTCATTCAGTTCAGGCTGCGTCTGCATCCAGCAGTCAGCGCGCATGATCGTGCGCATATCCATATGGTAGGTCCCTCTATAAAAAATGCATCCTCGGCATGGTTGACCGTTGACGCCGTGTTGGATAATTGGGGTTGGGATGCTATGTTGATTTTCTCGAACGTCTCGAAAATGTCGTATTTTTTATGCATGCGCAGATGCCCTTTAGAGTTATGATTGGTGGAATGGTATAGAGATGTCGCATCTGTTGTGAGCAGGAAATATGACATATCTTAATTGATATAAATTGATAATCAATTGATAAATCGATGAAAAATTTTTATGTAAAACATAATATTTTTTGCCTAGCGGGCCGAAAGTGCGATTTTGCTCCCGGCGCCCGATCGCAAAGATTGTATTTTCGGTCTCGCTAGGCAAAAGAATAGTATATGCACCATGAGAGAAAATAAAGAATGTCTCAGATCGCATGTTTGCAGGTCCAGAGTATAGACATACTTAAAACTAAAACTAATACTAATTCTTAAAACTATGAAATATTTTTTAACATTATAATAGACTTTCTAAAAACAGTAATATGTATATATGCTATATGCAATTATCTAAATTTTCGACTTGAGTTACTATAACAAAATTATAGTATCAAAACATTTTCAATAAATATTTTATAGCACTGTGTGACCTAAATCCGCACTTAAGTCACGGCTAGCTGTGACTTAAGTAGCCCATTATTACACTGTGAAATAATGAATTTACTTAAGTCACAGGCACGTAATTAACGCCAATTATCTACCAAAACTATTCAAAAATACGATTTTACATATAAGAATGAACAGGAAAAGAAGTAAAACTTCGTTAATAGTTGACAAACCACAAAGGATAAATAAAAATTATGATAATAAGGCTTGTCTATATGGCATGGTGTGGTTTGTGCACATAAGAATTATGCACATATTTATTGTGCACACTTTAGCATTGGAGTATACACATAGATATAGATATACACCAATGCTAAAGTATGCACAATAAATATGTGCATAATTCTTATGTGCACAAACCACACCATGCCGTCTATATTATAGGTTAGTTTCATCTGCTATGGGATAGCAGACCGCACGCTTTTTAAATATTCAATATTAACCTGTATGGATTTTAGTTTTAAAAGTCTTTCTCTTTAATGATATAACGTATACAAATCTTTCACTTTCATAAACTTCAACTTATTGTTAAAGATACAAATCAAATTGCCAAGAATCTAGTTTTATGATTTTTTTATGTATATATTCAATATTCTAGATTCAATAATAACCATATTCTATATCAGGTATTCTATTATTTAAATAACGTTTTATTAATTTTTTTCAGGGCGGGGGGGCTGCGCCCCCCCCCCCCCCCCTCCGCCCCGCACTTCTCCCACCCCACTTCCAAGTTCCAACTATCATTATAAATAAGCACAAATAAATAAAATAAGAATATGGTGGATTTATGTCACACGAGCTATAAAATAGTATACGATACTCGTGACTTAAGTGGCTCATTATTCCACAGCGTTTAGCACCCTTGCTGCGCTCGGGCGCTAACCTCACGCCGTGCAATAATGGGCCACTTAAGTCACACGTATCGTAATATACTATTTCACAATCCATTCTTTTATCTTGTACACCCAATGGACATTGATTCGTGTGGAACGTGCATGGTAAATTTCAAAATTCTGCGATCCCATTGAACAATTCAAGTGTAACCATTAATTCTATCTTGGAATCGTCCAATCAGATTGCAGGATTTTCAAAATTGACTAGACACGTTCCACGCGAATCAATGACCATCAGGTGTACATAGTGGGTCTTTTATCTATATCAAGAGTTTTGAGCACGCTTGTATCAAGTATCAATTTTTACATATCACCTCAGGGCATGTAGCGCTGCACTGGAATGCCTCGACCAAATGAGCTCAAATGTGGTGCAGATTCTTATATGTATCTACACTGCTTAAGTGAAGTAGATCTTGAAAAAGGTAGATTCTTCCATTAAATACATCTTTGAATAATTTTTAAATGATTTTTCAAAATTTTTCTATATCTAGAGAATTATTCAAGAAAAGAAATAGGCTTTGTCCAAAAATTAGAAACATCGTATATCTATTTCTTTAACAGGTTAAGTTCCGCATGGTACATATTGTACCATGAATTACTTTCAAAACTTTTCTTTCAATTGTTAGAAGAAATAGTAAAAAATAATAATTCTTTTAATTAATTATAATTTATCATATTTATTGACTTTCAGAAAACAAATTTATGTGTCTTAAAAGGAAATACAATAAAAGTATATAAATATATAGAGAAATAATGGAAAAGTATTGAATTATTTGAAATCTCGACGCCGCACTGAATCAGTTCATGAACAAGATCTGCATTTGCAATTATATAAGTTTGGGTTTAAAATTAGTTTCCAGTTCATTAACTCTACTTCTCTATAATCGCTTACATTAACAGATGTTATATAAGTAAAATAAAAATTATTTTGTACAAGGTCTTTATGTTGGTATATACGTTTTGTTTTATTACGTATAGTTTAACGATAGTTGTTTATTTTTGCATTTGTTTTTAATAATAATAGTATTTTTAAATACTACCAAAAGCCATCTTTAAACTAGTAAGTACATTTTTAGTGATATTCTGCTGTCGCTCACATGTAGGAAACATCCTTTTCATACTTGGGTTTCCTGCAAAAAAAATCCCATTCCGCTGGACACACTTGTAGTGTATTGTCTTATATCTTCTCTTATGTTTTCCCGTTCCTCAGTCTGTTTGTACAATATAATCCATCCTCAGCTTACAACTATATATTGGTTGAAAGAATTCGCTCATCGACCCTCACATTTCGGTGAGTTTATTTCATCAATAAAAGTCTCAAACTTTGGCTTTAAAAGTTTTAAACGTCATCATATTTTACGTTTATTAGCGAAAATGGAAAAACGCACAAGTCGTCGTAAGTAGGCAGTTAAAAATAGAAATTAATAAAATCATTCGTTATTGCACATTATACGAACTCAACCTATTATTAGCATTTGGCTTTATACTCGCCTTTCAGTTTTTGTGAATTGCCTATTGCAATGCTAAAAACTACGCTCCAATTCAGCAAGGTTTCATTTTTAATACTGTTTAGTGACTTTCAGTATTTTCCATCAGTCAATTAAATTTTTTCATATTTTTATTATAGTGTGATAGTTTACTGTCGATTAATTCTATTTGTTAATTACTCCACCCACAGTCCATGGACAGGAGCATGGGCTGCGATATTTTCTCGCAACGGTAGCGCTCTATAGTCTACGGGGGCTGCAGCCGCCGAGCAAGCTAGCGGCGGCAGCCCCTGTAGGCTCTTGCGCGGTCTAGCGATATGGTCGGCGTGAGAAACGCATATCGCATAAGATAAATAGCTCTATTCTTGCGCATTTATCTTATACTGGCCTTGCCAGTTTTCCTATTACGAGTTGCTATGCCGAAAATTAAGTTACAATTCAGCAAGGTGTGATTATTAATACTGTGTAGTGACTTTTTCAGTATTTTCCATCAGTCGATTAAATTTTTTGATACTTTTATTCATGTGTGATAGTTTACTGTCGATTAATTCTATTTGTTAATTACTCCACCCAACGTCCATGGACAGGAGCATGGGCTGCGAGATTTTCTCGCTACGTCAGCGCTCTATAGTCTACGGGGGCTGCAGCCGCCAAGCGAGCAAGCGGCGGCAGCCCCTGTAGGCTCTGGTGCGATCTAGCGATATGGTCGGCATGAGAAACGCATAGCGCATAAGGTAAATAGCCCTATTCTTGCGCATTTATCTTATACTGGCGTTTCCAGTTTTCCTGTTGCGTGTTGCTATGCCGAAAATTTAGTTACAATTCAGCAAGGTGTGATTATTAATACTGTACAGTGACTTTTTCAGTATTTTTCATCCGTCGATTAAATTTTTTCATATTTTTATTTTAGTGTGATAGTTTACTGTCGATTAATTCTATTGGTTAATTACCCACAGTCCATGGACAGGAGCATGGGCTGCGAGATTTTCTCGCTACGTCAGCGCTCTATAGTCTACGGGGGCTGCAGCCGCCAAGCGAGCAAGCGGCGGCAGCCCCTGTAGGCTCTGGTGCGATCTAGCGATATGGTCGGCATGAGAAACGCATAGCGCATAAGGTAAATAGCCCTATTCTTGCGCATTTATCCTATACTGGCCTTTCCAGTTTTCCTATTGCGTGTTGCTATGCCGAAAATTTAGTTACAATTCAGCAAGGCGTGATTATTGATACCGTACAGTGACTTTTTCAGTATTTATCATCAGTCGATTAAATTTTTTCATACTTTTATTCTAGTGTGATAGTTTACTGTCGATTAATTCTTTTTGTTAATTACTACACCCACAGTCCATGCACAGGAACATGGGCTACGATATTTTCCCGCTACGGCAGCGCTCTATAGTCTACGGGGGCTGCAGACGCCAAGCGAGCGAGCGGCGGCAGCCCCTGTAGGCTCTGGTGCGGTCTAGCGATATGGTCGGCATGAGAAACGCAAAACGCATAAGATAAATAGCTCTATTCTTGCGCATTTATCTTATACTGGCCTTTCCAGTTTTCCTATTGCGTGTTGCTATGCCGAAAATTTAGTTACAATTCAGCAAGGCGTGATTATTAATACCGTACAGTGACTTTTTCAGTATTTTCCTCCAGTCGATTAAATTTTTTCATACTTTTATTCTAGTGTGATAGATTACTGTCGATTAATTCTTTTTGTTAATTACTACACCCACAGTCCATGGACAGGAGCATGGGCTGCGAGATTTTCTCGCTACGGCAGCGCTCTATAATCTACGGGGGTTGCAGCCGCCATGCGAGCGAGCGGCGGCCGCCCCTGTAGGCTCTGGCGCGGCTAGCGATATGGTCGGCGTGAGAAACGCATAGCGCATAAGCTAAATAGCTTTATTCTTGCGCATTTATCTTATACTGGCCTATCCAGTTTTCCTATTGCGTGTTGCTATGCCGAAAATTTAGTTACAATTCAGCAAGGCGTGATTATTAATACCGTACAGTGACTTTTTCAGTATTTATCATCAGTCGATTAAATTTTTTCATACTTTTATTCTAGTGTGATAGTTTACTGTTGATTAATTCTTTTTGTTAATTACTACACCCACAGTCCATGGACAGGAGCATGGGCTGCGAGATTTTCTCGCTACGGCAGCGCTCTATAATCTACGGGGGCTGCAGCCGCCAAGCGAGCGAGCGGCGGCAGCCCCTGTAGGCTCTTGCGCGATCTAGCGATATGGTCAGCGTGAGAAACGCATGGCACATAACCAGCGTAAAAATTGAAACTATTGCAACGAAATTGCTACTGTATTCGAAATTAATATCGCTGATATATTGGCAATATAGATGTACAACAATTGCAAGGCTATTGGCGATATTTGCCTTGGGTGCTATTTCTAATGTATTGCCAATATCTTAAGATTTAATCTAAGAAAAAAAATTTTGGGTGATTTCGAACTCGGAATTTTGCGATTACTAGACTTGCTCGCTACCCACCGAGCTATTTCGTTGTTTCTGTTAATGAACGAAATGGAGGTTAAAAGTTGAAACAAGTGACCATAATTGTTTTGAAGTAGATTTAACCTCTATTTCGTTCATTGACAGAAACAACGGATTAGCTCGGTGGGTAGCAAGCAAGTCTAATAATCCGAAAATTCCTAGTTCGAATTCAGCCAAAATTTTTTTTTTCTTTTTTGAAATTTCAATCTTAAGATATTGGCAATACATTGGCAATAGCACCCAAGGCAAGTAGCGCCAATATCCTTGCAATTGTAGTACATCTATATTGCCAATACAACAGCGATATTAATTTCCAATATAGTAGCAATGTTGTTGCAATAGTCTCAATTTATACCCGGGAAGTTAAATAGCTCTATTCTTGCGCATTTATCCTATACTGGCCTTTCCAGTTTTCCTATTGCGTGTTGCTATGCCGAAAATTTAGTTACAATTCAGCAAGGCGTGATTATTAATACCGTACAGTGACTTTTTCAGTATTTATCATCAGTCGATTAAATTTTTTCATACTTTTATTCTAGTGTGATAGTTTACTGTCGATTAATTCTTTTTGTTAATTACTACACCCACAGTCCATGCACAGGAACATGGGCTACGATATTTTCTCGCTACGGCAGCGCTCTATAGTCTACGGGGGCTGCAGACGCCAAGCGAGCGAGCGGCGGCAGCCCCTGTAGGCTCTGGTGCGGTCTAGCGATATGGTCGGCATGAGAAACGCAAAGCGCATAAGATAAATAGCTCTATTCTTGCGCATTTATCTTATACTGGCCTTTCCAGTTTTCCTATTGCGTGTTGCTATGCCGAAAATTTAGTTACAATTCAGCAAGGCGTGATTATTAATACCGTACAGTGACTTTTTCAGTATTTTCCTCCAGTCGATTAAATTTTTTCATACTTTTATTCTAGTGTGATAGTTTACTGTCGATTAATTCTTTTTGTTAATTACTACACCCACAGTCCATGGACAGGAGCATGGGCTGCGAGATTTTCTCGCTACGGCAGCGCTCTATAATCTACGGGGGCTGCAGCCGCCATGCGAGCGAGCGGCGGCAGCCCCTGTAGGCTCTGGCGCGGCTAGCGATATGGTCGGCGTGAGAAACGCATAGCGCATAAGCTAAATAGCTTTATTCTTGCGCATTTATCTTATACTGGCGTTTCCAGTTTTCCTGTTGCGTGTTGCTATGCCGAAAATTTAGTTACAATTCAGCAAGGTGTGATTATTAATACTGTACAGTGACTTTTTCAGTATTTTTCATCCGTCGATTAAATTTGTTCATATTTTTATTCTAATATGATAGTTTACTGTCGATTAATTCTTTTTGTTAATTACTACACCCACAGTCCATGGACAGGAGCATGGGCTGCGAGATTTTCTCGCTATGGCAGCGCTCTATAATCTACGGGGGCTGCAGCCGCCAAGCAAGCTAGCGGCGGCAGCCCCTGTAGGCTCTTGCGCGGTCTAGCGATATGGTCGGCGTGAGAAACGCATAGCGCATAAGCTAAATAGCTTTATTCTTGCGCATTTATCTTATACTGGCCTTTCCAGTTTTCCTATTGCGTGTTGCTATGCCGAAAATTTAGTTACAATTTAGCAAGGCGTGATTATTAATACCGTACAGTGACTTTTTCAGTATTTATCATCAGTCGATTAAATTTTTTCATACTTTTATTCTAGTGTGATAGTTTACTGTTGATTAATTCTTTTTGTTAATTACTACACCCACAGTCCATGGACAGGAGCATGGGCTGCGAGATTTTCTCGCTACGGCAGCGCTCTATAATCTACGGGGGCTGCAGCCGCCAAGCGAGCGAGCGGCGGCAGCCCCTGTAGGCTTTGGCGCGGCTAGCGATATGGTCGGCCTGAGAAACGCATAGCGCATAACCCCCGTAAAAATTGAAACTATTGCAACGAAATTGCCACTGTATTCGAAATTATTATCTCTGATATATTGGCAATATAGATGTACAACAATTGCAAGGCTATTGGCGATATTTGCCTTGAGTGCTATTTCTAATGTATTGCCAATATCTTAAGATTTAATCTGAAAAAAAAAAAAATTTGGGTGGATTCGAACTCGGAATCTTGCGATTACTAGACTTGCTTGCTACCCACCGAGCTATTTCGTTATTTCTGTTAATGAACGAAATGGAGGTTAAAAGTTGAAACAAGTGATCATAATTGTTTTGAAGTAGATTTAACCTCTATTTCGTTCATTGACAGAAACAACGAATTAGCTCGTTGGGTAGCGAGCAAGTCTAGTAATCGCAAGATTCCGAGTTCGAATCCACCCAATTTTTTTTTTTTTTTTAGATTAAATCTTAAGATATTGGGAATACATTGGAAATAGCACTCAAGGCAAATATCGCCAATAGCCTTGCAATTGTTGTACATTTATATTGCCAATATATCAGCGATATTAATTTCGAATACAGTAGCAATGTCGTTGCAATAGTTTCAATTTTTACCTGTGAAGTTAAATAGTTCTATTCTTAGCAAATTATCTTATACTGGCCTTTCAAGTTTTTCTATTGCGTGTTACTATGCTGAAAATTGAGTTACAATTCAGCAAGGTTTGATTATTAATACTGTATAGACACTTTTTCAGTATTTTCCATCAGTCGATTAAATTTTTTTAAATTTTTGTTCTTGTGTAAGAGTTTGCTGTCTATTAATTCTATTTATTAATTACTACACCCAAAGTCCATGGACAGAAGAATGTCCTGCGAGATTTTCTCGGTACGGCAGCGCGGTATAGCGATACGGTCGGCGTGAGAAATGGCGTACGCGTAAGGACAATAATTTTAGCTTAATGTTTCACTTTATGGTGATTTTTGATGTCTTCTCATTTATGCTTTACTACAGCAAAAATTATCATACAATTGAAAAGTCTAAAATGCTGATAGCCCTTTACAAACGATTATCGGGATGTTTTAATGTCTTAACGTATAGTGTTACTCTGAAGTATTTTTATTTCACATTGTTTCCGCATCAATACATTCATAGTATACATACTAGATGTTTTTGTCATTTTGTTTACTTTCACGGTCAAATGAATAGAGGTCAGCCATAGAGATCAGTAATAAATGTTTAATTAGTACGATGATGGCATGATGGCATTGTGTTTTTGTGAAAAAACATAATAAAGATTTGATTGATTTATTATATTAGTGAAATGAACTATTTGTGTTTCAACGATGTCCAAGAAAAATGTAAAAGTTGAAAATGTTTAATTTTCGATAGCTCACCGTTCGCTCGGTGCGGGGTGGGGGTCCCCTCTAACCGCGCGCGCCGCTCCGCTCATCGCGCACCCCCTTCTGCAGCCAACGAACTCAATCGTATGTTTCCGTTTTGCTGCGGTACTAGGAATCTGCGTTGTCTATCGCGTTCAGATTTCGTATAACCATTCTCCTGTATATTTGCTATATTTCCTGTAGTTTTTTGATTCGCTGTAACCTTTTTTAAAGAATTGCATTCTATGTGTTTTGTGTTTTACTATAGGTACTTCCTTAAGAGCCCGTGTATGAGAGTGGAACTTTGAAGTTGAATAATTTCATAACCAAGTTGACAAATGATCTGAAATTTCGCACACTAATAGAAAATCAATCGAAGAACAACAATATTAAGTTTTTGGAATGACGTAACCTTTTTCATTTCGGTATCGAACCTCCTTAAATAAGATGATTTATGATTGATATAAATTTTTGGTTGAAATCATTTCCAATACTAATAAGAATATAAGGTATTTTGTTAGCATTACGAGTATCACTACAAGACACTAATGACTGACATTATATATTTTTTTAATCCATCTTTTGAAGTTGGATACCAATAATCAAACAAATATATAAAATGTCATAATGTTCAAAAATACATTATATTATTAAAAGTTTTGTAAATGAGTGAATGGTACACTTTATATCAATGTTAATTAATGTTGTGTAAGTAAAAATTTAAATTCCTTAACTTTTACTTGAGTAGCGGTGGCTCATTTTTAATTTGATGCCGTCTACAAATCTATATTTTATAAACATATTGTAAAATAATATTTTTAAAAAGCACACACTAAATCAAGATTGTATTAGTTACCTTCTTCATATACTGTTGATATAAAACAGTTACTTACGGTGGAATACTGATGAATATAATTGTAGGCTCCTACTCACACCTATAACATATAATAGAAACAAGTAAACATTTTTATCATTCTATATAAAAAAACGTGGATAGTATATCTTACCTAATTAAGTTATCGATGGATTAAAAAAGTAATATTTGAATTCCCTGGAAGTGATCGACGACAGCAAATGAATCTATTTCTATTATTGACGTAAATTTATGGAATAAAATTTTAAATTTCAAACTTTTTTTGAGGTAGTATCTCTCTCCATTTTTATATAGCAGCATATAATTGCTATCATGCATATCAATGGAGTTATTTTAGTATTGTGTTTAACGTTCCTATTTTCTGGTTTATGCAGCAATAAGTAAGTGAGTAAAGTCATGCATTTTAAGGCAACACAAGAAAACTCAAATTATCTTACATCATATTTAACATAGTTCCATCTTGCTATGATGGAATGTGATTGTTAAATAAAATAATAGTATTTTCGATTAGAATGACAAGTTTTTAATTAATTTTTATCATTTGAATATCAAAACCCTCCTCCACCCCTGTACTAGACAGGCTTCTTCTTACACATAAAGATATACTATGATTGCCATAATGGATATCTGTAAAGTTTTGCAGTTTTTACCTAAATATTAAAAAGATTATTGATATTTAATTTTTGCATGAATCACCAAATCTCAATCTATCAATTTCACAAATAAAAGCGTTAAAACTAAAATAAACATTGTTAATAAATTAGAATTTATTAGAATTAATAATAAAATTCAGAATCATTTAGAGCCTAAGAGTGCATTAAATTTAAAAAAAAATAATTTTTTTTACCGAGCAGAAAGTTAACCAAAAAAACAATTTAAAATTAATTGTTACATAAAATTATATTTAAACATCATTTATATTACTTTATAGAATAAATAAAATAGAATTTCTATCGCAATCTGAAATAAAATATTGATAATAAAAATAATAAGAATCAATAATTAACAAAAGAAATAGAGTTTACCTTTATAGTTAAATCATATGCATACATATACATTATTTTTCTAAACAATTTTATCATCCAGATTATCCTATCTCTCATTTTCCATTGTGCCAGAATGATGTATGTCAGTAAACCTGAGTGCAGAGCAGTAGCATCAGCAACATATACAAGAATAAGAATGTCCGATACTTGCACACAGAGCTCGAGAATTTGCTTTTCGGGTGTTGAACAAAAGACCCCTAACTTGGAAAAAAGCTCAAATCAGATGACAGCTAAGACGTCGTAATGTTTACCTTAGACAACATGACGTCAACTGGGAGGTTATGTAACACGGTGATACTTATCTTCAAGCCTGAGAGGTACTCTACTGCTGTTTCTCTGCTGTCGTGCTGCTACCTGCAAGGAATACAACACCACACAAAAATAAACGCTTCGTCCGACCGTAGCTGCTACCTCGAATAAATTATTACTTCAGAGTGCTACTCTGTTATTATCGCGCTCCTTCATTTAGAATTTTATTCTGCAAAAGTGTAGTCACAGCGCCATCTACAGTAATTTATGGAAACAATAAAACGTAAACAAATATAGTGCATCAAAAATGGTTGGTACGACTTAGTTTGCACCGTACACAACCATCTTACGTTAGTGGTATAGAAGTACTGAACAGTTTTGCCAACCTCACAACTTCTTGTCGAAAGTTTATATGTGGAAAATAATAAAATTAGGCACTCGCAAATGTTATGGCGAGCATGTGTATAAAATTTCAGGCAAATCCGATGTATATTCGAGCTAAAATCCTTTTTTTAGATAAAAAATGTGATTAAAATACAAATATCTCGATGACAATCATCATTTCTGTTCTGAAAATTTAATATAATCATCTTCAAAGAATTTCCGAGGACCTAATTAAGCGTTTTTGTCATAAAAATTATTGTTAATTAAATTATTGTTTAATATATTATAGGTTATCGACATATCGGTAACGTAGGGATTTTCACTTGAGTATCACATTGCCTTAAATAATTGTTTTGCTTATTTTTTCATGTCTACATGACTCCCTTATATGCGTGGACCTCATATACGGTCCTCATATACGGTAATTAATATACCGTTATCCCCATTTGTATAATATAATATTTAATTTTCTTTTTTTTTTTCTTGTTTTTCCGACGTACTAGGTGAATCTTCTTAGGCGCCCGTTCTTTCTTTGGAGGTTTAGCAAGAAGGGAGGCCTACTAAGACCATCACGAAGTATCGGACTTCGTGGTGTGAGGGATTCGTACCCCCTAAACACCCAAAACTTATCCCTAATTCAGCCTCGACCTGGAACCGCTTTCGCATTACTTCAGGTTGGAGCGATTCGGTAAGTGAATTCAGTAACTCAATTATAGATTTTCGTGTCCCTTATATGTACGCACAACGCACGACGCAGCGCACCGTGTAGGCGTGTATGCAGTACTGCGGGATTCGTGACTAACCCACAGCTTGTTGGACCCGGCCAGAATACATACTGCACTACACGCTACCCCGATCGGAGCGCCACCTACTCGTATACTATTTTAATTATTCATCAGTTTTGAATACTTCAACTCAAGAATTCAATCTTGAAAATTCAAACATATTGCATTTTGACGCTAATACTATATACTTGTATAATATACTAATGATAACATCATTGGAGTTATGAGTTTTTAAAAAAAACACGTTTTTGTTTTTGATGATAACTAAAGAACCGTGATAGATAGAAAATTAATTTTTTTAGAAAATATAGGTATTTTAATTCTCTTTCGAATGCCATCCACCCCATTCAGATACATAGAGCCGTTCTCTAGAAATTACGATTTTAAAAAAATGTCAAAAAATTTTTAACCTCAAATATCTCTGAAATTTATGGACCAATCATTTTGCCCAAAGAACTCGACCGAGAACTATAAAAAATCTACCTCTAAAAGGAATTTTGAAGCCATTAAGTCAATTTTACTCTTGTAATCGTTGGACATACAAAACTGATTTTTTCATTTTTCAATTTTTTACTCAAAATCTAGCTCACAGAATGTATTCAAATTTTAACAGATTATAGCTATTTATATTCTGTATTATCATGATATTCCTCAAAAAAATTGACCGTTAAGTTTAGGAGTTATAAGCTTCTAAAAAAAAAACACGTTTTTGTTAATAACAAAAGAACCGTGATAGCTAATAACTTTTTTTTTTAGAAAATATAGGTATTTTAATTCTCTTTTGAACGCTACCCATCAGATTCGAATAACTCGATCCTATCATTAAAAAAAATCAAAAAATAGTTTTGAGAAAATCGAAAATTTAAAAAAAAAAACAAAAACGCATCGTCCCAATCAAAAAACGGATTTTTGTCCTGCCATCACGCAGAAAAAACAAAAAAAAATGAGACCTGTCCGGTCAAAATCGACCGAGTAGAAGCTGAGATCCAGGCGTATACACACACACATCCACGCCCACACTCACACACACACACACACACACACATACATCCATAAAGACATTTTTCAAAAACCATGTATTTTGATTCCTAACACCTCGGAACACAATTATAACATGTTTTTACAACAACTCAAAAATTTACTATCACAAAGCTTCCTCTAGGAGGAAGCAAAATCGGTTAGAGAATTTTTTTTCGGAAATTTTTCCAGAAAGTATGAAAATTACTATACTATTTTATAAAAACTATTAAACTGACTTCTTGTGGTCGGATTACCCTTGCAGTATAGTAATTTTTATTAAAATTTGAGTAATTTTTACACAATTTTTTTCTCACAATTAGTATTCTTTATAAATTTCTTGTTTAATGGTGTGAATCAAAATCATTATTATTATGCATTAAGGCCACGAAAAGATTAATTAGGCACGACCGCTTCTCGGAAGAGCCTTATAATTTCACCAGAGCGAAAATTGTTTGACTTCAAAAACTAATAATTTGATACAAGAAAAGTCTTTTCCAGTCAAAATGAGTGCGTTTTAAGCGTTTTCTGTGATGTATGTATGTCTGTACGCCCGCATGTACGCAAGTTCCTCGATTATCTCAATAAATTTTCAACCGATTCCATCGGGATGGTGAGAAAATACTCCTCTAATTATATCTAAGTGCTGGTTCTCAATTGAGATAGATCGATGAAAAATTAAAAAAATGCGAGCACAAAGAAATACTTCAAAATATCGATTTTTAAGCTTAATGACTAGAAAAATTAATTTTAAGCTTATATCTACAGGTCTATCTACTAAAACTAATTAAAATATACCTTTTTCTGTTGGACACTTTTTTCTACGAACAATATTTGCAAAGATAACTGCGAAAAACGACAAAAAAGGTCAAAAATGGACGATTTTCGGCTATAACTTGACAGGATTTAATTTTACACAAAAATGTAGAAGGTAAAAGTTGTAGATTATAATAAAATAAAACTTTTTCCCATTTAACATTTTCATATAAAATCAACTCCTGATGAGTTACACTTATAAAAACGATTTTAAACGCTAAAATATACATAAAATGGACGATTTTCTGCTATAACTTGACAGAATCTTTCTTCACACAAATTATAAATGTAGCAATTATAGACTATAACAAAACAACGTTTTCCTGTTTAACATTTCATGTACAATCAATTCCTAATGAGATAATGCGATAAAATCAATTTTAAACGCCTAAATATACATAAAATCAACATGATGAAGTATTTTCGGCTATAGCGTCCCAGGATGTAACTTAACGGAAATATGGTAATGTAAAAATGTAAAAATTGTTAAATATAATGTAAAACAAAACTTTTTTCCATTTAACATTTTCATGTACAATTATTTCTGAATCATCTAAACGTATAAACATGATATTTTAAAGCTTCAATACACAGAATATAGTCAAGTTTCGCTTATTATTTAACAGAATACGATTTGACACAACTATTAAATACAGTAGCTGTAAATAAGATCGAAAAAATCAATAAAACATTCGAAAGTGCATATAATTATAAACAAGGATTTGACTTTCAATAAAACTGTTAAATACGAAGAATATAGATAACGTTTAAACAAAACTTATTCTCAATTGATATTTTTATGCACAGTCATATCTGGATCATGTAAACCTATAAACACGATTTTTAAGGCCTCAATACAACTAGCATAGTGAATTTTCGCTTATTATTTAACAGAATTCAATTTGACACGGAAATATTCGACACAATAGCTGTAAATAAGATCGGAAAAGTCGACATGACATTCCAAAGATAATATAATTACAAAAACATAATAATAAGATACAAAATTACATTTGATTACAATATTCAATGGGATCAACACATTGGAAGAATAATTGGAGAAACGAAAGATCTACTTTCCTTGTTTCACAGAAAAGGAAAATATTATGCAAACTAAAACGTTTTTGATACTATGTTACACTCTTTTGAATAACATTAAAAATTATGTGACAATAGCTAAGGGTGGTTTATACATGAATAGTATAAGACCATTACAAAATTTACATAAATAGAATCATTAAAATTAAATAAAAAAAAATACTTTTGTGATTGAAAAATGCTCTAATATTGAATAATTATTTTGCAATGAGTCCGTTTTCTATGATTATGAAAAATAACTAGGGGGCTGCGCCCCCCAGCGTGCCTTTGGCACGCCATCCCCCCCGCCCCCACACACACCTGCTCCTCGCTTCGCTCGTCGCCCGCCCCCTCCCTATGAAAAAACTTCGTTTTTACATAATAGGCACGACCGCAATACTCAGGAGAACCTTGTATTTTTATAAAAGCGAAAATTGCAACACTTCCGATATTTATAATAAAAAAAAAAAATTAAATATATAATAATAATAAAAAACTAGCTGCTCACGGACTCATGGGTGTTCCTAACTACATGTACCTATACAATCTCAATTACAAAAAAATACTTGCGCACATATGCATATATATACACTAATACCGCGAAAAGGAGAAAAACAGAAGGAGAATGCTCAATACTGATGCATTCGGCAACGGCAATCTGGCTTAGCGCTGCGACTTGCGTCACCTGCGTGTATGAATACTTATACTGCAGCAGTCGTAACGGCTACGCTAGGTACCTCGGCTCACGATCGTACACACTTTCCGGACCTATGTATACTACCGTACCTCGGCTAGGATGCGTTCGCACATCAAGAACAGCGGAAAAACACATGCGACTCGTGCGGCCATAAGACATATCCCTCTATACAAAATGCATCCTTGGCATGGTCGACGGCATGTTGCGACGCCATGTTGATTTTTTCTCGAATATCACGAATATCTCGAATATCTCGAATATCTCGAATATCTCGAATATCTGGAATATCTCGAATATCTCGAATATCTCGAATATCTCGAATATCTCGAATATCTCGAAATCTCGAATTTTTTGGCGCATGCGCAAATGCCCTATAGGGACCTAGGGAGTCTCTACAACCGTGCAGCGCGCGTGTGTGCGCTCGCCGTGTATAAGGTATACCTATATATAGGAGAGCGCTATATATAGGTATACCTTATAGGAGAGCACTATATATAGGTATACCTTATACACGAGAGCGCATATGCACGCGCAAAGTTATAGAGACACCCTTAGAGTTATGGTGGAATGGTATAGAGATAGCGCATGTATTGTGAGCGGGAAAATATGATATATATTAATTGATAGAAATTTATAATCAATTGATAAATCGATGAAAAATTTTTATTTAAAAAAAAATATTTATTCATTACGTGTGTGTGTGTGTCTCTGTATGTGTGTGTGTGTCTGTATGTGTGTGTGTGTGTTTGCGTGCCTGCGTGCGTGCGTGCGTGCGTGCATGCGTGTGTGTGTGTGTGTGTATGTGTGTGTGGGTGAGTGGGTGTGTGGGTGTGTGTGTATGTAAACACTCGATATCTCGAAAACCATTTCACCTATTTTCGTCGGACAAAGCATTTCTCTTGGTCCCGAAAAAATACTCCGTTTTAATTTTTTATAGATTTTCTTTTTTTTTTTTTATAATCAAAAAATCTTTAAACTACCTACGTTTTATGTTTTTAATTTTCAAATTATCTTTAGTATGTCATGGAAAATGTTCTTATAATTCATAAATTAATTTTTCAAAAAATATTTGATTATCGACTCAAAATTTTATTTACTTATTACGCTTATTGAAGATAATATTTGGTATAAATTTCAAGAGATTATCTTCATTTTTTTTTGAGAAAAAAATTATTTAAAAAAAAAAACGCGTTTTCTCTGACACATGATGACAAGAATAAAAACCAATTAATCGTCTTGAAATTTGGTATAGAGGATATAGATTTTTTATATCTTCAAACTGTTCATTGCGCAAAAAAATTGAACTGTCACGACCGAGGATATTTGAGGTTGAAAGTTTTTTTTAAATATTTTCGAATAGCGTTTTTCAGACAATATTTGATAGATAGAGAAACTTTTGTATAATACAATTAATTATTGTCATATAAAAAATTAAAAAGAGGAATAAATACATTAGTTTGAGGAAGCTAAGTGCCAATGTATATTGGGAGCGGTTTTTTATTAGTGATAATGGTCGGATTAGTGATAGGGTCTTTTTATTTAGTTAAAATTAAAAACACGGTTTTCTCAATATAAAAATATTCATCTTGAATTTTATACCTTCACTTTGCCTTTTTATATGTTTAACATTATTAAACACAGAAAACAGATATTTTCATAATTATGTTATTGTTTATCTATCTTAGTGGCAATTTTACTTATTGAACAAAATCACAACATGAAAAAAGCTTATTTAAATGAAATTAAACTTGATTAATCTTTATCATTGTAGTGACATTCTGATACTATAGAATTGAATGAACCTTTAAATTTGTTAAAGCAGGAAACTATGGAATGGAATGAATCACTAGAACTAAATTCAAAAGATAAAGACAAACCATATATTAAAATAACAAATACTTCTTCATACATACATTTTTTAGTAAATAAAACTATAACATAGCTTGATGAAAAACATCATAATGTTTAAATGAATTCAAAATAAGTGCATTAAGGTTGTATTGGCCTTAAGATCTCATTTAAAAATTTAAGACAAATATTTTGGTCGTATAATTTGTCGAAGACACTAATATTCTACAGTACTAAGAGTAAACAAATATGTAAAATGTTTTTTAGAACTATGAAGAAAACTTTACATCGGTTTTAGAACATTGCATTGCTCATTTCTTTCACTTTTTAGTATGACTGTACGCGTTACTACACAGTTTTTATGCTATAACTTTGATGTGAGTACCAGTCGTTACCGACGATTGCAGGGATCCGTTTTTCTCATTCAATTTTGAATTTTGACAAAAAATCTCTCTGACACGTTATAGATTTGATAGTCAACTATAACGTACCAGAACGATATTTTCTTAAAATTTAAAATTGATTGAGAAAAACGGGTCCCTGCAATCGTCGGTAACGACTGGTACTCACATCAAAGTTATAGCATAAAAACTGTGTAGTAAGGCATACAGTCATACTAAGAAGTGAAAGAAATGAGCAATGCAATGTTCTAAAACCGATGTAAAGTTTTCTTCATAGTTCTAAAAAACATTTTACATATTTGTTTACTCTTAGTACTGTAGAATATTAGTGTTTTCGACAAATTATACGACCAAAATATTTGTCTTAAATTTTTAAATGAGATGTTACGGCCAATACAACCTTAATGCACTTATTTTGAATTCATTTAAACATTATGATGTTTTTCATCAAGCTATGTTATAGTTTTATTGACTAAAAAATGTATGTATGAAGAAGTATTTGTTATTTTAACATATGATTTGTCTTTATCTTTTGAATTTAGTTCTAGTGATTCATTCCATTCCATAGTTTCCTGCTTTAACAAATTTAAAGGTTCATTCAATTCTATAGTATCAGAATGTCACTACAATGATAAAGATTAATCAAGTTTAATTTCATTTAAATAAGCTTTTTTCATGTTGTGATTTTGTTCAATAAGTAAAATTGCCACTAAGATAGATAAACAATAACATAATTATGAACATATCTGTTTTCTGTGTTTAATAATGTTAAACATATAGAAAGGCAAAGTGAAGGTATAAAATTCCAGATGAATATTTTTATATTGAGAAAACCGTGTTTTTAATTTTAACTAAATAAAAAGACCCTATCACTAATCCGACCATTATCACTAATAAAAAACCGCTCCCAATATACATTGGAACTTAGCTCCCTCAAACTAATGTATTTATTCCTCTTTTTAATTTTTATATGACAATAATTAATTGTATTATACAAAAATTTTTCTATCTATCAAATATTGTCTGAAAAACGCTATTCGAAAATATTTTTAAAAAACTTTCAACCTCAAATATCTTTGGTCGTGACAGTTCAATTTTTTTGCGCAATGAACAGTTTGGAGATATAAAAAATCTATATCCTCTATACAAAATTTCAGGACGATTAATTGGTTTTTATTCTTGTCATCGTGTGTCAGTGAAAACGCGTTTTTTTTTTTAAATAATTTTTTTCTAAAAAAAAATGAAAATAATCTCTTGAAATTTATACCAAATATTATCTTCAATAAGCGTAATAAGTAAATAAAATTTTGAGTCGATAATCAAATATTTTTTGAAAAATTAATTTATGAATTATAAGAACATTTTCCATGACATACTAAAGATAATTTGAAAATTAAAAACAGAAAACGTAGGTAGTTTAAAGATTTTTTGGTTATAAAAAAAAAAAATCGATAAAAAATTAAAACGGAGTATTTTTTCGGGACCAAGAGAATAAGCTTTGTCCGACGAAAATAGGTGAAATGGTTTTCGAGATATCGAGTATTTACATACACACACACCCACCCACCCACTCACCCACACACACATACACACACACACACACACGCATGCACGCACGCACGCAGGCACGCACACACACACACACACATACATACAGACACACACACACACACATACAGACACACACACACACGTAATCAATAAATATTTTTTTTAAATAAAAATTTTTCATCGATTTATCAATTGATTATAAATTTCTATCAATTAATATATATCATATTTTCCCGCTCACAATACATGCGCTATCTCTATACCATTCCACCATAACTCTAAGGGTGTCTCTATAACTTTGCGCGTGCATATGCCCTCTCGTGTATAAGGTATACCTATATATAGTGCTCTCCTATAAGGTATACCTATATATAGCGCTCTCCTATATATAGGTATACCTTATACACGGCGAGCGCACACACGCGCGCTGCACGGTTGTAGAGACTCCCTAAGTCCCTATAGGGCATTTGCGCATGCGCCAAAAAATTCGAGATTTCGAGATATTCGAGATATTCGAGATATTCGAGATATTCGAGATATTCGAGATAGTCGAGATATTCGAGAAAAAATCAACATGGCGTCGCAACATGGCGTCGACCATGCCAAGGACGCATTTTTTATAGAGGGATATGTCTTATGGCCGCACGAGTCGCATGTGTTTTTCCGCTGTTCTTGATGTGTCAACGCATCCTAGCCGAGGTACGGTAGTATACATAGGTCCGGAAAGTGTGTACGACCGTAAGCCGAGGTACCTAGCGTAGCCGTTACGACTGCTGCAGTATAAGTATTCATGCACGCAGGTGACGCAAGTCGCAGCGCTAAGCTAGATTGCCGTTGCCGAATGCATCAGTATTGAGCATTCTCCTTCTGTTTTTCTCCTTTTCGCGGTATTAGTGTATATATATGCATATGTGCGCAAGTATTTTTTTGTAATTGAGATTGTATAGGTATATGTAGTTAGGAATAACCCCTGAGTCCGTGAGCAGCTAGTTTTTTATTATTATTATATATTTAATTTTTTTTTTTTATTATAAATATCGGGAGTGTTGCAATTTTCGCGTTTATAAAAATACAAGATTCTCCTGAGTATTGCGGTCGTGCCTATTATGTAAAAACGAAGTTTTTTCATAGGGAGGGGGCGGGCGACGAGCGAAGCGAGGAGCAGGTGTGTGTGGGGGCGGGGGGGATGGCGTGCCGAAGGCACGCTGGGGGGCGCAGCCCCCCTAGTTATTTTTCATAATCATAGAAAACGGACTCACTGCAAAATAATTATTCAATATTAGAGCATTTTTCAATCACAAAAGTATTTTTTTTTATTTAAATTTAAAGATTCTATTTTTGTAAATTTTGTAATGGTCTTAGACTATTCATGTATAAACCACCCTTAGCTATTGTCACATAATTTTTAATGTTATTCAAAAGAGTGTAACATAGTATCAAAAACGTTTTAGTTTGCATAATATTTTCCTTTTCTGTGAAACAAGGAAAGTAGATCTTTCGTTTCTTCAATTATTCTTCCAATGTGTTGATCCCATTGAATATTGTAATCAAATGTAATTTTGTATCTTATTATTATGTTTTTGTAATTATATTATCTTTGGAATGTCATGTCGACTTTTCCGATCTTATTTACAGCTATTGTGTCGAATATTTCCGTGTCAAATTGAATTCTGTTAAATAATAAGCGAAAATTCACTATACTAGTTGTATTGAGGCCTTAAAAATCGTGTTTATAGGTTTACATGATCCAGATATGACTGTGCATAAAAATATCAATTGAGAATAAGTTTTGTTTAAACGTTATCTATATTCTTCGTATTTAACAGTTTTATTGAAAGTCAAATCCTTGTTTATAATTATATGCACTTTCGAATGTTTTATTGATTTTTTCGATCTTATTTACAGCTACTGTATTTAATAGTTGTGTCAAATCGTATTCTGTTAAATAATAAGCGAAACTTGACTATATTCTGTGTATTGAAGCTTTAAAAAATCATGTTTATACGTTTAGATGATTCAGAAATAATTGTACATGAAAATGTTAAATGGAAAAAAGTTTTGTTTTACATTATAATTAACAATTTTTACATTTTTACATTACCATATTTCCGTTAAGTTACATCCTGGGACGCTATAGCCGAAAATACTTCATCATGTTGATTTTATGTATATTTAGGCGTTTAAAATTGATTTTATTGCATTATCTCATTAGGAATTGATTGTACATGAAATGTTAAACAGGAAAACGTTTTGTTTTGTTATAGTCTATAATTGCTACATTTATAATTTGTGTGAAGAAAGATTCTGTCAAGTTATAGCAGAAAATCGTCCATTTTATGTATATTTTAGCGTTTAAAATCGTTTTTATAAGTGTAACTCATCAGGAGTTGATTTTATATGAAAATGTTAAATGGGAAAAAGATTTATTTTATTATAATCTACAACTTTTACCTTCTACATTTTTGTGTAAAATCAAATCCTGTCAAATTATAGCCGAAAATCGTCCATTTTTGAACTTTTTTGTCGTTTTTAGCAGTTATCTTTGCAAATATTGTTCGTAGAAAAAAGTGTCCAACAGAAAAAAGGTATATTTTAATTAGTTTTAGCAGATAGACCTGTAGATATAAGCTTAAAATTAATTTTTCTAGTCATTAAGCTTAAAAATCGATATTTTGAAATATTTCTTTGTGCTCGTATTTTTTTAATTTTTCATCGATCTATCTCAATTGAGAACCAGCACTTAGGTATAATTAGAGGAGTATTTTCTCGCCATCCCGATGGAATCGGTTGAAAATTCATTGAGATAATCGAGGAACTTGCGTACATACGGGCGTACAGACATACATACATCACAGAAAACGCTTAAAACGCACTCATTTTGACTGGAAAAGACTTTTCTTGTATCAAATTATTAGTTTTTGAAGTCAAACAATTTTCGCTCTGGTGAAATTATAAGGCTCTTCCGAGAAGCGGTCGTGCCTAATTAATCTTTTCGTGGCCTTAATACATAATAATAATGATTTTGATTCACACCATTA
Organism: Torymus aiolomorphi; assembly: GCA_036365515.1. Lineage (NCBI taxonomy): Eukaryota > Metazoa > Arthropoda > Insecta > Hymenoptera > Torymidae > Torymus > Torymus aiolomorphi. Next base: position 214,118,257 of record CM070873.1, on the reverse strand, counting down.
AACAAGAAATTTGTAAAAAATACTAATTGTGAGAAAAAAATTGTGTAAAAATTACTCAAATTTTAATAAAAATTACTATACTGCAAGGGTAATCCGACCACAAGAAGTCAGTTTAATAGTTTTTATAAAATAGTATAGTAATTTTCATACTTTCTGGAAAAATTTCCGAAAAAAAATTCTCTAACCGATTTTGCTTGCTCCTAGAGGAAGCTTTGTGATAGTAAATTTTTAAGTTGTTGTAAAAACATGTTATAATTGTGTTCCGAGGTATTAGGAATCAAAATACATGGTTTTTGAAAAATGTCTTTATGGATGTATGTGTGTGTGTGTGTGTGTGTGGGTGTGGGTGTGGGTGTATGTGTGTATACGCCTGGATCTCAGCTTCTACTCGGTCGATTTTGACCGGACAGGTCTCATTTTTTTTTGTTTTTTCTGCGTGATGGCAGGACAAAAATCCGTTTTTTGATTGGGACGATGCGTTTTTGTTTTTTTTTTTCAAATTTTCGATTTTCTCAAAACTGTTTTTTGATTTTTTTTAATGATAGGATCGAGTTATTCGAATCTGATGGGTAGCGTTCAAAAGAGAATTAAAATACCTATATTTTCTAAAAAAAAAGTTTTTAGCTATGACGGTTCTTTTGTTATTAACAAAAACGTGTTTTTTTTTAGAAGCTTATAACTCCTAAACTTAACGGTCAATTTTTTTGAGAAATATCATGATAATACAGAATATAAATAGCTATAATCTGTTAAAATTTGAATACATTCTGTAAGCTAGATTTTGAGTAAAAAATTGAAAAATGAAAAAATCAGTTTTGTATGTCCAACGATTACAAGAGTAAAATTGACTTAATGGCTTCAAAATTCCTTTTAGAGGTAGATTTTTTATAGTTCTCGGTCGAGTTCTTTGGGCAAAATGATTGATCCATAAATTTCAGAGATATTTGAGGTTAAAAATTTTTTGACATTTTTTTAAAATCTTAATTTCTCGAGAACGGCTCTATGTATCTGAATGGGGTGGATGGCATTCGATAGAGAATTAAAATACCTATATTTTCTAAAAAAATTAATTTTCTATCTATCACGGTTCTTTAGTTATCATCAAAAACAAAAACGTGTTTTTTTTTAAAAACTCATAACTCCAATGATGTTATCATCAGTATATTATACAAGTATATAGTATTAGCGTCAAAATGCAATATGTTTGAATTTTCAAGATTGAATTCTTGAGTTGAAGTATTCAAAACTGATGAATAATTAAAATAGTATACGAGTAGGTGGCGCTCCGATCGGGGTAGCGTGTAGTGCAGTATGTATTCTGGCCGGGTCCAACAAGCTGTGGGTTAATCACGAATCTCGCAGTACTGCATACACGCCTACACGGTGCGGTGCGTCGTGCGTTGTGCGTACATATAAGGGACACGATAATCTATAATTGAGTTACTGAATTCACTTACCGAATCGCCCTGACCTGAAGTAATGCGAAAGCGGTTCCAGGTCGAGGCTGAATTAGGGATAAGTTTTGGGTGTTTACGGGGTACGAATCCCTCACACCACGAAGTCCGATACTTCGTGATGGTCTTAGTAGGCCTCCCTTCTTGCTAAACCTCCAAAGAAAGAACGGGCGCCTAAGAAGATTCACCTAGTACGTCGGAAAAACAAGAAAAAAAAAGAAAATTAAATATTATATTATACAAATGGGGATAACGGTATATTAATTACCGTATATGAGGACCGTATATGAGGTCCACGCATATAAGGGAGTCATGTAGACATGAAAAAATAAGCAAAACAATTATTTAAGGGGGTGTCAAACTCCATTCTGCGATTTGACCGACCCATAGGTCGGTAAGGTAGGAAGTACATACTATTGATGAAATATGACACAAGCGCCATCTCTGGAAAATCGTAATAGATTTTAACATAGATGGCGCTACATATTTCAAAAATATTAAAGATACGCGTTTTTTTATTACAAACAATTGTACGTATTTCGCGTATACGTATTTCTTTTTATAATTAATTATCCGTATTTTGCGTATACGCATTTTTATTGTTAATAAGGGCGTATTTCACATATATACGCATATTTATTACAAATAATTTTGCGCATTTCGCCTATACGCATTTTATAATAAATAATTTGGTGTATTTCGCCGATACACATATTTTATTCTAAATAATTATGCGTATTTCGCTTATACGCACTTTTCAGTGTTATCAATTGTGCGCATTTCGCCTATACGCATTTTATAATAAATAATTTGGTGTATTTCGCCTATACACATGTTTTATTATAAATAATTATGCGTATTTGGCTTATACGCACTTTTCAGTGTTATTAATTGTGCGCATTTCGCCTATACGCAGTTTATAATAAATAATTTGGTGTATTTTGCCTATACACATGTTTTATTATAAATAATTATGCGTATTTCGCTTATACGCACTTTTCAGTGTTAGTAATCGTGTGCATTTTGCCTACACGCATTTTATAATAAATCATTTTGTGTATTTTGACTATACACATGTTCTATTATAAACAAATGTGCGCATTTCGCCTATACACATTTCTTATAATAATGAGATGCAGATTCATCACTTTATTATATAGTCTCAGTTATTATTGACATTTCAAAATTCAGAACGTCGCCTCGCATGATTGCAAATGCTTTCTTAAAAATTGTAGTGCGCTTCGTACTTTTTTGTGTCCCGGTGAAGGGACAGATCGGATGCGAGGTCTAGGTGTTTACATGGCTGATGATGGAGTCCGGGTTATGCGCTCCATAGGTTTTTGTACCCAGGTGTTGAGACAGCTCGATTACGAGGTCTAGCTGTTCCAGGTGGCCGGTGATAGAGTGTAAGTGATGCGTTCCGAAGATTTTTGTGTCCAGATGTCGGAACAGATCGTATGCGAGGTCTGAGCGTTCCAGGTGGACGATGATGGAGTTTACGTGATGCGCTCCGTATGTTTTTGTGTCTAGAGACCAAGACAAATCGAATGCGAGGTCTAGGTGTTTCAGATGGCCGATGATGGAGTCCGGGTAGTGCGCTTCGTAGGCTTTTGAGTCCAGGTGTCGGGACAGCTCGAATGCGAGGTCTAGCTGTTCCAGGCGGCTGATGATACGCTTCGTAGACTTTTGTGTCCAGGTGTTTTGACAGATCGGATGCGAGGTCTAGGTGTTCCAGACGGCCGATGATGGAGTTCGGGTAGTGCGCTCCGTAGGTTTTTGTGTCCAGGTGAAGGGACAGGTCGGATGCGAGGTCTAGGTGTTGCAGATGGCCGGTGATGTAATCCGGGTGATGCGCTCTGAAGGTTTTTGTGTCCAGGTGTCGGGACAGATCGGATGGGAGGTTTAGGCGTTCCAGGTAGCCGATGATGGAGTTTACGTGAAGCGCTCCGTAGGTTTTTGTGTCCAGAGGCCAGGACAAATCGAATGCGAGGTCTAGGTGTTCCAGATGGTCGATGAGTCCGGGTAGTGCGCTCCGTAGGTTTTTGTGTCCAGGTGAAGGGACAGGTCGGATGCGAGGTCTAGGTGTTTAGATGGCCGATGATGGAGTCCAATTTAATATTATGATTTTCAAAATATTACCTGCATCTGAAATTTTGTGGCACAGTACTGCACTTTTTTGTACATATTCTGGATATAATTTACAAAATTTCTACCAAGAGATAGTTTAGATTTGGTTTTTATTTTTTTGGTTGACGGTTTAATTGTTTATTGAAATTTGAACAAATTTCAATCTATTTAGTTTTTTATGAACAAAAAATGTTCCTCAAATTTTAGGTCGATATTTGCAAAAATAAAAAAGCTATGCAATATTGAAAATTCAATTTTTTTACAATTTTTGGTTAAAATCCAAGTTTATTAATTTTTTAACTGAAAATCTTGAAACTTTTTGTATAGTACATTGATTGGCAAAAGGTTTGAATTTTTTCTGTAGAATGTGCCAGTATTTATTTTATGACCCTTTTTGAAAGTCTCTGATTGGCTGCTTCTTAGTATACCTACATCAAAGGCTATTGAGGCTGCGCCCAAATATTCTTTCTTCGACAAATTTTTTTTGTCATCTTCTTCGAAAACCCTTCAAAATGCCTTTTTTGATCAATACTGGCCGAGCAAAGGAAAAAAAGTGACAATTTTTTGAAATATCAAGAAAAATCCATAATTTCAATTTTTGATAACATGATTAATGAAACTGAATATTATTCATACATCTTATGGCATGGACCGTACCACTGAATTTTGTTAGAGCATCAAATAGAACATTAGAAATATCTATTTTCAATAATATTAGGCTTACACAATAAGCAATACCTAATTATGAATTAATAATAAATTAAGCTATAGAGGTTAATTACTATAAAGCTGTCAAAATGAAATCAGGCAACAGACTGATAATTTCATTCATAATTAGGTATCGCTTATTGTGTAAGCCTAATATTATTGAAAATAGATATTTCTAATGTTCTATTTGATGCTCTAACAAAATTCAGTGGTACGGTCCATGCCATAAGATGTATGAATAATATTCAGTTTCATTAATCATGTTATCAAAAATTGAAATTATGGATTTTTCTTGATATTTCAAAAAATTGTAACTTTTTTCCCTATGCTCGGCCAGTATTGATAAAAAAGCATTTTGAAGGGTTTTCGAAGAAGAATACAAAAAAAATTTGTCGAATAAAGAATATTTGGCCGCAGCCTCAATATCCTTTGATGAAGGTATACTAAGAAGCAGCCAATCAGAGACTTTCAAAAAGGGTCATAAAATAAATACTGGCACATTCTACAGAAAAAATTCAAACCTTTTGCCAATCAATGTACTATACAAAAAGTTTCAAGATTTTCAGTTAAAAAATGAATAAACTTGGATTTTAACCAAAAATTGCAAAAAAATTGAATTTTCAATATTGCATAGCTTTTTTATTTTTGCAAATATCGACCTAAAATTTGAGGAACATTTTTTGTTCATAAAAACTAAAAGAAAACGAGTTTTGAGGGATTTTAAAATTTTGAGCTGCTGACTCCACGTGAAATATCCCATATACCTGAAACAACAGGAGGGTGTAACAAAATTTGAGACCAAGGGTTGAACTTCAAATGAACCTGAGTATGGTATAAAAGTTGATCCGCATTTTAAAATATACACCTTCCATCATATAAATACATAACTGCAAATTGAACATTTTAACAAAATTTGTATTATTAGAAGTATTGTCATTAATAATTACTTTGCATTATACTTGTCATGCTACTGAATAATTGGCAAAAGTAGAGCTACTATAATTTCATTGAGCTAGGCTCATAAGTTTCTTTAGCTTCTTTTCAAATTTTATGAGTTTTGTTGAAAAAAAACGGAAAAGAATTAATTTTATGTCAAGACATCTAGTTTCTTATAAATAGATAACTAAATAAACTCATGTAATTGTAATTCTTTTCTGTTATAATTAAATATGTTCGCCCATACACCTTTCCTTATAACTAATAATTGTGCGTATTTCGTCTATACGCATTTTTGCATTTATAAACAACTGTGCGTATTTCGCTTATACATATTTTTGATATTGTAAATATTTGTGCGTATTTCGCTTGTACGAATTTTTTATTATAAATAATTGTGCGTATTTCGCCTATACGCATTTTTGTATGATAAATAATTGTGCGCATTTCGCATATACGCATTATTTATTATGAATAATTGTGCGTATTTCGCCTATACGCATTTTAATATTTACTATTTTTTTTATTACAAACACATGTCAATTTGAACGTAATTACGTTCGAATAAGTATTTATTTATAATCACGATTTTTACTTATAGTATAAAATTACGTGATTAGTAATACTTTAAGTTTTGACATGCCCAACACCTATTAGCCAAAAACTGCGGAGCGCACCACCTAAATATCGTCACCGGCTTCCCCGAAGACCTGGACCACGTATTAGATACGCCCTGATATCCAAACGCAAAAGACTACAAAGCGCACCACCTAGACCTCGTCATCGGCTACCCTGAACACCTGCACTGCGTATTAGATGCGCCCTGATATTTTAATGCAAAAAACCTAGACTCCATCATCGGCTACCACAAAGACCTAAACCACGCATTTGATACGTTCCAACATCTAGAGACAAAAAACTACGGAGCGCACGACCTAGACATCATCATCGGCTACCCCGAACACTTTGACTACGTATTAGATGCGTCCTGGGATCTAAACGCAAAAAACTTCGGAGTGCATCACCTCGACTCCATCATTGACCACCTCAAAGACCTAGACGACGCATTCGATGCTTTCAATTATCGATAAGTAACACTTCCTTATAATAGTTGTCATTTCCGTATTAGCAGGTAGCAACCGTTACCGCTATAGTATTTCTCCCTTACAATTGAAGGTGGAAGCAATGTATACTAAAATCGTGTGACGCTGTTACGTCGGTATATGCCGCTGATCTAACGATCGTATAATTGTGTAATTGTTGTAGCATGAAAAGCAACATACCGTAAAAGTATGGGTCCCTTACTAAGATTGCTAAAACCACCTTACTTATATAGTAAAGGAACTCCTATACTCCACGAGTAAGCCGTTTTAACTGTAGCAGTAAGAGTTTTCTTTCCGTGTGCACCCGCAGAAAACTGTTACTTTTTGGGGAGATATAATTCGTACCTAAAAATCAGGTGTGCCCTAAATACTGACATTAGTGTAGGCACCAGGGGGGTTTCCGTGGCCGATGGATGTCCACGCCTCCACCAAAGCTTTTCTTACGTATTTTTGTCGGCTGATTCTGAATTTCGAAGGTGGACAGTCGCCAGAATGTTAGTTTTTTGTTATTAACAATTTAATTGTTTAAACTGCGGCCAAATCAATATGATTAATTATAACTGAATCCTAACTGTCTAAAACTGTAGTAAATTGATCTAGAATTATGCACGTTTGCGCTCGAATTCGCGACTTATTGCACTAAATTTGCAATAATTCGGGTTCTAATAAAAATTTTTCAATTCTGAAAAAACGAGCATATTCTAGATCAATTTACTACAGTTTTAGGCAGTTAGGATTCAGTTATAATTAATCATATTGATTTGGCAGCAATTTAAACAATTAAATTGTTAATAACAAAAAACTAACAGTCTCGCGACGTTCCACCTTCGAAATTCAGAATCAGCAGTCAAAAATACGTAAGAAAAGCTTTGGTGGAAGTGTGGACATCCATCGGCCACGGAAACCCCCCTGGTGCCTAGACTACATCTCGAGTCTGTCGCGGGAGCGCAGACATTCAAGTATACCTTCGTCGTCCCTTCTCCGTCGTGTCCGCCTAAGTGATGTCCTCGGGAAGTGGTAGTTGCGTTGGCTGCCCTCGAGGAGAGTAGAATGATATGAAGACCTGTTGTCTTCTGCAGGAGCTCTTCGCCTAGAGCAAAACAAAATATATTAATAATGTTTTAGGCAGTGGGGATGAGGAGAGCAGTATCAAACTGCCAGGACTAGAGGAGTAGACAGATGGAAAGTTGGAGGCTAGGTTCGGCTATACTACAGGATAAAGTCCAAATCCGAAGTGAAGTACTTACTCGAGTCTGTCACGGAAGCGCGAACTACATTGAACTACACCTTCGCCCTCCCTTCTCCGTTGTGTTCGCCTAGGTGATGTCCTCGGGAAGTGGTAGTTGCGTTGGCTGTCCTCGAGAAGAGTAGAATTATATGAAGACTTGTTGTCTTCTACAGGAGCTCTTCACCTAGGACAATACAAAATATATTAATAATGTATTAAGGAGTAGGGATGAGGATAGCAGTATCGAACTGCCAGGAACAGAGGAATAGACCGATGGAAAGTTGGAGACTAGGTTCGGCTGTACTACAAGATAAAGTCCAAATCCGAAGTGAAATACTTACTCGAGTCTGGCACAGGAGATCAAACTATATTTATATACACCTTCGCTCTCACTTCTACGATATGTTTGTCTAGCTGATGTCTTCAGGACGTGGTAGTTGTGTTGGCTGCCCTGGAGGAGAGTAGAATTATATGAAGACGTGTTGTCTTCTGCAGGAGCTCTTCGCCTAGAGCAAAACAGAATATATTAATAAAGTGTTAAGCAGTATAGGAATGAGGATAGCAGTATCGACCTGCCAGAAACAGAGGGAGTAGATAGATGGGAAGTTAAGATATCTGTAGAAAATGGAAAGGGTCTTTGGAATGAAAAGTCGAAAAAGTGCATGTGCATTTCCAACTAAGACCTCATCACCCTCGCTTAAAGTTTACCAGAATGTTAACACACAATCCAATACATGTTGAGGCATTGTATATTAAATTTTAGATCTTTTCAATCAGCCAGTGTAGGCGAAATAACTTTTTTTCTTGAACATTTCTTAAAAAGAGCATACAAATTGCAATATCTCCACACTTGCTAATTATTTAGATTTGAAACTTGATAAACAATATCCCTCAGCATGTATTACATAGTGTGTGTAAAGTTTGAAATATTTGTAGAGAATGGAAAGGGATCTTTGAAATGAAAAGTCGAAAAAGCGCGTGTGCATTTCCAATGTAGACCTCCTCACCCTCGCTTGAAGTTTATGAGAATGTTTACACACAATCCAGTACATGCTGAGGCATTGTATATGAGGTTTCAGATCTACTCAATCAGCCAGTTTGGAGGAAATTACTTTTCTTTCTTAAAAATTTCCTGAAAAAGCACAAAAATTGCAATATCTCCAGACTTGCTAATTACGTAGATCTGAAACTTGATAAACCGTCCCTCAGCATGTATGCCATTATGTATGGAAAGTTTAAGATACTCGTAGGGAATGGAACGGGATCTTTGGGACGAATTGTCGAAAAGCCGCATGTGCATTTGCGACAAAAACCTCCTCACACTTTCTCATAGTTTACCAGAATGTTCTCACACAATGCAATGCATGCTGAGGCACTGTATATTAAATTTAGATCTTTTCAATCAGCCAGTGTAGGGGAAATAACTTTTTTACTTGAACATTTCTTAAAAAGAGCATACAAATTGCAATATCTCCTCACTTGCTAATTATTTAGATCTTAAACTTGATAAACAGTCCCTCAGCATGTATTACATAGTGTGTGTAAAGTTTGAAATATTTATAGAGAATGGAAAGGGATCTTTGAAATGAAAAGTCGAAAAAGCGCGTGTGCATTTCCAAGGTAGACCTCCTCATCCTCGCTTAAAGTTTATGAGAATGTTTACACACAATCCAGTACATGCTGAGGCATTGTATATTAGATTTCAGATTTACTCAATCAGCCAGTTTGGAGGAAATGACTTTTCTTAAAAATATTTTGAAAAATACACAGAAAATGCAGTATCTCCACACTTGCTGATTATTTAGATCTGTAATCTTTGGAATGAAAAGTTGAAAAAACGCATCAAATCTATAGTTGGCCGTTGTTATTTATACGCCAGATTGCTAGATAGGTATACCTATATATACGTAAAACCTAACCTTCAATTTTCTTTAGCCGAAGAATTGACGCTTGATTAAAGAAAAAAATAGGCAAGGATTGACGCTTGACTAAAGAAATAATAGTCCCTTCCATGTCAGACTTTCAAAACAGTGATTTTTACACGTTTCTAAGTGGGTTATAGGTTATTTGTACGACAGATCTGTCGTACAAATAACAACGCCGTAAAATAAATAAATTCTTGAATGACTTACTTTTCTGTCTTACGGCGGGGCCAAGTCCAAGCGGCACGGTCCGTTGGGTGTGCACGCACACGGTGCGGTACGGACGCTACGGTCTGCGAGGTGGGCGGCTGATGCGGCGCTCCAGGCTGCGCCGTCTGCGAGCGGTCCAGGCGGCAGGCACACCGATGACACGTCGATAAGCAATGGATAGAGGAGGGCACAGGTGGCGAAGGTGGCGGCGGAGGTGGTGGCGGCAACACGGGACCGCCTCCCGGAGGGCCTAGGCCCAAGCATCGGCGATGGACAGCTCAGCTGTGCTGCAGCCAGCAGCGCATGCGCGTACACACACGGGCAAGGCCGCGCCGCTGGCCGCTGCCGTCGCTGCCGTCGCCGACTCGCGAATCTCGCGATGCTACATATTACCCATATGGTACAATAATCTATTTTTTTTTTTAATATTATGCATAATCATGAGTGCATTGCCCTCCGTAATGACATTATGAATCATTCTGCAAAGTTTCATGTCGATATTTTAAGGCATCTGAGAATGGCATTTGAACGAAATTTTCGTTCAAATGCCATTCTTAGACGCTTTTGAATATTGACTTGGCATTTTGCAGAATGATTAATAATGTAATTACGGAGGGCAATGCACTCATTATTTTTCATATATCGTTATATTTTCTTTTTTCTATTAAAAACAATATATTTTTTGCTCGGTCGGTAAAAATTGAGTTTGACACCCCCTTAAGGCAATGTGATACTCAAGTGAAAATCCCTACGTTACCGATATGTCGGTAACCTATAATATATTAAACAATAATTTAATTAACAATAATTTTTATGACAAAAACGCTTAATTAGGTCCTCGGAAATTCTTTGAAGATGATTATATTAAATTTTCAGAACAGAAATGATGATTGTCATCGAGATATTTGTATTTTAGTCACATTTTTTATCTAAAAAAAGGATTTTAGCTCGAATATACATCGGATTTGCCTGAAATTTTATACACATGCTCGCCATAACATTTGCGAAACAAATATGTAAAATGTTTTTTAGAACTATGAAGAAAACTTTACATCGGTTTTAGAACATTGCATTGCTCATTTCTTTCACTTTTTAGTGTGACTGTACGCCTTACTACACAGTTTTTATGCTATAACTTTGATGTGAGTACCAGTCGTTACCGGCGATTGCAGGGACCCGTTTTTCTCAATCAATTTTAAATTTTAAGAAAATATCGCTCTGGTACGTTATAGTTGACTATCAAATCTATAACGTGTCAGAGAGATTTTTTGTCAAAATTCAAAATTGAATGAGAAAAACGGATCCCTGCCATCGTCGGTAACTGTGGGGCCTCGCATCGCCTTAAGGGGGTCTAAAAGTCAATTAAAAATTCAAATTTCGCGCCACAATATAGCAGACGAAAAAATAAGTAATTTGCCTATAACAAATAGTAAAAACAATATTACGGAAAATCAGGACTGCATTACCCTCCGTTAATAATATCTATCATTTTACAAAGTTTGAAGTTTCTATATAAATATTTCGCTGAATGGCATTTGAATAATGTCTCAAAATCAAGTAATTCAAATGCCATTCAGCGAAATATTTATATAGAAACTGCAAACTTTGTAAAATGATAGATAATAATGTAACGGAGGGCAATGCAGTCCTGGTTTTCCGTAATATTTTTTTTACTAATTGTAAATTTTTACTAATTGTTATAGGCAAATTACTTATTTTTTTGTCTGCTATATTATGGCGCGAAATTTGAATTTTTAATTGACTTTCGGACCCTACTAGCTCGCAAAAGCAATTCATTTCAATTGCAATCGATTACAAAGGTTTTCTTTTACGTATACACAAATTTACAAGAACTAAAAACTATTTGTTCAACTTAATGTGTTCAATAACTACGACGAGTCTAGCCATATTCAAAGAATTTTCATAAGAACCCACGTTAATTTTAAACTATAATATCTCGAAAACTAGCACGCAAATCATATTCAAATTTGCCAGAGACGTTTATAATGATATTATTGACCTACTGACGAAACTTTATTGAACTGACATTATTTTTTACATATAGTCCATACAACCTTAAATAATGAATTGAATAATAACATTTCTCTTGTAAATAAAAAAGAAACCGTTCATTAATTATGCAGCTTCTTTTGTAACTTAAAAAAAAAAAATCAGCGCGCGAAGCGCGCGTGTCGAACTCTAGTCTATATATATGATCGCGGGCGCTTTCTGCTACTGCTGAGTAGTGCGGCGTGCCGTGAGCCGTGGCGCACATGTGTCCATGGTGTGTGTTGTCAACGAATATAGACGCTTATAGAAGCGTATTTTAGATGGGGAGCGAGGGCGAGAAAAAAATAGTTCCGCTACGACCGAGGGATGGCGCTAGCATCAAAATTTTATGCTTTTCTTTTGAATTGCCGCGCCAGTTGCGGTGAGCTGAGCACAGGCTGCACAGATAGTGTCGACTGTTGATCTATCTCGCTGTAAAACACCTTGAATCATGTGATAAAATTAAATTCATATAAATATAACAAATGAAATGCAGATTGAAATGCAAATATATATCAAAATTTTCTAAACGTATTTGTGCATGGTTATTACGCTTGAAGGTGTTTTATACCGAAACTTGTTGGTTAAAAAGATATTAACAATTTAATTGTTCAACTGGCTGTAAAAATGATATATATTCAAAAATGTTTATTATATAAAAGTCGATCGAGTTATTGCAAATTCAGCTCTGCACTCGCTATAATTTCATTTAACGTTCCAACTTTCATTTTTATTCAAATTTTTTTTTTTTACTCATAATACCTCATTTTGAAGATGAGATCTTCTCCTATCGATATAGAAATAAATATTTACGTATATGATAAAAAAAATTAATAACATTATAAACCAAGGTACGAGTAAAATAGTATATTACACAACAAGGGAGGTAAAGAGTTGGCCAGTCCAGAGCACGTGTAAATTGACACCCGAATCATACCCGGGCCGAAATTACCACATTCGCGTTTCGGAGCAGGGAGCGAAAGTGGTACTTTCGGCCAGGGTATGGTGAAAAATGTATTTTCCCTTTATTTAGTGATTCATTTGAACACATTCTTTTGAAATGGTAATATTAAGACCAACATATGATTATTATTTAATTTAAAACAAAGGATTTAAAATATAGTCACGTTTTATTATTACCATTGGATTTAGTGAAATAGTGGTTAAAGCTTTAAGCGCGCAAAGGCCGTACGCGCAAGGGATAATTGTTTGATATGACAACCTATGAATTGCTCTTTTCTACGTAAAATAATTTACTTTACTTATAAACATGCAATAAATTATTTATTTACTAATATTTTTATTTTTTATTTATTTAAAAAAGTAATAAAAAGAAGACTCTTCATTATCTATTTTCATAAATATAATCTTTTATATGCGGAACTCATGCGCGTAAGCGCATCTCTGTGCGCTTATAAGTTTAATCGCTATTTTACTTGAGGTCATAATGACAATTAAACATCACTATGTATCAAATTCTTTAATGTACAATAAAGAATAATCCTATGTGAAAAAATGGGTTCAAATTTGTTATTAAATAGAAGAAAATTATATTTTTCACTGATATCTTTGATTTATAATGTTATTAATTTTTTTTTCCATATAATATGTAAATATTTATTTCTATATCGATAGGAGAAGATCTCATCTTCAAAATGAGGATTATAAGTAAAATAAATTTGAATAAGAATGAAAGTTAGAACGTTAAATGAAATTATAGTGAGTGCCGATCTGAATTTGCAATAACTCGACTTTTATATCATAAACATTTTTTAATGTGTATCATTCTTACAGCCAGTCGAACAATTAAATTGTTAATATCTTTTTTGTTAATTTCTTTTATGTTTGTAATAGTTTCTGTTTGTAATTTACCGTTTGATATCTTGAAAATATTTGAAGTGACATTATATTTCGTAAAACACCTATATGAATTTTTACCATTCTAATTAAATGCCTTCTTTGGTAGATAAAAAGATGTTGCAGCTATTTCAAAATCATGGGGTAGTGAAACAATATCAGTATGAATTTTTAAAAACAAGGAACGTAAAAATCGACTGCTCGTTACAATCAAGATTGTTTATTCTCCTTGAATTCATGAATTATCCATCAATATGTTCTGCTCTCAGTTAATATGTGTTTACACAAATATTTGTAATATTTTGCACGTTGCCTCCGTAACTTGATTTCAATAATTATTTAAAACAATACAGATATTATATGCAAACTCAATATTATTCGATGGAAACCAAGCGGGAAGGTGGCAGATATCTTCCATCAGGATAGGATAGGAAACACAGGAAGGTTAGGTTAGGGAACAACGAGTAATGAATATATTTGCAAATATTAGAAACATGCAAAAAAAAAATGAACTGCAGAAATGAACATAACGTTACAATGCGAAACTTTTCACTAGAATTTATTTGAAAAACTATAAATAATTATTAACATCATTATTGTCCTTATACATGCATACATGCAACTAAATATTATTGATTTGAAATTTAAAACTATTATCATGCATTACACCGAATTTACTAGCTTAAAATTACCAGAATAAAGTATTAAAATCGAAATAAAACGTCAAGACGAGGATAAAAAATATTTTTTTTTCTGAAATTTTTTTCACCGTTACAAAGTTTTGTCTATGAGGAAGCAAAAAGATAATCGCCACCCACGTACCTCAAAAATTGCAGAATATTTTTTATTAACATATAATACAGCATATGCATGCAACATTGGTATTGGCAAAAAAGATGAATAAAATGTGACATTATAAATTTTGAAATTCTACTTGAAAATGTTATGCAATAAATATTGTAATATGATGGAAATTATAATTATTGAATGAATATAATGCAAGTTTTTGTAAAATTAAATATAATATAGTCAAATACACAAACTTTTCTATTATTAAAGATGCTGAATTAAAAGTTATTTATGTTGTATAAATTAAAGAAGTGGAAAATTTCTACAAAGGAATTTCAAATTTAAAATAATAGCTAGTATAACTTTGATTAAAGAAAATCATAAAAATTATCATCACAAATTTAGTGTATTAATAGTCAATAAACGTCACCTTTTATAGTATCGCAAATATTATGTTCTGTAAAGAAATATATATGTATTTAATAATTGGCAAAAGACAACACAATAAGCACAGAATTTTACCGAAATTGAGTAATGAAAAAATAATTATATTGCCACATAGTAATATCTATATATATATATATATAGTATTTTGACTTATCCTTACGTATTAAATAAATTATTTTAATAAAATATATAATATTTAATAAATAAATTAATTAAAGAAATATTTAATATCTTTTATTCATGACTCAATTTCTGCAATTTAGCATTAGACTTGTTACCAGCAAAATCTATTTTTCTTTTCTTTTTAGCGTCTCGTAAGTCAGTATTTATCCATTTTATTTTATAAAAAATATGAACTCTAACAAAAAACGCGATTAGAGACTCTCGATGGGATTTACAAGGACCGTCGGTAACCCAAAACTGTTCATGACGTTCCAGAATTTTAGACGTGATTTTATCAATTAAAACCTGACTAACTTTTGTATTGTGACTTATTTCGAGAAATAATGCATCAAAAGTTTCGATAGTCGTGATAATGACATTGTAAAAATCATCCGAAGGTACACAAAGATTTCCAAGTTCATTCGTTACATTAAATATTTTATACGCTTTGAAAAAAATTAATAAATCATCATTACTTTCAAAATTACGGTTGACTCTAGTTAAAGAAGCTTCACAGTCTAAACGATTAAATTTTGAAATACATTTCGCCGCTATATATCCAGCAACATACTTCATTGCTCCACGTAATGGAGTAGATGAAATTTGATAATTTGGATTAGAATTATTCTCATTTCTTTCACGGTCATCATTATTTTCACCATAATTAACAAATTCATTTACTCCGTTCACGGCGCCATCGAACGGAATTTCGTTGCAATCGTCGTCAATATCATTGTTTGATGAAATTTGATAATTTGGATTAGAATTATTCTCATTTCTTTCATGGTCATCATTATTTTCACCATAATTAACAAATTCATTTACTCCATTCACGGCGCCATCGAACGGAATTTCGTTGCAATCGTCGTCAATATCATTGTTTATTAATTCATCATTTTGACTACTTGCATTTTCTTCGAAGATATTGTTGTAATTTGCAGGAAAATTACTATTAATACTAAACTCTTCATTAAATACTGACACAGAATTGGTTACGTTTTCTGGTGGTTCTTGTAAATCAATAACATTTATAGTTTTCACACAACTTGCTAGTAACGGTACTGTTTCGTCAGATTCGCAATTCGTTAATTTAGATGTAGACATTAAATTTGCAGTGATAGTGTATTGTAAATTATGCCTTACTTGCATTGCAGTTGGATTTTGATTGTGACCAGAACGAGCCCTTAAAACTGCGAATAAATTTTCTATTGGATCTTGATTTAAACGCGTCGTTAATAAATACACTCCTCCATTTTCTGCCATATCTTCCCATTGTAAAATTATACTATTAACCGTCAAATAAAAACCATTAAAACATGGAGGATTACCGTTTTTATCAACGCATTGCCACGTCTCGATCCAATTTAAAGATTCTTTTAAATACTGTAAAACTTGAGGATTTAATTTTGATAGAGGACGGCGCAAAGGAATTTTATCATGTGGACTTCTACTATTCAAACAATCGAAAAGATCGTTAACTTTTTTAATGAAATTTGCGGTTTCTGTACAATTGGGATGAGTAAAAGGTTGCTTTGGTGCTACCGCACCTGCTAATAAGGCTTTCGAAACACTATTACTAAAAATTTGAGCAGCAAGACTAACTTTCATTCGTTTAAAACTATCTGGATCTAGATGTTCGTCCGTTAATTTAGGTGCCGATTTACTTGGTAGATATTTTTCGCGGTTTCTTAATTCACGAATCGCGCCCCATGCAACTGATTCCCTATTAATTTTGAAATCACGTGTACGAAAAGTATTACGCAGGCACTTGAGTAAATGTGGAGCATCAAAATTAAAGAAAATTTTACAGTTATTTGTCTGAAAA
Source organism: Torymus aiolomorphi (assembly GCA_036365515.1). Lineage (NCBI taxonomy): Eukaryota > Metazoa > Arthropoda > Insecta > Hymenoptera > Torymidae > Torymus > Torymus aiolomorphi. The sequence continues at coordinate 214,101,440 of CM070873.1, read as the reverse complement.
AATGGCTTGTCTTTGGTTATTCCCATTTTTCTTATGGCTGATTGATTTGGCGTTCCTTGGTCGCATACCATTGATTTTAATGTAAAACCGGCGTTTTTCACGTACTCTATAACATCTAAAATTATTTTGAACAACAATTTCCCACTTACACTGTTACAGGAAACATAGTAGCAAATAGGCTGTCTCCAATCAGTCTGCCTACCTCTTAACATAAAAACTAAAATATGATTACCATGAGTTTTCTCGCGACCATGTTTTCCCATATCAGTGTAACCTTCAATTAAATCTTTTTTTGGATTGTAATCTAGCCACGATTTAATACTCATTTCATCCCACATTAATACACACTCTCGTTCTTTTACTGTCACCATGCTTGATTTTAGTTGCAATAATTTTAATAATTTAGTGTTGTTACCGGGAGTTAAATCAAGTTCGTTAATCCATCGTCTTATTAAACTAACACACGGCAAAGCAAACTCTTTTTGGTCACGCAAATAACTGTAAACTTTTGGAGATTTATAAAATAAATTTATAGCAAATTCGTTTTCTTCATCGGACCATTTTCTTTGTCTAATATGATTGATTTGCATTTTAAAAAAATTTAAGACGTTGGCATTAAGCATCAAATAGTTATTATAAAAAGAAACTGCTTCCTTAGATTTTTCAATTTTATGCTCCAAATTTTTTATTCTTTTATTTTTGTTATGAATTTCTGCAGCAAGTTTATTAGATTTTTCTTTATACCTTTGTTGCTTCACATTTGCTTCTTTGGTAATTTTTTTTGCATATTTACACTCTTTATCTTTGTGCGATAACTGTTCTTTTAAACTAGCAATTTCATGTTGAAGTTGTTCAACTACACTTTGATATTTGTTACTTTTATCGGTATTTATAGAATCAACGGTAGAGTTACAATCAAAATTCAACTTGCTTTGCATTCCTGAACAAGATGGCTCATTTGGATCATAACTTTCTAGCATGTTATCGCTAGTTTCTCTTAAAGATTCATCAAAGTCTAAATTTAAATCAACAGTTGATCTATCAAAACAAGGAGCAAGGACATCAATTTCAAGGCCATCATGTTCATTAGCGTCATTAGAATCATCTGAATCAGTAGCTAAGCCCTGTTGAATAGGTATAGCACTATTTTTAATTTTGTCATACCAGAACCAATTACAAAGTCCTCTGCAGCAAAATGAATATTACAAAGCCGCTTGTTTGCCAGGCCTTTGTCATCCAGATCAAGAAGTTTGGTATTGCCTGAGCGAAGAATCCAGTCTAATTGTCTAATTTTTGAAAAATTATGAAGATCAACATTCAGAATGTAAAGTTACAAAATAGTAAGAAAGGAATACACATCAAGACCACAGATACATATCAAGCAATTTCTCAAGTAATTACTTAAGTTACAACTTAATAATTCTTAATCCGCAAATACCCTCGAGATGCGAGTTCCACATAGAAGCTGTGCGAAACACAAACAGGCCAAATACACTAAGTTGCAAATTAAAAATGATTAAGCTTCAAAATAATCTGGCATGCACGTTTTACGTAGTAGACGTGAGGTACGCAAACATGATAAAAACAAAACTGCTATTTAAAAATGTTTAAACCCCAAATACCCTGGGGTAGTAAGTTCACCCTTGCAGAAGGAATGGAGCACGCAGACAGGCCAAATGAACTAGATTTCAAATTGAAAATTAATAACCTTAAAATAGCTCGGGAATGCACATTTTACGTAGTAGAAGTGGAGCACGCAGACATATTAAAAACAGTAAACTGCTAGTTAAAAAATTTCAAATCGCCTGAGGATGCAAGTTCCGCGTAGAAAGAGTGGGTCAGGCAAACACGCTAAAAATAGTGAACTGCTATTTAATAAATTATTAATCCTGAAATTGCCTGGGAGTGCGAGTTCTATACGTAGGAGGTGTGAGGCACGCAGACACGCTAAAGGAACCGAATTGCAAATTCAAAATTATTAAGCCGCAAAGTAGCCTGGGGATGCACGTTTTACGTTGTAGGTTCGAGGCAAGCAAACAAGATAGAAACAGTAAACTATTAGTGACAAAATCTAAAACCCCGAATAGCCTGGTGAAAGTTCCGCGTCAAAGGAGTGGGGCACGCAGTCGCGCTAATAACAATAACATGCTATTTAAAAAATTCTACTAAATAGCCTGCGAATGACGCCGACACGCAAACGGGCTAGGACAGCAAGCTGCTCATTATGAAATTTTAGACGCCAAAAGTTCTGGGCATACAAGTTCTACGTAGAAAGTGTAGGGACACACCGACGGGTTAAAGACCACTTTTTGAATTATTAAGAAGTTGTGTCACACACCTTCTACGAGCAACTCGCATGGCCAGATTATTTGAGGTTTAGTAATTTTTAAGTTGCAACTTGGTCTCTTCAGCTTGTCTACGTGACGTCACTTCTACAACATGGAACTTAAATCCCCAGGCTTTTTGGCGTTTAAAATTTTTTAAATAGCAGTTAATTAGCGTTAGCCGGTCTGCGTGTCCCACACCTTCTACGTAAAACGTGCATACCCAAGCTATTTTAAGGTTTAATAATTTGTTTAGTGTATTTGGCCTGTCTGCGTCTCGCACAGCTTCTACGTGGAACTCGCATCCCCAGGGTGTTTGCAGTTTAAGAATTATAAAGTTGCACCTCAAGTAATAACTTACGTAATTACTTAAGCATTTGCTTGAGATATACCTGTGGTGCAACCGTTCGCACCGCGAAGGGAGCTCTGGAGCACCCGTTCGGTCTGTTTTTGTTTTATTTAGTTGATGGATTTTATGATGCTAACATAAAAAGTGGTTCTACAAGAACAAGAATATATCGTACAAAAAGCCTGTATGTGGATCATTGTAAGAAAATTATCTGATAATAAGAACGTTTCTTAATTCAGAATCATAGAATCCATCAACTAAAATAAGAACATATAACGCGTGCAAGACTGAAGTATTTAGCTAATAAGATAAAGAAAGAAGCTGTGATTGGCTAGGTACCAGTGCGCGGTCGACCGCAGCCAAACGCGCGCGTACGCGTTTATGTGGTCCTGGCCTTTCACTCACTTTTAACATAAAAATAAATAATCTAAAATGTTTGTATTCTAAATGAAGCACATTTGACTCGGTCGATTAAAAATCGCTCGAGGACACAGTACGCAATAAATCGAGATGTCATTATTTTAGTAATTATAGGGATTAGATTTATACACTATAAACATTTCACTAAGTGTAATATAGGAATATTAAAATGTAGTAGGATAAGAAAACATATTACGTTAAAGTTCAGGTTAGATTTAATTGCTTTATTAATTACTCCAAAATAATTTTTTTTAATTTACAAACATTCGTAGTATAATCGTAATATTTATTCTGATAGAAGTGTGAATAAAGTCTACTTAATCGCATTTCAAATCAAATACTGAAAATATTTTATCAGTTTTGCCAATCTAAATCAGGGCAAAAAAGATTAGCTTCCGAGCTACCATATTTTTCAACCGGCCGAGATACCATTTTTTTCAACCGGACTCCAAGATACCACGTTTTCCAACCGGCCGCCAAGTTACCATGTTTTCCAACTGGACTCTGAGATACCGCGTTTTTTAACCGGCCGCCGAGATACTGTCTTTTTATACGGATGCGACGATATATTTATATAATACAGCGCTCACTTTTTTTGCATGTTCTGCGCGGGAATGCAAAGTGGGAAATCGGCTGCTGTGACGTACGAGCGCTCTAGGAGGATTACGCGAATGGAGGTCCGCGGATCCACGCTCACGAGTCGCGGCTTTCCTTTATATAGGGTAAAAGTGGGTACTACCGCGGTTTTTCAGCACGGGCGTCTTATAGTACACGAATTAAAATCTTTGCCTCGATGATTTAAGTTGAATTATTTTTTTAACTCTTCTTTAACTTACCAGAAATGCAAAAATGACTCTTATCATATGATGAAAAACATATAGTTAATTAATAAATGCAATCTAAAAAATAGATCCGAGGCTGATATTACTGCGGGTATGATTGAATTACCGCGAGGGTTTTACCGTGTGTATGATGGATTACCGCGGGGGTATTACTGCGGAATTTTACCTTGAGCTTGTTATATTATTTATAATTTTACAACCGAAAAAATGAACATATCTGTATATTTTTACATCATATTTCATTTAGAACATAGCAGTTGGCAAATGTTCTTATATATATTGTAGACTTCTTGATTTCACTGTTTTGAGGTTACGTTGGACCAATGCCGCAGTAATACCAGCAATCGTATTTGTATACAAATGACGGTATTACCGCGGATGGCCAGACAATAATTTAGTATATTCATACAAATCATGCTTTATTCTCTTTTCAAGACAATTTCTTATATTAATTAATATTTTGTATAATCGAATAAATATTAAATGCCGAATTATACTATGAAAAATGAAATTGCAGAGCGTTTTTCGTCGATCCGCGGTAATTGCAGCGTCCGCGGTAATACCCACATTTACCCTACTTAGTCACTGCTCGATCATCCGCCCGCTGCGCGGATTGACAGGCACACGTGCGTATACACTTACATGTGATAAGTCAACATCATATAATCCATCAACTACAATAAGAACATATAACGCTTGCAAGACGCAAGTATTTAACTTATAAGATAATGAAATTGTTTCATGCCTATTGGATAAAGTTCAGCTTTCAAAAGAGTGCAAAGATTCTCACTGAAATCTCTGTAAAATCGCGGAGCGCCCAAGATAGTACTTTCTTACGCGCGAAACGTTTTTACTCCCAACCGGTGATCTGGAATCGACTAAAAGGAAAACAGTTTCACACCGTTTTCAGTGAGCGTTTTACAACGTATGAATTGTATATATACTCCCACAAAATATACAGAAGTAGAATTTAGAAAGTGCCTGTTTACATATTATTATTATTATTATTACATATTATTATTATCCAAATAAAAGAAAAAAATGGTAATAAAAAATGTTAAATAACGCATATTTTACTGGAAGGTGACATATTTTTGTGTTAACGTTTATTGTTATCCGGTAAATAAAAATCTTATTTTATTGAAAGAAGGTCAACAACTATTTTTTTGAGACAACTTTTAAATAAAGGTTATGAATTTTATTGAAATATATTAAGAATCTTGAACGCAGTTAAACTTAACATTTGCCTAATATATACATATATATGATAGAATTATTATAAAATATAGGATATTGTTAATAGGAAAAGAACCGAACCGTTCATGCTTTGGAAATCTGTGAAAAATCAGGGCAGGATTTTTCGCCTTGCTGTTTGTGCATCCTTCGTATGCACAAAATGCTCGAGATGGTGCCATGCTCAAAAAAACTTGTTGATAAAATCAAACACTACAACTAATAATAATTACTTTTAACAAAAACTAATAACTCTTCGGAAAAAAACTTGATCAACGGCGCCGTCAGATCTGCAACACTCCTGTCATGTATCAGAAGAAGCTCCTCTCTGCGACTCTCGGCTACTCCCGCCTTTTTACAGTACGTTTCCCGCGTGATTGATCGAGACATATATATTACATCATTCCGTATTATGGAATAGTCTATATTATTTTTTTTACATAAAATGTTTGATATAAATAAAAACAATAATTCTTTGTAAAATAACATTTTTATTGTAATTAATTGACTTAATTATTTTATACAAGCACCTTATACACGTGTGTGTATACCTATATAGGGTGTAGCGCCGCCTCGCGGATGGGTAACAGAACTAATCGGCTTGTTACCCAGACGTCTCGGCCGAAAATTTCTTAAGAAGTACGCTTCTATAAGCATCTATATTCGTTGGTGTTGTCAACAATCGAATCGTCTGGCTCCCGGCGTCCCCAGCGATGACCGTAGCTGCTGTCGTATGCCGCCCTGGTGAATCGTGTTCGCCCTTTCATCGTGTTCGTCGATTGTCGATGATTCGTCGGAGATGGGAAGGCAGTGTGTCAGTGGTGAGAGCAGATTTAGTAAGCATTTTCTCGTTCCTAACCTCTCTGATGGGTGAGCTGATGGTACTTTCGCTTGTTGCAGGTATCTGTGGCAGCGAGAGTAGTGTAAACGACGGGCACTGCTGCAGACTGTTTCTTGGGTGTGGAAATGTTGTCTGAGTCATCTATTTATTAATTATATGTGTTTTTTAGGTGCTCAACTTTCCTTGTTTGGCTCTTACACTAGTGACTATGTGTACAGTTAAGCTGCTGCTTGTGTCTTCAGCGTCTTCAGTGAAACAACGGTTTAAGGTCTCCACCAGTTCTTCCCCTCTAGTTGTTACAGGAAGCTGGTACAGTGAGTAACCAACAGCCATTGCTGCAGACTTTTCTTTTGTATGGTATGTTTTTTTGAGTCATCTATTTATTAGTCATATGTGGTTTTTAGGTGCTCAACTCTCCTCGCTTGTCCCCCAGAATAGGGACTGATCTGTTGTTCATGCGCTTTGCTGATCCCTAGGCTGAGGCAGTCCCTGGCATTGAAACACAATTGACGGTCTCTGTCAGTACTTTCCTCCTAGGTGGTGTGGTTACTGACATAGTGGATCGCTGTTAGATGATTCTCAGCAGACTGGCACCCATGGAGTAGTGCCAGCTTAGACCGTCCAGCCCTATTTTGCAACTTCTGCAGCTCTAAGTGATCTTCGAGTGTTAGTGCTTTAAAGTGTGAGAGGATAGATAATAGGAACTGGGAAATATTATATAAGTGCTGTGTGTGTTGTTAAATGCGATAAGGGTAGGTAGTTTTCCCTGGTAATATTAGCTCGTCTATTTAATTTCTAAGTTTAGTCAGGGTGTAAGAACTCGCTTCAGGGTATCTGTTGTATTAAAATACATCATTATGTATTTCGCAGACTTCTACTCAGTGAGACTTGCCTATTTAATAGTTTTCTACATGCTGTAAGACTGAGTCAGCTAGAACATTGCATTCTTTATGCATTGAAATTTACCATATTACAACATTTATAGCTCATACATTACACAAAAGTTTTTTTTGTATACATGATATTCCTTTAACATGTACTTATATAATATTACACAATTTTGATTTTTTTAGTTCAATCGCTTAGGTCCTGGGAACATAGTAGGTTAAGCTGGGTAATCTTATATCAAATTTTTTTAATTTGTTATTAAAAATCTTTTTGTAGAAAACAGGGAAATAGATATTTTGTTTCTTTAATTATTCTTCCAATGTGTTTATCCCATTGAATATTGTAATCAAATGTAATTTTGTATCTTATTATTATGTTTTTGTAATTATATTATCTTTAGAATGTTATGTCGATTTTTTCCATCTTATTTAGAGCTATTGTATCGAATACTTCTGTGTAAATCTAATTCTGTGAAATAATAAGCGAAAATTCACTATACGTGTATTGGGGTATTAAAAATCATGTTTATATGTTTAGATGATCCAGTAATTATTGTACAAAAATGTTAATTGGGAATACGTTTTGTTTAAACTATATATATATGCTTTGTATTTAACAGTTTTATTGAAAGTCAAATTCTTGTATGATAAGCGAAAATCGACTATTTCAGGTGTATTTAGGCATTAAAAATCGTTTTTATAGGTCTAAGCGGTCAGGAATCCATTTTATATGAAAATGTTAAATGGGAAAAAGTTTTGATTAAATATTATGTAGAACTTTTGTATTGAACATGTTTGTGTAAAATTAAATCCTGTCAAGTTTTAGCCGAAAATCGTCCATTTTATGTATGTTTTGACGTTTAAAATCGTTTTTATAAGCCTAACTCGACAGGAGTTGATTTTACACGAAAATGTTAAATAGAAAAAAGTTTTGTTTAAATATTATCTACAATTTTTGCATTTAACATTTTTGTATAAAATCAAATCTTGTCAAGTTGTAGCCGAAAATCGTCCATTTTATGTATATTTAGGCGTTTAAAATCGTTTTTATAAGTCTAATTCATCAGGAATTGGTTTTACACAAAAATGTTAAATGGGAAAAAGTTTTATTTCAATATTATCTACAACGTTTGTATTAAACATTTTTGTGAAAAATCAAATCCTAACAAGTTATAGCCGAAAATCGTTCATTTTATGTGTATTTTGGCGTTTAAAATCGTTTTTATAAGTCTAGCTCGTCAGGAGTTGATTTTACAAAAAAATGTTAAATGGAAAAAAGTTTTGTTTCAATATTATCTACAACTTTTATATTTAACATTTTTGTTTAAAATCAAATCCTTATAAGTTATAGCCGAAAATCATTCATTTTTGACCATTTTTGGCCGTTTTTTGCAGTTATCTTGGCAAATATTGCTCGTACAAAAAAGTGTTCAACATAAAAAAGCTGTATTTTAATTAGTTTTAGCAGATACATCTGTACATATTAGCTTAAAATTAATTTTTCTAGACATTAAGCTTAAAAATCGATTTTTTGAGATATTTCTTTGTGCTCGCATTTGAAAAATTTTTCATCGATCTATCTCAATATAGAACCACCACTTAGGTATAATTAGAGGAGTATTTTCCCGCAATGCCGATGAAATCGGTCGAAAATTCATTGAGATAATCGAGAAACTTGAGTACATACGGACGTACAGACATACATACATCTCAGAAAACGCTTAAAACGCACTCGCTGTGAGTGGAACATGGTTTTTACACATTAATTTTTCAGTATTTGAATTCTTACAATTTTCGCTCTGGTGAAATTATAAGGCTCCCCCGAGTAGCGGTCGTGCCTAAAAAGTATAAGATATCAGAGAATAATAATTAATATCAAAAATAAAATTATACAGATACCAATAAAAAAAAATAAAACAATAACTAACAAAAACTTCTACATAGAAGCTGTCAGAACTTATAATTCCTTGTCAAATGATTAAGAAAACTTAGTATGTAGTAGAATTAACATTAGAAAAATGTATAAAAATTGGGTTAGTAAATATATATAATTATGTTATCTTTTTTTATATATAATTATGTTATCTGTTTTGATAACAACTTTGAGAAATTTGATATGATTACACAGCTTAACCTGTTAACTATGTTCACAGGACCTAAGCGATTAAATTAAAAGAATCAAAATTGTCTAATATTATATAAGAATATGTTAAAGTAATATCATATTTACAAAAAAAAACTTGTGTAATGTATGTGCTATAGATTTTGTAATATGGTAAATTTCAATGTATAAAGAATGCAATGTATCTAGCTGACTCTGTCAGTCTTAGTGTGGTAGAAAACTATTAAATAGGCAAGTGTCAATGAGAAGTCTGCGAAATACATAATGATGTATTTTAATACAACAGACACCCTGAGGCGAGTTCTTACACCCTGACCAAACTTAGAAATTAATCAGACGAGCTAATATTACCAGCGACAACTACCTACCCATATCACATTTAACCACATATTTAACACATTTAACACATTTATCACATTTAACCACACCCAGCACTTTCATGATATCCCCCAGTTCCTTATTACCTATACCTATGCCCTCACACTCTAGAGCACTAACACTCGAAGGTCACTGATAGAGCTGCAGAAGTAGCAAAATATGGCTGGACGGTCTAGGCTGGCACTACTCCACGGATGCCAGTCTGCTGAGAATCATCTAACTAACAGCCATCCACTATATCAGTAACTCCACCATCTGGGAGGAAAGTACTGACAGAGACCGTCAATTGCGTCTCAATGTCAGGGACTGCCTCAGCCTACGAAGCACATTAATAGCAGATCAGCCACTACTCTGGAAGGCAAGTGAGAAGAGTTGGCACCTAAAAACCACATATGACTAGTAAATAGATGACACATTACCATAAAACATTACCATAAAAAAGAAACGTCTGCAGAAATGGTTGTAGTTCACTCGCTGCACCAGCTATCTGTAACAACCGGAGGGGAAGGACTAGTGGAAACCTTCACTCGTTTCACTGCTGGAAATAGCTCAAGTCTGAGAGTCGCTGAAGACACAAGCAGCAAATTCACTGTACACATAGTCATCCGAATAAAAGCCAAACATGGAAAGTTGAGCACCTAAAAACCACATATAGCTAATAAATAGATGAGCCAGACAACATTTCCACACCCAAGAAATAGTCTGTAGCAGTGCTCGTTGTTTATACTCCTCCTGCTGCCAGATGCCTGCAACAAGAGAAAGCTCACCCATCAGAGAGGCTTACTAATAAATCTGCTCTGGTTGTTGACATACTGCATTCCTGTCTCCGACAAATTATCACCAACCGGCGATTGGCGAACATGATGAAAGGGACGAAATTCACCAGGGCGGCATACTACAGCAGCCGCTGTCATCGCTGGGAACGCCGGGAGCTATACGACGCGATTGTTGACATCACACACGTACCATGGACACACGCACGCGCCACGGCGCAGTCCGCACTACTTACTATAGGGCTAGAGCAGTAGCAGAAAGCGCGCGCGATCCATTATACGTATAAATTATAGGTATCAACGAGCGCGGGAGCGCTCCGAAGGCAAGTATAGAAGAAGCCTGAATTTCTAATATTTACTGCAATTTTCAATCGCTTTTACTTCACTTAAATTTAAAATAATAACATGCTATGTGGCTATACTATGTTGCACAAAAAGTTTCATGTAAAAAGATGTTCTCATATTAAAGATATTAAATAGTGAAAAATTTTATGTCTGGTTTCGGATTTTCTAGTTCTCCATTTCTCATCGTCAGACCTAGTTTTCTTCCCACTTCCGGTTTCCTTTTTCAGTTTATATATATATGTATTCCCGTGTCTAGGGGACGACGACCTAACCTTACACACAGATGTTACATAAATGTTATCATATCGTCGTGAGTTAGTTTAAAATTAGTTATTAATAATATAAATATATTTCAAAGATCTCAAGTAGTCAACAGGTGATAAGAAGAATTCATTTGTTCATGTATCATCAATCAACGGGGGAATAACTTTTATTAGATAAGTACTTATTACTGGCCAAATTTTAAATGGCTAAAATCATTTTTTTTTTTTATAAATTGATACTTTGTGTGATTTTTTACTTTTACAGAACAGATATTATACACAAGAAGAGTTTTTCAAGTAATTTTGGAGATATAGACAATAATGTTGAAGAGATCTAATTTTTACAGATATTAAGAAGATTTTTTTAGAGTCATTTTGGAGATATAGCCAATAATGTTGAGGAGTTAAGAAAGACGAAAGAAGCTAATTTACTTACATCTAAATTTCAAAAACGTACTCAAGAATTTCGAAATACAATTTGTGAAAAACACAATGAGAAATTAGCTAGAGAATTGCTTTTCTACCAACAACTTGTGGCCCGTTGTATTACACAACAATTTGTTCAAAATTATAATAAAGAAACTAACACCAGGTGACAATTACTTAAAGTAAATGTACAAATCATCTGATAGGATGGGATGTGTGCATATTACTTTATAGATAACTATTTTATATATACTTTTGTGTGTGTGTGTGTGTGTGTGTGTGTGTGTGTGTGTGTGTGTGTGTGTGTGTGTGTGTGTGTGTGTGTGTGTGTATATATATATATATATATATATATATATATATATATATATATATATATATATATATATATTCCCATGTCTTATATATATATATATATATATATATATATATATATATATATATATATATATATATATATACCCATGTCTTATATATATATATATATATATACCCATGTCTTATATATATATATATATATATATATATATATATATATATATATATATATATATATATATATATATATATATATATATATATATATATATATATATATATATATATATATATATATATATATATATATATATATATATATATATATATATATATATATATATATATATATATATATATATATATATATATATATATATATATATATATATATATATATATATATATATATATATATATATATATATATATATATATATATATATATTCCCGTGTCTGGGCGATGACGACCTAACCTTACACATCTTATTTACACACACAGATGTTACAAATGTTGTCATATCGTTGTGAGTTAGTTTAAAATTAAAATTAGTTAATTAATATATATTCAAAGATCTGAAGTAGTCAACTGGTGATAGAAGAATTCATCTATTCATATATCAATCAACGGGGATTTTATTAGATAAGTATTGAACAGCAAAATGTTAAATGGCTACAATCATTTTAAAAAAATTGATACTTTGTGTGAATTTTTTTTATATTTACAGATTATACAAGATTTGTTTACAGTCATTGAAATTCGATTTTGAATTAACTTGGATGGTTGTACAACGTAGACAAATGCTGAAAGCCTTATTCATTCTATTTTGAATATGTAATATAGCCAATAATGTTGAGGAGTTCTAATTCTGTACTGTCTGTCAGACAGTGTCTGAAAAATCTAATTTTGAATTAGCAAAAATGAACGAGTGCCCTCATGACCCTGCTGGTTATTTTGTTATTAATGGAAAGAAGAAGTTCTTTTAATACAAGAACAGACGTTTAGGAATATAATTATATTAAAGAAGATAGTAAGAATATAGTACTAACTCAAGAAAAAAAAACAAAACCAATATTAGCCTATGGAAGAGCAGGCAAATACTATTTACAATACAATATTTTTCAAGGTGTATTCTCAACATGAAAATTTTTCATGAGATATAATTTTAGAAGAATATTAAAAGTTTGTCTTCGTATTTGACAGGACGAATAGAGGACTTGGATGTCCATGAAGAAAATGACAGTTTCATTGCTTTCAATGAATAACCCATAAAACAAACAACAACTAAGATGTTTATTCAGACAGTATTGGATTCAAAGTACGAAAAAAGTATTATGTTTTGAAGTAAGTTTTTAAAAAATAGGAAAAAAACTTGTGATTTTCATAGTTCGTCTATCTAGTAGAAAATTATATTCATAATCAAATTGTTGCGATTATTAAAAAATGACATCTAATCAGTGTTTTGCGTGATTAAAAAATAAATCAGTGTTTTGTGTAATATAAAAAAAATAAAATACTGGTAAAATGTGTTGCACGAAGTGTTATATCAAATTTTAAAACTTGTACTTAAAATCAGTTTGAAATGTTTTGAGAATAGAACATGTGTGTATTAATAAATAATTATGTGTTATGAGGTTCATAAACTTCATAATAAGCTTTTGCGTAGAAGAAAATATTGCTGAGTAACACGCGAGGTTATAAATATACAATATAATTTTCAGTGTTTTGTCTAATAATAAATAAAATATAGTACTGCTATGATGTGTTACGTGAAGTGTTTATAATCAATTTTTAAAACTTCTATTAAAAATCAGTTTCAAATGTTTTCAAAATAGCTCAAGTGTGTATTAATAAATAATTACGCGTTATGAGGTTCATACACTTCATAATAAGCTTTGGCATAGAAGAAAATATTGCTGAGTGACACGTGAGGATTATAAATATACAATATAATTTATGATGCCTATTTGAAATATTGTGGTCTGAGCCTTGATTTAAAAAGCATCTGTCATCTTTAAAAAACTTAGTCGATATCAGTGCTGTGCTGTTTTACATATTTATTCAAGTGCCAATGAAAAGATTATGTCTAATGAACATGGAAGTACTGAAAAGAGCAAAAATGATGTGTTATTGCGAAAATTTCAAGGAATGAAAGTGCTCAGTAATCTATTTTATGATTTTCTCATGGTAGGAGATGTCAAAATGTTTCAGAGAAGTTTATAGTACATATTTTTCTATACAAGATTCAGATAATAATAATGTTTAATTCATCAACTGGTTGTGTTTTTAATTTTACAAGATTATGTGTATGATGAAAAAAAATATTATGAAAAAGAAATGTGTGGTTAGCAAAATAATGAAACGAATTCCAGCTTTAGAATGTGCAATAGAAGGCTAGAGGTAAATTTTAACACAAATTTAATAATGTAATAATAATTTGTCAAAAAAACAAGAGCAAATGGATGTATAAGAGTGTTTTGTGAAAAAACTTAGTATCAGGTGCTGTTACATAATGGTAGTTAACTTGGCAAACTTTCCGCTTCGCATTTTTAGGCTAGAGGATTAGGTGACTTCAGAGAAATAGATGCGAAAGAGTAGCTTTTAAAAAACTTTGTACCGTCTGCTGCTATGGAAATGGCAGTTGACATGCGAACTCAACTTTTCAGCCAACTTTGAGCTTCGAGTTTTATAAAAGCAAGAGGATCAGCTGGTGATACAGAGATTTGAATTGTAATTCTGATAACTTGTACTTTTGTCTTTTATTCCTTGCAAAAGCTACAAAGAAAAAATATATTATTGTTATCTTTTTTAACAACTTTAAATTCTCTGCTGAAATACTAATATAAGTTTAATGTTTTTATCGAAACAATCTTGCTCTCAACAACTGTCCAACTCTCTACAAAGAACTTGACGGAAGCTTAAATGCTTTTTGAAACAATTATATAATAAACGCTTTTAAAAAATATTTTTTAAACTATTTTCTATAATTCCTATAAAAACACTTTCTATTTCTCACAAAACTGATTTTTGCTATTTAAATTATCTCTTTATCTCTTTACAATATTTGTTTGTATGTATCTTTGCTATGAAAATGTTTTCTTTTTCTTACAAAAATCATTTTTCTTGTCTGTAGTATTACTCATTAAATTAAAGTCGTACTTCCAATAACAGAATCATTTCTGTAAATTATTCATTATTATATTTTCTATACAAAATATCTCCAAAAATGGTCCATCACTACATCTTTTAAAAAATCCTTTAATAAATTATTTTACAAAACTTCTACAATCCTTTAATAGTATATTACGCACCAAGGGAGGAAAAAACTTGGACAGTCAACAGCTCGTGTAAATTGCCATCCGAGCCGATCAGGCGAGCCGAAGGCAAACACGAGCTGTGGGCTGGCCAATTTTACTCCCGTGGAGTGTATACTATATTTTGCCTAGCGAGGTTGAAAATACAACCTTCGCGATCGGGCGCCGGGATCCAAAGTGGTACTTTCGGCCCGCTAGGCAAAATAGTATATTACGCACCTAGGGAGGAAAAAACTTGGACAGTCCATATCTCGTGTAAATTGCAACCCGAGCCGAAGGCGAGGGTTGCAAACACGAGATATGGGCTGGCTAATTTTACTCCCGTGGAACGTATACTATTTTTCACCATACCCGGGCCGAAAATACCACATTCGCGTTTTTGAGACAGGAGTAAAAGTGGCACTTTCGGGCAGGGTATGGTGAAAAAAAATTTTGCAAGCAACGAGAAATTCTTTTCCAAAACCTTTATAATCACTTTACAAAAACTTTTACAAACGATAAGAATTTTTTCGGAAACCATAGGAATTATTGTCCGAAACTATACAATATCCTAAAAAATTATTTACATTTTATTTTATGAAAAGGAATTCTACAAACCAATAATAAATTTTTGCGTTCTAAAGTCGAACTAAATTTCTTTCACGCGGATACTGAAAGTCAAACCCAAAAAGTTGTGAAATCAATTAAAGTGTAGTTCTATACTTAACAAACATTATTTATAATGTACTTTTACTCTTAATTAAAAAGTTGTGAAATCTCGATCTCTAAAAAATTTTTTTACAAAAGTAAAAACTAATTTGAAACTTTTGTGAATAACAATACTACCATTTTAAAACTTTTGTGAATAACAATACTACCATTTTAAAACTTTTGTGAATAACAATACTACCATTTTAAAATGATATTAAAAATATACCTTAATAAACTCTCATAACATTATCACACAATCTAATTATTATTTTCTCTTAAAAAGTTATGAAATCAATCTCAAAAAACATTTTACAAAAGTTTAAACTAAGGCAAGTATTAGTCTCTCGCTCATCCTCCCTCTATCTCCCTTTCTTCCCCTGTCTCTCTCTTCCTCTCTTTCCCTCCCCTATCTCCCTCTCTCCCTCTCTCTCTCAACATCCGTCAAACTGAGTACCAAAAACATTAATGAGGGCTTCAATAGTTTTTTAAAACAATCAACACGTTTTTTAAAAGCTAATTTTTTAAGTACGTTCTCTAACAACATAATTTCTCTAGTCCTTTTAATTCTTCTAGTCTCGTCTATTCAAGAAGCACTTTTTACAAATGGGAATAATTTTTTTCATGACTGTACAAATAATAATATTGTTAATATAAAACTTTCTACGAAAGTATAAAATAAGGCAAGTATAGACGTTTTTTCTACATAATCTATAAAAAAACAACCCAATTTGTCTAGACCTTTTATTTATTCAAATCTCATCTATTCAATAAGCACTCTCTACAAATGGTAATAATTTTTTTCATGATTGTACAAATAATAATAATATTGTTAATATAAAACTTTCTGCCAAAGTATAAAATAAGGCAAGTATAGACGTTTTTTCTGTATAATATCTATAAAATAATAATATTTATGATTTTGTAAAAGAAATCAAATAAATACCAGTGAAAAAGTCTTTTACTTCTTTGCTTCATTGTATGCTGAACAAATTATATGTAAGTAAGTACATTCAAATTGTTCACTGCAAATCAAACAAACGAAAGTTGTGAAATCAATTATCAATAGTCAAGTAATGCAAATAACTCTCGGAAATTACTGTATGACTGTTCTCAGAAATGTATTCAAATTTGTTTATCTTTCTATACAAATTAAACACAAGAAAGTACTGAAATGATATAAAACTTTCTACGAAAGTATAAAATAAGGCAAGTATAGACGTTTTTTCTGTATAAATCTATAAAATAATAATATTTATGATTTTTTAAAAGAAATCAAATAAATACCAGTCAAAAAGTCTTTCACTTCTTTGAGTCATTGTATGCTGAACAAATTATATGTAAGCATTCAAATTTTTTACTGCAAATCAAACAAACGAAAGTTGTGAAATCAATTATCGTTAGTCAAGTAATGCTAACATCTCCGGAAATAACTGTATGACTGTTTTGAGAAATGTATTCAAAATTGTTCATCCTTCTATACAAATTAAACACAAGAAAGTACTGAAATCAATTTATTGTAGTCAAGTACCCATAAGATAACTTCACTGACATAATAGAACTTTTCGTACCTTGCGTGTAAAATTACATTTTATGCCTACGTTGTAACTTAAAAAATATTCAGCCAGTGGGCATAAAGTATTACTTAACGCCTAAGAGGCGCAATAGCTCACATACTCCTATACAAAACCTTATAGAACCTATACCCACTTTACGCCCGTGTAGGTGAAAATTGTTTTATGACTATTATGCTTTCTTTTCATTTCTAAAATTCATAAGAATTTTTTCAGATATTTACGAAAAGTCAAAATGTTGAACTTTCTATAGTTCTATAATATTACTCATATTGGGAGGACAAGAGAAGTCTAGAGTTGCTCTAGCAGGGGTGGTTCTCCAATCTCCCACACATACTTGGCGGGCCCGACGGTTTGCAGTTCAAGGTGTAGACATATGGTCATTTTCATATATAAAGATCAGATAAAATGTATAAATGGGTTGCACTTACATATTAAATACTGATCCATGAATGTATCACTCTGTTTTTAAATAGAAATTGCAAACCCTAGTTAAAATATTATATGAGATCTCATATATATGAATATCGGACATCAGATCTCATATGCGATTTCATATGAGATTATCCTATAATATATAAAATTGCAGATAACATTATATATATATATGTGTGTGTGTGTGTGTGTGTGGTGTGGGTGTGTGTGTGTGTGTGTGTGTGTGTGTGTGTGTGTGTGTGTGTGATCTCATATGAGATCTGATGGGTGAAATACTCACATGAGATCTTATATGATATTTACACGCGAGAAAAGGATAAAAAATTGGTGGCTTATAAAATGGTTAGTAAAATCTAAAGCACTTTTGAGTAGATTTTTTAGTACAATTTATATGCATTTTTACTTCATTCCTGTTTAAAAACGACGGACACAAGGAAAAATATTTTGGGTAATCTAAGTAAATCGTGATATTCTGCACATATGTAGAGATGATATATTTGAAAAGTATCAATTAAAAATTGGAGTTATTGTAATTATTTATTAATTATAGTGGACTTATACGTATAAACATTTTTAATAAATTTATGCAAAAATTTAGATTTCTACATTTACAAAGCTCACCGGTAAACTGCAAACCGTCGGGCCCGCCAAGTATGTGTGGGAGATTGGAGAACCACCCCTGCTAGAGCAACTCTAGACTTCTCTTGTCCTCCCATGATGAGTAATATTATAGAACTATAGAAAGTTCAACATTTTGACTTTTCGTAAATATCTGAAAAAATTCCTATGAATTTTAGAAATGAAAAGAAAGCATAATAGTCATAAAACAATTTTCAGCTACACGGGCGTAAAGTGGGTATAGGTTCTATAAGGTTTTGTATAGGAGTATGTGAGCTATTGCGCCTCTTAGGCGTTAAGTAATACTTTATGCCCACTGGCTGAATATTTTTTAAGTTACAACGTAGGCATAAAATGTAATTTTACACGCAAGGTACGAAAAGTTCTATTATGTCAGTGAAGTTATCTTATGGGTACTTGACTACAATAAATTGATTTCAGTACTTTCTTGTGTTTAATTTGTATAGAAGGATGAACAATTTTGAATACATTTCTCAAAACAGTCATACAGTTGTTTCCGAGAGATGTTAGCATTACTTGACTAACGATAATTGATTTCACAACTTTCGTTTGTTTGATTTGCAGTAAAAAATTTGAATGCTTACATATAATTTGTTCAGCATACAATGATAAATATATCAATATATATCTTAGGTATATACACAGGGAGCGCTCGCGGTCAAGCGGGTCGCATGCGTTTTTCCAATGTCGCGCAGCCTATATAGTCGCGGTAGCCGTTGCGACTGCTGCAATAGTACGCATGCACGCAGCGCTATAAGCCAGGCTGCCGTTGCCGAATGCATGAGTGTTGAGCTTTTTTCTTCTGTTTTTCTCCTTTTCGCGGTATTAGTGTATGTGTGCATGATGTGCCGCGAGTATTTTTTCGTAATTGAGATTGTAAAGGTATATGCAGTTAGGAACACCCGCGAGCAGCTATAAGAGTCTCCACCTTTCGTTAGAACTGTATGAAATTCAACTTTAATGTCTTTTTATTAATCGAGAGCAATGAAACAATAGTTTTCCTCATATAATTCAACAGGATTTGACTATACACAAAAATTTCAAATACATAAGTTGGGGATAACATTGAAAAAAACTTTTTTTCTATTTAACGTTTTCATAAATAAAAATAAAAAGTATTTTATAATTTCGATATAAATTATGAAAACAATGTTTTTTAATTTTAAATATACCTGCAATCATGATACTTATATTCAATATTTCTATGTACACTTTAATCATATCAATTAGTACATATTAAATTTATATACATCATAGACTATATTTAAAAATTTATCTAAATATACTTATACATGCAGAATTAAAACGCAAACCTTCTACAAAATAGAAGAAATAAATGTGTAAAAGTAAATGGACAATTTTTATTTAAACTTTACTGTAGATGTATTTATGTTTATTTTAATGATGAAAATGATAAATAAAGTATTACAATTTTTGCAATAATGAAAGTATAAAGTTCTTCTGAGCACTGCGGTCGTGCCTATTATGTAAAAACGAAGTTTTTACATAGCGAGGGGGCGGGCGACGAGCGAAGCGAGGAGCAGGTGTGCCGAAGGCACGCTGGAGGGCGCAGCCCCCCTAGTTTCAAGTCTGTCAAAGCACGCCACCTCCTGTAGTAGAAAATTGTTACATTTATATCAGAAAAAGTATAATTTACATGTAGATCATGATTAAATAGTTTTTAACATAGTAGAATTCAGGAGTTGAACATATGTTATTATTACTTAGTATTCTTTACAAATTTCTTGTTTAATGGTGTGAATCGAAATCATTATTAATATGCATTAAGGCTACGAAAATATTAATTTCAAGTCTGTCAAAACACGCAACCTCCTGTAGTAGAAAAAAAGAAATACTATTGCAGATAATATTTCTCTAGCAGAGCCTCGTTCTACTTTATGGTGTTTTAATTATGGATGCTTTACTGGCCCTCGATGATTTCTAAAGGTAAACTATAAGCATCATTAAACCCCGGAAAAAGTGATATATAAGATTTTCTCAGATTATTAAAAGTGCATCATGCTGAAATATTTTTTAATTTACATTACATTCATTTTTTCAGATTAAAATTAAAAGAAAAAGATTTTCGACTCATAAGGAATAAATTATTCTTAACATGTTTAATAAAAAAAAATACATAGAGCGCGCGCAGCGCACAGGGATTTCGCTAATATTAAAATAAATGTTTATTTGCTTATGCAACACTTTTTTTGCTTTAAGGTAAGGGAAAAGTAGTGCAATAATTTTTAATAATAAGGGAAAGGTAAACGGTGGATAAAACGGAGGAGAAGAGGGTAAAATAAAGGAAGAGAAGAAAAAGGAAAACTGGTAAAGAAGAAAAAGGCCAAACAGAAGAGAGAAGAGGGAAAGTGTTAAAAATTTTTAAATTTAATAAAAGTATATTAATAAGATACTATAAGAAAACATGCATACATAGGTTTACATTTATTTATTTATATCTGACTACGAAAATCATAACTTATAGGCAAGTGTACATTATCATTCCTTGCAAATTCTTTAATTTATTAATTATCATATGACTTTACAATTAATAGTATTGTTGATTAATCATCATACCTAAGAAAATACACGTTCGATTATATTATTTCAAAAAATTTTACAATTTAATCATTTTATCAAGCTCCTTGAAGAAACATTCAAATTTAAAACTTTTGTGTGAACAACAATACTACCATTTAATAATGATATTAAAAATATACTATAATAAACTCTCATAACGTTATCACACTGTGTAATTATTATTTTCTCTTAAAAAGTTGTGAAATCTATCTGAAAAAACATTTTAAAAAAGTTTAAACTAAGGCAAGTATTAGTCCCTCTCTCCCTCCCTTTCTCGCCCTCTCCCTCCGTCTCTTTCCCTCCCCTTTCTCTCCCTCTCTCCCTCTTTCTCTCTCTCAACATCCGTCAAACTGAGTACCAAAAACTTTAATGAGAGCTTAAATATACTACTTAACGCCCAAGAGGCGTAATAGCTCATATACAGCTCTTACAAAACTTTATAGAACCTACGCACTTTACGCCCGTATGGGCAAAAATTATTTCAATTATATAATATTATGTAAGTACATTCAAATTGTGTATTGTAAATCAAACAAACGAAAGTTGTGAAATCAATTACCGATAGTCAAGTAATGCAAACAACTCTCCGAAACAATTGTATGACTGTTCTCAGAACTGTATTCAAATTTGATCATTCTTCTATACAAATTAAACACAAGAAAGTACTGAAATCAATTTATTGTAGTCAAGTACCAATAAGTTAACTTGACTGACAAAATAGAACTTTTCGTACCTTGCGTGTAAAATTACATTTTACGCCCATGTTGTATCTTCAAAAATAATCAGCCAGCGGGCATAAAGTACTACTTAACGCCTAACAGGCGCAATAGCTCACATACTCCTACAAAACTTTATAGAATCTACGCACTTTACGCCCGTGTGGACGAAAATTATTTTAATTATATAACTATTATGCCTTCTTTTTATTTCTAAAATTCATAAGACTTTTTTCAGATATTTACGAAAAGTCAAAGCCTATATAAAAAATTTACATAGTTACCACCACATCACCATTTTTCATTATTCTTTCTCAATTTTGAAATTTCTATAATATTACGCATCTTGGGAGGACAATAGAAGTCTATAGAGCTGCTCTAGTAGGGGTGGTCCTCCAATCTCCCATATATACTTGGCGGGCCCGACGGTTTGCAGTTTAAGGTGTAGACATGGTCATTTTCATATAAATATTCATATGTTTACAGAAATAGGTTGCTTCTACATATTAAATACTAATACGTATTGAATATATTGGGTATACAAATAAGTTTCCGACGTTTTCAAGAGATGGCTCCACCGACAAGATTGCTTTGAAACGTCAGATGTAAAATGTCACATAGAAAGTTTGGACACCTGGCAACAACATAACCTTAAAGTACTATTGACTTTGTATTGGCAGTATACATTTTTTTTTGTTCGAAAATGTCGAGTTTTGTACCGAATAAGCGTCATTTGCGGGAAGTTTTGATTTATTTATTTCATTTAAAGAAATCTGCTGCTGAGGCGCATCGGTCGGTTGCAGAAGTTTATGGTGATGCTACTTTAAGTGAGAGAAGTTGTCGTGAGAGGTTTCAAAAGTTTAAAAACGGCTAGTTTGACGTGGAAGATAAAGAACGCGAAGGAAGGCCAGTCAAGTTTGAAGACTCTGGGTTAGAGGCATTATTGGACCAAGACTCATGCCAAACTGAAGAGCAGCTCGCAGAAAGCTTAGGAGTGACTCAACAAGCGATTTCACGCCGTCTCAAGACCATTGGTATGGTACAAAAGCAAGGAGATTGGGTTCTGCATGAACTGAAACCCAGAGACGTCGAGCGCCGTCCTTTCACGTGCGAACAACTTCTCCAAAGACAAAGTCGAAAGGGTTTTTTGCATCGAATAGTGACGGGGGTTGAAAAGTGGATCTACTACGACAACCCAAAGCGTAGGAAATCATGGGGTAAGCCCGGCCATGTACCAATTTCAACGGCCAAACCGAATATTCATGGCAAAAAGTTAATGTTGTGCATTTGATGGGATCAGCTCGGAGTAATCTATTACGAGCTACTTAAGCCTAATGAAACTATCACTGGAGAACGTTATCAACAGCAACTGTTGCAATTGAGCAGAGAATTGAAGCTTAAACGCCCCCAATATGCCAAAAGACATGACAAAGTGATTTTTCAGCACGACAACGCTCGGCCACATGTTGCAAAAGTCGTCAAGGATACTTTGGAAGCTTTACAATGGGATGTCTTACCCCACCCGCCGTATTCACCAGACATTGCTCCATCGGACTACCACTGGTTCCGGTCGATGGCTCACGCCCTGGTCAAGCAGCACTTCACTTCTTACGAAGAAGCCAAAAATTGGGTCGATTCATGGGTAGCCTCAAAAGATGATCGTATATTTTTTTTACAATAAATTGATAATTTTTATAAAAAAAACGGCGGAAACTTATTTGTATTTACAATATTACTCTGTTTTTAAATAGAAAGTGCAAACCCGCATGAAAATATCATATGAGATCTCATATGAGATCTCATGACATCCCATAATATATAAAATTGCAGATGACATCACGTATATCATATCTCATATGAGATCTGATGTCTGGAATATTTACACGCGGGAAAAGGATAAAAAATAGGTGGCTTATAAAATGATTAGTAAAGAGCACTTTTGAGTAGACTATAAATTTATATGCATTTTTTATCTCATTCCCGCTTAAAAAAGACGGACACAAGGAAAAATATTTTGGGTAATGGAAGTAAATCATGAGATTTTGCACATGTAGGGATATTATATTTAAACGGTATCAATTAAAAATTAGAGCCAATGTAATTATTTATAGTGGACTTCTATGTATAAACATTGTTAATGAATTTATGCAAAAATTTAATATTCTACATTTACAAAGCCCACCGGTAAACTGCAAACCAACGCACAGTGGGCTGAGAGTACAAAAAAATGCACGAAATGCTTGATTCACTCGAATTTCGTACAAAAAAGAATTGTATACCGATGGATTCCTTTGTTTTAACCTACTTTTTGAGATTGCATTTCCCTCAAATGGTCGACATGTGTTTATGAACATGTTGTGGTTGCAGTTTTACCGTGTGGTCGCGAATTCGAAATCGCGCTATCGCATAAGGCTTTGTAGCAATATAACCTCAAAACTCGATTTTTATTAATGTCATACTCATTTTATTCTTCGTCAAGCTAAATTGAAATTTCACACAGAGATTGGAATAATCATTATTTATCACGTATTTCAATTTTATTTAAAAATATTGTAAAAATTGTTGTTTTGGTCAATTCTGACCAGATCCGTTGGGAGCAGGAAAGAAAATAGACTACGATGCTAAGTAGTTGCAACGTTTCGTCGACGGGTTTGTCGACCTCTTCAGGCTTTATTAAAAAAATATATAATAATATAATTAACAGAACGAGCTCACGCTAGTCTTAACTTACGATGGTTGAAAAAATTTTAAAAAATGCGAAACGAATTACCTAAGTTATCGCACAGCGATCCGTCGAGTAATGTGAAAGTACATAGCAACATGACTTATATATATATATATATATATATATATATATATTGGCTTCCTACCAAAACGTAAACAATAACAAATTTTGAATTAGATCGAGAATATACTTTACTTTTTATGTAACAGCTTAAAGATAGATTTGTATTCTCTACTGAGATTCTGTGTATCTTCTTTTTTGTTTATTGTATTTGGTGTACTGTTAATAAATAACATTTCAGAAATAAGTCTTTTATTATAGTTATTTTCAATATCTCTAATTGTTACTGCTTCAAAATCAAATTCATGATTATATTCATTTTTATGTATATTGACAACCAACTCATTATTATTATTCTTGCGATGTTCGGCAATTCGTTTATTTAGGGCACGTTTTGTCTCGCCTATGTACCGTACATTGCAATCTTTACAAGGGAACTCATAAACCACATTCGTTTGCTCGAGTTTGTTGGTTTTATCTTTGCCAAGAACAACTAGTTTTGAGAATTTATTAACTATATTTGGGATCGTTACAATATTGTGTTTCCGTAAAAATCTTGAACAATTGTTGTAAAATTTTGAATAAAATGGAAGTGATACTTTAATGTTGTGTCGGTTAGTATTTACAGGACTGTTTCTTTTATTTTGAAAACGAATTTTAAATAGTCTAGATCTTATATGTTTGTCAATAAACTCTGGTGGATATGAGTTCTCTTTAAGTATATTTTTAACCCGCAATATATTTCTATTATGAAAACGTTTATCTGATAAAAGGATAGCTCTATCAATCAAGTTAAAAACTATATTCTTTTTTAATGATATCGGGTGGTTGCTGTAGTAGTTTAAAGTTCTATTAGATGACATCGATTTTGAATACCAGTCAGTGATAATATTACCATCCTGTTTAATGAGAGACACGTCCAAAAAGTTAATATTGTTATTAATTTCAATTTCATAAGTAAACTTAAGGTTGGGATCAAAATTGTTAAAACATTGATTCAATACATGAATATCGTCTTTTTTGATACAACAAATCGAATCATCAACATATCGAAAATAGAACATAGGTATTATGTTGAATTCTGTTTTTAGTTTCTTCCAACAAGCAATTTCTAAATCTTCCATGACTAGATCAGCAAAAAACGGAGAGATTGGAGAACCCATAGGTGTCCCAAAAATTTGTTGGTAATATTTGTTATTAAAAGTAAAAAATACATTTTCAAATAAAAATTTGGTACAGGAAATAATATCACCGAACGGTATTTTACAATTGTTGAGAATATACTGCGCTCGTTTTTCCAAACTCTGGATAACAAGTCTACAGAGATATTTGTAAAAAGTGAAACCACATCTAAAGATATCAGTATGTAGTTATCTGGAATTTTTATATTCGTAATTTTATTAATTAGATCAAAACTGTTACCTATGTGTGATTTAGGAAGAGGGAAACATGTTTTGAGGTTTTCATAAATTATTTTTGCTAAGAAATGTGTAGGGCTGTTCACAGTTGAAATTATCGGTCTAAAGGATAGTTTTGGTTTATGGATTTTTGGTAATCCATAACATTTAGCAAGAGATGTGTCTGCGTAAGTTGTATATTATGATATTTTTGTTTTAGAAAGTTAGAAAGTTTAAGCTGTTACATAAAAAGTAAAGTATATTCTCGATCTAATTCAAAATTTGTTATTGTTTACGTTTTGGTAGGAAGCCAATATATATATATATATATATATATATATATATATATATATATATATATATATATATATAAGTCATGTTGCTATGTACTTTCACATTACTCGACGGATCGCTGTGCGATAACTTAGGTAATTCGTTTCGCATTTTTTAAAATTTTTTCAACCATCGTAAGTTAAGACTACCGTGAGCTCGTTCTGTTAATTATATTATTATATATTTTTTTAATAAAGCCTGAAGAGGTCGACAAACCCGTCGACGAAACGTTGCAACTACTTAGCATCGTAGTCTATTTTCTTTCCTGCTCCCAACGGATCTGGTCAGAATTGACCAAAACAACAATTTTTACATTTGACAATGGGGAGTAAAATTGTGAATACAATTACAAACTCAAGTTTAAAAATATTGGTTTTGATTTTGGAAAACCCTCCTTAAAACTTTAAAAGAATTTTTTTTATATAACAGGTAAGTGATATATTATGATATACTAGCTTTAGTAAAAAATTTTCAAGCATTATGAAGGGCGAATTACACTAAAAATTGCAAAAATAACAAAATATCTGTCAATATGAAGTGTTCTTGATCATTTCCGTACACAATAAAACGCTAAAGATTTCGAATTCGCGACCACACGGTAAAATTGCAACCACAACATGTTCATAAACACATGTCGACCATTCGAGGGAAATGCTATCTCAAAAAGTAGGTTAAAACGAAGGGATCCATCGGTATACAATTCTTTTTTGTACGAAATTCAAGTGAATCAAGCATTTCGTGCATTTTTTGTACTCTCAGCCCACTGTGAGTCGGGCCCGCCAAGTATGTATGGGAGATTGGAGGACCAACCCCTGCTAGAGCAGCTCTATAGACTTCTATTGTCCATCCAGGATGAGTAATATTATAGAAATTTCAAAATTGAGAAAGAATAATGAAAAATGGTGATGCGGTGGTAACTATGTAATTTTGTTTATATAGGCTTTGACTTTTCGTAAATATCTGAAAAAATTCTCATGAGTTTTAGAAATAAAAAGAAGGCATAATAGTTATATAATTAAAACAATTTTCGCCCACACGGGCGTAAAGTGCGTAGGTTCTATAAGGTTTTGTAGGAGTATGTGAGCTATTGCGCCTGTTAGGCGTTGAGTAGTACTTTATGCCCGCTGGCTGAATATTTTTGAAGATACAACGTGGGCGTAAAATGTAATTTTACACGCAAGGTACTAAAAGTTCTATTATGTCAGTCAAGTTAACTTATGGGTACTTGACTACAATAAATTGATTTCAGTACTTTCTGTGTTTAATTTGTATAGAAGAATGAACAAATTTGAATACAGTTCTGAGAACAGTGATACAATTGTTTCGGAGAGTTGTTTGCATTACTTGACTATCGGTAATTGATTTCACAACTTTCGTTTGTTTGATTTACAATGAACAATTTGAATGTACTTACATAATATTATATAATTGAAAGGGTGGGTCTAGATATATCGAAAGGCTGATAGTTAGAAGCCTTATCCTTCAGAAAATTAGAAATAGAACACGCGCGCCTCATTAGCAGAAGCCGGCTTATCATACAGGATTTCGTCGCCTCCGAATAGAAAGGCGTTATCTCGAAGTCCGCTCGTAAAAGGCGTTAACTCGGAGTCCGCTCGTAGAAGGAGTTATCTCGGAGTCCGCTCGTAAAAGGCATTAACTCGGAATTCGCTCGTAAAAGGCGTTATCTCGGAGTCCGCTCGTAGAAGACGTTATCTCGGAGTTCGCTCGTAGAAGGCGTTATCTCGCACGCAAATTTTTCCGGCTCAAATTTAAGTTGGCAACACTGCGTATATAGATGCGCGCGTATCATAAATATACCTATAAAATGATTTTTAAGCGTAATGCATACAATTAATTTATGATAATAATCTAACACTAAGGATTGCTTGAATTACTTCAGCTCCATCTTTTTTATGCAGATAATTTCCGATATAAAAAACATTTTTTATTAATATTTATCTTCGGCTATTTCCATCAAGATTTTCATATAAGTATAATACAAAACTTTATTCTAAAACATTTTTTTTTTTTAATGAATTCCTATTTGCTATTATTATAAAAGCGACTGTAAACGAATAATTTAGCCAGAAATGAAGGATTTTTTGAAGTACAACTTTTGACTTACATCATTATTCTATAGAATTATTAAATCCTCAGAAAAACGATTAAAAATTTCTAAATATGACACCTATTACTGATTTATATTAATAAAATAAGATTTGAATAACGATTGCGACAAAATTTGTCACGATGACATATTTAGAAATTTTTAATCGTTTTTCTGAGGATTTAATAATTCTATAGAAAAATTATGTAACCCAAAAGTTGTAGTTCAAAAAATCCTTCATTTCTGGCTAAATTATTCGTTTACAGTCGTTTTTATAATAATCAAGGAGCGCGGAAGCGTTCCGAAGGCAAGTATAGAAGAAGCCTGAGGGTCGACCGCGCTACATATACATTGAAATGGATGCCCGAGAATCAAGGAGCGCGGGAGCGCTCCGAAGGCAAGTATAGAAGAAGCCTGAGGGTCGACCGCGCTACATATACATTGAAATGGATGCCCGAGAAATTGAAATATTTACTGCAATTTTCATTCACCCAAATTAAAATAACAGCATGCTATTTTATCATACTATGTTGCACAAAAAGTTTCATGTAAAAAGATGTTCTCATATTAGAGATATTAAATAGTGAACAATTTTATGTCTGGTTTCCGATTCTAAAATTTCTCCATGTTTCTCCATAAGATTCATAAACTATACATTTTTCTTTCAACAGTACATACTATAGCATTTTTGTCCGACCACATATACTAATAATGAATGAATGGCGATGACGACAGAACAGATATAGAGAGAGAGAGAGAGAGAGAGAGAGAGAGAGAGAGAGAGCCAGCGCCAGCGTCAGCGCCAGAGTATGTATAGGTTAGAAATAGTAGTTATTCAAAGATCTAAGAAAGCCAACTAAACTAATAAGAATGTATAGCTACGTGCATCAAAGGGGCAAATAACTTTTATTAGATAAGTATTGAAACAGCTAAATATTAAATGGCTACAATCATTTTTTAAAAATTGATACTTTGTGTGAATTTTTTTATATTTACAAATTATACAAGATTGTTTTACAGTCATTGAAATTCGATTTTGAATTGACTTGGATGGTTGTACAATGTAGACAAATGCTGAAAGCCTTATTCATTCTATTTTGAATATATAATATAGCCAATAATGTTGAAGTGTTCTAATTGTGTACTGTCTGAAAAATCTAATTTTAAATTAGCAAAAATGAACGAGTGTCCTCATTACCCTGCTGGTTATTTTATTATTTATTAATGGACAAGAAAAAGTTATTTTAATATTAATTAATTTAATATTAATTAATATATACAACCCAGGCGAAAATGATCTTCTATAATAAAAGTTTAAAAAAGTTTATAACTGATATTGGCAGATTATAAAGTCAGGATTTGAGACTTTTATAAAAGTTTAAAACTGTTATAAATAGTTATAAATAGTTATTTACTTTCATAAGTTTTTTGGATCGTCGTACAAATTTCAATATTTGATCAGTAAAAAAAAGTAAATAACTATTAATAACTATTATAAATTTTTAATAATTGAAAATAATGATTTTAAAGTTCAAATTAATAATGATTTAATATAATAATGATTTAAGAATGATTTTAAAGTTTAAATTCATTCAAAACAATTTAAAACTATTAATAACTATTATTATTAAGTAAAAAAAGTATATAACTGATAATAACTTTTAACAAATTGATTTTATGGTTATGCACCGCGGCCCAAAAAATTAAATAAAAGTTTATAACTGTTATAAACTTTTTTTAGCTATTCATAACAGAAAAAAACTGTTGATAACTTTTATAAGCTGTTACTATAGTCTCAAATCCTGCCTTTATAAACAGTTATTAACAGTTATAAACTTTTTTTTTAAATTATAAAAAATTATATTTTGTTATTAATAATTATTTGCTAAGATTTATTTCCGCCTGGGAAGAACAGACGCTTAGGAATAGAATTATATTAAAGAAGATAGTAAGAATATAGTACTACTCAAGAAATAAAAACCAAACCAATAACTCAACATGAAAATTTTTCATGAGATAGAATTTTAGAAGAATATTCAAAATTTGTCTTCATATTTGACAGGACGAATAGAGGACGTGGATGTCAATGAAGAAAATGCCAGTTTCATTGCTTTCAATGAATAACACATAAAACAAACAACCAAGATGTTTATTTAGACAGTATTGGATTCAAAGTACGAAAAAAGTATTATGTATTGAAGTAAGTTTTTCAAAATAAGAAAAGAAAATTGTGATTTTCATAGTTCGTCTATCTAGTTGAAAATTATATTGATACTAAAAATGCTGTGATTATTAAAAAATGACATCTAATCAGTGCTTTGTGTAATAAATAAAATAAAATACCGGTATGATGTGCTGCATGAAGTGCATATATAATCAAATGTTATTGATAACAAATAACATAGTGATTAAAATATGACATCTAATCAGTATTTTGTGTAATATAAAAAAAATAAAATACTGGTAAAATGTGTTGCATGAAGTATTATATCAAATATTAAAACTTCTACTTAAAATCAGTTTGAAATGTTTTGAAAATAGAACAAGTGTGTACTAATAAATAATTATATGTTATGAGGTTCATAAACTTCATAATAAGCTTTTGCATAGAAGAAAATGTTGCTGAGTGACACGCGAGGTTATATTATAAATATACAATACAATTTTCAGTGTTTTGTGTAATGATAAATAAAATATAGTACTGGTATGACGTGTTATATGAAGTGTTTATAATCAAATTTTAAAACTTTTATTAAAAATCAGTTTCAAATGTTTTGAGAATAGAACAAGTGTGCATTAATAAATAATTACACGTTATGAGGTTCATACACTTCATAATAAGCTTTAGCATAGAAGAAAATATTTCTGAGTGACATGTGAGGATATAAATATACAATATAATTTATGATGCCTATTTGAAATATTGGTCTGACTCTTGGTTTAAAAAGCATCTGTCATCTTTAAAAAACTTAGTCGATAACAGTGCTGTGCTGTTGTACATATTTATTCAAGTGCCAATAAAAAAATGATGTCTAATGAACATGGAAGTACTGAAAAGTGCAAAAATGATGTGTTATTGCGAAAATTTCAAGGAATGAAAGTGTTCAGTTAATCTATTTTATGATTTTTTCACGGTAGGAGATGTCAAAATGTTTCAGAGAAGTTTTCAGTACATAATTTTCTATACAAGATTCAGACAATAATAATGTTTAATTCATCAACTGGTTGTGTTTTTAATTTTACAAGATTATGTATATGATGAAAAAAAAAAATATTATGAAAAAGAAATATGTGGATACCAAAATAATGAAACTAATTCCAGCTTTAGAATGTGCAATAGAAGGCTAGAGATAAATTTTAGCATAATGTAATAATAATTTGTCAAAAAACAAGAGCAAATGGATGCATAAGAGTGTTTTGTGAAAAAACTTAGTATCAGGTGCTCTTACGTAAGGGTAGTTGACTTGGCAAACTTTGAGCTTCGCATTTCGTAAAGGCTAGAGAATTAGGTGATTTCAGAGAAATAGATGCGAAAGAGTAGTTTTTAAAAAACTTTGTACCACCGGCTGCTATGGAAAAGGTAGTTGACATGAGAACGCAACTTCTCAGCCAACTTTGAGCTTCGAGTTTTATAAAAGCAAGAGAATCAGGTGATACAGAAATTTGAATTGTAATTCTGAGAACTTGTACTTTTTTCTTTTATTCCTTGCGATAGCTACAAAGAAAAAATATATTATTGTTATCTTTCTTAACAACTTTAAATCCTCTGTTGAAATACTAATAAAAGTTTAATGTTTTTATCCAAACAATCTTGCTCTCAACAACTGTCCAACTCTCTACAAAGAACTTGACTGAAAGCTTAAATGTTTTTTTGAAACAATTATAATAAACATTTTAGAAACTATTTTTTAAAGTATTTACTTTTTTACTAGTATTTATTTGACTTCTTTTAAAAAATCATAAATATTATTTTATAGATTATACAGAAAAAACTTCTATACTTGCCTTATTTTATACTTTCGTAGGAAGTTTTATTAACAATATTATTATTTGTACAGTCATGAACAAAATTATTACCATTTGTAGAGAGTGCTTATTGAATAGATGAGATTAGAATAAATAAAAGGACTATAGACAAATAGAAAATACTTGAAAAAATAGTTTTTAAAAGTGTTTATAATAATTGTTTCAAAAAAACATTTAAGTTTTCAGTCAAGTTCTTTGTAGAGAGTTGGACAGTTGTTGAGAGCAAGATTGTTTGGATAAAAACATTAAACTTTTATTAGTATTTCAACAGAGGATTTAAAGTTGTTAAGAAAGATAACAATAATATATTTTTTCTTTGTAGCTATCGCAAGGAATAAAAGAAAAAAGTACAAGTTCTCAGAATTACAATTCAAATTTCTGTATCATCTGATTCTCTTGCTTTTATAAAACTCGAAGCTCAAAGTTGGCTGAGAAGTTGCGTTCTCATGTCAACTACCTTTTCCATAGCAGCTGGTGGTACAAAGTTTTTTAAAAACTACTCTTTCGCATCTATTTCTCTGAAATCACCTAATTCTCTAGCCTTTACGAAATGCGAAGCTCAAAGTTTGCCAAGTCAACTACCCTTACGTAAGAGCACCTGATACTAAGTTTTTTCACAAAACACTCTTATGCATTCATTTGCTCTTGTTTTTTTGACAAATTATTATTACATTATGCTAAAATTTATCTCTAGCCTTCTATTGCACATTCTAAAGCTGGAATTAGTTTTATTATTTTGGTATCCACATATTTCTTTTTCATAATATTTTTTTTTTCATCATATACATAATCTTGTAAAATTAAAAATACAACCAGTTGATGAATTAAACATTATTATTATCTGAATCTTGTATAGAAAATTATGTACTGAAAACTTCTCTGAAACATTTTGACATCTCCTACTGTGAAAAAATCATAAAATAGATTAACTGAGCACTTTCATTCCTTGAAATTTTCGCAATAACACATCATTTTTGCTCTTTTCAGTACTTCCATGTTCATTAGACATTATTTTTTTATTGGCACTTGAATAAATATGTACAACAGCACAGCACTGTTATCGACTAAGTTTTTTAAAGATGACAGATGCTTTTTAAACCAAGACTCAGACCAATATTTCAAATAGGCATCATAAATTATATTGTATATTTATATCCTCACATGTCACTTAGAAATATTTTCTTCTATGCTAAAGCTTATTATGAAGTGTATGAACCTCATAACGTGTAATTATTTATTAATGCACACTTGTTCTATTCTCAAAACATTTGAAACTGATTTTTAATAAAAGTTTTAAAATTTGATTATAAACACTTCATATAACACGTCATACCAGTACTATATTTTATTTATCATTACACAAAACACTGAAAATTGTATTGTATATTTATAATATAACCTCGCGTGTCACTCAGCAACATTTTCTTCTATGCAAAAGCTTATTATCAAGTTTATGAGCCTCATAACATGTAATTATTTATTAATACACACTTGAGCTATTTTCAAAACATATGAAACTGATTTTTAAGAGAAATTTTAATATTTGATTATAAACACTTCATGTAACACGTCATACCAATACTATATTTTATTTATTATTAGACAAAACACTGAAAATTATATTGTACATTTATAACCTCACGTGTCACTCAGAAATATTTTCTTCTATGCAAAAGCTTATTATGAAGTTTATGAACCTCATAACATATAATTATTTATTAGTACATATTAAATAGGAATTCATTCAACAAAAAAAAATGTTTTAGAATAAAGTTTTGTATTATACTTATATGAAAGTCCTGACGGAAATAGCCGAAGATAAATATTAATAAAAAATTTTTTTTATAGCGGAAATTCTCTGCATAAAAAAGATGGAGTTGAAGTAGTTCAAGCAATCCCTAGTGTTAGATTATTATCATAAATTCATTTTATGCATTGCGCTTAAAAACTGATTTTATAGATATATTTATGATACGCGCGCATCTATATAGGCAGTGCTGCTAACTCAAATTTGAGCCGGAAAAATTTGTGTGCGAGATAACGCCTTTTACGAGCGGACTCCGAGATAACGCCTTCTACGAGCGGACTCTGAGTTAACGCCTTTTACAAGCAGACTTCGAGAATTAATTACGCCTTTCTATTCGGAGGCGACGATTTATAACAGAAAGCACGATTAACAGAATGAGGAAATACATAAATGTATCTACAGAATAAACTAATTTCATACTGTCACAATTGTAGAAAACACATAGTACGAAACGCAGATTTATAGAAAGTACATAAGACGATTATCACAAATATAGAAAAACTATGGTGAATTTTATATTATATGGAATTCGTCTTATGTACCAGGGGTGTTCAAAAAGTAAGTTTCCCTGCTCCGGGAAAAAAGCAAAACATAATTTTTAGGTTAAAGTAACAAATGTATTTATTGTTTGACTTATAAACTATTTTTCTACATAGTTCCCTTGAACTTGAATACATTTTTTATATCTGTTCTCCAGCTTTGACAAACCTTGTTTATAAAAATCCGTGCCCTGTTTTTTAAAGAATAATTTAACGATGTCTTTCACTTCATCATTTGAATTGAAGTGATGGCCACCCAAACTTTCCTTTAATTTAGGAAAAAGAAAAAAGTCACTTGGTGCGAGATCTGGAGAGTCGGGTGAGTGATCAAAAATTTCCCATTCGTTGCCATTAAGCCCTTTTGCAGTTAAAAAGCGAATAACTGCACGCAACTCACAGGTGGACACGTTTTTCACAGGTAGCTCCATGGTTTCCGAGCCGGTACTGATGAAAAAAATTTTTTCGGCAGCTAAAACCGGTTCCGCTCGTATCGGTATATCCTAAACTAAAACTATGTTCGGTCCCAGCTCGCTAGATGGCGCTGGGGCAAAACGGCATGTAGGGCCTGCGATCTTCCCTCTCGCTCTCTCTGCGAGAGTGGGGGAAGCGGCCATGTTGCGTGTGGCGAGAAGCCGCCTGCGAGCGGCAGTCGTTGCTCAGAGTTACGAGCATCCGGACGTCCGTCCGCTGTACACCCCCTTTGTACTTTCAATAAACCTCGTTGCTGTTACTCCTCGACTCATCATTACTCTCTCCTCTCCCCTTCCTTTCCTGAAACTAGGAGAGCCGTGGGGCTAGGATCCCCACATTGGTGACCCCGACTATCAGCCGAGGAGAAGGCAAGTCGGCGCCTGCCGCGGCGTGTTCTCGCCGCCACTGCTTTCGCCCGTGGCACGTGCATCCAGTGCCGCACCACAAGCCTCGGCGAGTCTTGCGGCACTTCGCCGCACAGGAGAATTTTTCTCTCGCCCCTATGCGTGCTGGCACGCCGGCGCATACGGGAAACCTCGACGTGTGCGTGCTGGCACGCCGGCGCACACGTGAAAAATCAACGGCCTAGAGCCTTTAGCGCAACTGCGCAATCATCGTGCCTCGTGGAGCCATCTCCGAGGCATCGCAGCTTTCTTCAGCAGATCTCCAGGTGCGTACTTGCGTGAAGCCATCGTCACCGGCGCCTTCAAACGCACCTGTTGAGCAACGTAAGTCAGATCTCCGGGTGCGGCCTTGCATGAAGCCACCGTCACCGGCGCCTTTTTTACCGCACCCGCCGAGCACCGGGAGGTGAGCTCCTGCAGCCGTAGCACCTCGTTGAGTCTTCTCCGAGGCGGGCAATCTTCAGTCCCCAATCATTGCGTTAAGGTATGCGTGCGGGTAATTAGCGTGCGTGCGCCTTCTGATCTCCGAGAAGTGTTTACGTTCTCTCGGCCTTCCGGGAATCGTCGTCGCGCGGCGCGTGTTTACTCGCGAGATTTCGAATTCCGCGAATTCGCGCGCAACGGTCTCGTATTCTGAGAACGGGCGGCCATCTTGGCGGCCATTTTGACTTTCGCGCGCTATCGTGTTTTCAAGCCCGCTCTCGCGCAAGGTGACACGAAAAACCTTTTAGTATTTTTGAGGCACGCGAATTATATTTTTTCAATTTTATTAAATTCATGCGTTTCTTAGTCACATGCTTTAATAAAATTCCTTAAAATTTTTTTTTTAAGCGGAAAAGTGATCTTTTAGCTTTTTACGCAGTTCATGAAAATTTTAATACCTAGTTTTAAATTTTAGATTAGGTTAGCTTTAAAACCATTGTTTGTGCCTGCGAGCACTAACTAGGAGTTTGTGATACGCAGCGGCGTAAGGCAATTTAGGCTCGCGTACGTTTTGTTCTTCCTTTCATCAAGATGCCGGACAACACAGAGATTACTGTGGAGTCTCTGCAGCAGGAGTTGCAAGCTCTCAGGCAACAGTTCTCGGGGCTCAACACACGACCGCCGACCAACGCGGCCCCCGCCCCGACGGTAAATGCGATTTACCGGCAACCAAAGATCGCTTCATTTTCTCGCGATAATCCCGTAGCATGGCTTTCGCAAGCTGAGATTACTCTCAGAAACGCTGGTATTACGGCGGGTGCGACCAAAGCGGATTTCATTGCCGAAAAACTAGACATGGAAGCTTTCGAGATCATTAGGAATATTGTCACTGCGGAAACTCGTCCCGCGGATGTTTTCGAGCAGGTAAAAAAGCGTTTAATCGATACTTACGGCGCCTCCGCCGAAGCGCGCCTGCGTTTGTTTATGAAAGGTCAAGTCTCCACAATCGGTAAGCCATCTCTCATTCTAAGTCGCTTACATGCCCTTAATACAGGCGCGACTGATGACATGATACGCTCCGTCTTTCTAGACCAATTACCTACGCAGTGCAAAGCCACACTTGCAATCTCGGAGGTAACAGAGCTCCATAAACTTGCACAAATGGCTGATAAAATCGTAGAAGTAATTGACGTAAATCAAATGCAGATCTCGAGTGCTGTTCATCCCCAAATTCACGCTGTTTCTTTAAATCAGTCGACTCCGGCTTCCCTTGAAGCTCTTGTCAAGCGTTTTAATCGCTTCGAAAAAAAGTTTGAGGCATTTGCTAGAAAGGTAGATGATATCTCAGGATCTTCAAAAGATTCACCCCGCTCTGAATCCAAGGGCAGGTCTAGGCGCGATCGCTCTTCCAGTCGTGATTCTTCAGGCTTATGCCTCGCGCATAGGAAATATCCCAACAGCCCGCGCTCATGCAGGGATTGGTGTTCCAAATTTTCTGATTGGCAAAAACAAAATCCAAGAAACTAACTCAACCTTCTGTTGAGGAGACGTCTTCAGAAGGCCCGCGTTTATCCAAACGTCTTCATGTGCGTGATCCTATCTCGGGCAAGTCGTTCCTTATCGACACTGGTGCGGACATATCGCTCGTTCCAGCAAATCCTAAGGCTTGCGGCAAGCCCAGCTCCTTCAAGCTTTTCGCAGCGAATAATTCGTTAATTAGTACTTATGGCGAATCGATGCTCACGCTTAATCTGGGCATTCGACGCCCCGTTCGCTGGAGCTTTTGCATCACGGATGTTCCTCATCCCATCATCGGTGCCGATCTATTATCTCACTATGGCCTTCTCGTCGACCTAAAGAGAAATCGTCTTGTCGATCCGGCCACGAATGTGTACTCTCTCGCGGTTGTAAAAGACGTTTCATTTGACTCTGTATTTGCAGTTGTTCCGGGCTCAGAGTGCGCAAAGATTCTCGCTGATTTTCCAGAGATCACGGGCGCCTCAAAACCCACAGTCCCCAGAAACAGCGACGTTTTTCATCATATCTTAACCTCTGGCCCCCCTGTTTCGGAGCGTTCTCGTAGACTTGCTCCAGATAAGTTGAAAGCGGCGAAAGTCGAATTTGATGCTTGGATTGAGGCTGGAATTTGCCGCCCCTCCAGCAGCCCTTGGGCAAGCCCTCTCCATATGGAGTTAAAAAAGGATAACTCCTGGAGACCATGTGGTGATTACAGGCGCTTAAACGCCGCCACGGTCCCGGATAAATATCCAACCGCTCATATTCATGATTGTACAAACAACCTGTACGGTAAGAAAATCTTCTCGGCGCTTGATCTTCACCAAGCGTTCAATCAGATTCCTGTTGCCCCTGAAGACATTCCGAAAACGGCCATTATAACCCCGTTCGGTCTTTTTGAATTTATGTATATGACCTTTGGTCTCCGCAATGCCAGTCAGACCTTTCAGCGTTACATCAATAGCGCGCTAGGCGACTTGGATTTTGTATATCTTTATATCGATGATATCCTCATTGCGTCGTCTTCTCTTGAAGAACACTATTCTCATCTTCACATGGTCTTCGAACGACTTAAGAAGTTTCATCTTCGCTTGAACGTTGAAAAATGTACCTTTGCTGTTGAAGAATTAGAATTCTTAGGATACCTAGTGAATGGTGAAGGCGTTCGCCCCACTCCTAGTAGGGTTGAAGCTATTTTAAGCTTCCCCAAACCCCAAACTATAGCAGAACTTCGTAGGTTTGTCGGCACCGTAAACTTTTACCGCCGTAACATGCCTCGCGCCGCGACTTCACAAGCCCCTCTCAACGCTCTTTTTAGCGATTCTCGCAAAAATGATAAGCGTCCCGTTCAGTGGACGCCCGAAGCTGAGGAGGCCTTCATTCGTGTGAAGAAGGAGTTGTCAGCTGCGGCTCTGCTTGTGCACACCCGCATTGGTGCGGAAATACGCGTCGTCTCTGACGCATCCGATTCTGGAATGGGTGCTGCGCTTGAACAGCTTTCCCTCACTGGAATTTGGGAACCTTTAGCTTTCTTCTCTAAGAAGTTCTCCCCTTCACAGCGGAAGTACAGTGCATATGACCGTGAGCTCACGGCCATATACGAAGCTGTGAAATACTTCTCATTTTTGGTTGAAGGCAGAGACTTCAAGATTTTAACAGATCATAAACCCCTCACCTATGCTTTCATGCAAAAGTCTGATAAGGCGTCTCCGCGGCAAACTCGTCAGCTGTCCCTTATCGCACAATTTACAACCCAAATTGAGTACATCAAAGGCGCTGAAAATACAGTTGCTGACTCACTCTCTCGGGTAGAGTCCATCCGACTCCCCGTAGAGATCAACCTTAATGAGCTTGCTGAGAAACAGGAAGCCGATGAGCAGCTCAAGGCCATTCGCGAGTCTTCTGACTACCCGCTCTCCTTAAAGCGCATTCAATGGGGCCCTGCTCACACCACCATATACTGCGAAATCACTGGTGAAGCCATTCGCCCGTACATTCCTGAGTCCCTTCGTGAAACGGTGTTTAACATGTTTCATAAGCCTGCTCACCCAGGCCCCAAAGTCACCGATCGACTCATTCGACAGCGTTATGTATGGCCCAATATGCACCGTGATATTCCTCGCATGTGCAAAAATTGTTTAGACTGTCAACAATCAAAAATTTTTCGCCATGTAAAACTTGTACCTGACAAATTCGTCGCACCTGATGGTCGCTTCGACCATGTGCACATTGATCTAGTCGGTCCTCTTCCCAATCGTAATGGTTTCGAGTATGTGCTCACCATGATCGATCGCTTTTCGCGCTGGATTGAGGCAGTTCCGCTACGCGAAATGTCAGCGCAGACAGTTGCCAGGGCATTTTATGACACCTGGGTCTCGCGCTATGGTGCCCCAAAGGTCATCACTTCCGATCAGGGTTCGCAATTTGAATCGCGCTTATTCACGGCTCTTTTGTCCCTAATAGGTTGCGAGCGTATCCGCACTACCGCGTATCACTCTGCGGCGAATGGCCTTATCGAGCGTTGGCACCGTACACTTAAAGCGGCGATTATGTGTCACGTGGACAAGGACTGGACCCGTACCTTAAGTACAGTATTATTAGGATTACGTTGTCATCTCCGTCAGGACACGAATGCGTCTCCTGCAGAATTTGTATTTGGCACTACCTTACGTCTCCCAGGTGAGTTTTTCCTCCCTGAAGACTTTACGCCTGATCCGAAATTTTTTATAGAAGAATTCCGTGAATATATGCGTCAAGTCCGTCCAGTCCCTGTCACACATAACTATAAGAAGCGTGCGTTTTGCTTTAAAGACTTATATAGTTGTACTCATGTATTTATGCGCAATATGGCCAAGAAGTCTTTAGAAAGACCTTATACGGGCCCCTACAAAATATTGAAACGTCCGTCCGATCGCGTTTTTGATATAGAGATTAATGGCGCGGCACGCAGTGTATCTGTGGAACTTTTAAAGCCCGCGTATGTAATATCCGACAATCTTCCCGATGTGCCTCCCGGTGGTGATCCAAT
The DNA here is from genome assembly GCA_036365515.1 of Torymus aiolomorphi. Classification (NCBI taxonomy): domain Eukaryota; kingdom Metazoa; phylum Arthropoda; class Insecta; order Hymenoptera; family Torymidae; genus Torymus; species Torymus aiolomorphi. Next base: position 214,061,138 of record CM070873.1, on the reverse strand, counting down.
TGGCAATCAGCCCACCACCGTAGATCAACCAGTATTAAAGACCTATGCTAGGAAGAAAGTATCCTTTGCTCCTGTGATCAAACCGTAATCTAACTGTGATTACCTAGTTGTAAGTACTATCGAGCACAGTATAATAATTTATATTTATTTTTATGTATTGCGTTGTCACTCGGGGGGGAGTGTGTAGGGACTGCGATCTTCCCTCTCGCTCTCTCTGCGAGAGTGAGGGAAGCGGCCATGTTGCGTGTGGCGAGAAGCCGCCTGCGAGCGGCAGTCGTTGCTCAGAGTTACGAGCATCCGGACGTCCGTCCGCTGTACACCCCCTTTGTACTTTCAATAAACCTCGTTGCTGTTACTCCTCGACTCATCATTACTCTCTCCTCTCCCCTTCCTTTCCTGGAACTAGGAGAGCCGTGGGGCTAGGATCCCCACAGGCAGACTAGGGAAACTTACTTTTTGAACACCCCTCGTATTTTCTATAAATCTGCGTTTCGTACTATGTGTTTTCTGCAATTGTGGCAGTATGAAATTAGTTCATTCTGTAGATATATTTATGTACTTTCGCATTCTGTTAATTGTGCTTTCTGTTTTAAATCCTGTATGATAAGCCGGCTTCTGTTAATGAGGCGCGCGTGTTCTATTTTTAATTTTCTGAAGGATAAGGCTTCTAACTATCAGCCTTTCGATATATCTAGACCCACCCAATGGAAATAATTTTTGTCCACACGGGCGTAAAGTGCGTAGGTTCTATAAAGTTTTGTAAGAACTGTATATATGAGCTATTACGCCTCTTGGGCGTTAAGTAGTACTTTATGCCCGCCAGCTGAATATGTTTGATAAGTAGGTATGAAAAGTTGTGTTATGTCAGTCAAGTTAACTTATGGGTACTTGACTACAATAAATTGATTTCAGTACTTTCTTGTGTTTAATTTGTACAGAAAGATGAACAAATTTGAATACATTTCGAGATTCGAAGAAATAAAACGACTAGACAAATTGTGCTTTTTTTTATAGATTGGGCAGAAAAAACGTTTATACTTGCCTTATTTTATACTTTCGTAGAAAGTTTTATATTTATTTGTATAGTCATGAAAAAAATTATTACCATTTGTAGAGAGAGCTTATTAAATAGATCAGACTAGAAGAATTAAAAGGACTAGACAAATTGTGTTGTTAGAACGTACTTAAAAAATTAGCTTTTAAAAAACGTGTTGATTGTTTTAAAATAATATTTAGCTCTCATTAAAGTTTTTGGTACTCAGTTTGATGGATTATAATTACTACAATATTACACGCACACACAATTTTATTTATTTTATTTGTTTATTATAGGTAAAGAGCATCATTCACGTTTAATACCGTTACGGTCTCACCGTTTCTGATAAATTTATGATTTTCCCTTTTAAATGTGTGTTAAATTGGAAGAACCTATTCCTGATCACCTGTCTGCTTCGGTATTGATTTTTATTTAAAATACACGTAAACTTGATTAGCCCAATTCCTGATCACTTATTTTAACACTTTTTTGAACTTTTTGTGTTATGATATAAGCATTCATTTATAAATAAAATACTAATTGACTAAACGTACATTTTAGTTTTTTAAACCAAATTGATTAATTGTAAGTTATAGAAATATTGCGTATATTTACCTCAAAAATAGCCTTTTTTTCAGGAACTTACAACTAGTCCTGATCCGGAACTGGGACATTGACGATAAATGTACATATATACACACACGCGCGCACGCATATATGCACACACAATGTCATTTATTTTATTTATTTATTGTACAATGACAAGGAAAGTACCCGAACTGTCAAATTCAAAAAAATTCCAAACCCATATTAAAAAGTAGACCTCCATGCGAGATTCACGAAACCATTTTTTTTATCGGCTGAGAAGCGCTTTATAAGGGTTAAAATCACCCCTAAAGTTTACCCCCAAGAAACGTTTTTTTGATATATCTCGGCTTCTACTTAACTTTTTTTAACGAAAAAAATGGAAAGAGTTTCTTATTAAAAAGCCAAGAAATCCGTGGTAATATGAACATTAAGGGTTGCATCCCTTATTTTTTAGAGGGTGAAATTGTGTTTTTTTAAGAATAATTTTTGTTGTGAGAATTCATAAAATAATTAAAAATAGGTCAAAACATTATTTTTACCAACTACAATAAATAACAGTTGGTGTTATTGGGCATTCTTGGCGAAACAACCCCTTAAGAGGTGGTAAACCACCCCTAACACAAATGAATTAGGTATATTTTTTTGGCAATTATTTTTTTCCTTAAAATGGGTTCTTGAAGCCGTTAATCGGAATCCACAGTTAGATCCACAATAAAAATTTCAAAATAGTGAATTCAATATGGCGAAAAATTTTTTAGAAATATTTTAAATTCCACGAAAAATAGTATGTAGACCCCCTAGCGGAAATTATATTATGTAAATAAGTGTATAATAATGTAACAATGTTTTGTTATGTTATTCTATTATTTATTATTTTTTTATCATACACTTGTATATCGTACGATAAACAAGTGTATCATAATGTAGTTGTTTGTAAAAAAGTGTAAGAAAACGTAACAAATTGTACTTTTCTACTGGATTTCGGACGCTTTTACATTTTACCACAGTTTATACCATTTTTTAATAATTTCTTACTTTTCCTTACATTTGTCTACGTTTTATTACTTTTTAATTTGTACTCTTAATTCAAATTTTATAGGCATTCTTACACTTTCGTACATCTTTTTACATTTTATTATATATTTGTACTTTTAATTACATCTTTTTACGTTTATATACAAATTTTGATACACATTTTACATATCACATATTTGTACACTTTTTTCAAATAGTTCATAATTATACTTTTATAATAATTTATAATTGTACTTTTATTTAAATAAAGCTATAAATAAAATATTTTCAAAGATGTAAAGAAAAAATACTAAAACGTAATAAAATGTAAATTATTATGTATTAGAAATATAATTAATATATGTTACAAAATGTAAGTTACTGTATAAAAGTTTAAATTTTTACAAATTCTTACAGATTTTTACAATTTATTATCTTTTAATACAAATTCTTATACAATTCTACCAATTTCTAAGCAGCACAACGACCAATTTTAAATCCTACGGGTCAGCCAACAGCAGACGGCAAGCTAGCTAATTATTCTGACGATCATGGATTATATGTTTTACTATAATGATATTCATGAAAAAAATGTTGTAAACATAGCGATTTTTTGCACCATGAATATGTTATAATCGCTCGTTTACCACAAATATCGCATGTAATAAAATTAGAATTGAAGCAAAATTTTTTTGGGTTTTCAACTTTTTCTGGCCTTTCATCAATGTAACCGGCGGCGTACCAAGCATATTTAAATAAATTTTGAAACCTGGGACTTGATAATTGATTATGTACTAATGAATGCATTTTGATTATATTATTTCTATCGTGTAAGTTGAGATCCTCATTTGTTAGAAATATCATATCCGAAAACGTTCGAACGAAGTTCTTCCACATTCGAAAACCGTAAATATCAAGCGGTTGAAGTTCACTTGTTGTTCTTTGTGGAATTTGTAGAATCGTTAAGGTTTTATGTTCCGGTTTTACTTTATAAATTATATCTAGGCAGTAGGGCAGCAATAGGGTACTTGTTATGGTAGTTGATGGAAAATATACATCTTGCGCCCAAGTTTCAACATGTTCTTTAGTCAATTTACCTGATTTCGATGCCATTACATAAACATTTTCTGCTGCAAATAAATTTTTTCTGACTACAGTTCCAAACTCTCCCTTTGGTTCTTGCATGACTAAAAGGAAGGGTGATAGAAGTTTTCCTTCAGCTGATACAGTAGGTTGGATAGTATAAAATGAGTTGTCGAATGCACTGATTGCACTATACTCTCTACACTTTTATCTCCTCTAAGATTGAGGGTTCGACCACTGTGTATTTCGTAATTAAAACCACTTTGGTCGGAGTTATAAGCACGTTTTGCATCATATTTTATGATGGCATTTTTTACTCTATTGCGAAATTCCTGTTTTTGTGCTGACCATTCTTCTGAATCATCTATAGATTTTTTAGTAATAATTTTTGTTATTTTTCGAGAAACGATATTAAATCGCCGTTTAAATTCATTTAACCAGTGTCTAGAAGCTTTAAATTCATTGAAGTTTAACTCTAATGCTTTTTCTTTTGCCATACGTCTTACATCAATGTCATGAATGGGTATTCTATTCGATCTGGCTACGTTAAATTTTTGTAAACAATATTCCTCAATTTTTTTCAATTTATCGATCCTACTTCCTCCTATTGCCACTTGATCTCTCCATCTATACAGCTGACGTGCTGTTTTTAATTTTTTGAATCGATTTTGGACTGTTTCAAATTTTAACTTGTTTTTACTACTTAACCAATACTCCACAGCTTGCTTTTTGTAGTCAAAATTAATACTCTCTGATTCGGTCCTACATTGATTTTCAGTTTCGGGTGTTATCATATCTTCTGCATCGATATCTTCATGTAAATCATCTGCAGGTATGTTATCGTAAGGTTCGTACGTATCATCATAATATAGAAATTCTTCCGTTTTTTCGTAAATACTACGATCATTTATACTTGATATTATAATATTATACACTATATTAGCAACATTTCTTTCAGCGTCATTAACAGGTAATTTCTTTTCTTGATCTTGAAACATACTGTTTAAAATAAATAAAACATTCGTCGCCTTTACCAAATTCATATTTATGGAAAATATTTTCTTTATTCTTTTAGATACGTTGAGTCGCAGTGTAAACCTGTAAAAGTTTTAGTTATTATAGCCTTTTTATAGCCATAACAGTATAGGAATGTACAATAGTATGAATGTACAGTAAGTGTAAAAAGTATTCAGACATCCAAAACTTTTGAGGAAAACATTTTACTAAATTCCTTTGTAAGTGCATGGGAATTCGTTATTGTTTGTCAATGTTTTGTCTACAAGATACACTATTTTATTAGCATTAAATAGTTGCTAAACGTTATTATTATAAATAAAGTACTACTTCTATTCACTCGTATGACTATTTTTTTACACTTAACTTAACTGATTAAATCGTCAGTATGTCATATTTTATATATTAGAATAACAGTAATGTAACAGTAATTCTAAAAATTTAAATCAAAACATAATTTTTACTATCATAAAATAATTCAATGCATGTATTAAGAGTAAAGTTTCACTATCAAAATATTTACAATTGGTACAATAAAGATTCTATAATAGATTTTTACTGAATTTGACTTTCTTAACTTCGGCCACTTGTTCAAAATTTATTGTATATTTTGACGAGTTTTATATTTAAAAATGCTGCATTTTATTTAACTTTTCAATATTATATCTATTATATCCTTCTATTAGAAAAATTTTGAATAATTATGTAGAAGAAAGAAATTTCAATTATATGGTTACTTACGACTATTATTATTGTTGTTATCATTCAATTCAAATAGGATTTCGTACTCGTAAAATGTTTATTTGCCATTAAAAAATATGATGCAAGTACCTCCAGACACTTATATTTTCAATTAATACCCATAAAATAATGTTGACATTGAATATTAATTTAACACGAGCGTAGAAAAACGTTCAGTAACGTATATTTGTTTTCGACTGACCGATGTTTCACTTATTTATGAATAAAAGAGGAGGAATCGGGAGCTAAGCCATATCAATGCAAGTGTACGTAATCTTGTATATTACGCAATAACCATGAATTGCTATAATTATCATTATATTAAAAATTTTGTTCATATTAATTTATATTAATAAATCATAAATAAACTTTTCTTATTAAAACCTATCATAATTTCAACAAGCATGAAAATCTCTCCTAGCTGAAATTATAAAATATGAAAGAAAATAAGAAAATACTTATAAAATGGAATAAATTGTCGAAAAATGTAAGAAATCATACGATACTGGATTTCGGGCATATTTAACAAGTTGTTAAAGTTTCTTACATTTTCTTTCAATTCCTTACGTTTTCTAAATATTTCCTTGTGTAGCTTATTTTTATGAAATTATAAGGAAGTATTTGTTAGAAAAATCTGTAAGAATTAATTTGTTAGAAAAATCTGTAAGAATTTGTAAAAATTTAAACTTTTATACAGTAACTTACATTTTGTAACATATATTAATTATATTTCTAATACATAATAATTTACATTTTATTACGTTTTAGTATTTTTTCTTTACATCTTTGAAAATATTTTATTTATAGCTTTATTTAAATAAAAGTACAATTATAAATTATTATAAAAGTATAATTATGAACTATTTGAAAAAAGTGTACAAATATGTGATATGTAAAATGTGTATCAAAATTTGTATATAAACGTAAAAAGATGTAATTAAAAGTACAAATATATAATAAAATGTAAAAAGATGTACGAAAGTGTAAGAATGCCTATGAGTACAAATTAAAAAGTAATAAAACGTAGACAAATGTAAGGAAAAGTAAGAAATTATTAAAAAATGGTATAAACTGTGGTAAAATGTAAAAGCGTCCGAAATCCAGTAGAAATGTACAATTTGTTACGTTTTCTTACACTTTTTTACAAACAACTACATTATCATACACTTGTTTATCGTACGATATACAAGTGTATGATAAAAAAATAATAAATAATAGAATAACATAACAAAACATTGTTACATTATTATACACTTATTTACATAATATAATTTCCGCTAGGGGGTCTACATACTATTTTTCGTGGAATTTAAAATATTTCTAAAAAATTTTTCGCTATATTGAATTCACTATTTTCAAATTTTTATTGTGGATCTAACTGTGGATTCCGATTAACGACTTCAAGAACCCATTTTAAGGAAAAAAATAATTGCCAAAAAAATATACCTAATTCATTTGTGTTAGGGGTGGTTTACTACCTCTTAAGGGGTTGTTTCGCGAAGAATGCCCAAACACACCAACTGTTATTTATTGTAGTTGGCAAAAATAATGTTTTGACCTATTTTTAATTATTTTATGAATTCTCACAACAAAAATTATTCTTAAAAAAATACAATTTCACCCTCTAAAAAATAAGGGATGCAATCCTTAATGTTCATACTACCACGGATTTCTTGACTTTTTAATAAGAAACTCCTTCCATTTTGTTTCGTTAAAAAAAGTTAAGTAGAAGCCGAGATATATCAAAAAAACGTTTCTTGGGGGTAAACTTTAGGGGTGATTTTAACCCTTATAAAGCGCTTCTCAGCCGATAAAAAAAATGGTTTCGTGAATCTCTCATGGAGGTCTACTTTTTAATATGGGTTTGGAATTTTTTTGAATTTGACAGTTCGGGTACTTTCCTTGTAAGTAATAATAACATATGTTCAACTCCTGAACTCTTCTATATTACAAACTATTTAATCATGATCTACTTGTCAATAATACTTTTTCTGATATAACTCTTTAACAATAAAAATTTATTTCTTATGAGTCGAAAATCTTTTTCTTTAAAATTTAATCTGAAAGAAGGCATGTAATGTAAATTAAAAAATATTTGACCATGATGCACTTTTAATAATCTGAGAAAATCTTATAGCTCCCTTTTTCCAGGTTTTAATGATGCTAGTTTACCTTTAGAAATCATAGGGCCAGTAAAGCATCCATAATTAAAACACCATAAAGTAGAACGAGGCTCTGCTAGAGGAATATTATCTGCAACAGTATTTCTTTTTTTTCTACTACAGGAGGTTGCGTGCTTTGATAGACTTGAAATTAATCTTTTCGTGGCCTTAATGCATAATAATAATGATTTTGATTCGCACCATTAAACAAGAAATTTGTAAAGAATACTGAATAGTAACATATGTTCAACTCCTGAACTCTTCTATGTTACAAACTATTTAATCATGATCTACTTGTCAATTATACTTTTTCTGATATAACTGAAACAATTTTCTACTACAGTTGCGTGCTTTGACAGACTTGAAATTAATTTTTTCGTGGCCTTAATGCATAATAATAATGACATCTGTATTTCTTTTTTTTCTATTACAGGAGGTTGCGTGCTTTGAGAGACTTGAAATTAATCTTTTCGTGGCCTTAGTGCATAATAATAATGATTTTGATTCACACAATTAAACAAGAAATTTGTAAAGAATACTAAGTAATAATAACATATGTTCAACTCCTGAACTTTTCTATGTTACAACTTTTCTATGTTCTATTTAATCATGACTTACTTGTCAATTATACTTTTTCTGATATAACTTTGTAACAATAGAAATTTATTCCTTATGAGTCGAACATCTTTTTCTTTAAATTTTAATCTGAAAGAATGAATGTAATGTAAGTTAAAAAATATTTGAGCATGATGCACTTTTAATAATCTGAGAAAATCTTATATCTCACTTTTTCCGGGTTTTAATGATGCTAGTTTACCTTTAGAAATCATAGGGCCAGTAAAGCATCCATAATTAAAACACCATAAAGTAGAACGAGTCTTTGCTAGTGGAGTATTATCTGCAACAGTATTTCTTCTTTTTCTACTACAGGAGGTTGCGTGCTTTGACAGACTTGAAATTAATCTTTTCGTGGCCTTAATGCATAATAATAATGAGATTTTGATTTGCACCATTAAACAAGAAATTTGTAAAGAATACTAAGTAATAATAACATATATGTTTAACTCCTGAACTCTTCTATGTTAGAAACTAAACTATTTAATCACAATCTACTTATCAATTATACTTGTTCTGATATAACTCTGTAACAATAAAAAAGATTTCACAAAGTAACAATACTTATATTATATTAATAACATATTTTTTTTATTTTATAATAAAAGTTTGCTACTTATCTGAAAAAAAATATACATATATATATTTATATATACCAAGTCAATTTAAAATCGAATTTCAATGATGTAAAATGTCTTGAATACTTATAACTTGTAAATGATGATTGTATATACGGACTAATGCGTATATTGAAAGTATGTATGAAAATAACAAGGTTAGGTTGATACCATATACGGATTTTCTCTCGCCTTCCCTCTCGCTCTTCTCTCTCCCAATCTCTCTCTCTCTCTCACTCTCTTCCTCGCTCTTCTCTCATTCCCTCTCTCTCTCTCTCTCTCGCAGTCTCTCGCTCTCTCTCTCTCTCATTTTCCAGTCGGACAAAAATGCTATACTATGTACCGGTCGGACAAAAATGTATAGTTTGTGCACACAGAAGAATATGGAGAAAAATTCAGAAAGGAAACAGTACATAAAAATATTCAGATCTCTAAATCTTTTGAATGAGACATTTTTAATTTAATTTTAAATCTTTTTAAATGAAACCTTTCGATTTGAGTAGAGAAATTAAATGGCTTTCCATTAAGACTACATGTTAATATAGTTCAAACAAATCTATTATGTATATAGGCGCATTGAATTTCTCGCACACCCATTTCAATGTATAAGTAGCACGGGTCGCTCCTTCAAGCTTCTTCTATACTTGCCTTCGAAGCGCTCCCGCGCTCCTTGATATATTTTCATTTCAGTAAAACAAGGTTTTATTTAAAAAAAGAAGATAAATTATGAAATATCTGCAATAAATGTAAGTTAAATAGACGTTCATGAAAATACAACAGAATTATTTTTAGTAAAATAATAATTATAAAATTAATAATCTATGGCTGTTACTTGAACGTCATTGCCTCAAAATAAAATAAAAATATGGCCATTAATCCACTGGTTGTGGTATCATTATTATCCACAATTTTTAATCCTAACAATATCAAAATTGAGCAATCAGAAGCTAACGAACAAGAGATAACTTTATGTCATGTTATAGAAAATATAATAAAGGATAGTGTAAATTACAATTTACTAACAGAATGTCACGTCCTAAAACATAACACGACTAGGATTATTAACTCAATTAAGAATTAATGCTCTTTTTGCTCGTAGCTGCGCCAGCTAATAAACCATGGACGAGCTAAAGGAAAGGAGTGTAGTAACAAAATCGTAATTAATCGTTAAAAATTGAGTAACTAATTTTCTTTTGGATTCAGGATTTGGGTTTTATAGGGACCAACACAGAAGCAGCACATTTGTCTCGTAAAAACAATTTTTGTTGCACATGCCTCTTGTATGGATAGAGAAAAGGTCACGAGCCCTGGAATGATGCGTGTTGGATAATACTAAATTTTTCCCATCTCAGGTTATTCTCAGCTTTGCCCTTCCCTAACCTATCAAAATTAGAATTTATTTCTTTAATATTTTCCTCTATTCTTTAACGTTAATCGATATTAGAAACTCTCTTTTAAAATAAATATAGTATTGTTTTGTCAAGTCAAATTGCACCAAGTTCGTAAAACTCGCACTAAATGTCTTGTATATCATGAATAACTTCTGTCCATTAAAGTCCGTAAGACCAAGGCCAATCGGATATTCACAATCCAAAACATATGCTAATTTATTTACTTGTTTTTTTTTTTAATTTGAATAATATTCTCAACTTTGAAATATAAAATCTTTCAAGTAAAATTAATATTGCTTTGTCAAGTCAAATTGCACTAAGTTCGTAAAACTCGCACTAAATGACTTGTATATCATAACTTCTGTCCATTAAAATCCGTAAGACCAAGGCTAATCGGATATTCACAATCCAAAACAAATGCTAATTTATTGACTTGTTTTTTTTTTTTTTTTTTAATTTGAATAATATTCTCAACTATGAAATATAAAATCTTTAAAGTAAAATTAATATTGCTTTGTCAAGTCAAATTGCACCAAGTTCGTAAAACTCGCACTAAATGACTTGTGTATCGTGAATAACTTCTGTCCAATAAAGTTCGTAAGACCAAGGCCAATCGGTTATTCACAATCCAAAACAATATAATTAATTTATTTATATATTTTCTTTCTATTTTGACTTTATTTACCTTTCTTATTTTGTAAATTTGGAATTTGGAATTTAGAAATTTTGTAAAAAGAAATTGAACTAGAAATTTGAATAATTTGAATATTTATTTTAGTTGAAATTTGAGTGTTCGTACAGGATCTTAAAGCTTGTGAGGCTTGTAGATCTGCTTGAGTAGTCAGCAAAGCTTGTGAGGCTTGTCTTGATCTGACTGAGTGACAGTGCGCGCTCGGCGTATTTAAATACATTGCTCCTCCTCTTCTTTGGCTGGAAAAGCTGCGGTGTCGAATCGGGTGGTTGCGTCATCTTGAGGCATCGAATCATCGATGATGTGTTCGGCGGCGGTTGATGTGTTGTATATCTCGCAATGTTAAATGAGGCTAGTGGTGTGGGAGAACGGTGTCCAATGGTGCGGGGGTGGCATCCCTTCCCAACGTCAATTTTCAGCCAAGTGGAGAAAATCCTATGTTTTAACATAGAGAGCGGTAGAGAGCGGTCGCTCATCCCTTCTCTAGGGTATTTTCCGGCGGCTGGTATCTTCCTTAAGGAGTGAGAGAGAACGCTATATGAGTGACAGAGAAAGAGAGATGAGAGAGACAGAAGATTTTCCTATCTCCCTCACTCTTCAATTTTGTCACTGTCTTTCTGACAAATTTTTACATATTGTTTGGATTCATTACGGATCGCAATTTTACAAATTAGTTATAATTTTATTTCAATAGATATTTCTGTGACAAGATATTACAAATTTGAACGGTGGTTATAAGTTGATTAGAAGTAGAGTTATGATGAATACAAAGGTCGCAAAATATAATAGATAGTTTACCCTGTTGAAAATATCCATGTGGATTTTACACTGATTTCCACATGGAATCGATATGGAATCCATATGGAATCTATACGGATTCCATATGGATTCCATGTCGATTCCATGTGGAAATCAGTCCCAAATCGTCCTGTGGACTTCCACATGGAATTCCATATAGATTTCTATATGAATTTTTCTACAAACATTTGTAAAACCAAATCCGTATGGATTTCCATGTAGATTTCCATGGGGAAATCCAGGTAAAAACGACATGATCCATATAGATTTCCACATGGATTTCCATATGATAATTTTAATGTTTATAAAATATGTTTATTTATAAAATTGTTATATTTTTTTTACTAGGATACATATTTTTGACAACAAGTACTGTAGAATCTTTTTGAAGAATTACATAAGAGGAAATTATAGTTTATAATTTTTTATGCTTTACTGATATGGTAAAAAACGTATCCCTAGTAAAAAAATTTTTAAATTTTATAAATAAACATTTTTATAAACATTTAAATTACCACATGGAAATCCATATGGAAATCTATATGGATCATATCGTTTTTATCTGGATTTCTCCATGGAAATCTACATGGAAATCCATACGGATTTTGTTTTACAAATGTTTGTAGAAAAATTCATATAGAAATCTATATGGAATTCCATGTGGAAATCCACAGGACGATTTGGGACTGATTTCCACATGGAATCGATGTGGAATCCATGTGGAAATCAATGTAAAATCCACATGGATATTTTCAACAGGGTAACAGAAAAATAATTAATATAATATATTACAAAAATTGTAAGTCTCGTAAAGAATGGTAAATCTAATCAGTCAAGTATAATATTATAAAGGTGTTCACAAAATTGTGGTAAACATCGCCATTATTTATTTAATTACAATGTTTTGCTTAATGTTAACGCAGTGACATAAAGACTTCATTCGAGGTTACATAAGTATGGTTTTAAGTTATTTCTAATCTTAAAATTTATTATTTTCATATTTATTTATTGCTTAATTAGTTAATCATTCCTATTAAGCTTTGGATGTGCATATTTGTAATTATCAGAAAAATAGAATTGTTTTAGAGCAAAGTTACTAAAATTTTATGAGAAAGATATTAATAAATAAATGAAAGCAATTATTTTTAAAGATTGATACTAGGTATTAATGTTATATGAAAATGTAAAGAAAAATTATTACAGTTGAACTGCGTTGTCAGAAATTAAAAATGTAAGATAGTTAAATAAATATAAGCTTTATAAGTTTAAAATTGGAAAATAATATTTTGTCGCAGGGTAAAGAAATGAAAAAGGTTTCCTTAAAATTCGTATTTTCGATGTTTGTACATGCTACGCAGCGTTTTAGGGAAAGATAAGAGTTTTCAGATGTGCAGGACACTTCCTGTATAGGTCCTCAGTAACGGTTTTCATAAAATGTATTATTTTATGTAATTGGTGAGATTTCTTATGCAAACTTTATAAAAACATTAGATTATTCTTTCTAACTAATAATTCAATTATATTACTAAATTATTTTATTAAGTTAATGCATTTTTCTTAGGTCTTCTATTGTTTATTTAAAATATTTGAAATTTAATTAATTGCTTTGAATATCAATGTGCCAGAATATAACTATTGTTTAGTAAAAATATTTATCTAATGCGTACAGTTCATAAAAATTTGCATTAACAAATGGGAATCTCTTATTAATAGTGTTAATGTTTAATAAATGATAAGAAACATACAGATTATAGTGTATTATTCACATTCCAAACAGGTTTACTATTTGAACTTAAAGGCAATTTAAGTGAACGATCAAACAAACTTACCTGTAAGCTAAGTTCGATCGTAATTATATGAAGTCCTCGCTCGAGTACATTACAACTGTAATTCCCCCTCCATCCACCAGATGGCACACGTATTCAGAATCAAAAAAGTCGCGCCCTCATCCCTGCTCCTCCCGCTCGCTCGCCCCGCGAGGATCTTCATATTTTAGAGTTACTTAAGCTAGTCTTGCCAGATTTTTTTCCCCTTTTTGGGAGGGAGAATTAATTTTACATTAATTGGAAGGGATGTAATGTACTCGAGCGAGGACTTCATATAATTACGATCGAACTTCGCTTACAGATAAGTTCGTTTGATCGTTCAATTATATTTCATCCTCGCTCTCCTACATTACGACTGTAGTTGTTCAGAGTATCTGGCAAGATATTGGTCAAATTAATTATAAAAACTTATGATGGATATAAGATTTATTAATTACGTTTCTTGAAGTACAGATTTCGCAAAATCAGCATTGTTAGCGATAACAGGTCTGTTGTAGAATTTTGCAAAGACCTTAGATTGATCAGACCATCCCGCAGTACGCCGAATTGAATCAAAATCTATGCCATTTCTGGTCGCAGTGGATGGCTGCGTGACGGGTAGAGTGAGCTGTAAAAATTGAAACGACAATTCCTGCTCTATTTAAGGACGCTCTTGCATGAAAATTTGTAAACTGGGGTATAACATTTTCAATAGTTCAAGATGTACCGAATCTTGTGGTATGTTTATTTTACCCTATAACCGTGGAAAATTTTGAGAAATTAACGTTTGAAATTATCATTTTTTACATGTACTCTTATGGGACAGCGGGAAAAAATAGGTTAAATCGAGTATTTCTGAAAAGGGATAAAATTTTTTACCAGTAAAAAACATATGGCTTTAAAGATTGAGGCTTCCCCTTTCAAACTACACCTTGTAAATTGTACGTAGCCGTGGGAAATTTCGAGATATTTTCTTTAATTCATGATTATGAACACATATAGCAGACGACCTGCACGAGAGCGAGAGAGACAGAACGACGTGCATGGTATAGTTTGTACTCTGGCTGAGCGCACAAACTGTATAGTCGTGCAAGAGCGCCCTTAAACACTTTTTGATCCATTTGCTGAACGTTTGGGTACTGATTACCCGAATGGGTCTTTTAATAGTTACAAAGAGTTGGTCACAACTGTTTCTTATATTTCTAGTGCGGTCTATGTATAGTAATAGGTGTGATAATATACAGAGCTTCGGTTTTTTTATAAATTTATGAAAATGTAAAAAGGGCTGATTTCTACCTGCGCCCGAGGTTTTTAGAAGGTCCGGAATTTTAATTATTATTCCATCTGAGACGCTCGTTATATAACTAAGCTTAATCTTAACTAGAGTTTGCGCTCTTTGAGCGGTACCTAGTGCTACAAGCATGGCTGTCTTATAAGTTAGATTTTCTAGTTTTGTGGTATCTAAATGTTCTAGATACTCCAAGGCTATCGATACATCCCATGAAAAAGAGTATTTCGGTTTTTGTGATCTTAACTTAAACACGCCTTTCATAAATCTAATAATACTTGCACTATCACCTACTTTGTTCTCTGAAATGAGAGATAAAGCGCTTCGACACGAATTAATGGTTCCATAGGACGCACCTAAATCGAACAGCTTTGTAAGAAATACTAATACAATATTTGATTCAACCTGGAAGAAATCTTTCCCGTTTTCTTGGCAGAGTTCATGCCAGCGCTTTAGTATACTTCCTTATTGTTTAAGTGTAGCATTACTCAAGGAAGAGGTAACTATATGTAGCGCTTCTTGTGGTATCCCCTTTTTTATGAAGGCTTCCCTGACACTCTGCTCACAATTAAAGCTAGGTGTTCTGCTCTTGGGTGTTGTAGCGACCTGCATGGTGAAAGAAGTAATTTCGATTAGGTTTGAAAATTAATGGTCGGCCTACCCTTAGCTGTTCGAACATTGGAAACCATGGTTCGATTTTCCAATGAGGTAATACAACAATGCCGTATGCTTTTTCACGCCTGATTTTTGCAAGGGTGCGAAGAGCTAAAGAGAAGGGCGGAAAAGCATAGAAATAGAATTTTGCCCAATTTATGGTAAATGCATCGACGCAACAAGCTTCTGTTTCGGGGTCCGTGTAATAAATTCTTTACATTTGGCATTAAGGCGAGAAGCAAATAGATCAATCTGAGGGCAGCCAAAATTATTTACTATAATTTCATAGTATCTGTTATTTAACTCCCATTCCGTATCTACATTGCTTATTCTGGATAATTTATCAGCGGTTACATTTTCTTTTGAAGGGATGTATGATGCTATCAGAATGATTCTTCTATGCTCCGCCCATTGCCAAATTTCCCGTGCTAGTTTGCAAAATTTATCCAACCTAATGCCATCCATTTTATTGATGTATGATATTGCTGTAGTGTTGTCAACTCTCAACAATATCTGTGCATCTCTTAGTCCTGGTGCTAAGGACTCTAGTACTAATTTTATAGTCAATAATTCTAGATAGTTAATCTGGAGTTTTCGATCATTCTTTGACCAAAATCCGTAGATATCCTTTATGCCGTTAGTTGCCCCCCACCCGGTTGTTGACGCATCTGTATGTATGATCATATCATATGTTCCGTCTTTTATAAAGTGCACGCTTTCTTTTACATTATTTTTTCACCAGTTTAGCTCATGCTTGACTGTCTCCGAAATCTCCATTGATTTGTTATAATCGTAGTCACTGAAAATAAGGTGAAATCATTTTTCTTTTACGAGTGCTTTCGTGTACAGCCAAGCATATTCTATAGCTGGGCAACACGAAATTAAGGTACCGATTAATTGAGAAAATTTTTTAATTGAGCAGGTTTCGTAATTTAAAAATTTTTGAGGCAACTCGATGGCGTATTTTTCGGTATCTATGATCATTCCTAAAAACTTACATCTTTTCGATGGCATTAGGTTAGATTTTTTATAATTGATGCAGAATCTCAAATATTCTAAAAGAATAATAGTTTGGTCTACATTTCTCTGGCATCGTTCTATAGATTTTTCGATGCATAGGATATCATCTATGTAGATCACGGATGAGAAGCCAGAGCTTCGAAGTTTCTTCATGACTACTTTCATAATTTTTGTAAAAAGTTAGGGTGCTGTACATAACCCGAAAGGTAAGCAGACAAATTCAAAAAGTTGATCGTTAAATCTAAAGCGCAAATATTTTCTGCTGTTTTCATGTATCGAGACTAAAAAGTATGTGTCTTCCAAATCTATGGTGCTAAGGAAATAGTTTGGAAACGTTAGCTGAACCGCGGTTCTTAAATCTTCAATTTTAAAGTGATCTGTTTTAATGAATTTATTTAATTTCTTAAGATTTAAGATAAATCTATAGGATCCGTTAGGCTTTTTCCGTAAAAAGTATGATGAAACAAACTGATCTTTTAATTCTTTGCATGCTACTCCGGCCCCCTTTTCTATGAGTTCTCTTATAGCTTTTTCGTGGTCATCATACTGTTTATGTTTTGCTCTAATTTGAAAGTTATTGTTTAAACTGACGTTTACTTTTTTACTAAAGCGAATTTTGTACCCTAGAATGCAGTCTAAGATAAACTTCTCATCCGTGATTTCTAACCACCTATCATAGAAGCGACTAAGCCTTCCTGCTTTTACACTTACAGTTAGTTCTTTTTCTCAAATCGTTCTGTCGGAGGATTTTGCGGACGTTGGTTGTTTTGTTGTATCTGACGCGGCGGGCCGTGTGCCCCACGGTTTTGAAACTGCTGTTTGTATCTGAAATACAGCCGTTGTTTCTGACGTCCTCCTGTAGGAATAGGATACCCCATCTGTGGACGCCTCATCAGTGGGGCTTTGCCATTTAAACCTTTCCCAGGAGTAGGAGTGGCCGTCTTCGTGGTCGGATGAACCTTCAAGTTTTCGCCCATCTTCTCCAGCGCCCTTGCCTCATTAATTTTATCCGACAGGTTTTCTCCGTAAAGAAATTTGTCAATCTTAGTCTCCTTAAGGATTGCTCTGGTTTCTTTTGAAAGGCCAGGCTTGATAAACGCCTTCCTAGAAACTG
Source organism: Torymus aiolomorphi (assembly GCA_036365515.1). NCBI lineage: Eukaryota > Metazoa > Arthropoda > Insecta > Hymenoptera > Torymidae > Torymus > Torymus aiolomorphi. Next base: position 214,043,507 of record CM070873.1, on the reverse strand, counting down.
ATTGTTTATGGATGATTGCGGTTAAAATCTTTGACGCGTCCGCTAGATAGATCAGTAAGCTTTCCAAATCTAGGCCTTCGTTTCTGCTCTCGTAGATGGCCGACATTATGGCGCCATTGATGGATAAAGCCGTGCTAGCCAATTTTTGTACTTCTGCCATATGATTATCTCATGTGACTGCCACCTCCTTCATTGTGACCGCTATTTGTGTGTTTAGTTTCGGGGCCTCAAATTCTTCCACTGTGGCATACTTTTTAGAAAGGGCATCGTATTCGTCTTTCTTTAGGCCTTGCTGACAGAAAAAAGTCCACATTTTTAACAGTTTCGGCCTGACTGTCATTTTCAATGCTTGACATTCGGTATGGTCGTCTCCTTCATTTTCTTCCTCGGTCTCGGAAACATCAGAAGGTTCGAGGCGTTCCTCGTCTTCACTCTCTTGCGGGTCTTGCCCGTTTGGCGCGACGTTCTCAATCTCGGGTTCATCTTTTTCTTTGGTTTTTTCTTTTGTTTTTCCCTCGTCACCTATCGTCTTCTTCTCGCAAATCTTTTCCACCTTTTCGTTTAGTTTTTTAATCTTTTTCAAGATTTTTCCGAAGTCCTCTTCCTTGTCGGAAGATCTCTTCTTAGATTTTCCCATGGTGATTTTATGATAGTAAGCCGGCGACAAGATACGAAAAACATGAGTGACTCTAAGCACGTGCGCTCTCCAGCGGACACGAGAGAAAAGTGAAGAGCCTCGCGGGGCGAGCGAGCGGGAGGAGCGGGGATGAGGGCGCGACTTTTTAGACTCTGAATACGTGTGCCATCTGGTGGATGAAGGGGTTATTACAGTTGTAATATAGAAGAGCGAGGATGAAATATAATTAATCTAGAAGAAATAAGCAAAATGATTATTATTTACTATAAACATATAATATAATAATGGTTTTTATCAGTTCCTAATTTTTATTTAACATAATATAATCTTTACTTTAAACAAAATTATTTTCCTAATTATAATTATTGAGATATTTAGCGTTATTCTAAAATAATATTCTTATGCTATAGTAGGTTGGGTCCCAAAAGATGCTGGAAAACGCGTATCCACGCAGGAAGACTGAGGAAATCTATTTTTAGATACGCCATGTGCGTGAGGCAGATTGTATAGATAAACGCCCTCTTTTTCTCAGCACTTTCTTATACTTAACAATCCTGAATATTTTACAAGTATGGGATTATTACTTTAGTAGATAATTGTGTAGCAAATTACTACAAAATTTGAACGAAAACGTTATGATTATTTGCTGGTAGTTATAAAATTTATTAATACTTAAAAAATCTAATTTACAATGGAGTTACATTCGATGAATTTATAAAAACATCGGTTATACAAAATAAACTAATGGTTAATATAACCTGTTGCTTCATGTAATATGATAAGTATTATAGTAATTATTTACCATGCATGTGCCGCGTCGTCGTTTTTATGGCAGCTTGGGAAACTCCCCATAGCGCAGGTCACACCTACAACCCTTGGTGCAGCAGTGTCGGTAGGGTAGTAGCGGTTCAGGGTTATGATCTTGATTTATTGATTATTTGAAATATTTTTAACTAATCCTCAATAAAAAAAAATAAAAAAAAAAAAAAATTGTTTATGCAGTAATGTAGACGGTTCTGTCACAAGAAGAAGAATATACTTTGCTCTTTGAGGAAAAGTACAGTGATATACTTCCACAAGATATTGAAGAAGATGGTGAATTACATAAAGATTATGCAGAGGTTCCTGCTTGTTTACCGAATCAAGAAGATGTTGACTTTGAATGTAAGAAAAAGGCAGTAGAGTATTGGCAAAATGGAAAAAGAAAGCAATTATTATCCTTAAATACTGTACAGTCAAAGTATAAAAAAGTTACGTCCGATCGTCAATTGCGGTGGAAATTACAAGTTGAAGCAGGGGGTGACAGAAAAGCTATACTGTATGGAATAATAACTTATGTACTTGAAAAAGTTAAAGAAGCGATAAAATAAAAAATGACTGCATGATATTGATATAAAAAGATGGGCTCTCGAAAAGAAAGCAGAAATAAATATTTCATGGTTTAAAGCTTCACATAGATGGATACAAATATTCAAAAGAAAACATCACATTGTTTCACGAAAAATAACAAAATTTATTACTGCATCATCTGCAAAGAAGGCAGTTGAAGTTGAACAACTCAAAGAAAATTTTGTTAACAACGTTAAAAATTTAATTGAAGTACACAGTACTCAAAACGTTTATAATTCTGATCAGAGTAGGTTCAATTTAGAGATACATAGTCGTCGCACGCTTTCTTATAAGGGGATTAAGCAAATAGAAAACATCATTCAATCGGCATCTTCTACAATACACAGCTATACCGTCCAACCAACAATATCAGCAGAGGGAAAGCTCATGTCTCCGTTATTTATAGTTTTGAAAGAGGCTGATGGACAATTTGGACCTAGAGTAATGGAAACTTTATTCAGTCCAGAAAATGTGTACGTAGAAGCATCAGCATTCGGCAAATTATCTAAGGAGCTGTTTCAAATTTGGATTCAAAATGTATTTTTGACTCACAGTAGGAATTCACCTGTACTGCTATTAGATTCATGGACCGGACAATGAGAAAACACTGTAAAGGAAGCTGTACCTAAAGAGACAAATCTTATATTGAAAACGATACAAAAAGGCACAACTGGTCAGATACAACCTCTTGATGTATATGGTTTTCGATTATGGAAAAACTTTATACGAAAATTCTCAGACATAACACTTCTTATGAATTACGATGTTAACTTACACGAGAGAAACAATATAATCAAACTGCAATCTCTAACGCATAATTCATTTTCTTCACCAAGATTCCAAAATGCTTTTAAATATGCATGGTATAAAAGTGGATACCTAACGGTAAAACCTCCAAGCCATGTAAATCCAGTAGATGTCTGTTTCCATACTTCAAAGGAACCAATTTGCGACATATGTGGAGGAATTGCAGTCGTACGATGTGCATGGTGCAAAAAGATGTTATGTTTTGAACATTTTTTCACATGTTATCATTATTGTCAGACGTATATTGAATAAAATTTGCAAATTCATTAATTTATGTAGTAATATATTTATTAATTTTTTTATTTCACGGGGAAATTCCCCTTTCTTAATACAAAGTTTTCACTTATAATCTAGTAATGATAATATTCATATGGATAGCGACCAAAATTTAGAACACTTTTTATTTATTACATTTTTAATGGTAAATATGAATCAAGATAAGCACTTCAAAATTAAAATTAAAAAAAAAGTTTTGTTTAAGTTCTCTTAATCACTGAAAAGTAAATAATTAAATTAGGGGTAGCTCACCCCTTACACAAGTTTTTTTTTTTTTTGAAACTCCGAAACAGGTTTACTATAATTTTAAAATTTTTTTACAACACATCAATTTCCAACCAAATTTGTTTTTTTAAGACATTGCTCTTTCAAAATAATGTGTGAAAAAATTACATTTATCCTTATAAAAAATAAGGGATGCAACCCCTCAGCATTAAAACTGTGCCAAACTACTCGACATTTTATAAGAAACATATAGGCATTGGTTTCATTAAAAAATTTCCACTCCATTTCGAGATATTAAAAAAACGGTTTTTGGGGGTGAACTTTAAGGGCGGTTTTCACCCCCTAGATATCTTTCTCCGCAGATAAAAAGAAACACGTATCAAATATTTTTCGATACTCTAACCACTTGCAAAGTTTCATGAAAATCGGAGGCAGACACTAACAAAAAGGTAATTAATTAAATTAGGGGTAATTCACCCCGTCCATGTGTTTTTTTTAAACCTCGAAACAGGTCAACTATAATTTTTAATTTTCCTTATAACATGGCAATTTTCAACCAAATTTAGATCATTAAAACATTTTTATATCAAAAATACAAGGGAAAATATCATATTTACCCTTATAAAAAATAGGGGATGCAACCCCCAGCATTAAAAACTGTGCCGAGAAACTCGACTTTTCATAAGAAACAAACAGGTGTTGGTTTCATTAAAAAATTCCGATTCCATCTTGAGATACTAAAAAAAAAACGGTTTTGGAGGTGAACTTTAAGGGCGGTTTTCACCCCCTAGATATGTTTTTCTGCCGATAAAAAAAATACGTGTCAAATATTTTTCGATGCTCTATCCATGTGCAAAGTTTCATGAAAATCGGAGGCGGACACTAAGTATCCTTTCCTTGTTAGAAATAAATTTTTTCAATGTAATTTTCGAACAGCTACTGCTTCACCAGTTTTTTAAGCGTTTAAGCGTGTAACACATAATTTCACTAAGGTTTTAGCTCTCTTTCATGGTCTGTGTGTTATTTAAAAAAAAAATTAAAAATTAAAAATGCTCGAGTTATGCACTTTTTACTGAAAAAATGCAGTTTTTAGAAAAATGCATTTTTCTCGAAAAAGCCTATTTTTTCTCAATTTTCTTTTGTTATAATAGGACGTAAATAGCTATCTAGGCGTGTTTGTGAGATTCACAGTTTTTCCGCTGGGATAGCGATCACTAATGAGATAACACATAAATAAATTTTTCACGCTTAGCGCTTATATATAGTGATATAACAATGATATAACAGTTAATATAAAGATATTTCTCTTTGTGCGTATATAAGTAATATACAGGTATGCACATATGTATGTATTATTTTTTATTTATGTCTTTTAGATTTGTTATTTTTATAACTACCTTTGTTTTTTCGTTTCATTATTTTTACTTCAGTAAGGGAATGATCAGCGGTCTTTGCTGTCAAACAATGTATTTTATCATTGCACGTTTCTTTAATCCATAAATGAGTTTTTTGAATTCCAGGATACTTAGGAGTAGTAATCAACATTTTTTACTTTTCTAAACTCAACTACGTCAACGTCTTGTAAATGTATTATTTTAATTGCATTTGTATATTTTTGAACGAGCTCTACAAAATCGTTGGCATTTTGAATGGATTTTTCATGGGGCTCTCGAAGATTATGCGAAGTAGCATAATGCTTTATAAGTCCAGCCACACCATCTACAGCTCCTGTCCCGTGCCGAGTAGCAGAAAATAATCATTTTATATCAAATGGTGCTCGTTTTAATTCATATAATTGAAAGCGATTTTTAAAGTGGCTAGCGGCGCCGTCTGATACAATGGTAATTTTTTTTATTGAATCACAACAATTGGCTTTCAAGTAGGATATAATTGTTTTTACTGCTAGCAAAGCATACGCTGAATGATGTTTTCGGTCATCACTTATGACTGCGAAACTTTGTATCGAATCCCCTTGATGAGAGACTGCTGTGATCCTCTTGATAAGAGACTGCTGTGAAAATAGAAATTTGATCATTAACCCAATGATTTCCTTGAACAGCTTTATTATGAATCACAGCCCAGTTTTCAGCAGAGTCTATTTGAAGAACTAAATGATATGGGTCTTTTTTAGCATTTTCTCTTTCTGCTTTTATAGCTTTGCGTTGTATATTTTTTTACATACATGTGAGTACTAACCTTCATGGTCCAAACCAAAAATTCATCTTTAAAAGCAGAAATTGACACGGTTTTTTAATCAAGTTACCGTTATCCCACAAAGCATATGTAATTTCTTCTGTGCTTTCTATATCTTGCACTTTTAGAACATGAAACGTAATTTCGTTAGTGCCTGGACACATTTTACATTCTTGTAAATAACATAAATCAGATGGTTCAGAACACATTGTTGCGTTTATTATTTCTGACCGAATTTCATCCAACTCTGTAACGTTACTTCCTCTGAAATTAATTAAGCTCGTAAGAAATAAATCATAATTTGCGCAATAGATACAGAGACAAACTTCTTTGATGGGGCTAAGTAAGACATATTTTGGTCGCAAACTATAAAACTTCGATTTACCAATTCTCAATTCGGGATAATCATTTTTAAATGTTTCATACGTTGCTTTCAGACTTCGAGTAAGGAAAAGTTTAACTTTCTTCTCGTTTTTATCATTTATTTTAACAGTAATAACATCACTCTTATTAGGACTTTGCCTTGAACAATTAAAATCGTCATTTATATAATATTCCATAACAATTTTTTCGGTCCTTTCATCAATTAGATGGCCTGTGTACGCTTTTGGTTCCGAGTAAACTCCCTTTTCTTGTGCAAACTTTTCGCTCTTTCTATCATGTACATTGTTATGTCTGGAAATAAGGATGAAATTTTATTTTTCGTTACGGATGAGGGAAGCAAAGTCAGAATTTTTATTTTTTCTGATACCGTAGAACACTTTTGCAAGGCTAAACCAATATTTTGTACCCATTCTGTACAACGGCATGCAGTTGATTCATTTGCTTTTATAGAAACGTGATAAACATTGTTCAACTTCACATCGAGGGCATTAGACAATGTTGAAAGTATATTTTTTTCTTCTTTTTTACGTAATTTTCAAGTGATTTTTCACGTATAAGATTTTTTCTCTTAAGAGGCGATACAGAAGCTAAGAAATATGTACTTATTTCATTATTAAATTCTTCAATACGTTCTGGAGTACTTGGTAAAAAATCATCATCTTTATCAATTACATTGTCGGTAACTTCATTATCCGTTGTAAATTCATTGTCAGTGCTACTCACCACTTCTAAAGCACGATTGTAACAATCTTTACGCACATGCGTAGAACCACTTATCAGAGCCCGCTGAAAAAAAGCCCGCGATCTCCTTCTTGCTCTTGCACCCCTTACCTAATTCAGTTTATACGGCACTAATCGCGATAAGACGCGGGTCTAGGCGACGAAAACGCACGAGGTAAGAAGAAGGGGGAGAGAAAGAAACCTTAATTCGGTGGAATTAGGTGGAGAATTAAAACTAGTCCCGACCCCGCCATCGAGAGTCTAGCCCCGGGAGGTAAAGGCAAAGTGGTCGGGGCTAAGATGGAAAAAGTAGAAAGAGGAAGGATAGAGTCAGACAGGGATAGAGTGAGAAGAAGGGGAGATGGGGTTGGGAAAACTTTAGAAAACCTTAGCCCAAGTTTTGCTTCGATCGGAAAAAGGAGAGCAAGCGGACAGGCCAACAGAGAGAAAGAGAAAGAGGAAGAGAGAGGGAGAGCAAGGAGAGAACAAATATATAAGAAGCGGAGGGACAGAGAGAACGAACGAGGCTAAAAGTTTTCCCAGGAATCGGTTAAGAAGTACTCCAAACTCGATGGACTCGCGTCGAGAATACTGACAACCTCTCCGAATACCCGCGGTAACATCCTCGTGCTACGGATATAAAAAAAGGTTGAAAGAAAAAAGGAGAGACAGGCGACGAGACGCAAGCACGGCTACGTGCACCTGCCGTTTGCACTTTCGTCCTCACGCGCTGGAGGCGCGTGTAAGTGTTTCTTAATTAAAAGAACCTAGCATTATATGAAGTTGCATATGGGAAATATGCTGGTTAAAATAATGCATTCATCGTGTAGTCAAGGTGTCCTATAGCAGGATGAGTTTCTTTACAAAATCACTGGAGATATAAACTTTTCATCAGATTTAATTAAAACGAATAATAATCATGCATATACGACAATTCAAAGTATCGTACCAATTGAATTAACTGGTTAACTGATAGGCTTTTTTCCAGTTTTCGTGCCAAAACTGGTACAAGAAAATTAAAATTAAATTCGAATTTTCGACAGAGCATCTGAAAAAACGGTTGTATACCAATTTTTGAAGATATACCAAAATTGAGAAAGTTTTATTACATACAGGGAGAAAAGTTTTTGAGTAAAATTTATTATTTTAATAAGAAAATTTATTATTTTTCAGTGTAGTGCTGGGACATACTCAACTTTTGTTAATTTTTACTATTTTAAATAGTACTTTTTAAGATTTAGAAAGCAAATTTTACTTTTTGAAATAATAATTTTTATTCTGCCGAAAGTAATGTAAAAAATTTTTATTCAGTGCTTTGTGCATTTTTTCTTTTCCTATACTTATATATGGATATTATTATTTAAATGTTATTTATATTTAACCAATATACATTTTATAATTTAAGTATCACACACACACACACACACACACACACACACACACACACACACACACACACACACACACACACACACACACACACACACACACACACACACACACACACACACACACACACACACACACACACACACACACGCGCGCGCACACACACACACACACACACACACACACACATGTATATATATATATATACACACAAGAAAAACATTAAATTTAGAAATGAAAAAAACTTTTGCAGATACTGGAAAAGTGCTCTTGGCACGGCAGTTGGACGCTTTAACCACTCATTTATAAAAGACTTACAGTGACTTTTCGAAACTGATACATACACTACACTACGATGTACACGCTATTGCCTTTTTTTATTAATCGATACATAATTAAGTAAGAATAAGATTATTATCAAATGTAATATAGTTACTTTATTTAAAAATATTAGAAGTAAATAACAATAATTTTTTTCATCAGAAATAAAGGACATATGAAAAGGGTGTGTTTATAAATCCCCACCATACCGACATCATCATTTAGTTTTTATTTACTAATAATCCTGTGAACTTTTTTTTATTAATTAATGCAATTTTCTGTCTTTCACAATCCATGCAAAAAGTACGTGGTTAAAAAATTTTTTACATTTCAGCTCAAAAATTTTCTTATTTATTGCTCAGCAATACGTATTTTTAAATTTATATATACAATAATCTAATTAATAATGACGACGAATTTTTTGCATGGATTGTGAAAGACAGAAAATCGCATTCATTTATAAAAAAAAAAAAGATCGCAGGATTTATTATAGTAAATAAAAATTAAATAATGATGTTGGTATGGTAGGGATTTATAAACATACCATTTTCATAAAAAAATTATTGTTATTCACTTCTAATATTTTTAAATAAAGTAAGTATATTACATTTGATAATAATGTTATTCTTACTTAATTATGTATCGATTAATAAAAAAAAGCAATAGCGCGTACCTGGTAGTGTAGCTTATGTATCAGTTTCGAAAAGAGTCACTGTAAGTCTTTTATAGGCGAGTTGTTAGAGCGTCCGACTGCTGTGCCAAGGGTCCCGAGTTCGATTCCGTGTCTGCAAAAATTTTTTCATTTCTAAATTTAATGTTTTTCTTGTATATATATATGTGATACTTAAATTATAAAATGTGTATAAATATAAATAACATTTAAATAATATATATACATATATATAAAAAGAAAAATGCGCAAAGCGCTGAATTAAAAATTTTTTACATTACTTTCGGCAGAATAAAAATTATTATTTCAAAAAGTAAAATTTGCTTCCTAAATCTTAACTAGGGGTGCCGAGTCCCCCTGCGTGTCTCGCTGCGCTCGACACGCCAACCCCCCCGCCCACACACACCTGCTCCTCGCTTCGCTCGTCGCCCGCCCCCTCCCTATGTAAAAACTTCGTTTTTACATAATAGGCACGACCGCAATGCTCAGAAAAAACCTTATAATTTTATTATTGCATTAATTGTAATACTTATTTTCATCGTTATTATCATTAGAATACACATAAAATATCTCTGCAGTAAAATTTAAATGGAAATTATGCATTTACTATTACATATTTATTATTTTTTTGTAGAAAATTTGCATTATAATTCTACAAATATACACTGTAAAAAATTTCTGCGGGAGATTAACGTTTTCATGTAAGAAATGACATGCTTGAGCTACGTAAATTTACATCGTTTATGTTAAATCCCAATCTTGATGTAATTTTACTACACGGAGCGTGAGTCCTTCTACACCAGCTGTATTTTGCTTGTGCTGAGCGGTGTAATTTTAACACGAACAGTACAGCGACTCTCGGGTAAAAATCCTTGAAAGTGATAACTTTCCCAAAACTGGTGATTTCACTCCTATGGCAAGTGGAACGACTAAAGAGCAAGGTTATAGACTCGCTTTGTATCCGCAAATGCACACTAGAGGTAAATTATCTTTATTGTTGAAATGTTTAGTAGTTATATTAACTTGTATAATATTAATAGTAAATTATGACACTGGTGTGGAAGGTGATTGTTATTTACCGCATGAGACGTTATTAGACATTATTGGGCACGACCGCTGCTCGGGAGAGCCTTATAATTTCACCAGATCGAAAATTGTCTGACTTCAAAAACTAATAATTTGATACAAGAAAAATCTTTTCCAGTCAAAATGAGTGCGTTTTAAGCGTTTTCTGTGGTGTATGTATGTCTGTACGCCCGTATGTACGCAAGTTCCTCGATTATCTCAATGAATTTTCAACCGATTCCATCGGGATCGCGGGAAAATACTCCTCTAATTATACCTAAGTCCTGGTTCTCAATTGAGATAGATCGATGAAAAATTTTAAAAATGCGAGCACAAAGAAATATTTCAAAATATCGATTTTTAAGCTTAATGACTAGAAAAATTAATTTTAAGCTTGTATCTACAGGTGTATCTGCTAAAACTAATTAAAATATACCTTTTATCTGTTGGACACTTGTTTCTACGAGCAATATTTGCCAAGATAACTGCGAAAAACGGCAAAAAGGTAAAAAATGGACGATTTTCGGCTATCACTTGACAGAATTTGATTTTACACAAAAATGTTAAATATAAAAATTCGAGATAATATTTAAACAAAACTTTTTCCTATTTATCACTTTTGTGTAAAATGAACTCCTGATAAGTGACACTTATAAAAAAGATTTTAAACGCCAAAATATACATAAAATGGAAGATTTTCGGCTATAACTTGACAGGATTTGATTTTACATAAACATGTTAAATGTAAAAGTTGTAGATAATATTTAAACAAAACTTTTTTCTATGTAACATTTTCGTGTAAAATCAACTCCTGACGAGTTAGACTTATAAAAACGATTTTAAACGTCAAAATATACATAAAATGGACGATTTTCGGCTAAAACTTGACAGGATTTGATTTTACACAAACATATTCAATACAAAAGTTCTAGATAATATTTAAATAAAACTTTTTCCCATTTAACATTTTCATATAAAATGGATTCCTGACCGCTTAGACCTATAAAAACGATTTTTAATACCTAAATACACCTGAAATAGCCGATTTTTGCTTATCATACAAGAATTTCAATAAAACTGTTAAATACAAAGCATATAGATATAGTTCAAACAAAACTTATTCCCAATTCACATTTTTATGTACAATAATTTCTGGATCATCAAACGTATAAACATGATTTTTAATACCCCAATACACGTATAGTGAATTTTCGCTTATTATTTAACAGAATTAGATTTGCACAGAAGTATTCGATACAATAGCTCTAAATAAGATGGAAAAAATCGACAAAACATTCCAAAAATAATATAATTACAAAAACCTAATAATAATAAGATACAAAATTACATTTGATTACAATATTCAATGGGATAAACACATATTACAAAAAGATTTTTAATAACAAATTTAAAAAATTTAATATAAGATTACCCAGCTTAACCTACTAACTATGTTCCCAGGACCTAAGCGATTGAACTAAAAGAATCAAAATTGTGTAATATTATATAAGTACATGTTAAAGGAATATCATATATGGGAGCGTCCAGCAGAAACGGGCCACCGAGCGCGCGCGGTGCCTTTTTTCGCGTAAAAGGCGCTCTGTTTAACTCGTTCATAATCGTATGTTGCGTCTTTGAAAAAAAAACCAAGGACCTATATCGATAGATTTTTTCCTGCTCTTTCCAATGGTGCTATTGTTTTTATTGCGAAACGCTTTCTTCCGGACGAAAACTCGAGTTGAATATTGAAAGCCATTTTTCTCAAAGTATATCAGGTTTTTTTTCAAAATAAACTACACCATTGGAAAGTACAACTCTTAAGCTTCAAAACCCTATCTTGGAGAAGTTGGAGAAATAAAGGGTTTAAAAGTAACAACATGAAAAAGACAGCGCCGAGGGTCCGCGCGAGCCCCTCGCGCCCGTGCGTACGGCACGTTTAAGTGCACGCTCTATTCAATTCGCTAATAATCGTGTACCAAGTCTCTGAAAAAAGAACTAAGGACATATATCGATAGATTTTTTCCTGCTCTTTCCAATGGTGCTATTATTTTTATTCCGAATTTTACTGCTTTCAGTGCGTTCATGGATATTTTTATGTTTAATATATTATGTTTTTCAAATTTTGTTATATAAATGAACAAAGTTCATTGTAATATTATACTAACTGTTACAACTAGATCCACAAAATTATATCCACGCATTGGCATTGTAAGTTACAAAACATTTTATATTTACAAAAAAGAAAGGGCGAAATAGCACATCGCATGTATTAATCCGCCCTTGAGCATAGCGTAAAAAGTTCGGGCAGCCGCTGTCTTTTTGATCTTACTATTTTTGAACTTTTCATGTTTCAACTTAAAAATATAATATTTTATAGTTTAAGACTTGTACTTTTGAAGAATATAATTCATTTTGAAGAAAAGACTGATATTTTATTGAAAAAATAGAGTTTAAACATTCAAATGGAATTTTCAACTAGAAGGAAGCATTTCGGAATAAAAATAATAGCACCATTGGAAAGAGCAGGAAAAAATCTATTGATATATGTCCTTAGTTCTTTTTTCAGAGACTTGGTACACGATTATTAGCGAATTGAATAGAGCGTGCACTTAAACGTGCCGTACGCACGGGCGCGAGGGGCTCGCGCGGACCCTCGGCGCTGTCTTTTTCATGTTGTTACTTTTAAACCCTTTATTTCTCCAACTTCTCCAAGATAGGGTTTTGAAGCTTAAGAGTTGTACTTTCCAATGGTGTAGTTTATTTTGAAAAAAAACCTGATATACTTTGAGAAAAATGGCTTTCAATATTCAACTCGAGTTTTCGTCCGGAAGAAAGCGTTTCGCAATAAAAACAATGGCGCAATTGGAAAGAGCAGAAAAAAATCTATCGATATAGGTCCTTGGTTTTTTTTTCAAAGACGCAACATACGATTATGAGCGAGTTAAACAGAGCGCCTTTTACGCGAAAAAAGGCACCGCGCGCGCTCGGTGGCCCGTTTCTGCTGGACGCTCCCATATACAAAAAAAACTTTTGTGTAATGTATGAGCTATAAATGTTGTAACATGGTAAATTTCAATGGGTAAAGAATGCAATGTTCTAGCTGACTCAGTCTTACAGCATGTAGAAAACTATTAAATAGGCAAGTCTCACTGGGTAAAAGTCTGCGAAATACATAATGATGTATTTTAATACAACAGATACCCTGAAGCGAGCCCTTACACCCTGACTAAATTTAGAAATTAAATAGACGAGTTAATATTACCAGGGACAACTACCTATCCTTATCGCATTTAACAACACACACAGCACTTATATATTCCCAGTTCTTATTACCTATCCCCTCACACTTAAAAGCACTAACACTCGAAGATCACTGAGAGCTGCAGAAGTTGCAAAATAGGGCTGGACGGTCTAGGCTGGCACTACTCCATGGATGCCAGTCTGCTGAGAATCATCTAACAGCGATCCACTATGTCATAGTAAACACACCACCGAGGAGGACAGTACTGACAGAGACCATCAATTGGGTTTCATGTCAGGGACTGCCTCAGCCTAGGGATCAGCAAAGCACATGAACAGCAGATCAGTCCCTATTCTGGGGGACAAGCGAGAAGAGTTGAGCACCTAAAAACCACATATGACTAATAAATAGATGAATTAAAAAAACATACCATACAAAAGAAAAGTCTGCAGCAATGGCTGTTGTTCACTCACTGTACCAGCTTACTGTAACAACTGGAGGGGAAGGACTGGTGGAGACCTTTAACCGCTGTTTCACTGCTGGAAAAAGCAACAGCCTGAGCGTAGAAACACAAGCAGCAGTTTAACTGTACAAATAATAGTCACTAGTGTAAGAGCCAAACAAGGAAAGTTGAGCACCTAAAAACCAAATATAATTAATAAATAGATGACTCAGACAACATTTCTACACCCAAGAAACAGTCTACAACAGTGCCCGTCGTTTACACTACTCTCGCTGCCACAGATACCTGCAACAAGCGAAAGTACCATCAGCTCACCCATCAGAGAGGTTAGGAATGAGAAAATGCTTACTAAATCTGCTCTCGCCGCTGACACACTACCTTCCCATCTCCGACGAATCATCGACAATCGGCGAACACGATGCAAGGGCGAACACGATTCACCAGGGCGGCATACTACAGCAGCCACAGTTATCGCTGGGGACGCCGGGAGCCAGACGATTCGATTGTTGACAACACACACCATGGACACATGTGCGCCATGGCACGCGGCACTACTCAGCAATAGCAGAAAGTGCGCGCGATCATATATATATATATATATATTATACATACAGAGAGCGCTCGCGGTTGCGTGAGTCGCATGTGTTTTTCCGCTGTACTTGGTGTGCGAACGCAGCCTAACCGAGGCAGTGAGGCACGGTCACATAGGTCCGGAAAGTGTGTACGACCGTGAGCCGAGGTACCTAGCGTAGCCGTTACGACTGCTGCAGTATAAGTATATTCATGCACGCAGGACGCAGGGCTAAGCCAGATTGCCGTTGCCGAATGCATCAGTATTGAGCATTCTCCTTCTGTTTTTCTCCTTTTCGCGGTATTAGTGTATATATGCATATGTGCGCAAGTATTTTTTGTAATTGAGATTGTATAGGTACATGCAGTTAGGAACACCCGAAAATCCGTGGACAGCTAGTCTCCACCTTATGGATAAGATTAAAACAAAATTTTGTTTTCATATTACATTTTCATAAATAAAAATAAAAAACCAATTATTATAATTATAATAGAAAGTATGAAAACTATGTTTTTAATTTTAAATGTAACTGCAATCATATCATGGTATTTATATTCAATATTCCCATGCGCGCTTTAATCGTATCAATTAATACTTAATAAATTTATATACATCATAGGCTATTTAAAAAGTTATCTAAATATTTGTATACATGTAGAATTAAAACGCAAACCTTCTATAAAAAAGAAGAAATAAATGTGTAAAAGTAAATGGATAACTATTATTTAAATTCTACTGCAGATGTATTTATGTTTATTTTAAATGATAAAAACGATAAATAAAGTATTACAATTTTTGCAATAATAAAAGTATAAGGTTCTTCTGAGCATTGCGGTCGTGCCTATTATGTAAAACCGAAGTTTTCATTCATAAAAACGAAGTTTTTACATAGGGAGGGGGGGGGGGGCGACGAGCGAAGCGAGGAGCAGGTGTGTATGGGGGCGGGGGGGATGGCGTGCCGAAGGCACGCTGGGGGGCTCAGCCCCCCAAGTTAGACGTTATTTCTCGCACGAGCGAAACGAGTGAGGAAAGTCGAACACGGTCAAAATCACCTTACGCATAAGTTTCATACAGTCTTTTATACCACTAAAGCTTAAAAATCATGTCAAAATTGCTATTTTTAGGTTAGAGTGGTATAAAGGTACAATAAGCTTCATAATAAAATCTTACAACTGTTTTCAGATGGAAATTGTGGTTCAAAATCTGATAGAACTTTTGGACGACCAAAAACGTACTTAACCATCTTGAACAATAAGCTACAGCTAAAAACTGACTTTGACACTCAACATTTACAAGATATTCAAAAAGTTGTGATAGCTGCATATAAAGTTTAAAAAAAAATTGATACTCTGACCTTATTGAGTATTGATGAACATTTACATTTAATGTGATGAGAACTTAATCGAATAACTTATACTATTGAGAGCAACGGAAATAGCAGTGATAGTGACAGTTTGGCAGACACAATACTTGTAACCTCAAGCGAGGAAGGTGATAGAGAAATCTGGTATATTATAATAATATGATGTCGCTGTTGCCCACAAAGAGTAGCATATAAAAAATAATTCAACTGATGACATGAGATAAAATCACTACAAGAAATGTGATTGATAGGAGATGGATACACCTTAAAATAATAATAAAATTTTGTTCATATTTCAATATTCTTTTTATAAATATTAAATCTTTTAGGAAGTTTTCAGGTCCACATATATATATATATACTTATTTAGAACATGTTTTAATAGTTTAAAATTGATTATTGAAAACAATTTATCACAATGTAATAGAATAGGCAAACTCATATTTTTGGTCGAGTAATATAGAAGTACAAAAGATCTAATTATTGTATTGAACTTTTTGTTTTTTGATTTGCAATATGAAAAAAGTTTATTAATTAAAGAAAAGTTACAGCCTTTTAAAGTCAACATCGATAAATTCATCATGCCAGCATATAATTTCAAAAATATTTTCTTAGATTAATAAATTACACAGGCACACAAAAAAAAAATGGTCTGTTACTGAGACTTGACATACCCCCTCTTATGCATTTTGACGGCTGAATCCGAATCCGAAGCCAGAATTGCGCCATCACCCCTCAGTTTTTTTTAAATCGTGTAAAGCCACTGTAATGGACGAGTTTTTCGTCCATTTACTTAAAATAATTATAAAAAGACTTTTAAAATAAAATCAATCCAAGCGGTGATGTTTGTAAACCTTTGGGCACGCGCGCGAACTGGAAAAACGCCGATACCGAATGCCAAGTGCAAAAGCCAGAAAACTAGAAGAGTACGAGGGATGAAAATTATATCAATGGATTCGTCTTTTTATGAAGAATAAGATTATAGTATTCGCAAAAGTAAATATGACAATGAACATCCACGCCGAGGCAGTTTATAAAAATTAAACGCGCACTGAGAACGCCGAATTCAAGAGCACAGCGAAGAGGAGACCGGAGGAAGGGAGGAGCGAGTAAAACGCCATACCCAATCTGTTTGCTAGAGCCGAGAGAGAGAGAGAGACAGCGAGAGGGAAGGCACAACATGAGAGCAAGAAAAGAGAGAGATAGAGAACGAGAAAACGCGGCGCATGCGTGAGAGAGGTCTGGCGTTTGTCAAGACCAACGCGGCTCCGATTTTCCCGTACGGAGGCGAAAAAGCTGACAGATCGTAAAGAGCCAAAATTATGAGTCCAGCTAAGGGGAAGGTGACAGCCGCACTTTTCGGCTGGTGGGAGCGATCGGATACCTACCAAATGTGTGTGTAAATAGATACATTGGAAGAGGCTCGATCTAGGCCATTTGACCTTTGCGGGAAGCTTTTCTCGGGAACGGCGCGGGGTCTCCAAAGAAATTCAGGAGACATCCTTATGGCTTTGTTCTTAACCCTATAGACCAACCACTACTATGCTGTATATGGATCTATGCATAGCATAGGAGCTTTTTATAGATAATAGTCGAGAAGCTTCTGTGTACGTGAAAATTCGGGTATAAAAAGGCCGAATAATGAGAGCACGGCGCGCAGTCCACCACAGCAATTTGAAGAGGGCGAATCTCTGCTCGAGACCTCCGACGGAACGTAGAAGGAGTTCAGCCACATAGACATAGAAAAAGAAGCTCTCTCGCTGCGCCCACCAACTGAGCCTTCACCACATTCATCGTCGCCGGTCTACGAGGCAACAATCATCGCACCTGCTGCAAGAGTAGAGAACTGAAGAGGGTCGATCATCACGCACTGGAAGAGGAGCTGAACCACCGATCTCAACCAGCAAAGCGGGGTGCGAAGCCCAAGGTATTATTAATTAAAATTGTACTCAAAATGTATTTCGTCGCGGATTGAATAAAATCATTGTTCTATACATTTTTATAAAATTTCTGTTTATTCCGGGATTCCGCATCCTGGTTACGCATAGCGCTTTCGGGCGTTGGCGAAAAGACAGGAATCCGAATACGCATGGGCTTGCTCAGTGCCTATTCAAATAATTTGATTATAAGGTGTGTAATCTCGACATAACAGATTACTAATCTTATAAGTTAAAAACTGGTGCATCGGCCGGGAAATAAAATTTTTCCAGGGAATAAACAGAAATATTTTTTTAAATAAAAAAAAAATATATTTAAAAGAAAGCAAAAAGCAGGATTTTTCAGAATTTTTAAGATTTTTAAGCAATTTTTTTTAAATATAAAATAAAATGACTAAGAAAATATGCCGAACAAGCACGATAATATAAATGCAAAAGGAAGTGATAAAATAAATTTGATATTTGCAAATTCTTTACTATCAAAACTTAGAAATAAAGAGGAAGAATTACATGATAATAATTTAGTAGAAAATCTGAGTAGTAATAATTTAAAGAACAATAATAAAAATTTAAAGAAGGAAGTTTCCGTGTTAAAGAAAGAAGTTGAAAAAACTTTCGCGGGGTTAAATATTGATTATCAGGGTAACTACAGAAAAATTGAGAATAAAACTGATCTCTCAATTCTCGAAGAGTCTGATGATACTTTGAATGATAGTAGCCTTAGAGAAGTCGAAGCTGTTATAAAAAAAGGGGACCAACAGAAAAAATTTATATTAAAATCACCTAAATTAAAACTAAATAAAATTACATTGGGCGATAGTCAGAAAGAAGCTGGTGAATTTAATTTTAGTACGCCACTTACCGCGCATGGAAAAACTAATCGCGTGAAAACGGTAGCTGCCTTTTACCAGAAGAAAGCGTTATCGAGGTAATAAAATCACAACTGTGTTTAGAAACAAGGAAGGAATTTTTGGATTCATATTTCAAACGGGAAGATACTATAAAAGAATTGAACGAAAGTGTAAAACAAGGTTTTGATATTTTTGAAATCATTAAAGCGTTTCGCGGAAAACTAAATATTTTTGCTACAAAACAGGAAGAGGGAAAAATAAAAGAAAACGCAAGTGAAACATTGAATGAGGATTATAAATCCTCGAATTCTTCTCTTATTACAGAAAACGACAAGGAATTTTCGGAAAACGAATTAAAGATAAAAAACGAGCATTTTTCAAAAAAAGCTAATATAAAAAACGAACGTTTTTCTTTCTTACATAAAACCAGTAAACGAGAAAATAAAACCATGAATACTACAACGATACAAATAAGAGGGCTATCTCTTAAAGACGCTCTTGATTTAATTCCGCGATTTAACGGACAAAATATTTCTTTAACACAATTTTTAGATGGATGTCAAGAAGCACTTAGCATCCTTCCAAAAGAATATGAGGCAGAATTAGCGAAATTGATTCGCATGCGACTTTATGGAGACGCGTTAAATAGTGTTCGGGGACAACATTTTAAAGAAATTTCGGAAATTTCTGAATTTTTAGAGACAATATACGGGTCTGCAAAAACTTTTCACAATTGGGAAGGCGATCTTGCTCGCATAAAACAAAAAAGTAACGAATCAGTAATCGTATATTTAAATCGCTTGAAAGAAATAGAGTCGGAAATTTTTAAAGCCGCCAAATGCGAAAATCGGTTCACAGAAGTAAAAGAATATAAAACCAAATTAGAAAGCGATTGCATAAAATTCTTTTTAAAAGGGCTTCGATGGGAAATACGCGCACGCATGGGGAAACCAGTTAGTTTAAAAGAAGCACGCGAATTAGCTTTGGAGGTAGAAAGGGAATATGCATGTAGTATAATAGACGACGATACTAAAGATGATAATAAGGCAAAAATTAATAGAGAAAATAAAAGGGTTAATATTGTTAATCAAGATATCGAACAAATCACATGTGCATATTGCAAACGAGAAGGGCATGGAGCGATAAATTGCTTAACATTAGCAAAATATTATGGACAAAATAGATCAAATCAGAATAATTTTAATAGAGAAAGTGGTCCGTCGGCTAGTTATTCAGCAAACAGAAATAATTTTAGAGGGAATTTTACCGGTTGGAATTCTGACAATCGAGGAAGAATGAACTTTTTACCAAATGAAAATAATCGAAACAATGGTCGGGATTTTAATAACTATCATGCCAATCGAAATAATTACAACGGAAATAATAATGGTAATAATAATTTTGCTCGAAATAGACAAGAAGTTCAGGCTCCTGTTAATCCGCGAATTCCCATATGCTTTTATTGCGGGAAAAATGGTCACTTTAAACGCGACTGTTTTAACTTTCAAAATGATGTAAGACAAAGTGCGTCTGAAAATGAGGGAAACTCTGGGGATCTCTCCCATACGGGCGCCAGGTGAGAGATAGAAAACAGACCGCGCCCTATGACACCGAGCAACAGCAATGTTCAGCCGTCAGCTTTGAGACAGTAAGACTTAGTCAAAAAAGTTCAGCGCCAACTATAAAAATTGACATCGGAGAATTTAACAGGCCGCTTATTTTTATGTTAGACACAGGAGCTTCTGTCAATCTTGTAAAAAAGACGGAAGTATCTTCTTATGTTAATATTGACACTAATCAAATAATTATTTTGAAAGGAATAACGGCTCAGGCCATAAAAACTTTGGGTCGAGTCAGAGTTGATTTTAATAACTACAAAGTTGATTTTCATTTGGTAGCGGACGATTTTCCAATTATTGAAGCGGATATACTAGGCACTGAATTTTTTAGAGAAAATTTCGCGCAAATAAATTATCGAGAGAATTACTTGGAATTTAATGGTCAAATAATTCCATTTGAGAGTATATCTTATAGAACGAATGAAACAGATGAAATACATGAAAAACAAAGTGAAAAAGATTTTAAGAAACCTTATGTTGATTGTGGATTTGTACAGACAGAAGAGGAGTTGATTGAAATAAATAATGATGATTGTGACTTTACTAGTAATTATTTTCCGGAAAAGAGCGTTAGGAGAAATAAAGAAACACCGGAAAAACAATTTAAAGCATTTTGTGAAATAAATGATGTGTACGGAAGTTCAAAAGAAATGGAAAAAGATTTTTCTTTGAGAATTAATAAGTGGGGTAAAAATGGTGATCGTTATAAAAGGGACCGCGACATGAGAGTATTTGGTGAAATGGGAGGTAATGTCGTATCTTTTTGTGAAGAAAATTGTGTTGATGATTTAATTGAAGATGATATTGACGAAAAATATGTTGAATATAATTGTGGTAAATTTTATGTCGGCGGTAAGAAAAATAACGAATTATCAAATAAGCCATGCGAAAATGTGTTCGAAGAAAAAGATTTGATAAGTTTTGATAATGAATTTTTCGACGTACATGATGTTTCGAGTAAAAATGATAAAAGGGTAATGGAAGTGTTAAATAATGAAGAAGATGAAATAATAAACGTTGATGAGGAGATTGAAAGTTTTGAAATTAAGAAAAATAAAAGTTTATGTGAAAATAATGTTCAGTGTAATGAAACAAATGAGGGTTTCGGGAATAATGAAGATACGCGTTTATGTGAAGTTCAGAGAGAAATAGTTGAGAGTTTCGGAAGTGAAGAAAATGAAAAAAATTTAGGAGAAAATAAAGTTCAGATTGAACAAAATGAAGGTTTCCTGATTAATGGAAATAATCTATGTGAAAATAATATTAATGATATTATTGAAAGTAATAAAGATGTTTCGCGTGAAAATAAAATGTGTAATGAAGAGAAAAAAAACAAAGATGAAAATGAAATTTTGCATGAAGAGTTAAATGAGGAAAAATTATTTAGTGAATCGGATGAAAATATGGGTTATAAAGAGTTAAGTCACAATTATCTAGAAATTTATGAAAAACCTTATCTTAGACAAATTCAAGACGAACAAAAAATGCAGACGTACAGTTTCGATGAGAGAAACGAAACTCAAAATATACGAAAAAAATATGGTGACATTTATTATAATAAATTCAAAGAAAAAAATGATTTTTCAACATTTCGCCCTGAAAATAACTTAGAAATGGGAAATAATAAAATATTGCAAATTGCAAAGACTGATATCCACGAGTTAAGTCGAACGGAAAAATTAAAGTCAGTTCTCAGATATAAACATTTAGAGGCAGAACAAAGAAAACCTATTGAAGAATTAATTGAGAAATACGCCGATTGTTTTTATTTGAAAGGAGAAAAACTCGGAACAACTTCAGTCATTACGCACAAAATACCAACAATAAATGATATACCAGTAAATGTACGACCGTATAGGTTCCCGCATGCGTTAAAGGCAGAATTGGATAAACAGTTGAAAGAAATGCTGGAAAATGACATTATAGAGCCATCTTGTTCCAATTATTCTTCACCAGTATTTTTAGTTGCAAAAACGCCAGATAGCGCGGGTAATAAGAGGTATAGATTAGTCGTCGATTTTCGTCAGTTAAATGATCGGACTGTAAAAGATAGGTATCCTTTACCAAATATATTGGATATCATAGATCAAGTAGGAGGTGCAAAATATTTTTCTGTTTTTGACTTAGCGCAGGGATTTTTCCAAATTCCCTTAGACCGAGCGGATCGGCATAAAACAGCTTTTGCTTCTTCATTTGGCTTATTTCAATTTAAAACGATGCCTATGGGTTTATCGAACAGTCCAGCTACTTTTCAACGTTGCGTTGATTTAGTTTTCGATGGCATGCAACAACGAGAAATATTTTTATTTTTGGACGACGCGGTTATTTATGGTGAAACAATTGCTGAACATAACGAAAAGTTTGAAAGATTCTTACGGAGATTACGTAAAGCCAACCTTAAATTACAGCCCGATAAATGTGAATTTTTAAAAACAGAAGTAGTCTATTTAGGCCATGTTTTGAGCGAAGAAGGAGTAAAACCCGACCCGCGCAAATTAGAGGCAGTTCGTGAGTTTCCACAACCGCAAAATATTAAAAATATAAGACAATTTTTGGGATTAGCAGGTTATTATCGTCGTTTTATTCATAATTTTTCGGGAATAGCAAAGCCATTGAGTAATTTGTTGAAAAACGACACGCCTTTTATATGGAGTGAGGAAACACAGAAAGCATTTGACCTTTTAAAAGATAAACTATGTACTCAGCCTGTTCTTAAAATAGCAGATTTCTCATTACCTTTTATATTAACTTGTGATGCCAGCGGGGTAGCGATAGGAGGAATACTTTCACAAGGGGAAATAAATAAAGATAGACCTATTGCTTATGTATCCCGAGTACTCTCCGACACCGAAAGAAAATATGATACGTATTCACGTGAAGCTTTAGCAATTGTTTATTCTGTTAATCAATTTCGACCTTATTTACTTGGGCGTAAATTTACTATCGTTACGGATCACAAACCTCTTATATGGTTCAAAAATTCTACGGATCCCACCTCGCGAGTAAGTCGATGGCGCATAAAACTAAATACATATGATTTCGATATTGTTTATAAAGCAGGTAAAACAAATTGTAATGCGGACGCATTGTCTCGAAATCCAGTAGATAATAATATTCTAGTAGTACAGACACGAAGCAGAACAGGGAAAGTAGATATTCCGAATTACCGAGATAAACGACCGAAAAAGCCAAATAATACTAAAAATAAAGTATCAAAGAATTCTCTCGAAATTCTACATGAAGACGAAAATGAGTCATATGAGATCGTTAATAGTAATAAAGAAATGGAAGACATAGAAAATATAGCGGAGATAGATGAACAACACAAAAATAACTCATTAGATAACAATTTTGGGGAAGAAATTGAAATAAATAATCCAATAGCTACAGGCCCGCATAATTTTAACAAAGAAAATTTCGGAGAGGAGGCTTTTACTAAACAAGGAGAAAAGTTTAATTGCGGTAAGCTGTTTGTCGAATGCAAGGAACAACTTTTTATGAGAAAAGATAATTACATATATTTCATAGCGACCGATGGTATACCGTGTGATAAAGGCTCATTGCAATTATCAGAAAGAAAAGAACTACCACATTTTTCGCATTTAAATCCCGGAGAAATTAAAATCACAAATAAAAATCATAAACTACATTTTGCACTTATTATTAAAGAAGAGATACCTGCAAGTACTACAGAAGTCATGAACAATATAACTACGACTTTGAAGGTTTTAAAATCAATAATTATTAAGGAAGATTTACGCTCTATTAGCATTGCTAAGAGTGAAAACATTGAAAATGTACCATGGAAAGAAATTATTTCCAAAATAAGAAATATTTTAAAAGGGCTATCTTTGAAAATTATTATATGTAATGGATTAATAAAATACGTTCAAGAGAAAGATCGTGGGAAAATAATCGAGGAAATGCATGATACAGCCATTGGCGGACACAGAGGAGTAAACAAAACTTATAGGAGAATCAAACAAAAATATTTTTGGGAAAACATAAAAGATGATGTTCAAAATTATATTCGAAAGTGTTTAAAGTGTCAATTAAAGAAACTTGTGAGAGTAAAAACAAAGCAACCTATGATTATCACAGATACGCCTATGGCACCACTCGAAAAAGTTAGTCTTGATATAGTGGGTCCTTTCCCAGTATCGAAAAACGGCCATAATAATATTTTAACCATTCAATGTAATTTCTCGAAATTTTGTTTAGCAATTCCCTTGAAAGACGCAAGCGCCGAGTCGGTAGCTGACGCGTTCATAAAAAGGTTCATCTGCATTTTTGGTTCTCCAGTAACAATTTTAACAGACCAAGGATCGAATTTTATGAGTAGTTTGATGAGAAGAGTCGCAAAGAAATTCCGTATTAAACAAATCAAAACTACAGCATATCATCCGCAGTCAAATGGATCGCTCGAAAGATCGCATCACTCGCTGACCGAATATATGAAAATGTTTATCGAAAGCAATGATACTTGGGATGAATGTCTCGAATTAGCGACTTTATGTTATAACACAGTAGAACATGAAGGGCATAAATTTACGCCTTATGAGTTAATATTTGGGAGACTAGCACGATTACCTTCAAGCGAGCCACTGGAAGCCGAAGAGCAGCCATTAACATATAACGATTATATTACTAAATTAAATAATCAATTACATAACATCCAGAATATTGCGCGAGAAAAACTAATTGAAGCTAAAAATAAATCTAAATATTATTATGACAAGAAAACAAATTCTAAAGAGTTTAAAATATGTGACAGTGTTTGGCTCTTAAAAGGAGGCAAACCATATAAACTAGCTAATCAATATTAAGGGCCGTATACGATTATTGAAATAGTTAACGATAAAGGTAACGTAAAAATAAAAATGAATAATAATAAAACAAAAATAGTTCACGTAAATCGTTTAAGAATATCATATATAGATCAGGAATAGTAATAAAATAAAAAGAGTATAAATAAATAGATAAATAGTTAGGAAATAAGTATGCATTAATATTTATAAGTATACAAGATACTTAGGAAAAAATTTGTAGAAAAACGATAGTTAGCACATGTTCTTTTTCTTACAGCATCATGAATCTAGCCCGTCTGCTGCTCCTTAGCGGAGTTCTGATAGTAACACTCTCAAAACGAATAATAATCAATCAGACACTCGAGATAGATGTCACGTCGGAACCCGGATTATTATTCGAGAAGCGGCAAAATGTTAACTTCATACGCGAGCATTGGAGAATCGTAATTTGTTTAGACTCAAGGAAACTAAAGGACCGATTAAGAAAAATCGAGTCAGAATTTATGAACATTAAACATAACACGTATACCTTCAGGAAGGATTATTATAAACATCTACGAGGATTTCTTGAAGTACAAAGAGAATTTAATGATATCTACGAGGAATTTAAAAATGGAGAAGAATATTTTGAAAGCGTGAAATCCACCCGAGTAAATTTCGAACGAATAGACAGCGAAATGCGAACAAATACCCTTAATCAATTTTCCGAGGGAATCATGATTTCATTAAGTACGAAATTAATCATTGTAGAAAGTTCTTTAAATAAAATACCAGTGCATCACACCAAGGAATCAAAGATGCTGGGAGATCTCTTGAAGAAATTAGAACAAAATAGTAAATGGCAGGAGGGCATGCGTGCAAATGACGAATATGTTCCTTTGATGGAAAACATAACAGGATTGATAGGGGAGGAATTGCGAGATAGCAGGCGAAAGAGTTCTCAAATGATCGACGCAATCTTAATGATTCAAGGAGGGCAGATTGCGTCATCACTGTTCGAAAAAGAGGATTTGAACAAACTGATAGAAACAATTGTAAATGTCACACATTATAAATTTCCTATCGCAGCTGATTCCGAACACTTGAACAAATTGGGAAAAATTGGTAAAATTGAATACGGAGCTGGAGATAGTAAATTCGGTATTGAGTTACAAGTACCTTTAATGGGAACGGAGAAAACTATGTTATATAAAATGCAACCGATCATGACGTCTCCGCAGTTTGTTAGAGACTCGACCATTTCTGCATTTATTAAACCTCGCAGTGATTATTTACTGGTAAGAGGGGATGAATCTTACTATTTTTCGGAAGAAGAATTGTCACATTGCCAACTCATGGTAGATTTTTACCTATGTACCACGGAATGGTTTCTTTTTAACAAGAATCATGAATGTGAAGCTCGCCTATTTTTTGAACCCGAACGAGTAAATTTTGAAAATTGTGATATTCAGATAGCTAACGACTTTCAGGAGAAATTTATCCGTTCTCATTCAGGAGACAGTTGGTTTTATACACTTAATAAGCCTGTTCAACTTGAACAAAACTGTGAAGGAAGGTCAAAAACTTCATGGGAAGTGAGGGGAACGGGAATACTTACTTTTCCTACTCATTGTTCCATAAAATGCAAAAACAAAGTGCTTACCGTAAATTCATATATACAGGATAATGAATCTACCTTTATAGTGCCATTGATTACATTAAACATCCAAAACATATCGAAACTCTTGAGTTTTGCCGATGGGAGAAAATTATTTCAAAATCTTACAAAAGAAGGAAACATTCGGAACTTGTGGCAATTAGATTCCGCAGGGACTCTCTTTCTTGAACAAAAGGGGGAAGCTAATCAACTAAAAATTCTTCTAATCGTCCTAACTATTTCCTTTGCAATAATATTTTTTATAACAGGGGGCATCCTGACATTTTTGTATTATTTTAAACAAGTACTCAAAAACACACCTGATGAGTTAGAAGTAAAAATATGTGAAAACATAGGAAGTGGAGAGGAACCAGCAACTCCTGGGGGCACGATAAAACGGGGTGTAGTAAGGTTTCACTAAATAAAAAAAAAAAGGAATAAAAAAAAAAAAAAATTTCTTTTTTATGAATAAAGCATGGAGAATGTTTTATTTATTACAGATGGCGGGCTGTATCTATCCACTACTGTCGTATGTTATAATAGCAGGTTTAATCAAAACAACCTGGGGATTTTATGGTTACGATTGCGGGGAGCAACTATCTAACTTAACAACGATATCTCTACTAGGCGTCGAAGAATGCGACTTAAAACAACCATCTGTAAATGTTACTACGATGTACGGGCAACTGTTACAGCTAAATGATTTCGGGATGGTACATACTTTCAAATGTTCTATAAAGATAACGCGAATAATTACACATTGTGGCATGCACTCACATGCTTCTCGCGTGTTTGGAGGCGAGATCAGTTATTACGATGAAGTTAATCGCGATCAATGTTGGGGCTTACATCAAACGGGATCTATAGTCATAGCCAATATGCAAATTATGGGAATAAAATCCAACAGTACAATTCAAAAGAGCGTAGTTTTTGCGGGAAGTAGTGACTATGACGGGGATTGTAAAGGGGAATATTTTCGGACTCCTATGGAACCTATAAAGATGTTTACGTCGCGGGTTACATTGAAATAAAGATACAAGATAGTTATCAGCCGGTTCGACTAAATTCAAATCATATTAAACTAAGCTCAGGCGTTACCTGTGTCTTCTCAGACATGACATGCGTTGATGACGACGCGAGCCATGTATTTTGGTCCGTGATTCCAGACGATAGTTGCGGTACGAGGAAGTACAGTTTACTGTATGAGGGAAATTTAGATAAAATATACGAACTTGACGGTGACAGAACAATGTACTCTTTAGAAACGGAAGAAATTACATTTGCTTTATGGAGAAAAGGACAACATAAAATTTGCGGGTATACAGTCGAGACAACCGAGCATCCTAAATTATTTATAATCGAGAATTCGCGCGAAAATGGTTTTATGGATAAAGGACCGACCGCTACTGCAAACTTAGATATTTTCACTTATATGAATTCGAAATTTTTATATGCAGAGAAGTATGTGAGGAAACAAATAAATTTAATGTATTATGATATCTTGAAACACAAATGTGAACTGGAAAGACGAATAATATCAAACGCTTTGGCCTTGGCGACACTATCACCCGAAGAAGTGGCGTATCGGATAATGGAGGGGCCCGGTTATCTAGCGGTGACTGCGGGGGAAGTAATACATTTGGTGAAATGTTTGAAAGTACAGGTTACGCGTAGAGACACGAAAGAGTGTTACGAACAATTGCCCGTATATCGAGATAAAGAGGAGTACTTTTTAGCACCACGAACACATATTTTATTACGTACAGGTAAACAGATACCTTGTGATAGAAATCTGCCGGCTATGTTTAAGTTACACAATATTTGGTTTAAGATGTTACCAGAAGCGATAGAAGTAAAAAATCCGGAAACTCTGAAACCACAAACAAAGCCAACTTGGAAGTACGTAAGTCCGGAATCGCTAGCAGTCAGTGGAGTTTATACGCAAAATGATCAGAATAGATTAAGGGACATGATATTGTTTCCTATAGAAAAACCCTCTGTTTTATATAAGGTGGCGTTAGGGATGTCCGGGCGAGACATAAATCCGCATGGAATAACGGTTAGTAAATTATTGGATCCGGACGCTATTTCCGCGATAGCCGAGTCTGCCTGGAATAAAATGTGGTCCAACTTTTTGACCTTTGGGACTGCCAGCGCAGCTTTAATCGGGTTTATTATGGTGTGTCGTTTGATAAAATTATTAATTGATACTATAATTCACGGATATGCTATCTACAGTTTGTACGGGTTTTCTATACATTTATTGGGGGCGGTGTGGAATTCCGTCACACAGTTATTGTTACATTTAGGACATCAATCACAACAGGAAACAAATAAAGAGAAGGATAATATTGAAATGAGAACAGGACTCACGGGAAAAGATAATAAAGAGGAGATGCATAAACGGGTAGAAGAGGATAATGAGCATATTTACGAGGAAATAATAGAGCACAAACCTCGATTATATCCTAAATTAGATAGAACAGATGATAATGCGTCGGCATAAAATAAGAGTAAAAGAAAATTTTTTTATTTTTTTCTTCCGTCATAAAAAAAAAAAAAAAAAAAAAAAAAAAAAAAGAGAGAGAGAGAGAGAGAGAAAGATAAATATAATTAAAAAATATATATATTCGTTGTTTGTAAAAAAAAAAAAAAAAAGAAAAAAGAAAAACATTCTTCTTTTTTAGAAAATATTATACCGACATTGATACTGCATAGATAGGAGCGCAAACACATGGAACACGATCCCACGCCATTTGACGGAGTACTACCGGAAAATTACCCAGAAAAATATAAAGAAATATTGCACGACAAATGTTATAAACAGAAACCGGAGATTAGGAAATTTTTTTTCAAACATAACCTTCGAACGAATTCTGTGCGATATATGCTACGCACCACTTTGCTATAAAGAAGACGATATAATTAGAATATATGAAAATTGGCATTTCTCGGGCCCAAATCTCGAACACTTACTGCATTGTGATTTCTGTCACAGGCCTTTAATAAAAAAACAAAAGATAATAGAGTGTGGAGTTTGCACAGAAATTAAACTTCCCCGCACGAAGGAAAACGCGCCAACATGAGCGACAAATTGGAGCTATATGCGGAAACGCATTTCATACGGGGAGACGACGCGAAGATAAAAGGGTGTTTTAAGTGTGTAGTAGAAAATTCTCGGGGACTATATATAAAGAAGACTACGTACAAGAAAAGGACAAACCGCGAAAACGCCAGCTGGAGGTGCAAGGTGTGTAAGGCCTTATTACAAGAAAAGGTGTCCGAGGAAAAAAGAAAAAGATTAAGGAAAGCATTAATAGAACTCCGGGCAAACTCAGACCTAGTAAGAGAAGTGACTATTTCCGAATACATACCCGAAGCCGAAGTAAAAAAGAATAAGAAGTTTCATAAAAAACAAGAGAGTCTGTCAAGAGCTCATAAGGAAGACACGTACATGAAGGAAGGATTAATATTGAAATCAGGAAGCAAGGAGGGGAGAAAGAAAAATGAATTGACAAATATTTCTGGGAAGAGAAACACCCAAGATAGACAAGGACACTCCTATAATTACCACAAATTTAACCTCAGAAGAAATGATAAAAACATTAGAAGACGCTACCATTGATGTTCCTTCGGAAGAAGAAGTGCTGAAAGCCATGCAGATTTTTGAAGAAAAAGAAGAGACAAAGGAAATTGCTACAGACACGATGGAGGAGATTATGAAATCATTAACAGAGGAAATAGATACCTATGAATACTATTGTAAGGAGGAAAATAGATTAAACAGTTTCAAAAATTGGCCATGCAATTATATAATGCCGAACGAATTAGCTGCGGCAGGATTTTATTATACGGGAGAAGACGATGTGGTAAAATGTTTTAGTTGCCAGATTAAGGTACGAAAATGGCTCATGGGAGATACAGCCATGGAAGAACATAAGAAATGGAATCCGGAATTTATATTTGTGGGAAAAGAGATCATCATAAAAAAAGAGGAAAATGAGGATGTCTGTCAGCAATATACGGATGAATATATAATGAGAATGGCAACTGAAGTTCCAGAGGAAAAAAGATTTAAAATTTGCCTACATGGGATAATGGATACCATATTTTTACCTTGCGGACATTTAATAGCATGTCAAATGTGTGCGGAAATTCTTGTGGAATGCACGTATTGCCACACGGAGATAGGGAAAAAGCTAACAATAAAATATGAATAAAGCAATGCGTAGTAGTAAAAATTATACCAATGTAAAAGTACGCGACATAAGAAAAAGTACTCCTCAAAAATAAATAAAAAAAAATTTTTAAGCTTTTGTAATGATTTTATACCGCAAGCTAATTATAAAGCATATATACAAGTAATTATCCACATATATATATATATATATATATATATATTGACATTGAAACTAACACTTAGAGATTTAAGTATATATTGTTAATAATACAATTTATGTAGTAAAGGAAAAAGGGATAAATAAAAGATATACATATATAAAAAAAAAAAACGCAGAATTTTTTACATATCCTGTTTTTTTTTCTATAGATATACGAAAAAGGAAAGATGGAGGCTCTATAAACCGGATCGTATGGATAAGGGAAAGGGTTCAATTATGATAAGAAAGAGAAGGTGAATAATTAAAGAAACAAAATAATGGAGCATGAAAAATTATTTATTCAAACAAATAACAAAAAAAATATACAGACAACAATGCTACAAGGGGGGTAACGTTTGATTTGGAAGAACGTCAGATGGGGAGTTAGGCGGCAAACGAGCATCGAGACTGAAACAAAAGAAAATAGAAACAAATTAGATTGTATATACGGAATAAATACAAAATTTTTTTTTTATTATATATATTTACCTATAAGAATGTTCTATCGGTAGAGATTCTGGGGGTGCGATTGGGAAAGAGGGTTCCTGGAACCTAGAAAAAGGAAAAGGACAACAATAGGAAAAAGACATATATACAGATCCCTGTAAAAATAAAAAAAAAAGGTATACAGATAGAGACTCACGGGGAAGTCCGGGGTGGTGACATTTGAAGGAGATCTCGCGGGGAATTGAAGTCCAAATTGAGCCAATCCGAATGAAGGGTGGGACTAGAAGCCTGCGAAGGAGAATTCGGCAATAAGGGTTCGATATCGGAGCCGGATCCAACCCGAAGAATATCATTGACTCTTTCTTCCCAATCATCAGAACTAAAGAATGAAAGAAAACGAAAATATATATATAATAATAATATTAGAACGAAATTTAAAGATGAGACTAGGGCTACTTACGAATTGGGAGATGACGGTGCAAATGCGAAACCTGAGGGATATCTATATATAAAAAAAAAAGAAGATTATTAAAAATTAAAGGAAAACAGGACAATAAGAGCAATCTTATCAGGAAAGAAAATATGTAAAAAAAAAAAAAAAAAAAATTTGCGTGAATAATAAAAAGGTCAGCAGAGTTTTTTTTTTATTATTTTAAAAGCGTATTAAAATGGTGAAACCATAAAAAGCAAAAAGAGAGAATACATCTTTAGAAGTGATACGTAAACAAATTATACAGCAAATAAATAGAAAAACAGACTTACCGGAGTAAACCAAGTAGGCGTAAAACGCCATACGCAGAAATCCTCCCCGCATACAGCTCGGCGGAGATGTGGTCACACCATGAGTCCATAAGAATCACATGAGGTAGTTGCGGGTTATTAGACGCAATATGAACAATTCTGTTTTGCATTTTTGGACGATGTTTACTTAAGGAGGCAGCGAGGAAGACTGTGAGGAGTATTCGGGTAAAACGGTTCGAATACAGCACCGAGTGTATAAGGGAAGATACAAAGGAGAAAAATAGGAGTGAAAAGAGAAAAAAATAGGGACGAATCAGGATTTTTTGAAAGAAAGGAGGAGGGAAAAAGAGGCGAGAGAAATTAACGTATTTGAAAATCGGTCGCGCATAGAGGGGGATAGGGAAAGCATGGAAGGACAGAGTAGGAGGGGCCAACGAAGAGATATCCAAAAATCGGGGGAAGTAGAGAGGGAAAAAGAGGCGAGAAAAGTTAGAAGAAAATCGGTCGCGCATAGAGGAAGAAAGGGAAGAGTAGGAGGAGCCGACGAAAAGATACAAAGAAAACGGGGACAGTAGGGAGGAAAAATAAGACAGAGAAAAGAGTCAGTTACCATAAACAAATTATTAACAATAATCTTCTCCAAAAATACGCAAATTTCCTTATCATAGTCGATAAAAGAGAATGGATAAAGATACGTACATTTTATTACTTCTTTTTGCTAAATAATATATTTGTTACTTTTTGCTAAATACTTATTACAAGAAAAAACTTGTTCCAAGTTTTTTCTTAAGCGGGTGGGGTGGGGAACGAAAAATTCTGAAAAATTTTTCTAATCGCATGTCATCCACGCCTGTATAAAAATTTCTTTTTGCGAAAATGTAAAATTTTATATGAAGAATGTAACATTGTGTTATTTGCATTGAAATTCAAACTGTAGAAATCAAAATATTGTGTTAATATAAGAAAAAATAAGAAATAGGAAAGCTGAATATCCGAAATAAATTAATTTAGAAATAAGGCCGAAAATTTTGCTTGTAATCATTAAGACTTTTTGAGAATACAAATTTTTTCTTGTTATGTTATCAAGCCAGCATGTAATCTAAGTTAAGTACATTAAAGCAAATATAAGGTATGCATTTTTATGAGAGTATGATAGAATGAGAAAAAAAATTAAATTAAAGTATGTTAAAATAAAAAATAATGTATGAGAGTATGATAGAATGAGAACAAAATTAAAAGTAAGTTAAAATGAAAAATAATGTATGTATTTTTTATTAGTGTATGATAGAATGGGAGAAAAATTTTGTAATATTACTATAATAAAAAAAAAAAAAAAAAAGAAATAATAAAAAAAAGAAAGAGAAGAGAAGGTGAACAGAACAAAAAAACTATGTAATTAATGAAACGAGTGAGAATGGATGGGACAGTATGGAAGTATGTTTTCTTTTAATAATTAATATGTTTTTAGGCTATTGTTTGTTTTAAATTGATAACACGGAACCACGCATTAGAACCAAGTAACATAGTAGACGTTTAAAAATTATGTATTTATCCACGCTTATTGTAAAAATTGCATCATTATTTACTCTCTTGAGAACATTTTTAATTCTTTTAAAAATATTTTTTTTGTTTGCTTACAATAAATAAATAGATAATGATGGAATTTACGAACGACGGATTTTATTTTAAAACCCGCTCGTTCTGCGGTGGGCCGTGAGGTGTAATGGACGAGTTTTTCGTCCATTTACTTAAAATAATTATAAAAAGACTTGTAAAATAAAATCAATCCAAGCGGTGATGTTTGTAAACCTTTGGGCACGCGCGCGAACTGGAAAAACGCCGATACCGAACGCCAAGTGCAAAAGCCAGAAAACTAGAAGAGTACGAGGGATGAAAATTATATCAATGGATTCGTCTTTTTATGAAGAATAAAATTATAGTATTCGCAACAGTAAATATGACAATGAACATCCACGCCGAGGCAGTTTATAAAAATTAAACGCGCACTGAGAACGCCGAATTCAAGAGCACAGCGAAGTGGAGACCGGAGGAAGGGAGGAGCGAGTAAAACGCCATACCCAATCTGTTTGCTAGAGCCGAGAGAGAGAGAGAGACAGCGAGAGGGAAGGCACAACATGAGAGCAAGAAAAGAGAGAGATAGAGAACGAGAAAACGCGGCGCATGCGTGAGAGAGGTCTGGCGTTTGTCAAGACCAACGCGGCTCCGATTTTCCCGTACGGAGGCGAAAAAGCTGACAGATCGTAAAGAGCTAAAATTATGAGTCCAGCTAAGGGGAAGGTGACAGCCGCACTTTTCGGCTGGTGGGAGCGATCGGATACCTACCAAATGTGTGTGTAAATAGATACATTGGAAGAGGCTCGATCTAGGCCATTTGACCTTTGCGGGAAGCTTTTCTCGGGAACGGCGCGGGGTCTCCAAAGAAATTCAGGAGACATCCTTATGGCTTTGTTTTTAACCCTATAGACCAACCACTACTATGCTGTATATGGATCTATGCATAGCACAGGAGCTTTTTATAGATAATAGTCGAGAAGCTTCTGTGTACCTGAAAATTCGGGTATAAAAAAGCCGAATAATGAGAGCACGGCGCGCAGTCCACCACAGCAATTTGAAGAGGGCGAATCTCTGCTCGAGACCTCCGACGGAACGTAGAAGGAGTTCAGCCACATAGACATAGAAAAAGAAGCTCTCTCGCTGCGCCCACCAACTGAGCCTTCACCACATTCATCGTCGCCGGTCTACGAGGCAACAATCATCGCACCTGCTGCAAGAGTAGAGAACTGAAGAGGGTCGATCATCACGCACTGGAAGAGGAGCTGAACCACCGATCTCAACCAGCAAAGCGGAGTGCGAAGCCCAAGGTATTATTAATTAAAATTGTACTCAAAATGTATTTCGGCGCGGATTGAATAAAATCATTGTTCTATACATTTTTATAAAATTTCTGTTTATTCCGGGATTCCGCATCCTGGTTACGCATAGCGCTTTCGGGCGTTGGCGAAAAGACAGGAATCCGAATACGCATGGGCTTGCTCAGTGCCTATTCAAATAATTTGATTATAAGGTGTGTAATCTCGACATAACACCACCCCTAAATCGAAAAATCCGGGATATTCCGCTTTTAACGTTGAGAAAATTTTTATAAACTGCCTAAAAATTGCTGCAGATCTAAAGCTATACACATTTTGAGGCGCTGCATCCGAATCCAAAGGCAGATTCGTGCCATTACCCCTCAGTTCTTTTTAAATCGTGGAAAACCACCCCTAAATCGAAAAATCCAGAAATTCCGCTTTTAACATTAGGAAAATTTGAATAAACTGCCTAAAAATAACTGCAGATCTGGAGCTATACACATTTTGAGGCGCTAAATCCGAATCCAAAGGCAGATTTGTGCCATCACCCCTCAGCTCTTTTTAAATCGTGGAAAACCACCCCTAAATTGAAAAATCCGGAATATTCCGCTTTTAACGTTGGGCAAATTGGTATAAACTGCCTAAAAATGACGGCAGGCTGGAGCTATACACATTTTGAGGCGCTAAATCCGAATCCAAAGGCAGATTTGTGCCATCACCCCTCAGCTCTTTTTAAATCGTGGAAAACAACCATTAAATTGAAAAAGCCGGAATATTCCGCTTTTAACATTGGGCAAATTAGTATAAACTGCCTAAAAATGACTGCAAATGTAGCAGTAGTGCTATACATATTTTGAGGCACTGAATCCGAATTCGTAACGAGATTTACGACATTCCCTCTCTTTTTTTTCAATCACGGAAAGCCACCCCTAACATAGAAAAATTCGAAAAATTCAGCTTTTGACCCTTTCTCAAACCCGGAACCCTTGAACTTATAACCCTTAAACCCTATACTTTGAAACCTTCAACGCTTAAACTGAACCCTTAAATCCTGAACCCATAAATCCTGAATCCCTTAAACCTGAACCATTAAATCCTGAACTCCTTAACCCTGAATCCTTTAATTCCAAACCCTAAAATCCTTAAACATTAAACCAACAACCCTTTAACCCTCAATCGTTTAAACCCTTAACCGTTGAACCCTGAACTATTGAACCCTTAAAATCTTAGATCCTGAACCCTTAAGCCCTTAAACCCATGAACGATGAACCACTAAACTCCGAACCCTTATATGGTCAACAAGAAATGCGCTCAATCCTATCCGAATCCAGAGGCAGATTTAGGTCATCACCCCTTAGTTCTTTTTAAATTGTGGTAAACCACCCCTTAATCGAAATATCTGGAATATTCCGCTTTTAACATTAGGCAAATTTGTATAAACTGCCTAAAAATGACTGCAGATCTAATGCTATACATATTTTGAGGCACTGAATCCGAATTCCAAACGAGATTTACGACATTCCCTCTCCTTTTTTTCAATCACGGAAAACCACTCCCAACATCGAAAAATTCGAAAAATTCAGCTTTTAACCTTTTAACCTTTAAACCCTGAACCCTTAAACTTATAACCTTTAAACCCGAAACCTTAAAACCCTTAACGCTTTAACCTGGAACCTTTAAACCCATACCTCATAAATCCTGAATCCCTTAAACCTGAACTTTTAAATCCTGAACCCTTTAACCCTGAATCCTTTAATCCCCAACTCTAAAGTCCTTAAACATTGAACCCACAACCCTTTAACCCTTAACCGTTGAACCCTGAACTCTTAAACCCTTAAACCCTTAGAACCTGAACCCATAAGCCCTCAACCCTTAAACCCTTATACGATGAACCACTAAACTCTGAACCCTTAAAACATCAACCTTGAAACCTAATGGTTTGACTGTCCCTCAAAACCCTTAAGAAGTGAAAACTGAAACCCTCAGCTCTTAAACCCTCAACCATTAAACCTTGCGTCTTTAAAAAACTAATTCAATTCTCTCTTTTTCGCTTATAGCGGATTCTCTTATCCTCAAATGACCTGTGTAAAGGATTTCTGGATCTTTTTTTATCACTTTGATTAGTTTCTCTTTCAACATCCAGCAGTAGTCAGCCATCATATTAACACCCCAAGTGCCTTGATATCTCCTCTCCATTTCTTTTAGGTCTTGGTGAAACCGCTCACCTTGCTCTTCGCTGTAGTCACCTAAGTTCTCAGGAAAATATTGCAAATGTGAGTGCAAAAAATGTAATTTCACACTCATCAAACAACCTAAACGTTCGTAGTTATCGAATAAATCTGAAACAATTTGTTCATATTCCTGACTTTTCTGATTACCTAAAAAATTTTCAGCAATACTTTGAAAACTGAGCCATGCTAACTTTTCTGTTTCGTTCATTGTGCTGATGAAATTAGGATCTCGAAACATTCTTCGAATTTGAGGGCCTTCAAAAATTCCTGCTTTTATTTTAGCGTTACTGAGACCTGGAAAATGATCTGACAAGTATTGGAAACATGCCCCTTCTTTATCTAATACTTTAGTAAACTGCTTCATTAAACCAAGTTTAATGTGCAGTGGAGGAAGAAGGATTTTTAATGGATCGAGCAATGGTTCTTGAAGCACGTCGTAAGTACCTGGATTAAGCGCATTTCTTTTTGGCCATTCTCTTTTCCTGTAATGATTTATGCGATCTCTGCTGTCCCATAAACATAGAAAGCATGGAAACTTTGTGAAACCTGACTGTTGCCCTAATATGATGGATATGATTTTCAAGTCTCCACAAACTTGCCACTTGTGTTCTACATATTTTATTTTCTCTAGGACATACTCATATTTTCATAACTTTCTTTTAGTTTCGTGGAATGAGCTATTGGGATGCTTGCGTATTTATTTCCATTATGCAGCAAAACTGCCTTTAGACTTTGCTTTGAAGAGTCTATGAAGAGTCGCCATTCAGTGGACTTGTAAATATTAGGTTTTAATTCATTAATCAGACTCTTTACATCTGTGCAATAGACTAATGTTTTATCCTCATCTACAGTGAAATATTTTGTAAACTCTTGTTCCCGTTTTCTATAAAAAGAAGATTTAGTTCCAGGTTCTACTAATTCCCGCCTCTTAAATTCCGCTGCCATGAATTCTGCAACATCTTTAGAGACGCCAGTATTTCGAATAAAATCGTTTAAATCTTTTGGTTAAATGGTTTAGGATTCCATGACTTAACAGAATGTGGAACATACTCGTCTTCACTTTCATCCATTTCACTTTCACTAATTCCCATTGATTCGCTCTCACTGTCATCTTCATTTTTTCTTATGTCGTCTTCTTCAATATCTTTTTCCATAAAATCTTCTTCTACATTCATAAGTTCATCAGCATCACAAATAGTTTCCTCTCTTTCAAATTCATTGGATGTATGAATATCTCATTCCATGATGGGTTTTATCATTGAAGAGACATTAGTATATTTTATTTTAGATTTATTTTTTGAGTTGAAGCCACTTGTAATAGTTTTGCAAAAATAGCAGTCATCGCATGACTGTGGTTTCTGCCATATAGTTGGCGTGGTAAATTGTAACACATTCTTTCCTTTGCTTTTCTTCCAACGATTCAACATCGTTAGACAAGTACAGCACATCACTTGGGGAACCCACCATGTATTTTCAACAGGTATCTGCATTTTGAAGCAGTCAAGAAAAATTTTTCTATTTAAATCCGTAATAGGTCTGCGGTACTTTGCTACCTCAAATTTACCACATATGTAGCAAAACCGATTTGGTTCTCCAAGGCAATCGTGGTTACTTGAGGGGTTTCTTGTGGCATTATACTCAACACTGGCCAAGTTATCCACCTGTGAAGAGCTGCGGTCGTATGATGACGACAACTGCGGGCCCGCTTGCTCACCCTGACCAGTCGCCGATACTGGGTTTCCGAAGCCCTGCATCGTAATAGATATATTACTTATATCTGCCATGACGGCGAAACGCCCTTTTCCAGGAACTTTGCCAGAATATACAAAAAATTTATACAAAAAACTGAAGTGAAAAAAAAACCAGCAAAAAATTTATCCGTTGCCCACCGTCACCACGGGGAGATGCCCTGGGTGCAGATATAAGTGATATATATTCGGATGCAGTGCTTCAGAAACCCAGGGCGATTGGTCAGGCCCGCAGCCGTCGTCATCATACCACCGCAGCTCTTCACAGGTGGATGACTTGTCTAACGATGTTGAATCGATGAAAAAAAAAGCAATGGAAAGGAAGTTTTACAATTTACCACGCCAACTATATGGCAGAAACCACAGTCATGCGATGACTGCTATTTTTGCAAAACTATTACAAGCGGCTTTAACTCGAGAAATAAATCTAAAATAAAATAGGCTAATGTCTCTTCAACAATAAAACCCATTACGAAATCAGATATTCATATATCCAATGGATTTGAAAGAGAGGAAACTATTTGTGATGCTGGTGAACTTATGAATGTAGAAGAAGATTTTATGGAAGAAGATATTGAAGAAGACGTCATAAGAAAAAATGAAGATGACAGTGAAAGTGAATTAAGGGGGCTAGACACCTTTTTTCTCTGAAATAAGAAGTCACATTTTGATACATAAATGTAAACTAATTATTTCATACTTTTTACATATAAAAGTGGGTAAATTTACCTTACCTTACAACTTTCTCCGATGGGCCTTTTACATGGTCCAGAACCATAGTCATCGATGAAACAAGTTTTTTCACTAACCGTAAGCTTTGAAATTTTCCTGTGGATGGATTGACTCCAGATTTGAACTAAATTACTCCTGAATAGTATAATTCTCATATGAGTGTAGGGATTTTTGATCTAATGAGAAAAAAAAATTGTGCTGTTTTTCAAGAGTTTTTTTTTAATTTTTTAAAATTTTTTATATTTTTTCATAATTTTTCTGATGTAAACATTTTTTCCGACATTTAATCCTAAATCCCTACACTCATATGAGAATTATACTATTCAGGAGTAATTTAGTTCAAATCTGGAGTCAATCCATCCACAGGAAAATTTCAAAGCTTACGGTTAGTGAAAAAACTTGTTTCATCGATGACTATGGTTCTGGACTATATAAAAGGCCCATCGGAGAAAGTTTTAAGGTAAGGTAAATATACCCACTTTTATATGTAAAAAGTATGAAATAATTAGTTTACATTTATGTATTAAAATGTGACTTCTTATTTCAGAGAAAAAAGGTGTCTAGCCCCCTTAATGGAGATTAGTGAATGTGAAATGGATGAAAGTAAAGACAAGTCTGTTCCATATTCTGTTATGTTATGCAATCCTAAATCATTTAACCAAAAAGATTTAAATGACTTTTTTCGCAATACTGGCGTCTCTAAAGATGTTGCAGAATTCATGGCAGCGGAATTTAAAAGGCGGGAATTAGTAGAACCTGGAACTAAATCTTCTGTTTATAGAAAACGGGAACAAGAGTTTACAAAATATTTCACTGTAGATGAGGATAAAACATTTCTTTATTGCACAGATGTAAAGAGTCTGATTAATGAATTAAAACCTAATA
This sequence comes from Torymus aiolomorphi, assembly GCA_036365515.1. Lineage (NCBI taxonomy): Eukaryota > Metazoa > Arthropoda > Insecta > Hymenoptera > Torymidae > Torymus > Torymus aiolomorphi. The sequence goes on along the minus strand of CM070873.1, from coordinate 214,002,906 downwards.
TTTACAAGTCCAGTGAATGGCGACTCTTCATAGACTCTTCAAAGCAAAGTCTAAAGGCAGTTTTGCTGCATAATGGAAATAAATACGCAAGCATCCCAATAGCTCATTCCACGAAACTAAAAGAAAGTTATGAAAATATGAGTATGTCCTAGAGAAAATAAATCATATCCATCATATTAGGGCAACAGTCAGGTTTCACAAAGTTTCCATGCTTTCTATGTTTATGGGACAGCAGAGATCGCATAAATCATTACAGGAAAAGAGAATGGCCAAAAAGAAATGCGCTTAATCCAGGTACTTACGACGTGCTTCAAGAATCATTGCTCGATCCATTAAAAATCCTTCTTCCTCCACTGCACATTAAACTTGGTTTAATGAAGCAGTTTACTAAAGCATTAGATAAAGAAGGGGCATGTTTCCAATACTTGTCAAATCATTTTCCAGGTCTCAGTAACTCTAAAATAAAAGCAGGAATTTTTGACGGCCCTCAAATTCGAAGAATGTTTCGAGATCCTAATTTCATCAACACAATGAACGAAACAGAGAAGTTAGCATGGTTCAGTTTTCAAAGTATTGCTGAAAATTTTTTAGGTAATCAGAAAAGTCAGGAATATGAACAAATTGTTTCAGATTTATTCGATAACTACGAACTTTTAGGTTGTTTGATGAGTGTGAAATTACATTTTTTGCATGCCCATTTGCAATACTTTTCTGAAAACTTAGGTGACTACAGCGAAGAGCAAGGTGAGCGATTTCACGAAGACCTTATAGAAATGGAGAGGAGATATCAAGGCACTTGAGGTATTAATATGATGGCTGACTACTGCAAGATGTTGGAGAGAGAAACTAACCCAGGTGATACAAAAAGATCTAGAAATCCTTTACACAGGTCATTTGAGGATAAAATAACCCGCTATAAGCGAAAAAGAGAAAATTAAATTAGTTTTTTAAAGACGCAAGGTTTAATGGTTGAGGGTTTAAAAGCTGAGGGTTTCAGTTTTCACTTTTTAAGGGTTTTAAGGGACAGTTAATGGTTTGAGGGTTGATGCTTTAAGGGTTCAGAGTTTAATGGTTCATCGTTCAAGGATTTAAGGGTTCAGGGTTGAGGGCTTAAGGGATCAGGATCTGAGGGTTTAAGGGTTTAAGAGTTCAGGTTTCAACGGTTAAGAGTTTAAAAGTTTGAGGATTAAAGGGCTATGGGTTCAATGTTTAAGGATTCTAGAGTTGGGGATTAAAGGATTCAGGGTTAAAGGGTTCAGGATTAAAGGGTTTTAGCGTTGAGGGCTTCAAGGTTTAGGGTTTAAGAGTTATAAGTTCAAGGGTTCAGGGTTTAGGGGTTGAAAGGGTCAAAAGCTGAATTTTTCGAATTTTTCGATGTAGGGGTGGTTTTCCGTGATTGAAAAAAAAGTAGAGGGAATATAGTAAATCTCGTTTCGAATTCGGATTCAGTGCCTCAAAGTATGTATAGCAGTAGATCTGCAGTCATTTTTAGGCAGTTTGTACTCATTTACCCAATGTTAAAAGCGAAATATTCCGGATTTTTCAATTTAAGGGTGGTTTTCCACGATTTAAAAAACACTGAGGGGTGATGGCACAAATCTGCCTTTGGATTCGGATTCAGCGCTTCAAAATGTGTATAGCTTTAGATGTGCAGTAATTTTTAGGCAGTTTTCACAAATTTTCCCAACGTTAAAAGCGGAATATCCCGGATTTTTCGATTTAGGGGTGGTTTTACACGATTTAAAAAAAACTGAGGGGTGATGGCGCAATTCTGGCTTCGGATTCGGGTTCAGCGCGTCAAAATGCATAAGAGGGGGTATGTCAAGTCTCAGTAACAGAGCACTTTTTTTTTTTGTGTGCCTGTGTTATTATATTTGTTTTTTCAGGGAGAACTTGACATGGATAACGTTCCAGCTACTAATACTCATCCGCACATCCTCATTTTTGGTAGCTTACCAAAAGAAAACGACGACAGTAACACCGATACTGCCAGACAATATCACGTTGTGGTTGATATTATCGCCTTTCCAGGGCTCCCGTGTTTGATACAAGCTCTTAAGCTATTGCTTATAGTATACTTCAATTTTAATTACACGTATCTAAATACGTGTCCTCATTTTTTTGAATTTATACAAAGATGTTTTATGGAAATCTATCCTACAGAAGGTACCAGAAGTAACCAAGCTATTGTCAAACAAGCTCAGACATTCATAAAAAAAATTCAATCAATCGAAGTAGAAGAGATCGCCTAGACATTTTTCATTTATTTAAAAATATATATTATTATCAAGTATATAGATTGTGATGCTAAGTATTTAATCATTACCAAAAAGTTATTAAATATGTTAATTTATTAATTTAGTAAATATTACTTAAATATGTGTAAAAATTTATGTTCATGTTCCATACGTATAAGTACGTATTTTGACAAAATAAAATTTGTTTAATTCTATCCCTTGTCTTACTGATTAACCTTCAAATTGCGCTATAAAAAGTTGATTATATTATTATTATAATTAAAATAGATTTTAAATGGATCGTATTATGCGTCTAATCGCTGTACTTTTACCGTATACGGTATTTTTACCTATAGGTCACGTGAAATTACAGTATTACGGTAATTCGTATTGAATTCGGATTTTCCGTGTAAATTTACCGCGGTACTGTCATCTTACCGTTTCAGCGGTATATTTACATCGCTGAACGTAGGTCTGGACGGTTGCCCTACGCTCAGCGATGTAATCTTCCGCAAAATTTTTTACAGTGTAGTTATATGCAGATAATTTTTCAAATAGTCTATGATTCATATAAATTAATTATTAATTGAGATGATTAAAGTACACATAGGAATATTAAATATATAAGTACTATGATTGCAATCATATTTAAAATTAAAAACATTGTTTTCATTATTTCTATTTGAATTGTAATAATAGTTTTTATTTTTATTTATGCAAATGTTGAATAGAAAAAAAGTTTTATTTCAATGTTATCAACAACTTTTGTATTTGAAATTTTTGTGTTAAGTAAAATGCTTTTGAATAACATAAGCAAAAAAATACCGTTTCATTACTCCCGATTAATACAAAAATAAAAATATAAAGTTAAATTTTACAAAGTTTAACGAAAACTGTAGACTAATCGCTCACTCACGTTCGTATAACTTATACATATACACACATGCACACATACACTAATACCGCGAATAGGAGAAAAACAAAAAAAGAAAACTCAACACTGGTGCATTCGTCAATCGTAATCTGGCTTTGTGCTGCGTGCGTGCAGAATACATCAGCCGTAACGGCCATCACGGCTATTCCCCTTGTTAAGACCAGCGTCAGCGCCTCTTGCGGCCAAAATTCGAACTGCTTATTAAAGGATAAACACTGCTGATTAGCATGAGCGGTATAAGAACCAAAGATTATTTAATTAAAAAATAAAATAAGTAGTGATCCGATGAACGTCTTAAAATCATTTATTGATTTGTCTGATATTATCAGATATATTAGCAACGGCACGAAGGCCTTATGTGGAAGGCGAGAGAGAGTTTATAAGACAAATCACATAATATTTTATAGGTTAGCCAAAGAACTGTGTTGCATAGTGCTACTAACTCTGCTGAGCAATCAGTATTTTCTTTGGCTAACCTACAAAATATTATGCGATTTGCCTTATAAACTCTCTCGCCTTTCACATAACTGCTTGTATGATTGCCAATATATCTTACAATATCGGATAAATCAATAAACAACTTTTCGACGTTCATACCATCCCTATTTATTTTATTTCTCAATTAAATAACTTTTCTTCATATACCGCTCATGCTAAATAGCTGTGTTTATCCTTCAATAAGCAGTTCGGATTTTGTCGTGAGGGGCGCTGACGTTGGTCTTAACAAGGCGAATAGGCTGCGTATAGTGCGTTCGCACCAGCGGAAAAATGCATGCGACCCACGTGACCGTGAGCGCTCCCTGTATATAAGATATGATATATCTATATACACGGTGACCCATTTTAATCGCCGCACCCGGATTTGTCGGAACCTAAGCCAGATAGAGAAAAATGGTTCAGACAAAAGTTACAGGGGACAAAGGGGGCCACATAATGGCGCTAACGTCTTTGACGTTGAACTTGACCTTTGAGGTTATTTCAAGGTCAAAGCAGTTTTTTCATATGGAAACGCCTAGTTTTAACCCCGGATTCGGAAAGAGCGGGAAATTTTACGTTCAAAATCATATTGAGAAATTTTTTCCAAGGTCATTTCAAGGTCAAATCTAGGTAAAACTCAGAAAAGTCCGTTTAAAATCGTTTTTTTCCATGAACCACAGGCTAAGCTGGTTCAAATTGATCGTAGGCTTAATAGAGGAACCCACACACCCAAAACTTACACATCCTAGTAAACAAAACTCAAACTCGCACATCCTAACCCCATACACTTCATGCCCTCACATGCTGAACTGTTACACCCCGGTCCCACAACCATACCCCACACCACCCAGTCCCACACATCCCTACCCCACGCATGCTAATCCCATACACACCAAACTCACACATCCTGAATCCTGAAAAATTTTTCTCAAGGGCAAAATGATTTTTTAACGGAAACTTTAAGATCGTTGAAGCTTCTGTTATAAATGTATTAACCTTACTTTTTGCGCTACCCAGAAACAACGACGTGGACGTAGTAAGGATTGTTTCCTTTGGGGTGCTTAATTAAAGTGAGTCCCCTTGCCTCTCACTGGTCGGGGTGCTTGATTATAGTGGGTCCCCTTGCCTCTCACTGTTCGGGGTGCTTGATTATAGTGAGTCCCCTCGCCTCTCACTAATGTAAATAAATTTTTATTTAACCTCGAAGCAAGTGTTCGAAGTGACTACCATTTGCTTCAAGGCACATAGTCAAACGACTTCGAAAATGGCGAACTGTGTTCTGCAAAGTTTGTCTCGGAATGGCAGCGCATGCTCGACGAATCCTATCCTGCATATCTGCTCTTGTAGTGGGTTGTTGCTCAAAAACAGCATTTTTTAAATACCCCCATAACTAGAAATCTGGTGATCTAAGATCGGGTGAGCAAGCAGGCCAGTTAACCGGACCTCCTCGACCAATCCATCTGTTACCATAGTGCTCATTCAAAAAAGCCCTTACAATTCGAGCGAAATGTGGTGCTGCGCCGTCCTGCTGGAGCCACATTCTTCGTCGTGTTTCTAAATCAACATCTTCCAATCCAGGTAGTTCATCTCTTATTAGCGTCAAATAGGTATGTTGATTTACATTTGCTTCAAAAAAATAAGGGCCAATCAAATATCCATTGATAATCCCGCACCATACCATAATACTCCAACGTCTTTGATGATTTACAGTTCTGACCCAATGAGGATTCACATCAGACCAATAATGGCAATTATGCCTATTCAATTCCCCATCACTTTGAAATTGTGCCTCATTAGAAAAAAGAACAAAGTTAAAAAAGTCTGGATCATTTTCTATCATTTGTAAAGCCCATTGGCAAAACACAATACGCTGTTGGAAATGCTGAAACTGTAGCTCTTGAACCAAAGTAATATGATACGCGTGATGTTGAAGCACCTTCATAATTCTTAAAAAAGTATTTCTTGGAATACCAATTTCCCTTTCGACTCGACGAGCGCTAATGTGTGGGTCAAGATGAATTATTGCAAGGATAGTTACAACTCGATTATCATTTTGATCATACTCATGGCGCCTACGTTAGCGAACCATGTGTCCACCACGAGCTCTTTGAGTTAAACGTCTGATAGCTCTATCGTCAGGATGTCGTCTGTCAGGATAGCGTTCAGCATAAAGTCTTGCCGCACCACGATAATTATTTTGGCTTGCTCCTACAACGAAAATCATATCAACGATCTCGTTGGGCGGATAGTCCAGCCATTTCAGAGCCAGCTATTAGTTACTATTAAATTTAAATAGTAAAATGGTATCAAAAATATTAATAATTATAAGGCTCGCCCGTATACGGTTGCGCCTAAAAAGGAAAAACGTTGGAAAATTACGGTAACTTTAATTAGCTAACTGTAATTGCCATAAATACTTCGTTTGTCACACTTTTTTAATTTTAAATTTTAAAATAAAATAATCGTTAAAACATCAAAGGTATTCAATTCAATAAAGCATTATTTCTTATTTTAATTGCAAATAAAACTAAGACTTCCTTTTATTTTTTTGTTTTATGTAAATAATGTGAATGAGTAGCGTTCGAATTTCAGAAATACTAATTTTGGTAATGTAATCGTTAAAAACACATCTACGAAGAAAATAGGTTCCGTCAATGTTTTTTTAAATTTATTTTTCACGTTCTAGCAGGATAGTGGAGCACCACATTTCACGCTTATAATAACAGCATTTTTTAATAAACACTTTAGTATTAGATGGATTGGTTGAGGAGGTCCGGTGAAATGGCTTGCTTCTTCATCCCACACTTCACCATCAGACTTTTGTTTATGGGGGTATTTGAAAAATGCTATTTTTGAGCAACAACCCACTACAAGAGCAGATATGCAGAATAGGATTCGTCGAGCATGCGCTGCCATTCCGAGACAAACTTTGCAGAACACAGTTCGCCATTTTCAAAGGCATTTGACTATGTGCTTTGAAGCAAATGGTCGTAATTTCGAACACTTGCTTCGAGGTTAAATAACAATTTATTTACATTAGTGAGAGGCGAGGGGACTCACTATAATCAAGCACCCCGAACAGTGAGAGGCAAGGGGACTCACTATAATCAAGCACCCCGAACAGTGAGAGGCAGGGGGACTCACTTTAATCAAGCACCCCGAACAGTGAGAGTCAAGGGGACTCACTTTAATTAAGCACCCCAAAGGAAACAATCCTTACTACGTCCACGTCGTTGTTTCTGGGTAGCGCAAAACGTAAGGTTAATACATTTATAACAGAAGCTTCAACGATCTTAAAGTTTCCGTTAAAAAATCATTTTGCCCTTGAGAAACATTTTTAGGGTTCAGGATGTGTGGGTTTGGGGTGTATGGGATTAGCATGCGTGGGGTAGGGATGTGTGGGACTGGGGGTATGGGGTATGGTTGTGGGACCGGGGTGTAACATTTCAGCATGTGAGGGCATGAAGTGTATGGGGTTAGGATGTGCGAGTTTAAGTTTTGTTTACTAGGATGTGTAAGTTTTGGGTGTGTGGGTTTGGGGTGTGTGGGTTTTGGGTGTGTGGATTCCTCTATTAAGTCTACGATCAATTTGAACCAGCTTAGCCCGTGGTTCATGGAAAAAACGATTTTAAACGGACTTTCCTGAGTTTGACCTAGATTTGACCTTGAAATGACCTTGGAAAAAATTTGTCAATATGATTTTGAACGTAAAATTTCCCGCTCTTTCCGAATCCGGGGTCAAAACTAGATGTTTCCATATGAAAAAACCACTTTGACCTTGAAATAGCCTCAAAGGTCAAGTTCAAGGTCAGAGACGTTAGCGCCATTATGTGGCCCCCTTTGTCCCCTATAACTTTTGTCTGAACCATCTTTCTCTATCTGGCTTAGGTTCCGAGAAATCCGGGTGCGGCGATTAAAATGGGTCACCGTGTATATATATGGATCGCGCGCACGCGCTTTCTGCTACTAGCCCTAGTGAGTCTATGTTGACTACGGCCCTACGGCGGCGTGCGCGCGCGTATGCCTATGTTATAATGTCAAAAATCGCATCGTCTGGCTGTCGGCGTTCCCAGTGATGACGGTGGTCGCTGCAATACGCCGCCCTGGAGAATGTCGTCCCTTTCATCGTGTTTACTGCGGTTGATAATGATATTCCTCAGAGACAGGAAGGCAGCGTGTCGACGGCGAGAGTAAATTTCGTAAGCCCTTTCTCATTCCTAACCTCTCTGATAGGTAAGCTTATGGTACTTTCTCTTGTTGCAGATATCTGGCGACGAGAGTAGTGTAAACGATGAGCACTGCTCCAGAATCTTTCTTGAGTGTGGTGATGTTGCTTGACTCATTTATTTATTAGTCATATGTGGTTTTCAGATACTCAACTTTCCATGTGTGTGTTTGACTCTTATACTAGTGGCTCTGTGTACAGTTAATCTGCTGTTGGTGCCTTTAGCGACTCTCAGGATGAAGGTGTTTTCAGCAATAAAACAACAAGTGAAGGTTCCACCAGTCTTTCCCCTCTAATTGTTAGAGGTAGCTGGTGCAGCGGGAATAGTGAACAACAACCATTGCTACAATATTTTCTTTTATATGGTAATGTTTTTTGTGTCATCTATTCATTAGTTATGTGGTTTCTAGGTGGTCAACTTCTCCTCGCTTGTCTCCTAGATCAGTGACTGATCTATTCATGTGTTTTGTTTATTCCTACGGTGAGGCAGTTCGTGAGACTGAGACACGCATGTCGGACTCTATATTATTTTCTTCTCTGATGGCTATTAGATAATTCTGAGCAGACTGGTATCCATGGAGTAGTGCCCGCTCTGGGCTATCCAGCCTCATTTTGCAGCTTCCCCAGTTCTACAATAATCTTCAAGTCTTAGTGCTTTAGAATATGAGAGGATAGATAATTAGGAACTGGGGGATATCATAAAAGTGCTGTGTATTTGGTTAGATGCGATACGGTTAAGCAGTCGTCACTGGTCATATTAGCTCATCTAGTTAATTTTTAAGTTTAGTCAGGGTATAAGAACTCATTTCAAGGTATCTATTGTATATATAAGTGAGTCTTGCCTATTTAATAGTTTTCATTTTAATTCTTTATATATATTGAACTTTACTATACTACAAAATCTATAACACATACATTACACTAGAGTTTTTTTTTGTGTAATATATTACTTTAACATGTACTTTTATAATATTAGACAATTTTGATTCTCTTAGTTCAATCGCTTAGGTTCTGTGAACATAATTAATAGGTTAAGCTGTGTAATTTTATATGAAATTTCTATTTGTTATCAAAACAGTAATATAACATAATTATAGATTTTTAACAAGGCAATTTTTAAACATTTTTCTAATTTTGATTTTACTGTATACTAAGTTCTCTAGATCATGACAAGAAATTGTAAGTTTTGACAGCTTTTATGTAACAGTTTTTTTTAGTTATTGTTTTAGTTTTTTATTGGTATTTAAACGATATCTATATTCTTTGTATTTAAGAGTACTATTGGAAATCAATTCTTTGTACGATAAGCAAAAATTGTCTATATTATGTATATTTTGGCGTTTAAAATCGTTTTTATAGATTTAACTCGTCAGGTATTATTTATTTTACATGAAAATCTTAAATGGGAAAAAGTTTTGTTTAACTATTATCTATAACTTATGAATTGAATATTTTTGTGTAAAATTAAATACTGTCAAGTGTTACGAATGGTCGAAAATCGCCATTTTATGTGTATTTTTTGGCGTTTAAAATAGTTTTTATAAGTCTAACTCGTTAGGAGTTGATTTTACAAAAAAATGTTAAGTAGGAAAAAGTTTTGTTTCAATATTATCTACAACTTTTATATTTAACATTTTTGTGATAAATCAAATCCTGATAAGTTATAGCCGAAAATCGTTCATTTTATGTATATTTTGGCGTTTAAAATCGTTTTTATAAGTGTAACTCGTCAGGAGTTGATTCTACACAAAAATGTTAAAGGGAAAAAAGTTTTGTTTCTATATTATCTACAACTTTTGTATTTAATATTTTTGTGTAAAATCAAATTCTGTCAGGTTACAGTCGAAAGTCATTCATTTTTGACCTTTTTTGCTGTTTTTCGTAGTTAGGTTGGTAAATATTGCTCGTAGAAGAAAGTGTTCAACATAGAAAAGGTGTATCTTAATTAGTTTTAGCACATAGACCTGTACATGGTAGCTTAAAATTAATTTTTCTAGACGAAAGGCTTAAAAATCGATTTTTTGCATATTTTCTTTGTGCTGGCATTTTGAAAATTTTCTATCGATCGTTCTCGCTGGAGAACTGGAACTTTGGTGTAATTAGACGAGTATTTTCCCGGAATCCCGAAGGAATCGGTCGAAAATTCATTGAGATAATCGAGCAACATGCGTACATCCGGGCGTACAGACATACATACATCACAGAAAACGCTCTAAACGCACTCATTCTGAGTGGAAAATGGTTTTTACACGTTGAATTTTCAGTATTTGAATTCTTACAATTTTCACTCTGGTGAAATTATAAGGCTCTCCCGAGTAGCGGTCGTGCCTAAAAAGTACTATTTAAAATAGTAAAAATTAACACAAGTTGAGTATGTCCCAGCACTACACTGAAAAATAATAAATTTTCTTATTGAATAAATAAACTCCTTCTTCTTGACCCAACGAACCAAATCTTTATTTAACTTAACCCAACGTTTCGGACATGTATTATGTCCCTTTTCAAGGCTACATAGAAATTTACAAGTTTTAATTTACAAGAAAATTTTTTTACACTTTTAAATGAATAACGATTTACACTGCTCACCTCTATCAATAAATTAATAGGTTTATAAAACCATCGTTAAAAAGTACGTAATAATGTCTCACAGAGACTCGTCTGCCGTCAGTTCTCGGAAATTTAAAGTCCAAACCGAGCGATAGCTCGTATTTATATTGTGCCCTCGAGTAAATTAGGAAAAGATCCAATCAAAAAATCAGATGTTACCGGTATTGTTTACAAAATAAAATGTAATGATTGTCATGCTGCGTATGTTGGACAAAGTGGTAGAGCGCTAAAGAAAAGATGCTATGAACATAAATATTGCATAAAAAATGCGGACGAAAGATCTGCCTTATACATGCACTGCAAATACACAAAACATAATTTCGACTTTGAAAATGTTTCGATTCTTGATGTTGAGAAAAATAAATTCAAACGAGAATTTTCAGAAATGCTAAATATTTATGCCACTGCGAATAACATAAATCGCAAAACTGACATTGCTAATTTAAAATATTGTTACAAAAATAATATAAATGTATTACTTTCAATGCTAGAAAAAAAGAAAAAACACAAACATAAAATCAAAGGTTTACGTTAGCTTACAAATACACTAACAGCTCCCCACTACTCGAGGGCACAATATAAATACGAGCTATCGCTCGGTTTGGACTTTAAATTTCCGAGAACTGACGACAGACGAGTCTCTGTGAGACATTATTACGTACTTTTTAACGATGGTTTTATAAACCTATTAATTTATTGATAGAGGTGAGCAGTGTAAATCGTTATTCATTTAAAAGTGTAAAAAAATTTTCTTGTAAATTAAAACTTGTAAATTTCTATGTAGCCTTGAAAAGGGACATAATACATGTCCGAAACGTTGGGTTAAGTTAAATAAAGATTTGGTTCGTTGGGTCAAGAAGAAGGAGTTTATTTATTCAACAATCACCAATACGAACAATCCTCTAATCTTTCACAAAATTTTCTTATTAAAATAATAAATTTTACTCAAAAACTTTTCTCCGTGTACATGATACAATATCAGAATTGGCACGATTTGTTTTTGTACATATATGGTACAATACCAGTTAACCGGTTAATATACTTTATGATTAATTATGGTTATGTTACATCCGGCCATTTTCTATATTATTATTAAAAAATTTAGTTACCGTTGAATCATAAAATACATAACAGTTTTAAATAAATGCAAGACAGAAAATAGTTTTGAAATCATAAAACACAGGCCTAGAATTTTCGGTCTCGTGAGAACCCCAAATGCGAGCATTTTCAATGTAGGGGCACAATGCTTACTTCCTCGGCTTAGGTCGTAAAGTTTTTTTTCGTTCCCTTTCCCTACGATAGCCTTAGTACACAAACCAGACTCGAGTTTTCCGAGTAGGCCGCGATAAAAGGTTCCTTTCTTTGCTTTCCCAAGGTCTAATCTAAGACCCCACCATCTGCAAGTGATAACTTTCCCGAACCCAAGTACGCGTCGGAATTTTCCAACCACTCGAATATCAATAAACAAGGGAAACCCTGCAGCTATACATGACGGCGTCTGTTCCCGTCTCTCTCTCGCTCGCTTTCCAGTATTTTCTACAACCCACGCACGCCTGCATTATTTTTCACTTATATGACTATTCTGTGACTGTACTTTGAAGCCATCTCATATTAAATAACAATAGGAAATATTCTTCCTTTTTGAAATGTATTTAAGAAATATGTAAATTTCTTATAATCATAGATTTTTGTATTTTTGTATTTTTACATTTTAACAAATTCAATTCGAGCAATAGTTTATAATTAAAGGACTATGCTAAACTTTTAGTTTATTAACATAATGCTTAACTCTTAAACAAATTTGTCTTTCGCACTTTTAATCATTTAAGATCTTTGTAAAATAAATATTAGAAGAAGTTCTAACAAAACCATAACTTTAAATAAGAAAATATCGACATTCGGATTATATTCGCTATTTTTAAAACGTACACAAATATTAATTTTCAATTGTTCACATCTTCCGACTATGGAGAATTTATAAATCAAAACCTCAACGTTTAATAACACCCCCTTATTATAGAAAAAAAATGCCAATTAGTTTATGAAATAAAATTATTATAACTAGAAATTTTATAGATATTAATTATATAATTATTAGAGTATAGAAATTATATTTGTAAATACTAAATCGTTTTAATTTACCACAACCTTTTTATAATAAGTCCAGGTTGGTTTCCATAATTAAACTATTATATATTCAGCATTTAGAGGCCAATTATAACTAAGTTAATTTGTTTATAACCCAGGTATACATTAATATTGATAAGTTTTTGGCTACGAAAATTTTTAGGTTGAAATTCTGTTTGATTTAATTTATTATGTAAACCAAACATTAGTTTTATGTCAACTGAGATAGTTTATTTTAGAATTATATGTTAAGTCTGAAGTTGTAAAAGTATAAGGTATACGTTATAATCTATTCAAATTTTTGTATATACTTTAATTGTATTAGAGTCTATATAAATTTAATTATTTTTATAATTACAATTTTTAGTTTTAATTTACGCGCTAAATATGCTAAAATTTATAGTTTACATTTGTCACGAATTCCAATCTAATCGTATAAGGATTAAAATCTAAATCCGTTTATATCATCGGAAATCGCTACATTTAATTTTAAGTCTAATTTACTAATATTAAGATTTTTATATTTCCTATATTAAACCAGCATGCTGATAATAATAGCTACATACATACATATACCAACCACAAACAAGAACATAAAATTCAAAATTCTGTTTACAATTTACGTTTAAGTCATCACCACCTTTATACACCAAAACAATATTTTTATTCGCGCATTTGATTGACCGCTAGTGGCTAATGTACGAAATAAAGGTATAGATGCATGCATAATTATTCTTGTATGATTTCGTATTTAAAACTGTTTTGTTTAAAATAAAAACTCTGTACATAAATAATCTACTTTGGGTAATGTTTAATTTACGGAATAATTATAATTTATTGCAACATTCATCCTTCAGGTACTTTCATAAATCAAATTTTTTAATAATTTTCAATTTTCAATTAATAAATCTTCATATTTTAATGTAAATTCTTTTTAATTGGTCATGAGACCGCCCAGTTCTTATATGTGTCTAAAGTTTTCATATTAAAAATTATTTATTATAAAAAAACATTATGTCAAAGTGGGTTATTTATCTTGATACTGAATGTAAGACAACAAAAATTCTCTTTTATTGACCAACAATCAATTCATAGCGTTTATGCATAATGACGCCTCATTATCGAATCCTAGCGCCCGATCCGGAACTAGGGTGGACCCAAAAATCCGAGTGACCAATAACATCCCTCTACGCTTAAGACAGGAGAAAGCGGCTGCACCCAATCTCAAGCTTAGCTTACTTCGTCACCGCGTCCAACGCAAAACCTCAGTTCTATTTCAGACCCCGACTCGGGTGTTCAATCCTAGCCCCGCCGAGTGTGCGAACACTCGCGGGAGCGATCTTTATATTCTCATTCAAGCTCCAACCCTCAAGCCGACGAGGTCTCCCTCATTCTCACAACCCTCAACCGGAGAGGTCCTTATACTTACTCAAGCATTTTTCGTTGCAAAATTTTACAAAGTGCGCGCCATTTAGTTTGCTCCAACCAAAATTTTGTATTTGTAACCAAAGTTACCGTGCAATGGTAACCCATATTTTTCCGTTGAAATAAATTGATTGCATAAAACTAAAGATTCTCGTGTTTGTATTTATTTATTTTTAAAATCAGTTAAACAACCGACACCTTTCATAAAAACACGCAGCAGAGACAACGGACCATCAAAGCCGCTAAGGACCGAGGAAAAATAAAAGTAAGTGTAAAATTTTATTTGCTACCTTAACTTTTCTACTAGTTAGCCAGAACATTTCCCAAAACAATAACCCCATTTAATGTGTGTTTTAACTCGAGTCTCCGTACAATTTCCCCTAAAGAAAAGGTGTTTCTCCTATATACAGCGTGTCCAAAAAGTCTGGAAACACCCAAATAATTTCTCAGCTGAATTACTATTGGAAAATGTTAAGGTCGCCTTTGTAGTAATTTTTTACGAGGAATCCAATGGTGACCTTGGATTCGACCTTGGACCTCATTTTTGAGGTTATTTCAAGGTCAACCTCATTTTTTTAAATGGTAACCCCTATTTTTTATAGCGGAATCTGAAAGAGCGGAAAATTTTACGTCCGGATATGTATTAAGGTATGAGGTTGAGGTTGCCCCCAGAGGTCAAATTGAGGTCAAAGTATGATTTCTTAAAAATTTCGCGAGTTCAGTGGTAAAACAAAACAAACAAAGGTAAGGTTTGGTAAGTTCGAACGAAGACTTGAAGGTGACCTCTGATTCGACCTTGAACCTCATTTTGAGCCTCATTTTTGAGGTTATTTCGAGGTCAACCTCATTTTTTAAATGGTAACCCCTATTTTTTTAGCGGAATCGGAAAGAGTGTGAAACTTTACGTCCAAACATGTACTCAGAACATAGTTCAAGAAGGACCTTGACGTTCATTTGAAGGTCATTTAAACTTAATGACGGTGTGATCTTGTGTAAACTTTTTAATTTTTTTAAACAGTCTAACATCTTATTTCAAGTGCTCGAATTATTTTCCATCCACTTTTTGATAGTAACCTAATCGATGATCGAAAACACCAACAGTATTTTTGATCATTTCAGTAGGAATGAGAGCTGATTCATTGTAAAATTTTTTGAAGCGTTTAAATATTGAACATTGTTACTTGTTATTTTTCGTATGGTTAGAGTGACAATAAACTATTATTCATTCCATAACCACCACAGAAAAGGGTTGGTCATCTTTCAAACATATTTTTTGAAAATTAAAAGTTCTTTTTATTTTCAACTCAAAAAGTATTTTTGGATAAGGTCTACTACGAAGAGTAATAAAAATGAACAAACTCACTGATAGAGAAAGAATAACGATTCTCATGATGAGAGGTTGGGGACACATGCAGCGATCTTATAGGGCCGTAAGAGATATTTTTAATGCTTCATTTAGGGTTGGTGGAACTCCACTATCATTTTCAACAGTTCAAAAAACTGTTAGAAGGTTTGAAAATACCGGCACTATCAGCGATTTACCTCGATCAGGCAGACCAATGTCAGCAGGTAACGAAGAAAAATCTTTAGATGTTGTGTTAACATTCACCGAAGATCCGCATACTTCCGTTCGTAGAGCTGCTCAAGTGCACGAAATAAGTAAATCATCTATTCATAACATACTAAAGAGAGAAGTTCCATCCATTTAAAGTAACGCTAATACACAAGTTAAATGAAGATGATTTCGATCGTCGCGTTGAATTCTGTGATGATATGATGGCACGCATCGTACAAAATCCAAATTTTCCATCAAATATAGTCTTCTCAGATGAATCTACATTTCAACTTGACTCAAGCGTAAATAGGCATAACTGTAGATATTGGGCAGTTGAAAACCCTCATTGGGCAAGAGAAGCCAAGTCACAATATCCACAAAAATTAAATGTCTGGGCTGGAATATTAAATAATAGGATTATAGGACCATTTTTTATTGATGGCAATTTAAATGCAGAAAAGTATGAAACTATGTTGCGGAATCAAATTGTTCCTGCTATAAGAGAAATAGCTGGAGAGGTCTTTAATAACACATGGTATCAACAGGACGGTGCAGCAGCTCATTATGCACGAAACGTTCGCACATACTTAGATACAGTATTCATTAATCGATGGATAGGACGAAGAGGTGCAATTGAATGGCCAGCTAGGTCCCCCGATTTAACGCCTCTAGATTATTTCTATTGGGGTATCTGAAGGATCGTGTATTCAAAACAAAACCCTTAAACTTAGATGAATTACGTGAAAGGATCATTGATGAATCAGCTCTCATTCCTACTGAAATGATTGAAAATGCTGTTGGTGCTTTCTATCATCGATTAGGATACTGTCAAGAAATGAATGGAGAACAGTTCGAGCACTTGAAATAAGATGTTATACTGTTTAAAAAAATCAAATGTGAGAGGCAAGGGGACTCACGTAAATCAAGCGCCCCATCGTGAGAGGCAAGGGGACTCACGTAAATCAAGCACCCCATCGTGAGAGGCAAGGGGACTCACGTAAATCAAGCGCCCCATCGTGAGAGGCAAGGGGACTCACGTAAATCAAGCACCCCATCGTGAGAGGCAAGGGGACTCACGTAAATCAAGCACCCCAAAGGGAACAGATTTTACTACGTCCACGTCGTTGTTCCTGGGTAACGCTAGATGTAAAAAATTGAACTTGACATGACTTTTAAGGACAATGTCAAGGTCACCATTAGATTTCTCGTTGAAAACTACTAAAGAATTAACCTCGCTCAGTGTGATAAAAAGTTTACACAAGATCAGACCGTCATTAAGTTTAAATGACCTTCAAATGAACGTCAAGGTCCTTCTTGAACTATGTTCTGAGTACATGTTTGGACGTAAAGTTTCACACTCTTTCCGATTCCGCTAAAAAATAGGGGTTACCATTTAAAAAAATGAGGTTGACCTCGAAATAACCTCAAAAATGAGGCTCAAAATGAGGTTCAAGGTCGAATCAGAGGTCACCTTCAAGTCTTCGTTCGAACTTACCAAATCTTACCTTTGTTTGTTTTGTTTTACCACTGAACTCGCGAAATTTTTAAGAAATCATACTTTGACCTCAATTTGACCTCTGGGGGTAACCTCAACCTCATACCTTAATACATATCCGGACGTAAAATTTTCCGCTCTTTCAGATTCCGCTATAAAAAATAGGGGTTACCATTTTAAAAAATGAGGTTGACCTTGAAATAACCTCAAAAATGAGGTCCAAGGTCGAATCCAAGGTCACCATTGGATTCCTCGTAAAAAATTACTACAAAGGCGACCTTAACATTTTCCAATAGTAATTCAGCTGAGAAATTATTTGGGTGTTTCCAGACTTTTTGGACACGCTGTATATATCCATCTTTCTAAATCAAGCCCGTAGATATCCTGAGAATAAAAACAATATTAGGGAATCTATTCCGCAAGTCGCCAGTAACTTGGCCTTTCTTGTGGGTACATTCCCTAATCAATAACAAATTAATAATAATAAAAAAAAACTAATCACATTCAAAGTGATATAAAGGAAAGAAAATAATCAGAAAAACCACTGGTTATCCAAATTTTGAAAAACTTTTAAATTCATAAATCGCGTCGCGCCCTTATTGCTGCCCAACCCTATCCTATCCTTCTAGTGTTAGTATCTAGCTCTGTCCCGAGCTAGTAAGTTTTCATTAGCCTAGGCTCTAAAGAGAGCAATATAGTTCTTATAGAACTAACTGTTGGGTCTTCTTTGGTAGACCCGACGTAACGGTTAACTGAAAGTCTGCCAACAAAAATATTGATTCTTCTTTGTTCGAATGCTACTTTAATAATTTGATTATTTTGAATTGATCATTTTAAAAATAAATATTGTAGATGGCATTATTGGAATTGTTGTAATGTTGAGGTATTGTGGATAATAAATAAGTGAATGTTAGACGGAGTTTAATTAATAAAGAAGTATAATAAAGATAAGTTGGATACATGTGCTCTACGTCTGCACTACATGACGGTCGACAAGAGAGAGAGATTCAGTACGTAGGGCGCTTGCGCGCCTCGAGTAGGTGGTAGGGCGCGCCTCCAAATTACGAATAGGTGGCGCCACTAGTATCATACATAAGGTGATTAGGTCTAGCTATAATATTTACCATAATTCAACACGCCTTCTTAAATTTATGCTCTAGACCTTTACAAAATTTTCTTGTCATAATTACATTTTCTTTGTTCAACTTTTGTTTACAATTTTAAATCAATTTTAATGCTGTTCTATTTTTAACAAATTTTTCCTTGTCTAAACTCTTAGTTAACATATCAGCTATATTACAGATGGAATCAATTTTAACAATATCTATAATTCCATTTTCGTAATTTTCGTTAATGTAATGATATTGTACTTCGATGTGCTTCGAATTTTTGGTAAAATTTCTGAACTTTGCTATTGCTACTGCACCTGAGTTGTCTTCGTATATTTTTATGGCATTTTCAAATTTTACGTGAAACGATTCACTCAACAAGTTTCTTATAAATAATACTTTTGTCACTGCTTCCGACATAGCTGTATATTCCGAAAAAGTCGAACATTTTGTAACCGTATTCTGTTTATGAGTTTTCCAAAAAACTGAAGGACCCCGCACACAATGTATGGGATAAAATCATCCGGTCAAATTGAACGAAACTTTGGAAAAAACTAGATCTTGAGGTCCTGAAGAAATCTATCTTTTTTCAATTTCGTTCAATTTGACCGAATGATTTTTTCTCATACATTGTGTGCGGGGTCATTTCCAAATAATCTTACTATAAAACCTGTTGTTGATTTTCTGTCTACATTGTCGCCTGCATAGTCAGAGTCTACCACGCAGTCTAATATTTCGCTACTTTCATGGTTACAATTATACGTTAATTTTAGGTCTTTTGTTTTGACTAAATACTTCAGAATTCTCATAGCGTATTTAAGTGTGTTTCATCGTAACAACTTTGGTATCGACTCAAATAATTTACGCTGAATGCTATATCTGGCCTAGTGCCTGTACTTATATACAAGGTGTCTCATTTTAATCGCCCCAGGCAAATATCTTGAAAAGTAAGGGAGATGGAAAAAAACTTTAAATACAAAAGTTGTAGGGTTCAAAGGGGGTCAGCTAATGGTAACAACGACCTTGACCTTGAACTCTATTTTCAAGGTTATTTCAAGGTCAAAGTGATTTTTTAAAATGGGAACCCCTACTTTTGACCCCGGAAATGGAAAGAGCGGAAAATTTTACGTTCAGTAAGGTCTGATATGTTGGGGTTTCAAAGACATTTTAAGGTCAACCAACCAATTTAATGAGGTTGATCTGGGAATACCTCTAGGAAGTACAAAATTGACCTTGACGTTCAAGGTCATTTTAAGCTAAGTCGATTTTATAAAATGGAACCCCATATTTTTGACCCCGGAAATGGAAAGGGCGGAAGATTTTCCGTCCGAATATGACCTTGACCTCGACTTTAACCGTGATCTGGAAGGTTAGTTTAAGGTCAAGCCGATTTTTTAAAATCCCCTTTTTTTTACCTCGGAAATGGAAAGAGAAGAAAATTTTACGTTCGGATATGTATCGTCATATGGTATCAAAATTGGTCCTTTAGGATCAATTAAGGGTTTTTTTTTTAAATCGACTTAACCTTAAAATAACCTTTAAGGTCAAGGTTGAGGTCAAGGTCGAGATATTCGGATGTAAAATCTACCGCTCTTTCCATTTCCGGGGTCAACAATAAGGGGTTCCATTTTATAACATCGACTTACCTTAAACTGACCTTGAACGTCAAGGTTAATTTTGTCCTTCCTAGAGGTATTTCCAGGTCGACTTCATTAAATTGGCTGGTTGACCTTAAAATGACTTTGAAACTCCAACATATCAGACCTTTCTGAAGGTAAAATTTTCCGTTCTTTCTATTTCCGGGGTCAAAAGTAGGGGTTCCCATTTTAAAAAATCACTTTGACCTTAAAATAACCTTGAAAATAGAGTTCAAGGTCAAGGTCGTTGTTACCATTAACTGACCCCCTTTGAACCCTACAACTTTTGTATTTAAAGTTTTTTTCCATCTCCCTTACTTTTCAAGATATTTGCCTGGGGCGATTAAAATGAAACACCTTGTATAACAACTCTCCTATCAAATGTATCTGTAATAAATCTGTACTTTGCAGTTTCATCGCTTTCGCTAGCTTGATCTAACTTAAGATTAGTTTCCATTGGAGTATCATACAATTTTGCATTCTCCAGATTGTATTTTTTGGCCAAAGATTCAATATATTAAGTTTAACTTAAAGTCATCTTACTTCTATCTTCACTATAATCTATGTCTATTCCTATATATTGTTCAATTTTTCCAAGATTTTTCATTGAAAATTTTTGCATTAAATTATCTTTTATTTCATTTATTTTAATTTTGTCTCTACAACTAATTAACAAATCATCTACAAAGACTAGTATATATATTGCATCTTTGCCTGTATTGTTCACATACAAACAGTAATCATACTTACTTCTCTCAAAATTTAACCTTTTTCACATATTCGTTAAAACATTCATACCTTGCTCGAGGGCTTTCCCTGAGTCCGACAACGCTTTTCGTAGTTTACAAACTTTGTTTTTTTCAACTTCATAGCCTTTGGGTACATTCACATACACTTCGGATTTCACATTCCCATTCAAGAACGCCGTTTCTACGTCCATTTGTTCTATGAACAATTTATTTCTACAAGAATAAGACAACAAAATTTTTAATGTTTGCATTTTCCCTACAAGAGATAAACATTTTCAACGTATTCTTTCTGTTGAAAGCCTTTAACAACTAATCTAGCTTTATATGTGTTATCATTTTTCCTTTTATAAACCCATTTAACATCAATTATTTCTTTATCTATAGGTCTATCTACAATTTCCCATGTGTCATTTTTAACTAAGCTTGATATCTCTTTATTCATTGCAATTTGCCATTCATGACTTTCTTTTGAGTTTAACGCCTCCTCAAATGTACTAGGAGTATTCGCGTCTACATAATTTACGTAAATAAAGTGTGAAACGGGATTTCCAAATCTATTTACTGGACTTTTCTTTCTGTCAGATTTTCTCAGTACTTTTAGATCTTGTCTATTAGTTTCGGATTCGTTAATTTCAAAATTCTCACAATTGTCGTTGTTTGTTTGATTATTATTAACATCATCACTCTATGTTTCTTCTCCTCTACCAGACTCGAGAGTCGTAGTAGAAGGAGATTGATTATTTTCGTACCCTTCATTTTCTAAATTTACATTTACACGATCCTTTTCATCATCAGATTTTTCTAAGCAAATTAATTCAATATTTTGTTCAACGACTTCAACGTGTCTAGCATTAATTACTCTATTATTTACAAGAACTCTATAACCATTTTCGGTATATCCTACTAGTACGCCTAATTCTGCTTTATTATCTCATTTGCTTTGTCTTAACGCAATCGTTCTATTTTTTAAGTAAGCTACGGTTTTCATTACTTCCGGCCAGTATCTCCTATGTATCCTAGCTTCTCTAATCAAACACCTACCTATGTCCATAGCTGACCTATTATATCTTTCCGCTACGCCATTTAATTCATGGACGTAGGGTGGACAAGGTTGTAATTGAATCCCTTTGAGTTTAATAAACTCATAAATATCTTTGTTTAAATATTCTTTTCCATTGTCACATTGTAACTTTTTTACTCTTTTATTCAAAATGTTTTCAACTTGATTGACAAATTCTATAAAGCAACTTGCAGTTTCTGACTTGTTTTTAATACAAAAAATTCTAGTGCATTTACTGTAATCGTCTATGAATGTTAGAAAGTATTTTTCACCACCATAACCTATAGTGTTAACCAAAATAGTGTTATAACCAAAATTTCACTAGTTTTTGATCTGTCATTTTTAAATGGTACATTTGACATTTTACTCTCAATGCAGTTTGCGCATTTCATATCAATATTTTCTATTTTACTTGGCAAGCCTATTGCTAATTTATCATTCACTAATTTGTTTAGATATTGAAAATTGACGTGGCCTAATGCCCTGTGCCATCTCTCTTTTTCAGTTAATTTTACGTTATTTACATATGTTTCATTTGGTACGCTTTTGTTTACAAGACTTTTCATAAAGTACAAATTTTCCTTTTTATATGCAACAGCTAATAACTTTCTATATTTATTATAAATTTTGGCATTTTCATTTCTGGCTACTACTGTACAATTTTCAGTTATTTTAGATAAACTTAATAAATTTTGCTTAATTCCGTTTACATAGTATACATTATTTAAAACAATATTTGAAACGTTATAATAATTTTTGAACTGTACTTCTATGTTGCCTACTTTCGTAGCTTCTAAGATTTTTCCATCCGGTAATTTAACATTTATAGGTTCTTTCAAGTTTACATAATTATCAAAAAATTTATCATTTTGTAATATGTGATCAGTGCACCCACTGTCTAATAACCATAGTAATTCGATACAGTTTTGGTTAAATTCGCATCCTGTTACCTGATTAATTTGCGGATTAACTATTTGTGTTACCCAAGCTTCAGTTGAGTCTGCTTCTGTAGTTGTTGCTGAGCATTGTTCACTAGACGCTTCGCCTCTCTGTTGATCTAGATGTCTACCTACGCCTCGCCCTGTGCCAGATTGAGCGACTCTGCCTCGGCTGTTGCCTCTCTGTCCATAGTTTGGACGACCTCGTTGGGCACCTCTGCCCCTGTTGCCCTGTTGACCCTTTTGACTCCAACAGTCCTTTTGTCGGTGGCCACAGAAAAAGCATTTCCCTTCGAACTTAGCTGTAAAAGTACTCATATTACCTTTTTTATCAAATTCATTTTTTGACATGTTCTTTTCTTTAATTTTAGATTTGACATAGTCTACTGTCCTTTGTTGCTCCGGTATGACGTCTATGAAATCTCCAATGTAGCTGTAGCTTGGTGGTAATGCTCGAATTAAGTATCTCACCTTTTCGGCTTCTTCTATATTTTCACCAGCTGCCTTGAACTCGTTCACTGCCTTTTCGAATTCCACAAAAAATTCATCTACTCGATCATAATTCTTGAGTTTGATTTATTCCAGTTTTCCTCTACATATTATTTGTAATGACGTGGATTGCGTCAAATATATCTTGTCGAACTGAGTTATCATCTCACGAGCAGTTGTGCAGTTTTTTACGTATTCTAATTGCTTGTCTGTTATTGTTCTCACTAAAATCGTTCGTGCTTTTAAGTCCTTTTTCTTCCATTGTGCTTCGTCTTCATCGTTATTTCTTAATCTGTCTGCAGAATCTTTACACTCTTTGTACTCCAGCAGCATCATCAATCTAATTTTCCAACTTGAGTAATTTTCTCCATCGAAAATTGGTATAACAATATCTTCAAATTTTGCTTGTCTCGCCATTTCTATCTCTCTTGATTTCCAATTTATTTCAATAATTTTATTTAACAGTACAACTTGTTTAATTCCTCGTACAAAACTTTTTCTAAATATATTTCTCAATTTAATATTCAGTACTATTTCTTTGTTATTTAACTTTTCTTCGTTTTCCATTTGCAACGTGTTTAACCTCAAAATTCGCCACGTGCTCCGTACTGGTGCTCCGCCGCATGCTCCAATTGGGAATTCTAATCGGTCTGCATCATTCACTTTTCAACATTAATCTTTGATTCCTTTTGCATAAATCACTTCTTGACATCTTCAATTTCTTATTTCGACTTATATTTTTCTCGATTTTCCACTTTTTAATTTTTAACACTTGTTTTCTCTACGCGACTCTAAAGTACACATAGAAGAAAAAATACATTACCGGACAACCATGAACTTCGGCTACCATGTTGTAATGTTGAGGTATTGTGGATAATAAATAAGTGAACGTTAGACGGAGTTTAATTAATAAAGAAGTATAATAAAGATAAGTTGGATACATGTGCTCTACGTCTGCACTATATGACGGTCGACAAGAGAGAGAGAGATTCAGTGCGCAGGGCGCTTGCACGCCTCGACTAGGTCGCAGCCGCCAGCGTTGGCCCCGCGAGGATTCTCCCGGTGAAATGGAATCATTTGATTAACTTCAGAGCGAACCAGAACGGAATCATTTGACTAAGTTCAGAGCGCTGCTCAGGCAGACCGCGGCGAAGAGAGCAGATACTATAGCAAAGAATCAAGTGTTCTGTTGAGTTTTCGTTTTTACAAGAGTAAATTTATGGAAATTATGATGTTAACATACAAGAACATATTTTAGCAGCGATGAAGAGAATTCAGATATGTATTATATACTTATTATATTCTAATAATTTTTTAGTTTTTGCCTTAGCGGAAATATTTTTGTTCTATAAAGTTTTAAAAACTGTTGGTAAGAGTTTACTATAAACTGTTAATTACCAATTACTAATTCATTTTAAATGTCATTAAAAATTATTTGAAAGTGTTTCAAACTCGTATAAACTATTTGAAACTGTGTTCAAAATCCTATATTTCGTAACATTTATAAACAGTTACAAATAGTTTTAAGTAATTTTTGACAATTATTAACTGTTATTGACATTAATAATTTAGTACAAGGTGAATAAAAATTATTCGAATAGATACTTTGTGAGTTTTATTTTTCATTTCAGAAAAACGTGTACATTGCAATGCCAGCCATAGGACTAAATTTTGGAGCTGAGAACTGATTGAAAATGATTAATGGCAATCATATCTGAACTGGTGCGAATAACTTTGATCAAGATAAAAGTTATTATGTTTAAGGGAGGTGAATAATTATGTGTTATCGTATAGAAACATTCAAATTTAAAACTTTAATAAGATCTTAAATATTTTTTTTAAACAATCAACACATTTTTAAGAAGAAGAAATTTTTTAAGTAAGTTTTAACAACACAATTTTTAACTAGTCCTTTTATTTCTTCGAATCTTATCAAGTCAATCAGCACCCTTTGCAATTCGTGATAATTTTTTCATAACTCTTCAAATAATAATATTGTTAATATAAAACTTACTATGAAAGTATAAAATAAGGCAAGTATAGTATATTATCCTACGCCTAAATCGATTTTTCTGCTATAGACGTTTCCGAGAAACGTGCTATCTGCTAGCTTAAAATTAAGCTAGCAGACCGCTTTCTGAGTATTCGATTTGGCGATTATGGAAAAAGGACATATTTTTGTGCTTATTTTCTGCTGTCAGATAGCCGAAGCTAAAAATCACAAAATCATTTGGGAGTCCTAGTACGAGGCATATAAGGGAGTTACGTAGACGTCGAATAATTAGGAAAGATAATTATTAAAATAATTCTTAAACGCAAGTACCAGGGAAAAGCAAGGTCCCTGCGTATAAGGGAGTTACGTAGATGAGTCAAATTAGGCTACAAAATTATTTAAATAATTATTAATTCTAAGTAGCGGGGGGTGGCGTACGTGTGCCCAATTAGTCAAGAAAATTATTTAAATGATCCTAAAATCCAAATAGCCAGGGGAAGCGAGGTCCACGCGTATAAGAAAGTTAGGTAGACGTGCAAAATTAGGCAAGATTATTATATAAATAATTCTTAATCGCAAGTAGCCGGGGGAGGCGAGGTCCACACGTACAAGGGAGTTACCCCTACTGAAAAATCTCAGGTGAGATCTCAGGTGATTTCTCAGGTGAGAACTCATGTAAAATCTCACGCCAAAATCTCACCTGAGATTCTGCTCCAGATGCTCCAGAAAACTTACGTTAATTAAAAATCAGCTTCTTCAATATTGGAAATTGCCTTTTAGGATGTTTTACCCCCCAGAAGAGCTCAAAAATACATGTTTCAAAGCATTTTACACAATTTTTCAATTTTTAAAAATTGATACATGATATCTCACCTGAGATCTCACATGATATCTCACCTGAGAAATCACCTGAGATCTCACCTGAGATTTTTCAGTAGGGACGTAGATGTGCCATATTAGGCAAGACAATTATTTAAATAATTCCAAAACCCAAGTAGAGGGGAAAGCATGATCTGCGTGTATATGGAAGTTACCTAGACGTGCTAAATTAGGAAAGACAATTATTTAAATAGTTCCAAAATCCAAGTTGGCGGGGAAAGCAAGATCCACGCGTATAAGGGAGTTACGTGGACGCCCGCGTGAAAATATAATATGAGATCTCATGTGAGATTGTAATTGAGATCTCATATAGATTTCATATGAGATCTATATGAGATCTCATATGAGATCTCATCAGCCATTTTCTATTAAGTAAAAAAATTTGAGACGTTAGATCTTATCTGACATCTCATATGAGATCTCATCTCCAATTTTATAATTAATAAAAAAATTTCAGACCTTAGAACTCATGTAAAATCTAATATGAGATCTCATATGAGATCTCAGATCTCTGCAATTTTAATTAATTAATAAATAATTTATTGTTAATGTAAAAGTATGAGTAAACAGTATATTTTAATGAATCTTAAAAAAAAGCAATAATGTTTTATCAATACGTTTTACTAATGTTAATATTTTATTTCATTCTATTTCTAAATATTCCATAAAATATAACATTTATTAAAAAAATAAATATTATAAAAAATAAATTTATTGCAAAAATAAATTATTTATTAACTAATGAAAATTGCAGACGAGGTCTCATATGAGATCGCAGATGAGATCTAATGTCTCAAATTTTTTTACTTAAGGGGGTGTCAAACTCAATTCTGCGATTTGACCGACCCATAGGTCAGTAAAGTAGGAAGTACATACTATTCATGAAATATGACACAAGCGCCATCTCTGGAAAATCGTAATAGATTTTAACATAGATGGCGCTACATATTTCAAGAATATTAAACATCTGTAGTATTATTATACTGTAATAATAATACACATCTATCTGTATTTTCTATTGTTCAAATCAGTATTTACGTATTTCGCCTATACGCATTTTTTATTATAAACAATTGTACGTATTTCGCGTATACGTATTTCCTATTATAAATAATGATGCGTATTTTGCATGTACGAATTTTTTATTGTTATTAATAGTGCGTATTTCACATATACGCATTTTTATTACAAATAATTGTGCGTATTTTGCCTATACGCATCGTCTTGTATAACAAATTTTGTGTGTATTTCTTTTATAA
Organism: Torymus aiolomorphi; assembly: GCA_036365515.1. Lineage (NCBI taxonomy): Eukaryota > Metazoa > Arthropoda > Insecta > Hymenoptera > Torymidae > Torymus > Torymus aiolomorphi. The sequence goes on along the minus strand of CM070873.1, from coordinate 213,975,711 downwards.
ATAATTATGCGTATTTCGTTTATACGCATTTTTATTACAAATAATTGTGCGTATTTCACCTATACGCATTGTCTTTTATAAAAAATTTTGTGTATTTCTTTTATAAATAATTATGCGTATTTCGCTTATACGCACTTTTCAGTGTTAGTAATCGTGCGCATTTCGTCTATACGCATTTTATAATAAATAATTTTGTGTATTTCGCCTATTCACATGTTCTATTATAAAGACATATGCGTATTTCGCTTATACGCACTTTTCAGTGTTACTAATTGTGCGCATTTCGCCTATACGCATTTTATAATAAATAATTTTGTGTATTTCGCCTATACACACGTTCTATTATAAAGACATGCATATTTCGCCTATACACATGTCTTATTATAGTGAGATGCAGGTTAGTCAATTTATTCACGATTGCAACTGCAATCCTAAAAATGGATACCCGTAAAAAAGTGAGCTTGTTCCATAGTACAAAACGAGCAAGACAATTGTGACAGATTATCAACTTACTCGAATCTGCCTTATTTTTCGCAGACTGGTAACTGTTTACCATAGAGAGCAACAAGTGAACGCGGCCGATTATGTACACAGCAGAACAGCGACAGCAGCAACTGAAGGCGTCGCGATATCGTTTATAGTGCGCTTCGTAGGTTTCACAGATCGCATGCGAGGTCTACGCGTTCAAGTTGGCCGATGATGGAGTCTATATGAAGCGCTGCGTAGATTTTTATGTTCAGGTGACGTGGCTGCTCGATTACCAAGTTTAGCTTTTTCAGGCGGCTGATGATTGAGTCCTGGTAGTGCGCTCCGTAGGTTTTGATGCCCAGATGACGGGACGGCTCGATTGCGAGGTCAGCTGTTCCAGGTCGCCGATGATAGAGTGTAGGTGATGCGCTCCGTAGAATTTTGTGTCCAGGTGTCATGACGGCTCGATTGCGAGTTCTAGCTTTTCCAGGCGTCTTATTATGGAGTCTGGGTAGTGCGCTCCGTAGGTTTTTGTAGCCAGGTGACGGGATAGCTCGATTACCAGGTCTAGCTGTTCCAGGCAGCTGATGATGGAGTGTAGCTGATGCGCTCTGTAGATTTTTCTAGGTGTCGGCACAGATTGGATGCGAAGTCTAGGCGTTCAAGGTGGCCGATGGAGTATACATGATGCGCTCCGTAGGTTTTTGTGCCCAGGCGACGGACAGCTTGATTGCGAGTTCTAGCTATTCCAGGTGGAAGATGATAGTAGGTGATAGTAGGTGGCCGATGAGTGTAGGAGATACGCTTCGTAGATATTTGTATGCAGATGTCAGGACGGCTCGATTACGAGTTCTAGCTTTTCCAGGCGTCTTATTATGGAGTTCGGGTAGTGCGCGCTCCGTAAGTTTTTGTGGCCAGGTGACGGGACAGCTCGATTACCAGGTCTAGCTGTTCCAGGCGGCTGATGATGGTGTAGGTGATGCGCTCTGTAGATTTTTGTGTCCAGGTATCGGCACAGATCGGATGTGAGGTCTTCGCGTCCCAGGTGACCGATAATGGAGTCTAGATGATGCGCTCCGTTGGTTTTTGTGACAAGATGCGACTAATTAATTTCGTACTTGAAGAATGTGCCGTACCCCTCACAGAATCCCACCTCCTTACTATAGAAAGCGGCAAGTGAACGCGGCCGATGATATAGCAAAACCGCGATAGCAGCAGCTCAAGACGCCGTGATGTGGTATAGTGGGGATTTTCGCCCTAGGCAATAATAAAGTATAATTAAAACATGAATAAATTTGTAGCGGAAGGAGCACAGAGAAGCCACGCTCCTGTGAAAGGGAAGGGAATAGTTGCAGGATAGATGCCAGCTATAAAGTAAAGCGTAAACCTTCTTACAGCAAACTACTCACCAGAAAATTTTTCCAAAAACTTCAGAGGTTGTCGATGTCCACATAAAACACATACCTCCACCATCTGATCCCAGTAAAAAGAATCCGGTAACAATAACAGCTCAAGACGTCGTGATGTCGTCTACAGGAGCTCTTCGCCCTAGGCAATATAAAGAAGAATTAAAACATGAATAAATGAGTAGCGGAAGGAGCATAGAGAAGCCACGCTCCTGTGAAAGGGAAGGGAATAGTGGCAGGATAGATACCAACTGTAAAGTAAAGCAGTAATAGTATATTACGTTCCTAGGCCGGGAAGTAGGATATTACATTCGCGTGTAGATTGCCGTCCAAGGCGAAGCCGAGGACGGCAAACACGCGAATATGATATTCTACTTTCCGGCCGAGGTGCGTATACTATTTTTCATCATACCCTGGCTCGAAAGGGCGCCGAAATATGTATGTTTTACAGCCGGGAATTTGCAGGTTATAGTCACGTCGTATGCTAAAAACATGTGACTGTAATGTGCAACTTCCCGGCCGCAAAACGCGCATGTTTTGGAGCACTTTCGGCCGGGGTATGATGAAAACCTTTTTACAGCAAACTACTCACCAGAAAATATTTCCAAAATCTTCAGAGGTTGCCCATGTCCAGATAAAAAAGATGCCTCCACCACCTAATCCCAATAAAAAAAAAAAAAAAATCCGGTAACAGCAACAGTTTGAGACGTCGTGATGTCGTCTACAGGAGCTCTTCGCCCTAGGCAAAATAAAGCAGAATTAAAACATGAATAAATTAGTAGCGGAAGAAGCACAGAGAAGCCACGCTCCCGTGAAAGGGAAGGGAATAGTTGCAGGATAGATGCTAGCTGTAAACTAAACCGGTAAACCTTCTTATAGGAAACTACTCACCGGAAAATTTTTTCAAAAACTTCAGAGGTTGCCGATGTCCATGTAAAAAACATACCCCCCCCCCCCCACGTGGTCCCAATAAAAAAAAAATCCGGTAACAGCCACAGCTCAAGACGTCGTGATATCGTCTACAGGAGCTCTTCGTCCTAGGCAATATAAAGAAGAATTAAAACATGAATAAATTGGTAGCGGAGAGAGAACAGAGAAGCTACGTTCCTGTCAAAGGACAGAGAAATTTTTTAGTTGACTTTATCTTTCTTAAAGTATACATAATATAATTTAATAAAAAAATGAAAATATGTAACTTTTCAATCTGCCACTTCTAAGGAATACACAAGCAGTGCATCAACTAAATCTGGAAAATTGCATAACTAAATTTTTTGTTCATTAAATTATATACCTACTTACAGAAAGATGAAATCAGCTTAAAAATACATGCGATGCCTGAAATGCATTATAGAAGCGTATTTCTATCATTCTCATACTTTTTTTAATGAAGTAGTAAAACACAGCACCTTACAGTAAATATCAACTACACTGAATAATGAGTTCACCTGCTAAATCTAACTGGTGGCTTTTATATTATAGGAACAGGAGTAATTTGTCTTTTCAAGTTGTAAATTCAGCAAATTTAATTAAATGTATTTTCTCTTATGAAATCTGAACTTGGTGGTAGTTGATAATAGGTAAGCCACCTCATTATTCATTAATTACTACAAATCAAACTGAATTTCACAGGTTAAAATAACTTTTTCACAATTTGTACCTGTTCTTAGATTTATTGCTCAACTATGCAATCTTAATTTAAATATTGGATGCCTTGCATTTTGTGAACATATCTGTTACAGCAGGCCTGAGCATAGATTTATAGATCTTTTGACAACACTCACTACACTACACTACACTATAAGGCCAAAATTTAGAACTCGAAAAGAAAAGTCATCTTGTTCCTACGATAAAAAAGCCACTTATCAGATATAGCAGGTGTATTGGCCATTCAATGTAATCGATATTTACTTTCAGATGATGTGTCCGTACTTAATCGAAAAGACTGTAAGAATGATAAAAATCCGCTTCATTAATGCATCGCAGACATCGCATGTATTTTTTAGTTGATTATCTTTCTGAAAATATACATAATATAATTTATAAAAAAATGAAAATATGTAACTTTTCAGTCTGACAATTCTAAGAAATACACAAACAGTGCCTCAACTAAATCCTAAAAATTGCATAACTAAATTTTTTTTTTCATTAAATTATTCCTACTTACAGAAAGATGAAATCAGCTTTAAACATGCGATGTCTGAAATGCATTATAGAAGCGGATTTCTATGATTCTCATTCTTTTTTAACCTTTAGAGGACGGGATGGCCCCTATACGGGCCATGCCCATGATCGACCCTTTACATGTGTTAGTTTTGAGATGTGAGACATCACAAAAACTCGATTTCTATAGAAAAGTGAGAGAAAACAGTAAACCCAAATCCCCGTCCTCTAAAGGTTAAATTAAGTACTAAAACACAGCACCTCAAAATAAACATCAACAACACTGAATAATGAGTACACCTGTTAAATCTGACAGGTGGGCTCTATATAGGTGCTGCTTTTTCTCGAAGGATAATGAAAACCCTGAAACAAAAAAAATGAAGTTGTAGCAATTGTCGAAAGGTAGATTACTGAAAAAACAATTTCTCTAACAACAGGCCACAAAGTCGTTACAGTATATTAAAATAAATACCTACTACAGATCAGGTTCCATGGATAATCTGCAAGAAGATGACGCTGTCAAGCTGCGTGTCTCAGAAAGCCCTTCACTCAAGGTTACCCACTGTGATGCCGTTGTTGAAAATTGTAGTTCCCCATTTGGTGCTATTTAATTAAAATAGCTCCTGTTTTATTGGATGATGAAGAACTGTACTGAGAAAAAAAATTTGGTTTAGTAAATTATGGTGGTTATTTTATATTTGAACACCCTGACAAGTGTAGAAAAAAAAGGAAAATCAGAAAATTTTCTATCAACCTGGTATCTTTTGCCGGGAAAACAAGACAAAAATAGAAATTACGACAAAAATAGAAACGAACCTATGTACAGATACCATAACCATAAACTATATATAAATAATATTTATACATAACTGAATGCTAGCATCAACATTAACACAGCTGTCATCACATAAGTAGTAACCATGATTTCAAACTTCTTTATATGGGGTTTCTCAATCAATTTCAGATATCCGACTTACCATACAAAAAATTTATTGATGAATAAAGACACTGCTTAAGGTGAGGCTAGCTCTACTAGAAATTTCATACTAAATACATAGTGCAAAAAGAAGCTGTCAAAAGTGAGAAATCTATTTATAAGTGTACATTGCTTCTTGATCTAGATAACTCAAGATAAAAAATTAAGTTCGCACCAAAAAAATTAGTAATCGCACCATGTTATTTTTCACATTTGAATTAAATAAAATTCAAAAGTGTACAAAATGCCTTCCCAAAAACAATTTTATAAGTTTCTTTATCAGAATTATAATTCTAGAATCCCTATTGAAAGGAGACTTATTTTGTAAACATTACCATACTTTACAAAAACTATATTTTTAGTTTTTTTTTTCAATTTCATGCACAAAAAGTATTTTGTAAGATTACAAATTAAGACTCCATAATATTCATAAACTATAAAGGAATAAAAAGAAATAAAAACCCTTTTACAGAAGACCTCGTCTCTGAATCCTCATGTTTTCCTATTTACAACATTGCCTAGTGAGTCCTCGACCTCTTCTCCTTGATCTGGTGTCTTCTTTGCACTGTTTTTAATTTCTCCCATAATGCAAGTGCATCCTCTATTTGTGTTACATCGACGACGCAAGTGTTCTGCAGCCTGAAGCACATGCACATACGCTCCTCGTGCAGCCGGCGCTGCTGCGCCAGGAGGGACTCTATTGCAAATCTTTTGAAAGGTTGGAATGAGGCCCCACCATCTGTGCATTGAGAGGGAGATCATTCAAACGAGCAAGACATCCGAGTTTCATCTCAATGTCTGTAGGATATGGCCTTCTAGGATCACCCTGTTGCCAAGCAAGTGGCGCACATATGGCATTTGATGCACTTATTCTATGAGCAAACTTGATAAGCTCTTCGGAAACCATAGGTCTTTTGTTTGCCCTTACAATGGATGACAGTTTCTGTTTAGCTTGATAGATCACAGTAGCAAGTATCTGTTCAGCTTCCTTGAGCTGACGCTGCAACTGTTGAATATCCTGATCTTGACGATCTACTTCTGCTTTCAATGCTTCCATTTTCAAATTAATTTTGGCTTGCTCATCAGCCTTAACCAAAATTGTCTTAAACTCCTTGTCCTTCTTAACACGTAGTTCTATGAGATTCGTGTGTTCAGTGGTAGAAAGTTTCATGTGCTTCTGGGCTATAATATTCTCAATCAGCTTCTTAGCTATTAATTCTATGTCATCTACTACAGATAATAGAACATCACAAGTGCTCCTATTTATTGACATGTTGGAGCTCTCTCTTGTTTTATCTCTCAAAAAATGTCAAATACTTCTTCAAATCCTTATCTTTATGCAAACTGAAAAAAAATAGTCTTCATTCAATTCTTTTTCTATATCTCAATCTCATTGACTTTGAAAAAATAAGAATTATAAACACCTACCCATTAGTATGCCAACAAATCCACGCACAAACATACGTCGTTAGTCCATACGCGAAAGCTATAACCTAACCCGACTATAGCTTTTTCCGGAGCAGAGAGTGAACGATTGGAGATGGGGGAGAAAGAAACAGCTCGCAGGCAGGCACAGGAACGACGAACCCACCCCAGGAGGGATCGTCGGCAGGACGACCGGGTGTTGACGTACTACGTTAGTCTGGGGTTAAGATGTACGACAGTTCGCGACCGCGACGCGGTGTAACGTATGAACACTCGACGACACGTCGACGCAGCTCAGTGCTCAGCTGTGCGGCAGCCTACAGCGCATGCGCGTACAGATACGCGGGCAAGGCCACTGGCCGCTGGCCCCTCCTCCGCCCCTGCCGTCGCTGCCGTCGCCAACTAGCAAATATCGCGATGATACATATTACCCATATGGTACAAAAATCTATTTTTTTTTTTTAAATGTTATGCAAAATCATGAGTGTATTGCCCTCCGTAATGACATTATGAATCATTGTGCAAAGTTTTACGTCGATATTTTAAGGCATCTAAGAATGGCATTTGAACGAAAATTTCGTTCAAATGCCATTCTTAGACGCTTTTGAATATTAACTTGGCATTTTGCAGAATGATTAATCATGTAATTACGGAGGGCAATGCACTCATGATTTTTCATATATCGTTATATTTTTTTTTCTACTAAAAACAATATATTTTTTGCTCGGTCGGTAAAAATTGAGTTTGACACCCCCTTAATAGAAAATAACTGATGAGATCTCATATGAGATCTCACATGAGTTATATAATCTCTGAAATTCGTATAATGAGATCTCATATTACATTTTCACGCGGGCGTGCATAATTAGGTAAGACCATTATTTAAATAATTCTAAAACCAAAGTAGTCAGTGGAAGCGAGCTAGGTACTTGCGTATAAAGAAGTTAGGTGGACGTGCTCAATTAGGCATGATTATTATTTAAATAATTCTTAGTCGCAAGTAGCAGTGGAAAGCAAGGACCACGCGTATAAGGAAGTTACGTAGACGTGAATAATTTGGCAAAACAATTATTTAAATAGCTCTAAAACCTAAGTAGCCGGGGGAGGCGAGGTTCACACGTACAAGGGACTTACGTAGATTATGTGCCATATTAGGCAAGATAATTATTTAAATGATTCTAAAACCCAAATAGCCAGTGGAAGTGAGGTATACTTGCGTATAAGAGACTACGTATGCGTATAAAATTAGGCAAGATAATTATTTAAATAGCTCCAAAACCCAAGTTTCCGGGGAAAGCAATGTCCACGCGTATAAGAGAGTACGTGGGCGTGTAGAATTAGGCTAGATCATTACTTAAAGACTTCTAAAACCCAGGTTACCGGGGTAGCAATGGCAACGCGTACGGCGTAGTTTCGTAGGCGTACTAAATTAGGCGAGGTCATTTTTTAAATAATTCTAAAATCCAAGTAGCCAGAAAAAAAGGTCCACGCGTATAAGGACGTTTCCTAAATGTGCTAAACTAGGCAAGGTAATTACTTAAATAATTCTAAAACTCAAGTAACCGGGGTAAGCGAGGTCCTCGCGTAAAAGAAAGTTACGTAGACGTGCAAAATTATGGCACGATTATTATTTAAATAATCCTTAATCTCAAGTAGCCGGGGGAAAGCAAGGTCCACGCGCATAAGGGTGTTACTTAGACGTCCAAAACTATGGAAAAACAATTATTTAAATAGTTCCAAAACCCAAGTTGCCGGGAAAACAAGGTTCACGCATGTAAGGGAGTTACGTGGACGTGCATAATAGGCAATACCATTATTTAAATAATTCTAAACCCAAGTAGTCAGTGGAAGCGAGATACTTGCGTATAAAAAAGTTACCTGGACGTGCTGAATTAAGTAACAAAATTATGTAAATAATACTAAAAACATTCTAATACCTTTCTTTACGTGGACCCCCCGTCCTTCGGCTAGTTGGTTTTCAAAGTTATCTAAGTAATTGTTTTGCCTGATTTTGCATGTCAACGTAAGGCGATTTTGTGCGTGGATCTTGTATCCCCCGGATATTTAGGTTGCAGAATTATTTAAATAATGATTTTGCCTAATTTTGCACGACTATAAATCCCTTATACGCGTGAACCTAGCTTATTCCAGCTACTTTAGTTTGTTAGACGTAGAAAATTAGGCAACCTCATTATTTTAATAATTCTAAAACCCAAGTAGACGGGGGAGGCGAGGTCCACTGCACGAATATAAGGGAGATACATATACGCCGTAAATTGGGCAAGACAATTATTTTAATAACTCAAAAACCCAGGTATCCAGGGAAGGGAACGTCCACGCGTATAAGGGAGTTACGTAAACGTGGAAAGTTAGTCTAGACTAACTTTCCACTATTATTTAAATTATTCTTAATCGACGTGCTAAATTAGGCAAGGTCATTATTTAACTAGTTCTAATACTCAAGAAGCCGGGGAAAGCAACCCCTATTGAAAAATCTCAGGTGAGATCTCAGGTGATTTCTCAGGTGAGATCTCATGTAAAATCTCACGCCAAAATCTCACCTGAGATTCTGCTCCAGATGCTGCAGAAAACTTACGTTAATTAAAAATCAGCTTCTTCAGTATTGGGAATCGCCTTTTAGGATGTTTTACCCCAGATGAGCTCAAAAATACATGTTTAAAAGCATTTTACACAATTCTTCAATTTTTAAAATTTGATACATGAGATCTCAGGTGATTTCTCAGGTGATATATCACGTGAGATCTCAGGTGAGATATCATGTATCAATTTTAAAAATTGAAAAATTGTGTAAAATGCTTTTAAACGTGTATTTTTGAGCTCATCTGGGGGGTAAAACATCCTAAAAGGCGATTCCCAATACTGAAGAAGCTGATTTTTAATTAACGTAAGTTTTCTGCAGCATCTGGAGCAGAATCTCAGGTGAGATTTTGGCGAAAGATTTTACATGAGATCTCACCTGAGAAATCCCTGAGATCTCACCTGAGATTTTTCAGATAAGGGAGTTATCTAGATGTGGAAAATTAGGCAAGATCATTATTAAAATAAATCTAAAACCCAAGTAGACGGGGGTGGGGAGGTCCACGCGTATAAGGGAAATACGTAGACGAGCAAAGTTAGGAAAGATTATTATTTAAATTATTCTTAATCGCTAGTAGCCTGGGAAAGCAAAATCCATGCGTATGACGTCGTTGGATAGACGTGCACCATGAGGCAAGACAATTATATAAACCAAAATAAATACATTCTAAAACCCAAGTAGCCGGGGGAAGCGAGGTCCTTGCGTATAATGGAGTACATAGACGTGCAAAGCCAAGTACGACTATTATTTAAATAATTTTAAAACCCAAGTAGCCGGGAAAGCAAGGTCCACGCGTATAAGGAAGTTACCTAGACATGCTAAATTATATTCAAAACACTTATTTAAATAATTCTCAAATCCAAGTTGCCGGGAGAGCAAGTTTCACGCGTATAAGGAAGTTTCCTAGACGTGTAAAATTAGACAAGATCATTACTTAAATAATTCTACAACAAGTAACCGGGAGAAGCGAGGTCCTCGCGTATAAGGAATAAGTTACGTAGACGTGCTAAATTAACGAAGACAATTATTTAAATAGTTTTGAAACCCAAGTTGTCGGAGACAGCGAGGTCGACGCGTATTAGGTTAATTACCTAGACGTGCAAAATTAGGGATGTAAATTATTTAAATAGTTTTAAAACCCAAGTAGCCGGGGAAGCCAGGTCCTCGCGAATAAGGAAGTTACACAGACGCGCTGAATTAAGCAACAAAATTATGTAAATAATTTGGAAAACTAATGCCCTAGTTTACGTGGACCTCCCATCCTCCCGCAACTTGGGTTTCAAAATTATTTAAGTAATTGTTTTGCCTGATTGTGCATGTCAACGTAACCATTTTATAGACGAGGACCTCGCTTCCCCCGGCTACTTATGTTTAAGAACTTTTTCAATCATATAATTGCCTAATTTTGAACGCCTATCTCTCCCTTATACGCGTGGACCTCGCTTCCCACGGATAGTTAGGTTTCAAAATTATTTGAAGAATGATCTTGCATAATTTTTCATATCTACGTATCTCCCTTATACGTGTGGACCTCCCTCCCATCGGCAACCGGAGTTTTCTAATATTGAAATAATAATCATGCCTAATTTGCACGTCTACGTAACTCCCTTATACGCATGGACGTTGCCTTCCCTAGCTACTTGTGTATTTGAATTATTTAAATAATGATTTTGCCTAATTTTGCACGTCGCTGTTACTACCTGAAACACGTGTACTTCGTTTCCCCCGGCAACTTATGATTAAAAATTATCTAAATAATAATCTTGGTTTATTTTGAACGACTACATAACTTCCTTATTCGGACTGTCTTTACACCCCCGGTTACTTCATTTTTAGAATAATTTAAATAATGATATTGCCCAATTGTCCATGCCTACGTACTCCCTTATACGCAAGTGCCTCGCTACCCGTGGCAACTTGGGTTTAAGAATTATTTAAATAATGACAATGCTTATTTTTTGCACGCCTACGTAACTCCCTCATTAGATTAGATTAGATTGTAAACTCGCGGGGACCATAACGGTGTAGCGCTCTTAGCTTGCTTGCCATTGTACGCTATTCCCCACCTACCTCGGGTTCCACCTTAGGGGAGGCCAACTGCAGAGCAGTAGTCAAGGACCCCCCTAATTCTGTGCTCCCTGATCTCTTCTGGTATTGCCACCGCCCTGCCAAACCACTTCCTTCTGGATTCTGCCAGTGCAGGGCACTCACAGATCACGTGGATTGGCGTTTCCTCACAGTCTTCCCCGCACCTGGGTCTTGGAAACCCCGCAGGTCGCAGTGCTCTCTTATCAGTTTTACTGCCCTTCTGAGTTGCCACCTGCCGAGGGAGAGAAGTTCTCGGCCCCATTGGTCACCCGTTACTCCCCACATGGCCTTGGATTTGCTGCAACACTCAGTCGCGAGCCACTTCATTTCGCATAGGCTCATGATGTGAGCAGCTATTCTGCTCCGGCCTTTTTGCGCCGACATGCCAGCTTGCTGTCTAATGGGGCCGTGAGTGCGACCCCCTTGTTTAGCAAGAGTATCCGCCCTTTCATTACCTTTCCACCCGGAGTGACCCGGAATCCAGGTTAAGTTGAGAAGATTAGCCATACCTAGTGAATCCAACGAGGTCTTTGTTTCCATTACTAACTTAGAGCAAGTAACGGTCTTCTCGATGGCTCTCAATGCCGTCTGGCTGTCCGAGCAGATCCAAATAATCTAGCCCGACATGCCAGCCCTTGTTAGTCCCTCCGCGTATGACTTGATCGCGAGTACCTCGGCCTGGAAAACCGTGTTGTAGCTTTCCATTTTAAAGCAGAAGCTGTCCTTCTGCCTAGGTCCACAGAAGCCAGCTCCCACCCCTTCCTTTGCCCTAGACCCGTCCGTGAACCAAATTTCGCCGTGTTTGGGTCTACATTCGTCCCACCTCACCCTCTCCGGAATGTGGATTTTGCATTTCCCCTTCCTTACCGGTTGAGGTGGTATTATATCCTGCGGTTCTTTCCAGAGCTCCCTCAGTGAATCCCCGAACAGCCGTTTATGCCTCTTGCTGTCCGTTTTCCACAGACCGACGCAACCTAACCGGTATGCCGTATTCATTGCCTCAGACTTGATGTGCAGTGCCAGAGACGGTAGGTTCAGCATGGTCCTCATAGCGGCACAGGGCGTACTCCTCCTAGTGACAGTTATGCTCCTTAAGAAAAGCGCCTGTACCCGATTCAGCTTCGCGCAATCCGTGCTCCGCAGTGTTCTGCTCCACGAGACTACTGAGGCAAACGTTAACCTCGGCACAATAATGGCAGAGTAGATCCAGTGCATTTGCCGCGGATCCACTCCCCACCTTGAACCCAATACTCCTCTGTATTGCCAAAAAGTGGAGATTGTTTTTCTACATTTCTCCTCGAGGTACCTGCGCCAGAGTAACTTTCTATCGAGGATAACTCCCAGATATTTGGTTTCCTCCGCGAAAGGAATCTCTAAGTTCTCCGCCTTCATCTTCCTCAGCTTTCTAATTTTATAGCGCTTTGTGAAGATAAGGGCTACCGATTCATTCCCATGAATTCGCTATGCTTTGCTACTACACCACTCCTTCGTTACCTTGAGGGCTCCTTGAACCAAGTCCCTAAGAACTTGTTCATAAGCTTCCCTCGCTAGGATAGCTATATCGTCCACATATCCTACCGCCTTGACTCCCACCCCGTTTAGTACTCGTAGTAGGCTATCTACCACCAGGCTCCACAGCAGGGGGGACAAAACCTGGGGACAGCCTTCGGATACTCGCCCACCGATCGAGTGTCCCATCCAGGATTCCCTACTCACCATTCCTACTCACCATGAAGGAGCTCATGATCCAGTCAATGATGCTCTTAGGGATACCATGTTCTACCGCATCCTTCCGGATCACCTCTCTCCGAGAGGTCCGATTGAACGCTCCTTCAACGTCCAGAAAGGCTCCTATGCATACTCCTTTCAGCTCAAGCTGTTCTTCAACGTAGTTGACCACCGAAAGGAGCGCTGTTTCCACTGACCTGCCTGTGCGATACGCGTGTTGTTCCTCGTGAAGTGGATAGATCTTCAGAGGACCTTCTTTAAGATAGCCATCCACAAGCTTTTCAATCGTGTCTTCAAAAGAAATGACGTGGGCTAATGGGCCGGTAATCTTTCACATCCGTGTAACTCTTCTTCCCTGGCTTGGGGATGACATTAATCTTTGTTTTAAGCCACTGCCTGGATGTGTACCCAAGGGCTATGCAGCCCCTCAGTACCCTTGTCAGCAGTCCAGTAATCTCCTCCAGGTCCTGTTGCAGCAGCACTGGGATGATGTTATCCATGCCTGCAGGCATAGTGCTTTGTATGGCTGAAAGGACATGATAGCCTCTTTGACCCTTTGCGCTGTGACTACCTGCTCTGCTATGCTCCAATCCGCCTTTCTACCAGCCCTCCAGGAGGGAGGGGGGCTCGTCCGCCCCGCCCGTCCGCCTGAAGTCAGGGATATTGGTCTCCAGCAGCACTGCCGGGTCTCTTCCGGTGTCCTAGTAAAACTCCCATCAGCCTTCTCTTATAGTCTTTGACTAAGCTTGTAGGCTTCCCAAATCTCTATCGTGTTCTTTTTCCTCGCTCTATTAAAGAGCCTACCGCTTCCTTCCGCCTTGCCTCCGACTCTTTACTCCACTCTGCCTGCTGCGTCCAGTGGTTTTTTGAGTGATGGGACAATTTTCCTCGAACACGATTGTGATCACCGTCCTGATAAAGGCTTCGGTGCGTTCCAGCTCGTTCGGTGTACCATATCTCGCCCCCTGAATCCAACTGTGCATCGCCGTATTGAGGCTCTAAAGCCACCCCAGTCTGTTTGCTTGGGATCCCTATACCAGACCACGTTGGGGACAATGCCCCTCAAGGTGGCGCTATGATAATCCTATGGTCCGACATAGACGTGGCAAAGGTCGGTTCCGCACCTGTGTTTAAAACCATGAGGTTTTTCTCAATCGGGTACTCCAGGAGTTCCTCCTCCCGCTCATTTGTGTCCGTGCTACCCCACGCCTCATTGTGGGCGTTGGCATCACATTCAACAATGAGCCCGAGTCCTTCCTTCCTACAGTACCTGGTTAACCTTTTAACCTCCTCTGGGGGAGATTTTCTCTCATGCGCACAGTAAGCAGATGCTACGATGAACTCTTTGCTCCTGTTGACGCCGTACTTCCCACGAATTCTTACCACCGCTAGGTCTCTCGTTGAGAATTCCTGCATGAGCGTCGCCTCCAGCCCTTTCACGACCACGCACGCTCTTTGCCCGACATGCTCCCCACTCGCGTAGACATGCCCCGTGACCGATAGTCCCTTTATCCCGTTCCTGACCAGCCAGGGTTCTTGCACCAGCGCAATAGCTGGGCATGTGTGTCTGACAGTCATGCACCTGGTTAATACCACTGAGACGCTTTTACTGTGATGCAAGTTAATTTGCAGGATGTCCACTTGCGTATCAACCATTTCAATGCTGATCCACCCCTACATCATCCTGCTTCCCTTTCGCGTCCTCGCCAACAGGATTCTTCGAAGACCAGCTAAAGGTGATCTCGCTTGTCCCCAGGAAGGCCTTGCCAACCCTGGCATCTAGCACACCCAGAGGGGCCTCGTCAACCCCCAGGCGAAGGAGGCAAGCCGGGCCCCCCTCCAAGCACTGGAGAATCCTCCACTTTGACGTATCCAACACCGGGTTCTGGCGCCCCAGGAGCTTGATCAACTGGGAGGCTTCTCTTCTTGGCGGCGGTACCAGTGCCGTCATATTGACTCTCTTGATGAGTTCCTCCGGGACGACAATCCTCGCCAGAGTCACGACACCGAGATTGATGGACGGCACTGCCTCTCGCAGCCACCTCTCCGACTCCCCATCATTACAAATGAAGGTCGCTTCACTTTATTTAAAGTTAGAATTATTTAAATAATGATCTTGCTTAATTTTCTACGTCTAACAAACTAAACTAACTGGGTTAAGCAAGGTCCACGCGTATGAGGGATTTATAGTCGTGCAAAATTAGGTAAAATCATTATTTAAATAATTCTACAACCTAAATATTCGAGCGATACAAGATCCACGAACAAAATCCCCTTATGTTGCCATGCAAAATCAGGCAAAATAATTACTTAGATAATTTTAGAAACCAAGTAGCCGAAGGACGGCGGGTCCACGTAAAGGAGGGCATTAGAATGTTTTTAGTATTATTTACATAATTTTGTTACTTAATTCAGCACGTCAAGGTAACTTCTTTATACGCAAGTATCTCGCTTCCGCTGGCTACTTGGGTTATAGAATTATTTAAATAATGGTATTGCCTAATTATGCACGTCCACGTAACTCGTTTATATGCGTGAGCCTTGCTTTCCCGGCAACTTGGGTGTTGGAACTATTTAAATAATTGTCTTCCCTAGTTTTGAACGTCTAAGTAACTCCCTTATGCGCGTGGACCTTGCTTCCCCCGGCTGCTTAAGATTACGCATTATTTAAATAATAATCTTGCGACAATTTTGCACGTCTAAGTAACTTTCTTATACACGAGGATCTCGCTTCTCCCGGTTACTTGAGCTTTAGAAATATTTAAGTAATGACCTTGCCTAGTTTAGCAGGTTTAGGTAATATCCTTATACGCGTGGACCTTTTTTTTCTGGCTACTTGGATTTTAGAATTATTTAAAAAATGACCTCATCTAATTTAGTACGCCTATAAAAATACGCTGTACGCGTTGCCCTATTGCTATCCCGGAAACTTGGATTTTGGAGCTATTTAAATAATGATCTAGCCTAATTTTACACACATACGTACTCTCTTATACGCAAGTATACCTCACTTCAACTGGCTATTTCGGTTTTATAGAGCTATTTAAATAATTGTTTTGCCACATTATTCACGTCTACGTAACTTCCTTATACGCGACGACCTTGCTTTCCACTGCTACTTGCGACTAAGAATTATTTAATTAATAATCATGCCTAATTAAATATGTCCACCTGACTTCTTTATACGTAAGTACCTACCTGGCTTCCTTTGGCTACTTGGGCTTTAGAATTATTTAAATAATGGTCTTGCCTAATTATACACGTCCACGTAACTCCCTTATATGCGTGGACCTTGTTTTCCCCGCCAACTTGGGTTTTGGAACTATTTAAATAATTGTATTCCCTAATTTAGCGTGTCTTGGTAACTACCTTATACGCGTGGGCCTTGCTTTCCCGGCTACATGGATTTTAGAATTATTTAAATTATGACCTTGCCTAATTTAGTACGTCTACGTAACTCCGCTGTGCGCGTTGCCTTTGCCTCCCCGGTTACTTGTGTTTTAGAATAATTTCAATAAAATTGTTGCCTAGTTTTACACGTCTACGTAACACCCTTATACGAGAGGACCTTGTTTCACCAGGCTACTTGCGATTAATAATTATTTAAATAATAATCTTGCCTAATTATGCACATCTACGTAACTCCCTTATACGCGTGGAACTTGTTTTCCCCGAAACTTGGCTTTGGAATTATTTAAATAATTGTCTTCGCTAATTTAGCACGTCTAGGAAACTTCCTTCTACGGGACGACCTCGCTTCCCTCGATTTCTTGAGTTTTAGTATTATTTAAGTAATGATATTGCCTAAGTTTACAAGTCTAGGTAACTTCCTTATACGCGTGGACCTTGCTCTCCCGGCAACTTGGGTCTTAGAATAATTTAAATAATTGTTTTGCCTATAATTATGCACGTCTGCGTAACTCCCTTATATGCGTGGACCTTGTTTTCCCCGCCAACTTGGGTTTTGGAACTATTTAAATAATTGTATTCCCTAATTTAGCGTGTCTTGGTAACTTCCTTATACGCGTGGGCCTAGCTTTCCCGGCTACTTGGGTTTTAGAATTATTTAAATTATGATCTTGCCTAATTTAGTACATCTACGTAACTTTGCTTTGCGCGGTGCCTTTGCTTCCCCGGTTACTTCTGTATTAGAATAATTTCAATAATGATGTTGCTTAGTTTTGCACGGCTACGTAACATCCTTATACATGAGGACCTTGTTTCACCAGGCCACTTGCGATTAAGAATTATTTAAATAATAATCTTGCCTAATTATGCACATCTACGTAACTCCCTTATACTCGTGGACCTTGCTCTCCCGGCAACTTGGGTTTTAGAATAATTTAAATAATTGTTTTGCCTATAATTATGCACGTCTGCATAACTCCCTTATATGCGTGGACCTTGCTTTCCCCGCCAACTTGGGTTTTGGAACTGTTTAAATTATTGTCTTCCCTAATTTAGCTCGTCTAGGTAACTTCCTTATACGCGTGGGCCTAGCTTTCCCGGCTACTTGGGTTTTAGAATTATTTAAATTATGACCTTGCCTAATTTGGTACATCTACGTAACTTTCCTGTGCGCGGTGCCTTTGCTTCCCCGGTTACTTGTGTATTAGAATAATTTCAATAATGATATTGCTTAGTTTTGCACGGCTACGTAACTTCCTTATACGCGTGGACCTTGCTTTCCACTGCTACTTGCGACTAAGAATTATTTAAATAATAATCATGCCTAATTGAGTATGTCCATTTAACTTCTTTATGCGCAAGTACCTAGCTGGCTTGCCTTGGCTACTTGGGTTTTAGAATTATTTAAATAATGGTCTTGCCTAATTATGCACGTCCACGTAACTCCCTTATATGCGTGGACCTTGTTTTCCCCGCCAACTTAGGATTTGGAACTATTTAAATAATTGTCTGACCTAATTTAGCGTGTCTTGGTAAGTACCTTATACGCGTGGGCCTTGCTTTCCCGGCTACTTGGATTTTAGAATTATTTAAATTATGACATTGCCTAATTTAGTACGTCTACGTAACTCCGCTGTGCGCGATGCCTTTGCTTCCCCGGTTACTTGTGTTTTAGAATAATTTCAATAATGATGTTGCCTAGTTTTACACGTCTACGTAACACCCTTATAAGTGAGGACCTTGTTTCACCAGGCTACTTGCGATTAAGAATTATTTAAATAATAATCTTGCCTAATTATGCACATCTACGTAACTCCCTTATATGCGTGGATCTTGTTTTCCCCGAAACTTGGCTTTGGAACTATTTAAATAATTGTTTTAGCTAATTTAGCACGTCTAGGTAACTTCCTTATACGGGACGACCTCTCTTCCCTCGGTTTCTTGAGTTTTAGAATTATATAAGTAATGAGCTTGCCTAATTTTACACGTCTAGGTAACTTCCTTATACGCGTGGGCCTTGCTTTCCCGGCTACTTGGGTTTTAGAATTATTTAAATTATGACCTTGCCTAATTTAGTACGTCCACGTAACTCCGCTGTGCGCGGTGCCTTTGCTACCCCGGTTACTTGTGCATTAGTATAATTTCATTAATGATGTTGCTTATGTTTGCACGTCTACGTAACATCCTTGTACGTGAGGACCTTGTTTCACCAGGCTACTTGCGATTAAGAATTATTTAAATAATAATCTCTCCTAATTATGCACATCTACGTAACTCCCTTATACGCGTGGACCTTGTTTTCCCCGAAACTTGGCTTTGGAACTATTGAAATAATTGTCTTCGCTAATTTAGCACGTCTAGGTAACTTCCTTATACGGGACGACGTCGCTTCCCCCGGCTTTTTGAGTTTTGGAATTATTTAAGTAATGATCTTGCCTAATTTTACAAGTCTAGGCCACTTCCTTATACGCGTGGACCTTGCTCTCCCGGCAACTTGGGTCTTATAATAATTTAAATAATTGTTTTGCCTATAATTATGCACGTTTGCGTAACTCCCTTATATGCGTGGACCTTGCTTTCCCCGCCAACTTGGATTTTGGAACTGTTTAACTAATTGTCTTCCCTAATTTAGCTCGTCTAGGTAACTTCCTTATACGCGTGGGCCTAGCTTTCCCAGCTACTTGGGTTTTAGAATTATTTAAATTATGACCTTGCCTAATTTGGTACATCTACGTAACTTTGCTGTGCGCGGTGCCTTTGCTTCCCCGGTTACTTGTGTATTAGAATAATTTCAATAATGATGTTGCTTAGTTTTGCACGTCTACGTAACTTCCTTATACGCGCGGACCTTGCTTTCCCCTCTACTTGGATTTTGGAATTATTTAAATAATTGTCTTGCCAAATATGGCACATCTACGTAACTCCCTTGTACGTGTGGACTTCGCCTCCCCCGCTACTTAGGTCTTAGAGCTATTTAAATAATTTAAATAGTTGAGGACGATCTTTGGAGGCAAAATGAAATGATCTTATTTCTTTATGGCAACGTTTCGTTGGCTTAGTACGTCAACCTCATCAGGCCGAAATTATAAACGTATATATCATACGTCAATCAGATGCTATTCTCGACTCAATGAGGTTGGCGTACTATAAGCCAACGAAACGTTGCCATAAAGAAATAAGATCATTTCATTTTGCCTCGAAAGATCGTCCTCAACTATTTAATATAAAAATGGATGGCGTTATACATTCAACATATTTAAATAATTGTCTTTCCTAATTATGCATGTCTACGTAACTTTCTTATAAGCGTGGACCTTGCTTTCCCCATCAACTTGGGTTTCCAAACGATTTAAATAATTGTCTTCTCTAATTTAGCACGTCTAGGTAACTTCCTTATATGCGTAAACCTTGCTCCCCCGGTTAATTGGGTTTGAGAATTTTTTAATAATGATTTTGCCTAGTTTTGCACGACTACGTAACTCCCTTGTACCCGAGGACCTTGTTCCCTCAGGCTACTTGCGATTAAGAATTATTTAAATAATAATCTTGCCTAATTTTGCACGTCTACCTAACTTCATTATACGCGTGGACCTCGCTTCCCCCGGCTATTTGGATTTTAGGATCATTTAAATAATTTTCTTGACTAATTGGGCACACGTACGCCCCCCCCCCCGCCCCGCTACTTAGAATTAATAATTATTTAAATAATTTTGTAGCCTAATTTGACTCATCTACGTAACTCCCTTATACGCGGGGACCTTGCTTTTCCCTGCTACTTGCGATTAAGAATTATTTTAATAATTATCTTTCCTAATTATTCGACGTCTACGTAACTCCCTTATATGTCTCGTACTGGGACTCCCAAATGATTTTGTGATTTTTAGCTTCGGCTATCTGACGGCAGAAAATAAGCACAAAAATATGTCCTTTTTCCATAATCGCCAAATCGAATACTCGCAAAGTTACCAGAAAGCGGTCTGCTAGCTTAATTTTATAAGCTAGCAGATAGCATGTTTCTCGGAAACGGCTATAGCAGAAAAATCGATTTAGGCGTAGGATAATATACTATACTTGCCTCATTTTATACTTTCATAGAAAGTTTTATATTAACAATATTATTATTTGAAAAGTTATGAAAAAATTATCACCATTTGCAAAGTGTGCTTATTGGCTTGATAAGATTCGAAGAAATAAAACGACTGCTTAAAAATTGTGTTGTTAAAACTTACTTAAAAAATTTCTTCTTCTTAAAAACGTGTTGATTGTTTAAAAAAAATATTTAAGCTCTTATTAAAGTTTTTGGTATTCAGTTTGACGAATGTTGGTTGAGAGACGGGGAGAGAGAGAGAGAGAGAGAGAGAGAGAGAGAGAGAGAGAGAGAGAGAGAGAGAGAGAGAGAGAGAGAGAGAGAGAGAGAGAGAGAGAGAGGAAGAGAGAGAGGCCAATACTTGCCTTACTTTAAACATTTGTATAATGTTATGAGAGTTTATTATATAGTACATTTTTAATATTATTATTAAATAGAAGTATTGTTAGTCACAATAAAAGTTTTAAATTTGAATGTTTCTATAAGGAGCTCGATACAATGATTACATTAGTAACGTTTCTTGAAATAATATAATCAAACCTGTATTTTATGTACGATAATAAATTTTCAATACTATTAATTTGTAAAGTCATATGAAAATATATTACTTTTTATTTTTATAGATTCCAGGAAAACCTTATACGTGCCTTATTTTATACTTTCGCAGAAAGTTTTATTATTTCTACTTTAATTTAGATAAATGAATATATCAAAAATTATTTTCGAGAAAAAAATGTTAATGCTTTCTTTTTAGAAAAAACATTTTTCAAACATTCTGTAGTTCTAATTTCCAAATAAAGTTTGTTAGTATATTATCCTTGTACAGAATGTCTTGTTGGCTGTTTCAAAAAAATATTTAGGCTCTTCTGAAAGTTTTTCGTGGTGTCGTTATATAGTTGTTAAGTAAGAAAAGATGAGAGAAAAGGAGGGGACGGGGGTGCTGAATTTTTTTTTATAAAGCGACTTAACGGTGGTTTAGAGAGATAATAAAAATAATTTATTTTGGGTAGCATATAAGTTTTCCATAAACTTTTCATTTTTCTTATTTAAATATGTTTTATGTAATTATTGTTTTTCGAAAGAAACTTTGCAGTTGTTAAGAGAGATAATAACAATAATTTATTTTCCAAACACGTAGGTTTTGCGTGAACTTTTAATTCTTATTAATAAATTAAAGAATTGGCAAGGAATGATAATATACACTTGTCTATAAGTTATGACTTTCGTAGAATACTTGTGGATTCCACAACTTTTTAAGAGACTATGTAAGAATAGAAAAATTAAAATTAGAAAAAGGAAAAAATTTATGCAACTTTTTGTAGAAATTTATTTATACTTAAAATTATTAATATTTAATTTACAAGTGCCATGATCAAAATAGTAAATGAAATTTTAATGTTCCTTATTTTGTATTACATTAAGGAGCTTCATTCACGTCAACCATTTATTCAGAATTCTTACCATTCTCGTTAGTTAACTTTCTTGCTTTTCTTTACTAACTTGCTTTCGTTCTTAACTATTATTTTGGTATCCAGATATTTCTATTTCATATGTATCTAGTTGTTGCCTGTACATGTTGCTTTCTCTTGTCACAAGTTGCATCTTTTTCTGTAGCCTATTTATAAATCTAGATATTCTGTCATGCGAGTTATTTGTATCTGCAAGTGTCTTTTTTCGTTCTTCATGACGTTGTTTCATACCTTCCAATTTTATTTAAACATTTAAACTGATTCTACTTGAGACCTTAAGTGACCTTCTTTAGATGCTAACAGAGCTTTTGAGTGTTGTAATCGATTTATTTCTCGTTTAAGCCCAAGCCACCAATTCCAATTACCTCATATTTAGCTATTTTTGACAAAAAGCTCAGCTTTGGTCATTTTCAATTGAGAAATCCCTTGCTCCAAATTTCTAATATTTCTCCAATCTAGGAACCAATTTAAATCGAAAATATTTAATAATAACTTTTATCTTAATCAAAGTTATTCGCACCAGTCCAGATATGATTATCATTTGTATTAAAGCTTTCTTGACATTCTTGAATTGATATCACTTTTTGAAATTATTATCTGAATCTTGTGTAGAAAAATATTTACTAAGAACTCCTCGGAAACATTTTGACGTCTCCCACTGTGATAAAATTATAAATTAGATTAACTGAGCACTTTTATTCACTAAAATTTTCACAATAACACATCATTTTCGCTTTTTAAAATATTTCAATATTCATTTAACATATTCTTTTAACTGGTGCTTGAGTAAATATGTACAATAGCACAGCGCACTGATATCAACTAATTTTGTTGAAGATGACAAATTCTTTTTAAACCAATTTAAGTCTCAGACCAATATTTCAAATCAGCGTGATAAATTATATTGTATATTTGTGCTCACGTGTCACTCACCAATATTTTCTTCTATGCAAAAGCTTATTATAAAGTTTATGTACCTCATAATATTTATGCTTGCGTGTCACTATACTCACTAATATTTTCTTGTGTGCAAAAGGTTATTATAAAGTATATGAACCTCATAACACATAATTATTCACTTCCGTTAAACATGATAACTTTTATCTTGGTCAAAGTTATTCCCAAGAGTCCAGATATGATTGCCATTTATGTACATAAAACATCACTTTAAATCCTCAATTCTTGAGAAAATCATTCAGTTGTGAACACTATAGAGAACTTTTGAAATTATTATGGATTGAAACAACTTAAATTAATAACCCATAATTGTCACAAATAATCTAGTAAAATTAAGAAACACAACCAGTTTATGAACTAAGAATCACTGAGAATTATTAAAGCTTTCTTGACATTCTTGAATGGATATAACTATTTCAAATTATTATCTAAATCTTATGTAGAAAAATATTTACTAAGAACTCATCTGAAACATTTTGACGTCTCCCACTGTGATAAAATTATAAATTAGATTAACTGAGCACTTTTATTCACTAAAATTTTCACAATAACACATCATTTTCGCTTTTTAAAATATTTCAATATTCATTTAACATATTCTTTTAACTGGTGCTTGAGTAAATATGTCCAATAGCACAGCGCACTGATATCAACTAATTTTGTTGAAGATGACAAATTCTTTTTAAACCAAGTCTCAGACCAATATTTCAAATGAGCGTCATAAATTATATTGTATATTTATGCTCACGTGTCACCAATATTTTCTGTTATGCAAAAGCTTATTATAAAGTATATGAACCTCATAACACATAATTATTCACCTCCTTTAAACATAATAACTTTTATCTTGATCAAAGTTATTGGCAACAGCCCAGATATTATAGCCATTTGTAAAACATCATTCTAAATCCACAATTCGTGAAAAAATTATTCAGTTGCAAACACTATAGAGTACATATGAAATTATTATTGATTGAATCAACTTAAATTAATAACCCATAATTGTCACACATAATCTAGTAAAATTAAGAATCACAACCAGTTTAGGAACTGAGAATCGTTGAGAATTTTTAAAGTTTGTGTAGAAAAATATTTACAAAGATCTCCTCTGAAACATTTTGACGTCTCCCACCTTGACAAAATCATAAATTAGATTAACTGAACACTTTTATTCACTACATTTTTCACAATAACACATCATTTTCTCTTTTTTCAGTATATCAATATTCATTTAACACAATCTTTTAACGGGTGCTTCAGTAAATGTGGACAATAGCCCAGCACTGATATCAACTAATGTCGTTGAAGATGTCAAACCAAAGCTCAGACCAATATGTCAAATCAGCATCATAAATTATATTGTTTATTTATGCTCACGGGTCACTCATCAATATTTTCTTCTATCCAAAAGCTTTTACATAAAGTTCCATAAAGTTTATGAACTCGATAACACATAATTATTCACCTCCCTTAAACATAATAACTTTTATCTTGATCAAAGTTATTTGCACCAGTCCAGATATGATTGCCATTAATCATTTTCAATCAGTTCTCAGCTCCAAAATTTAGTCCTATGGCTGGCATTGCAATGTACACGTTTTTCTGAAATGAAAAATAAAACTCACAAAGTATCTATTCGAATAATTTTTATTCACCTTGTACTAAATTATTAATGTCAATAACAGTTAATAATTGTCAACAATTACTTAAAACTATTTGTAACTGTTTATAAATGTTACGAAATATAGGATTTTGAACGCAGTTTCAAATAGTTTATACAAGTTTGAAACACTTTCAAATAATTTTTAATGACATTTAAAATGAATTAATAATTGGTAATTAAGGGGGTGTCAAACTCAATTCTGCGATTTGACCGACCCATAGGTCGGTAAGGTAGGAAGTACATACTATTGATGAAATATGACACAAGCGCCATCTCTGGAAAATCGTAATAGATTTTAACATAGATGGCGCTACATATTTCAAAAATATTAAAGATACGCGTTTTTTTATTACAAACAATTGTACATATTTCGCGTATACGTATTTCTTTTTATAATTAATTATGCGTATTTTGCGTATACGCATTTTTATTGTTAATAATAGTGCGTATTTCACATATATACGCATATTTATTACAAATAATTCTGCGCATTTCGCTTATACGCATTTTATAATAAATAATTTGGTGTATTTCGCCTATACACATATTTTATTCTAAATAATTATGCGTATTTCGCTTATACGCACTTTTCAGTGTTATCAATTGTGAGCATTTCGCCTATACGCATTTTATAATAAATAATTTGGTGTATTTCGCCTATACACATGTTTTATTATAAATAATTATGCGTATTTCGCTTATACGCACTTTTCAGTGTTATTAATTGTGCGCATTTTGCCTATACGCATTTTATAATAAATAATTTCGTGTATTTCGCCTATACACATGTTTTATTATAAATAATTATGCGTATTTCGCTTATACGCACTTCTCAGTGTTATTAATCGTGTGCATTTTGCCTACACGCATTTTATAATAAATAATTTTGTGTATTTCGACTATACACATGTTCTATATAAATAAATGTGCGCATTTCGCCTATACAAATTTCTTATAATAATGAGATGCAGATTCGTCACTTTATTATATAGTCTCAGTTATTATTGACGTTTCAAAATTCAGGACGTCGCCTCGCATGATTGCAACTGTTTTCTTAAAAATGGTAGTGCGTTTCGTAGGTTTTTGTGTCCCGGTGAAGGGACAGATCGGATGCGAGGTCTAGGTGTTTAGATGGCCGATGATGGAGTCCGGGTTATGCGCTCCATAGGTTTTTGTACTCAGGTGTCGAGACAGCTCGATTACGAGGTCTAGCTGTTCCAGGTGGCCGGTGATAGAGTGTAAGTGATGCGCTCCGAAGATTTTTGTGTCCAGATGTCGGGACAGATCGTATGCGAGGTCTGAGCGTTCCAGGTGGACGATGATGGAGTTTACGTGATACGCTCCGTAGGTTTTGTGTCCAGAGACCAAGACAAATCGAATGCGAGGTCTAGGTGTTACAGATGGCCGATGATGGAGTCCGGGTAGTGCGCTTCGTAGGTTTTTGAGTCTTGGTGTCGGGACAGCTCGAATACGAGGTCTAGCTGTTCCAGGCGGCTGATGATACGCTTCGTAGACTTCGGTGTCCAGGTGTTTTGACAGATCGGATGCGAGGTCTAGGTGTTCCAGGCGGCCGATGATGGAGTTCGGGTAGTACGCTCCGTAGGTTTTTGTGTCCAGGTGAAGGGACAGGTCGGATGCGAGGTCTAGGTGTTGCAGATGGCCGATGATGTAATCCGGGTGATGCGCTCTGAAGATTTTTGTGTCCAGGTGTCGGGACAGATCGGATGCGAGGTTTAGGCGTTCCAGGTAGCTGATGATGGAGTTTAGGTGACGCGCTCCGTAGGTGTTTGTGTCCAGGGGCCAGGAGAAATCGAATGGGAGGTCTAGGTGTTCCAGATGGTCGATGAGTCCGGGTAGTGCGCTCCGTAGGTTTTTGTGTCCAGGTGAAGGGACAGGTCGGATGCGAGGTCTAGGTGTTTAGATGGCCGATGATGGAGTCCAATTTAATATTATGATTTTCAAAATATTACCTGTATCTGAAATTTTGTGGCACTGTACTGCACTTTTTGTACATATTCTGGATGTAGTTTACAAAATTTCTACCAAGAGATAGTTTAGATTTGGTTTTTATTTTTTTGGTTGAGGGTTTAATTGTTCATTGAAATTTAAACAAATTTCAATGTTTTTATTTTTTTATTCAATCTAACCATAAAAAAAATGTCAATATGAAATCAAGTTATCTTTTGGTAGATTTTAAGTATTTGCTGCTAAAAATATATTGGATATTTCAGGTGAAGTCAGAAGCTCAAAATTTTAAAATCGCTCAAAACTCGTTTTCTTTTAGTTTTTTATGAACAAAAAATGTTTCTCAAATTTTAAATCGATATTTGCAAAAATAAAAAAACTATGCAACATTGAAAATTCAATTTTTTTGCAATTTTTGGTTAAAATCCAAGTTTATTCATTTTTTAACTCAAAATCTTGAAACTTTTTGTATAGTACATTGATTGGCAAAAGGTTTGCATTTTTTCTGTAGAATGTGCCAGTATTTATTTTATGACTCTTTTTGAAAGTCTCTGATTGGCTGCTTCTTAGTATACCTTCATCAAAGGATATTGAGGCTGCGGCCAAATATTCTTTATTCGACAAATTTTTTTGTTTCTTCCTCGAAAACCCTTCAAAATGCTTTTTTTGATCAATACTGGCAAAAAAAGCAAAGGGAAAAAAGTGGATTTTTTGAAATATCAAGAAAAATCCATAATTTCAATTATTGATAACATGATTAATGAAACTGAACATCATTCATACATCTTATGGCATGGACCGTACCACTGAATTTTGTTAGAACATCAAGTAGAACATTATAAATATCTATTTTCAATAATATTAGGCTTACACAATAACCAATACCTAATTATGAATTAATAATAAATTAAGCTATAGAGGTTAATTACTATAAAGCTGTCAAAATGAAATCAGGCAACAGACTGATAATTTCATTCATAATTAGGTATCGCTTATTGTGTAAGCCTAATATTATTGAAAATAGATATTTCTAATGTTCTATTTGATGCTCTAACAAAATTCAGTGGTACGGTCCATGCCATAAGATGTATGAATAATATTCAGTTTCATTAATCATGTTATCAAAAATTGAAATTATGGATTTTTTTTAAATTTTAAAAAATTATTAACTTTTTTCCCTATGCAAGGACAGTATTGATAAAAAAGCATTTTGAAGGGTTTTCGAAGAAGAATACAAAAAAAATTTGTCGAATAAAGAATATTTGGCCGCAGCCTCAATATCCTTTGATGAAGGTATACTAAGAAGCAGCCAATCAGAGACGTTCAAAAAGGGTCATAAAATAAATACTGGCACATTCTACAGAAAAAATTCAAACCTTTTGCCAATCAATGTACTATACAAAAAGTTTCAAGATTTTCAGTTAAAAAATGAATAAACTTGGATTTTAACAAAAAATTGCAAAGAAATTGAATTTTCAATATTGCATAGCTTTTTTATTTTTGCAAATATCGACCTAAAATTTGAGGAACATTTTTTGTTCATAAAAACTAAAAGAAAACGAGTTTTGAGGGATTTTAAAATTATGAGCTGCTGACTTCACGTGAAATATCCCATATACGTGAAACAACAGGAGGGTGTAACAAAATTTGAGACCAAGGGTTGAACTTCAAATGAACCTGAGTATGGTATATAAGTTGATCCGCATTTTAAAATATACACCTTCCATCATATAAACGCATAACTGCAAATTGAACATTTTAACAAAATTTGTATTATTAGAAGTATTGTCATTAATAATTACTTTGCATTATACTTGTCATGCTACTGAATGATTGGCAAAAGTAGAGCTACTATAATTTCATTGAGCTAGGCTCATAAGTTTCTTTAGCTTCTTTTCAAATTTTATGAGTTTTATTGAAAAAAAACGGAAAAGAATTAATTTTATGTCAAGACATCTAGTTTCTTATAAATAGATAACTAAATAAACTCATGTAATTGTAATTCTTTTCTGTTATAATTAAATATGTTCGCCCATACACCTTTCCTTATAACTAATAATTGTGCGTATTTCGTCTATACGCATTTTTGCATTATAAACAACTGTGCGTATTTCGTTTATACATATTTTTGATATTATAAATAATTGTGCGTATTTCGCTTGTACGAATTTTTTATTATAAATAATTGTGCGTATTTCGCCTATACGCATTTTTGTATGATAAATAATTGTGCGCATTTCGCATATACGCATTATTTATTATGAATAATTGTGCGTATTTCGCCTATACGCATTTTAATATTTACTATTTTTTTTATTACAAACACATGTCAGTTTGAACGTAATTACGTTCGAATAAGTATTTATTTATAATCACGATTTTTACTTATAGTATAAAATTACGTGATTAGTAATACTTTAAGTTTTGACATGTCCAACACCTATTAGCCAAAAACTACGGAGCGCACCACCTAAATATCGTCACCGGCTTCCCGAAGACCTGGACCACGTATTAGATACGCCCTGATATCCAAACGCAAAAGACTACAAAGCGCACCACCTAGACCTCGTCATCGGCTACCCTGAACACCTGCGTATTAGATGCGCCCTGATATTTTAATGCAAAAAACCTAGACTCCATCATCGGCTACCACAAAGACCTAAACCACGCATTTGATACGTTCCAACATCTAGAGACAAAAAACTACGGAGCGCACGACCTAGACATCATCATCGGCTACCCCGAACACTTTGACTACGTATTAGATGCGTCCTGGGATCTAAACGCAAAAAACTTCGGAGCGCATCACCTCGACTCCATCATTGACCACCTCAAAGACCTAGACGACGCATTCGATGCTTTCAATTATCGATAAGTAACACTTCCTTATAATAGTTGTCATTTCCGTATTAGCAGGTAGCAACCGTTACCGCTATAGTATTTCTCCCTTACAATTGAAGGTGGAAGCAATGTATACTAAAATCGTGTAACGCTGTTACGTCGGTATATGCCGCTGATCCAACGATCGTATAATTGTGTAATTGTTGTAGTATGAAAAGCAACATACCGTAAAAGTATGGGTCCCTTACTAAGATTGCTAAAACCACCTTACTTATATAGTAAAGGAACTCCTATACTCCACGAGTAAGCCGTTTTAACTGTAGCAGTAAGAGTTTTCTTTCCGTGTGCACCCGCAGAAAACTGTTACTTTTTGGGGAGATATAATTCGTACCTAAAAATCAGGTGTGCCCTAAATACTGACATTAGTCTAGGCACCAGGGGGTTTCCGTGGCCGATGGATGTCCACGCCTCCACCAAAGCTTTTCTTACGTATTTTTGTCTGCTGATTCTGAATTTCGAAGGTGGACAGTCGCCAGAATGTTAGTTTTTGTTATTAACAATTTAATTGTTTAAACTGCGGCCAAATCAATATGATTAATTATAACTGAATCCTAACTGTCTAAAACTGTAGTAAATTGATCTAGAATTATGCACGTTTGCGCTCGAATTCGCGACTTATTGCACTAAATTTGCAATAATTCGGGTTCTAATCAAAATTTTTCAATTCTGAAAAAACGAGCATATTCTAGATCAATTTACTACAGTTTTAGGCAGTTAGGATTCAGTTATAATTAATCATATTGATTTGGCAGCAATTTAAACAATTAAATTGTTAATAACAAAAAACTAACAGTCTGGCGACGTTCCACCTTCGAAATTCAGAATCAGCAGTCAAAAATACGTAAGAAAAGCTTTGGTGGAAGTGTGGACATCCATCGGCCACGGAAACCCCTGGCGCCTAGACTACATCTCGAGTCTGTCGCGGGAGCACAGACATTCAAGTATACCTTCGTCGTCCCTTCTCCGTCGTGTCCGCCTAGGTGATGTCCTCGGGAAGTGGTAGTTGCGTTGGCTGCCCTCGAGGAGAGTAGAATGATATGAAGACCTGTTGTCTTCTGCAGGAGCTCTTCGCCTAGAGCAAAACAAAATATATTAATAATGTTTTAGGCAGTAGGGATGAGGAGAGCAGTATCAAACTGCCAGGAACAGAGGAGTAGACAGATGGAAAGTTGGAGGCTAGGTTCGGCTATACTACAGGATAAAGTCCAAATCCGAAGTGAAGTACTTACTCGAGTGTCACGGAAGCGCGAACTACATTCAACTACACCTTCGCCCTCCCTTCTCCGTTGTGTTCGCCTAGGTGATGTCCTCGGGAAGTGGTAGTTGCGTTGGCTGTCCTCGAGAAGAGTAGAATTATATGAAGACTTGTTGTCTTCTACAGGAGCTCTTCACCTAGGACAATACGAAATATATTAATAATGTATTAAGGAGTAGGGATGAGGATAGCAGTATCGAACTGCCAGGAACAGAGGAGTAGACCGATGGAAAGTTGGAGACTAGGTTCGGCTGTACTACAAGATAAAGTCCAAATCCGAAGTGAAATACTTACTCGAGTCTGGCACAGGAGATCAAACTATATTTATATACACCTTCGCTCTCACTTCTACGATATGTTTGTCTAGCTGATGTCTTCAGGACGTGGTAGTTGTGTTGGCTGCCCTGGAGGCGAGTAGAATTATATGAAGACGTGTTGTCTTCTGCAGGAGCTCTTCGCCTAGGGCAAAACAGAATATATTAATAAAGTGTTAAGCAGTATAGGAATGAGGATAGCAGTATCGACCTGCCAGAAACAGAGGGAGTAGATAGATGGAAAGTTAAGATATCTGTAGAAAATGGAAAGGGTCTTTGGTATGAAAAGTCGAAAAAGTGCATGTGCATTTCCAACTAAGACCTCATCACCCTCGCTTAAAGTTTACCAGAATGTTAACACACAATCCAATACATGTTGAGGCATTGTATATTAAATTTTAGATCTTTTCAATCAGCCAGTGTACGGGAAATAACTTTTTTTCTTGAACATTTCTTAAAAAGAGCATACAAATTGCAATATCTCCACACTTGCTAATTATTTAGATTTGAAACTTGATAAACAATATCCCTCAGCATGTATTACATAGTGTGTGTAAAGTTTGAAATATTTGTAGAGAATGGAAAGGGATCTTTGAAATGAAAAGTCGAAAAAGCGCGTGTGCATTTCCAATGTAGACCTCCTCACCCTCGCTTAAAGTTTATGAGAATGTTTACACACAATCCAGTACATGCTGAGGCATTGTATATTAGGTTTCAGATCTACTCAATCAGCCAGTTTGGAGGAAATTACTTTTCTTTCTTAAAAATTTCCTGAAAAAGCACAAAAATTGCAATATCTCCAGCTTGCTAATTATGTAGATCTGAAACTTGATAAACCGTCCCTCAGCATGTATGCCATTATGTATGGAAAGTTTGAGATACTTGTAGGGAATGGAACGGGATCTTTGGAACGAATTGTCGAAAAGCCGCATGTGCATTTGCGACAAAAACCTCCTCACACTTTCTCATAGTTTACCAGAATGTTCTCACACAATGCAATGCATGCTGAGGCATTGCATATTGAGTTTCAGATATACTCCATCAGCCAGTTTGGAGGAAATGACTTTTCTTTCTTAAAAATTTCCTGAAAAAGCACAAAAATTGCAATATCTCCAGATTTGCTATTTATGTAGATCTGAAACTTGATAAACTGTCCCTCAGCATATATTGCACGGTGTGTGTAAAGTTTAAGATATGTTGAGAGAATGGAAAGGGATCTTTGGACTGAAAAGTCGAAAAAGCGCAAGTGCATTTCCAACTAAGACCTCCTGACCATTGCTTAAAGCTTACCAGAATGTTAACACGCAATCCAATACATGTTAAGGCATTGTATATTAAATTTTAGATCTTTTCAATCAGCCAGTGTACGGGAAATAACTTTTTTCTTGAACATTTCTTAAAAAGAGCATACAAATTGCAATATCTCCACACTTGCTAATTATTTAGATCTGAAAGGTGATAAACAATACCTCAGCATGTGTTACATAGTGTGTGTAAAGTTTGAAATATTTGTAGAGAATGGAAAGGGATCTTTGAAATGAAAAGTCGAAAAAGCGCGTGTGCATTTCCAATGTAGACCTCCTCACCCTCGCTTAAAGTGTGTGAGAATGTTTACACACAATCCAGTACATACTGAGGCATTGTATATTAGGTTTCAGATCTATTCAATCAGCCAGTTTGGAGGAAATTACTTTTCTTTCTTAAAAATTTCCTGAAAAAGCACAAAAATTGCAATATCTCCAGACTTGCTAACTATGTAGATCTGAAACTTGATAAACCGTCCCTCAGCATGTATGCCATTATGTATGGAAAGTTTAAGATACTTGTAGGGAATGGAACGGGATCTTTGGAACGAATTGTCGAAAAGCCGCATGTGCATTTGCGACAAAAACCTCCTCACACTTTCTCATAGTTTACCAGAATGTTCTCACACAATGCAATGCATGCTGAGGCATTGCATATTGAGTTTCAGATATAGTCCATCAGCCAGTTTGAAGGAAATGACTTTTCTTTCTTAAAAATTTCCTAAAAAAGCACAAAAATTGCAATATCTCCAGATTTGCTATTTATGTAGATCTGAAACTTGATAAACTGTCCCTCAGCATATATTGCACGGTGTGTGTAAAGTTTAAGATATGTTGAGAGAATGGAAAGGGATCTTTGGACTGAAAAGTCGAAAAAGCGCAAGTGCATTTCCAACTAAGACCTCCTGACCATTGCTCAAAGCTTACCAGAATGTTAACACGCAATCCAATACATGTTAAGGCATTGTATATTAAATTTTAGATCTTTTCAATCAGCCAGTGTACGGGAAATAACTTTTTTCTTGAACATTTCTTAAAAAGAGCATACAAATTGCAATATCTCCACACTTGCTAATTATTTAGATCTGAAAGTTGATAAACAATACCTCAGCATGTGTTACATAGTGTGTGTAAAGTTTGAAATATTTGTAGAGAATGGAAAGGGATCTTTGAAATGAAAAGTCGAAAAAGCGCGTGTGCATTTCCAATGTAGACCTCCTCACCCTCGCTTAAAGTGTGTGAGAATGTTTACACACAATCCAGTACATACTGAGGCATTGTATATTAGGTTTCAGATCTATTCAATCAGCCAGTTTGGAGGAAATTACTTTTCTTTCTTAAAAATTTCCTGAAAAAGCACAAAAATTGCAATATCTCCAGACTTACTAATTATGTAGATCTGAAACTTGATAAACTGTCCCTCAGCATGTATTCCATTATGTATGGAAAGTTTAAGATACTTGTAGGGAATGGAAAGGGATCTTTGGAACGAAATGTCAAAAAGCCGCATGTGCATTTGCGACAAAAACCTCCTCACTCTTTTTCATAGTTTACCAGAATGTTCTCACACAATGCAATGCATGCTGAGGTACTGTATATTAAATTTAGATCTTTTCAATCAGCCAGTGTAGGGGAAATAACTTTTTTACTTGAACATTTCTTAAAAAGAGCATACAAATTGCAATATCTCCTCACTTGCTAATTATTTAGATCTTAAACTTGATAAACAGTCCCTCAGCATGTATTACATAGTGTGTGTAAAGTTTGAAATATTTGTAGAGAATGGAAAGGGATCTTTGAAATGAAAAGTCGAAAAAGCGCGTGTGCATTTCCAAGGTAGACCTCCTCATCCTCGCTTAAAGTTTATGAGAATGTTTACATACAATCCAGTACATGGTGAGGCATTGTATATTAGATTTCAGATCTACTCAATCAGCCAGTTTGGAGGAAATGACTTTTCTTGAAAATATTTTGAAAAATACACAGAAAATGCAGTATCTCCACACTTGCTGATTATTTAGATCTGTAATCTTTGGAATGAAAAGTCGAAAAAGCGCATCAAATCTATAGTTGGCCGTTGTTATTTATACGCCAGATTGCTAGATAGGTATACCTATATATACGTAAAACCTAACCTTAAATTTTCTTTAGCCGAAGAATTGACGCTTGATTAAAGAAAAAAATAGGCAAGGATTGACGCTTGACTAAAGAAATAATAGTCCCTTCCATCTCAGACTTTCAAAACAGTGATTTTTACACGTTTCTAAGTGGGTTATAGGTTATTTGTACGACAGATCTGTCGTACAAATAACAACGCCGTAAAATAAATAAATTCTTGAATGACTTACTTTTCTGTCTTACGGCGGGGCCAAGTCCAAGCGGCACGGTCCGTTGGGTGTGCACGCACACGGTGCGGTACGGACGCTACGGTCTGCGAGGTGGGCGGCTGATGCGGCGCTCCAGGCTGCGCCGTCTGCGAGCGGTCCAGGCGGCAGGCACACCGATGACACGTCGATTAGCAATGGATAGAGGAGGGCACAGGTGGCGAAGGTGGCGGCGGAGGTGGTGGCGGCAACACGGGACCGCCTCCCGGAGGGCCTAGGCCCAGGCATCGGCGATGGACTGATGGCTCAGCTGTGCTGCAGCCAGCAGCGCATGCGCGTACACACACACGGGCACGGGCAAGGCCGCGCCGCTGGCCGCTGCCGTCGCTGCCGTCGCTGCCGTCGCCGACTCGCGAATCTCGCGATGCTACATATTACCCATATGGTACAATAATCTATTTTTTTTTTTTTAATATTATGCATAATCATGAGTGCATTGCCCTCCGTAATGACATTATGAATCATTCTGCAAAGTTTCACGTCGATATTTTAAGGCATCTGAGAATGGCATTTGAACGAAATTTTCGTTCAAATGCCATTCTTAGACGCTTTTGAATATTGACTTGGCATTTTGCAGAATGATTAATAATGTAATTACGGAGGGCAATGCACTCATTA
Source organism: Torymus aiolomorphi (assembly GCA_036365515.1). NCBI lineage: Eukaryota > Metazoa > Arthropoda > Insecta > Hymenoptera > Torymidae > Torymus > Torymus aiolomorphi. Next base: position 213,940,536 of record CM070873.1, on the reverse strand, counting down.
TTTTTCATATATCGTTATATTTTTTTTTTTCTATTAAAAACAATATATTTTTTGCTCGGTCGGTAAAAATTGAGTTTGACACCCCCTTAACAGTTTATAGTAAACTCTTACCAACAGTTTTTAAAACTTTATAGAACAAAAATATTTCCGCTAAGGCAAAAACTAAAAAATTATTAGAATATAATAAGTATATAATACATATCTGAATTCTCTTCATCGCTGCTAAAATATGTTCTTGTATGTTAACATCATAATTTCCACAAATTTACTCTTGTAAAAAGGAAAACTCAACAGAACACTTGATTCTTTGCTATAGTATCTGCTCTCTTCGCCGCGGTCTGTCGGAGCAGCGCTCTGAACTTAGTCAAATGATTCCGTTCTGGTTCGCTCTGAAGTTAATCAAATGATTCCGTTTCACCGGGAGAATCCTCGCGGGGCCAACGCTGTGGCAGCGGGCAGCCGCACCTCCAAAGTACGAATAGGTGGCGCCACTAGTATCATACATTAGGTGATTAGGTCTAGATATAATATTTACCGTAATTCAACAGGAATTAATGTTAATGTCGAATAATTTTCATTTTTCATAACGTTGTAAAGAAAGATTTCGCCACCTTGACTAATTTAATGTAAGTATATATAAAAGAAATCGGAGATTTAAAATAAATTCGGCCTGATTATTTTCTGAATAATATATAATATCCTCCCGTGACAGTAACATTGCTATTATTATACTTTTCCAATCAATCAAAGGATATGCCTGGGTCTTGGGCTAAATGTGTCGGGAATTCTTGAGTATATAATGGAATAAAAAGTGCCATAATCCATCCGACATACGTATTGGGCAAGTAAGTACCGCAAAATTTTGGAGAGTATACACAGACAGTATAGTAGGGTGTACGCTCGAAAATGCAAATAATGGTATGCGAGTTTTCAGTTAATTAGCGGAGTGACGCATCGCGCGCGGGCGCGAAGGAACTTTGCTCGCAGAAGCTCCCCTGAATGGAGCCTAATTATAATTAATTTTACATTGTCCGCGACTAGCACGATTGCGACGGCGCGCAGCAAGGCCTCCTTCCTGACTCGTTCGTATTCTCTTAAAGCGCCGCGAGAAAGAAGAGAGAAAGAGAACGCGCGCGCGCTATATACGTATACACGTCCCCTCCGGTATAACTAACTTCCTCCGCGGCAAAACTTTTGGCCGCGCGCTCCTTTCCTCGGCTTGCCTTTTTTCCACCCCCAGCCTTACTCTCTCCTTTATTCCCCGTCATCTTTTTCCTCTGTAAAACACTAAACAATGTCTTGCAATTTTAGTTTTCGCCGCCCCAACTTTCGCTCTTCGTTCGCGCCCCGCTGACAGCGCGGCGCTGCCGAGTGTGAAATTTTACGATTTACATAACTGTTTTAACTTGCCGCACGCCGGAGAATCGCCTCGAGCAAGATTTAGCACTAATTTGGATGAATTAAATGTGGGCGAAATTTTTCGTCAAGTTAAACCTTCGCTGAATGTCTTTACGTTGATTCGCCATTTAAAGACGGCTAAATGAACTCTGCCCTGATTTTTCCATTATGTTTACCTTCTTTGCTTTGCTTTGCTTTACTTTAGTCAAACTTTTACGCGAGCCAAGTGCCTACGTATTCAAAAGACATTTCTCGTATTGCTTATTTGCATTATAAATTGATCTCGTTGTTTTGCTCCATTCTTTTCACGCAACTTTCACATAAAAATATCATTGTTCAAACAATTGTTGATATTAATCATTTGATTACAAGATATCTTTTTTATTTCAGTATTGTTAAAGTGAAATCATTTTATTTTATAAAAAATCATCAGACAGGAATATCTATACTTATATAACACTTGTTAAAAATTTATCAGTAATCATTAAATAAAATAGCTGTGTGTTTGCAATCGTTTTATACACTGTTAACCCAGGCAAGCTACAATTCAATTACTGAATTGGCTAAAAACTTAAATTCTTAGGTCTAATACGTATGTATTATATACTCCTAGCACCTACCATACGCGTGTTAACGTGATTATATGAAAGAATATGATTTTTAATGACGATAATTAATTCATATTATAATAAAAAGACTCGCGTCTGAAGAGACAGAAGGGGCAACCAAAATTTTGAATCGAAACCCTTCGGATAGGCGTATGATGACAAAACGTCACTATGATAATTGATGAGTGCACGAAAAATGAGGATTAAGGTACGCGAAAAACAGATTACGCGAAGCCTCAAAATGCTTTTTTCCAGTGAGTTTCTGTTTCCTATTTCCGTTAATATTAAATTTAGTTCTTTTATTATAAATCTATTTTTATAAATTATATTTCAATTTATTTCTATACTATCTTGAATATCGAACTATCCTCATAGTGACGCAGTTAATATAGATTTTTTTTACACCGATCACTCTAATATCTTGCTTGTTCTATTTTGACCGTCTGTGAGTAAAAGGCATCAAATTATTAATGAGGTATCTAAGTCTCAATGATCAAAAAATTAACGTTTAGAATAGTTTACTACTTGTATCCATTTATTAAAACTCAAAAATCTTTTAATGAGTAACAGATGTAATTTCCAATATAGAATGTATTATAATGGATCGCTGGTATCTCTATTGGATCTCCATTCACTGTAAAGAGCATTAAACAAGAGAAAAATGTGTCATCAAGTTATTTCTATCGATTACTTCATAGTACAGTGTATTATAATCGAAATATCGACATTTGAGTAGCTGATTTTACGGAAGCCTTCAGTGAATTTTGAATAAATAACTATTCAGTCAAATATGTGAGTGTGTGTGTGCGCGCGCGCGCGCGCGTGTGTGTATGTGTGTGTCAAAGTTTCCAATAAAAAATAATGTTACACTAGCAATCATCATAATACTATCAAAGTGTAAACAAGAAAACATTTAATAACTACTTAATGATTAATTTTCAATATCATTAAAGTATACTGTCCTAGTGTAAAATCCACTATATTGGAATTTTCACTACATCTTTTGCATAAGCTTCCAATGTCTTCCACTCTGTTTCTCTATATATACGAAATATTCTATGTGCCTGAACATTTATTAAAACGAGATGCTTCTTATCAAACGGGATAGTTTGTTTTAGGAAGTCGAAAGAGTTGACTCGTGCGCTATAATTAAAACAGCGTTATAAGACACGTAAGTCACATAAAATGTTTCAATTTTCATCAGAATAATTTTATTAATTACTACGAAATAATCGAGAAGCAATCATTATTGAACATAATATAAAACACTTGTATCTACTTTTCATAAAATATATTCTATTATTAAATATTATTGAAATATTATTCAACTTTTATAATAATTTTTTCACTTAATGTTACGAGTGAGAACTATTTCCATACTATGCACACGTAACATTAGTCGTCCACTCCAATTCCAAAAAATCCCATATATTTCTAAGTGAAAAGTCTCTATCATATTAACTATTTTTTTACTAACGCTATGATTCCCAACCCAGAAATGGGACCGCTTTATGAGATAATTGTTGGATTATTTTTGGGATCTTTCTGAGACATTTTTGAGACACTTTTCGGGATTATGTAATCATACACATTTTCAACATTTAACAATGTATCTTTTAGAGATTTCAAAGAAAAGCCTCTTTTAACTGTTCATTATGATTAAACTTTGAATTATATTTTTTATATTTTCTTTGACGCAAATGAATTTGAATAAGAGTTCTTTTATACGGTATTGAAATTCAAGAATTGCAGGAGTATTTAAAGTCAACGTCCTGCTGAAAAATCTTTATATAAACGTACTGCAAATAATATAAAATCTAACACAAGATACAAGAATGAAAAGTTCATTGAAAATATCTTTCATAAGAAGAGTTAACGAAAATTAGAGATAAAAATAAAGCGAACGTCATGTCTTATGTAAACAATAAAACATTTCATGTTAACTCAGTTGCCAGATAACTTAATGCTTTAACCTTCCGAAACTGAAAAAAGGCGTTTTTAAGCTCAATGATAATCTGAAAATAGTTTGATTAAAAATCTTCTGCTCAAAAATGAAGCTTAGTATGATCAATTATATTCTATATTTGCAATTTCCTAATGAAAACCGCTATCACTTACTCTCCATATAATTTGATAGATATTGATGCTAGGTAGAGAGAACATGTTTAATTTACCTTATTCTGCGCCATGAATTTCTAAAGTTAGTAAGAGGAAAAAAGATATTTTACAAATTAATGAATTATTCGACAGAAATTCAGAATGTCGATCCAACGATTTGTACTGATGTCGATGGCGGGCTGCCTAGTCGCAGCCAGTCTTGCATCCTGCGCCGCGGTCAACGTCCCAGATGTCGAGAAATCCCACCACCTGGTCATCGGTCACCGCGTCTGGGGCGACTATCTCCTGCAGCGCGTGCACGTCCAAAAGAGCTACTCGTGGTTCCGCATAGTCAAAGATACAAGAACGTTGACGGGCGACAACCTTTCCCAGATCACACAAGTCCAGATCATTGACCAGGCGAAGGACGGCACAGGTGGCTACGTTACTCTCGCCAATGGTGGCCCCAACAATAATTTCGTCACTCTCTCCTTCAAGAGTCAGAGAAGTCAGAACATCCACTTCATCGTCGAAATTTACGGCAAACGTCAAGCTCCTTAAATAAATTAAGGCTTTTTTTCTTGTATTTATAGAATGCGCGATGACACTGTGTGCCATTAAAAAATATTCTAGTATTACTTAAATAGGTCATATTTATTTTACACTATTTTCTAATAAACGAATTAAAATTAAATATAACACCATCATGTATACTCAAAATTATTCATCTTATTTATTTCGTCTATATATATCAAAGATTAAGGAATTGACGTCAGCCATTTTTTTATCTAGCTCAAACATTTGAAACTAAAGCACTTTTTCGACTTTACAATATTTGACAATTAAATTTTCTTTGCAACATGACGTTTAAAATTGAAGAGCACTACTCTCTACGAAGGACAACATGTCAGTACATGAGCCAAAATAAACTGATATTTTAAAAGTTTGTCCAAGTCCTCCAACTTTTTGAAATATTTTCATTGTTAAAGTGAGTTTGTCAACAAGATGAACTTTATGGATAAGGCGTGAAGAGGGGGTTAGCAGTTTCCCTGCTAACATACTTTTGTTCTCCTTTTCTTACAGTCTATTGCCACACCTTTCCCCTATTCACTTTCTAAGGCTTGTCTTCAACTAACCCAATTCGTCAGGATAAGTCAAGCGGACACGAGGATAATTCGGTTACTTCGACACTCTACGATGCCCCCTAGTCTTCCAATCTTTCTTTTTCTTTCAACCTTACATTACATTTTCTTCGTGTTTCCTCGAGACTTCTTTATTCGTTCAAAAACAGCGACAAAAAGCTTACAAAATTATGATTTCGTCTTAAACTTTTAGTAGTCGAAATATGGCTTATTAATAAGTCCTAGTACCACGGTTCTCTAGATAGTCATAATGTTTTTTCAATTTAATCTTTGGTATAGATTTTTAATTTTTTTTTCAAAATCAACATAAATGTACTATTAACATCCCTGGTGGAAATTGAAATCATTTTTTGAGCAGTAAATGGCTAGTTTGATCCAAAATGGCAAAAAAAATGGACTCCAGTTTTCTTCCATAAGTGTAACGATTTTTTTAACCTATTTTTCACATTTATTGGCCGCAAAGATGGTTACAATTTTGTACTATCTATTAATTTGGCACGTTAATGCTAGTTAAAATAGCTAGTCGATGAAGCCATTATAAATCTAGTAACAAGCGATTTCTTATGGCGATGAGTAAGAGAGATAGAGTCACGTGTCAAAATAACGATTTTGGTTTATATCTTATAGAATAAAGCTGTAAATAGTACAAAAACTACTAAATTTTGTTTATATCCCGGTAAACTATCTCTTAAAGTTTTAAAATATATGATTGAATTGTTATGAAATTTTAATGTAAAGATTTTCAGGTTAGGGCCATTCCATAAAATGGGAGAAGTTGATAAAAAAAAAAACGTTACATGTCTGTCTAAAACTAGCCATTTCTAATGGCCAATTTCTGTTTTCCTTTCCATTTTTAATGGACTAATTTCTACCAGGGATATTTAAAGCTATTAATTCTTTAAAAATGAGAAAAAACAATTAGTTTTTCATTCGAAAAGACTTTATTTGGAATTAGTAACAGCTCAATTTGAAACTTCTTATTTTTAGAGTCATGAAAACTATACTTGTTTTCAATGTGTTACCCGGTAAGTCAATTTTTGAATCTAAAAGTGAATAATAGTTATAAAAACGGAAAAAACCTTAACGCGAATTTAAAGGAATCATCTTTTAAAGAACAAACTGAACAATGGTATCAGTACGGTATATACTAATCGCTCCAAAAGAATACAAAACAGATCCATGCGCGTGCGAATACGTATTTTTCGAATTTGCCGGATCTTTCTTTTGCGCTCGCGCAAAAACAAAAAAGTACGAAGCGAAAAACGCATGTGATATGAAAAGAGGAGCCAGGAGTCGTTTGTGTTTCAGCGTCGACTGGAAACAGCCGGCGCGTATGTATGACAAAAAAGTCGCGGGTTATGACGCCGTGCAAATATTGGCCGCGGCGCGCGCCGTCGAAAATGTGAACGAGGCCGCATGCGAGCGTGAAAACGCGTCCAGATTTTACAGCCCGCCGTGTTTGAGCGATTGTATGCGCAATCATTCTTCAACAATCTCTTTTTTCACCCCATTTTTAGGCACGACCGATTCTCGGGAGAGCCTTATATTTTCACCAGAGTGAAAATTGTAACACCTCAAAAACTAACAACTGACGGTATAAAAGTTATTTTCCACTCATAATTAGTTCATTTTAAGCCTTTTGCAGGATGTATGTATGTATGTACGTTCGTATGTAATCAAGTTTATGGATTATCTCAGCTAAAAACGAACAGATCAGGTCAAAAATTGTTTTACGTACTCGTCTAATTATAGGAAAGAGCTGGTCCTATATGGAGCCGGATCGGTTGCGAATTACAAAAACGCCAGAGCAAATAAAAATTTAATAAAAACGATTTTTGGGCATAATGTGTCCAAAATTAAATTTAAATAAAAAAACTATAAATAATTCTGCTAAAACTAATAAAAACACATCTTTTTCCTGTTGAACATTTTTTGCTATGAGCAATATTTGCCAAGATAACTACGAAAAACGGCAAAAAAGGTCAAAAATGGACGATTTTCGGCTATAGCTTGACAGGATTTGATTTAATACAAAAATGTTGAATACAAAAGTTGTAGATTATAATAAAATAAAACTTTTTCCCATTTAACATTTGTATGTACAATCAATTCCTGACGACTTAGACCTATAAAATCGATTTCTTACGCCTAAATGCACATAAAATGGACGTTTTTCGCATATTCTTGTAAAGGATTTGGCTTTATACAAAAATGTTAAATACAAAAGTTGTAGATAACATTGAAACAAAACTTTTCTATTTAACATTTTATCTAGAATCAACTCCTGATACTTAGAACTATAAAATCGATTTTTTTAACGCCTAAATACACATAAAATAGACGTTTTTTTGCATATTCTTGGAAAGGATTTGACTTTACATAAAAATGTTAAAAACAAAAGTTGTAGATAACATTGAAACAATACTTTTCTTCTCTTTAACATTTTTATCTAAAATCAACTCTTGATGGGCCAGACCTATAAAATCGATTTTTTTAACGCCTAAATACACATAAAATGGACATTTTTTGGCATATTCTTGGAAAGAATTTGACTTTACATAAAAATGTTAAAAACAAAAGTTGTAGATAACATTGAAACAAAACTTTTTTTCTCTTTAACATTTTTATCTAGAATCAACTCCTGATGAGCAAGACCTATAAAAACGATTTGTAATGCCAAATTATACGCATATTCTTCAAAAACATAAGGCAGTGTTAATTTAGCGAGTATCTAATCCAAGTTATTTTTATTCTTCGTCAGGCCACTTCTGATTCCAATCTTGTCTGTAATAATAAAAAATTTCATTAATATATTTTTTTTTTATCATGTAGATTCAATTGCAGAATGATAAATAAAAAAATACTTATATTAATAAAATGCGATATTATACATAAAAAAAAATATATCGGAGACTAGTAAAGAAATTATCAATTGCTGCAAATTAAATAAAGTCATGCACAATTATGAAAATAAATTATGACTTGAAATTCATAAAAACAATATTTGATTGCAAATCAAATATATTATAATAAAAAAACCAGATAACTATGTAATTCTTATGATACACTAGAAACAAACTAATAAGATATCAAATCTCGCTACAAAATCTATGCTTTACATAAATAAATACATGATTTCAAAATGATGTATACGGAAATTAAGGAACTAACATACCCAGGCTGACATTAATTCGTCGGCTGCGAAGACGAAGGTTCTATTTGGCATAAGCGCTTTTTAAGCAGCGCGTTATTAAAGGTGCTACTTGAGTGAAGCGTTGTAGAAGGTGCTATTTAAATTGAACCTAAGTTACGCATTGCATAGCCCTGATATTTACACACATGACAAAATTATAAAATTTCAGTCATAGATATTTCTTCATTACAAATATAAACAAACTATAGATACATTTACCATTTTAAATTTTGCTAAAAAAAATTACATTTCAAATAGCACCTTCCGTAGCACATCGCTCAAATAGTACCTTCTATAACACGCCGTTCACATAGCACCTTCTCTAACGCTTCATCCAAATAGCACCTTCTTTCTCCCAACCGACGAATTAGTAGAACCTAAAATAATAAGTATAACTTGCTTACCCGAAGCGGAATTAATATAAATACAATACAAACAACAGTATCATCATAGTCACTATTGAAAGACCACCTGCGATGTAATAAATGAAAATAAACTGCTAACTAAATGCCTTCAGCTGCCATCAAAGGTAATACAATTATTTGTTGACGTGTTGTCATCTGCTGGAGCTCTTCACCCTAGGCAAAACAAAATATATAAATAATATGTCAAGCATTAGGAATAAGGAGAGCAGTATCGAACTGCCAGGAACAAAGGAGCAAACACAGAAATTTGGAGATTATGTTCAGCTATACTATTGAATAAAATCTCGGTCCAAAGCGAAATACTTACTGGAATCGATCGTAGAAACGTAAATTCCATTTAAACGCACCATCGTTGTCACTTCCTCTTTGTATAGCCAATATCATAAATTAAAAATTCGTAGTGTACTATAGTCAGGTATCTGTCACATCTGTTTTCAAGTTGTCTTTCTAGAATCCCTGTAGACGTATAAATTAAACCATTTAAAATTTCCTCTGATTTTTTTTATATTAATAAATAAAAATTTTTTAAAATAAAACTTAATAAATATAATAATGTTTTTAGTTACTTAAAAAATGTATATCTATAAAACTGGCTCAAGTACGAAAGAGTTTAAGTTTTGCTTCCTCCTAGAGGAAGCTTTATGATAGTACAAAAAAAAGTTTATGAGATAATGTGTTAGAAATGTTAGTTAGCAAATTTGGAATCGAAATACACTATTTTTAGAAAATGTCCGTATGGATGTGTGTGTGTGTGTGTGTGTATGTGTGTGTGTGTGTGTGTGTGTGTGTGTGTATGTCCGTATACGCTGATATCTCATGATCTACTCGACCGATTTTAACGGGAGAGTGATCATTTTTTTAGATTTTGCTTCCACAATTGGGGTAAATTCTATTTTTGTAAAATTTAATTTTTTTTTTTTATAGCCATTTTTTAATTTTCAAAATTTTTTTTTTCGATTTTTTTAATATTTAGAACAAATATTGTTTATATATCATGAATTCTCTGTATGTAGGATAAAATTATCTACAATTTAAAAAAAAAAGTCGGTAGCTATATTTCGTCATAAGTTATTGATGAAAACGTAATTTTTTGTAAATAGGTTATATTTCGAAATTAAAAAAGATATTAACATGAATATTTTTTTGGTTATAAAGGATATTAAGTACTATAACTTACTAAATTTTTAGGTTTTTTTATTCATTATTTCTTGAGAAAAAAAATAATTTATAAAAAAAAGTGATTTTTTTTGTCGTTCAATAACTATAGTAAAATTGGCTTAATCACTTTCAAATTCTTTGTAGGGGTAGCTTTTGTATACCGATCGAGTGAGTTCTTTGGGCAAAAGGATTGATCCATAAATTTCGGAGATATTTGAGGTTAAAATTTTGTTCAATTTTTTTTTAAATCGTAATTTCTCGAGAACGACTCTATGTATCTAAATGGGGTCGGTGGCATTCGAAAGAGAATTAAATTACCTATATTTTGTAAAAAAATTAATTCTCTAGCTATCACGGTTCTTTTGTTATTAACAAAAACGTAACAATTGAAAAATGAAAAAAATGAGTTTTATATGTTCAACTATTACAAGAGTAAAATTGTCTTATTCGCTTCAAAATTCATTGTAGAGGTATATTATTGATAGTTCTCGGATGAGTTCTTTTGGCAAAATGATTGGTTCATAAATTTCAGAGATATTTGAGGTTAAAATTTTTCTAGATATTTTTAAAATGTATTTCTTGAAGATGGCTCTGTGTATCTGAATGGGATGGGTAGCATTTGAAAGAGAATTACAATATTTATATTCTAAAAAGAAAAATTTTTTGGTTATCACGGTTTTTTATTATTAACAAAAATGTAAAACTTGAAAAATTGAAAAATGAAAAAAATAATCTGTCTTTATCAAATTTTTTAAAATACATTCCCTCACATTATAACAGCCTTTCCACATAACGCATTCAATATAACACATGTAGCTTTTATATATCTTCAGATCGAGTTCGTTGCCCAAAAAAATCGATCCATTACGAAAAAAGATATTTGGGGTAAAATATCTTTTTAAAAAATGTTCGAATCGCGTTTTCTCAAAAAATACTTGATTTATCGACTTAAAATTTTAACCACTGATTAAATTTATAGAAGACTATATTTGGTTAAAATTTCAGGAGATCTTCATTTGTTTTTTAGAAAAAAATTATTTTAGAAAAAATTTGCGTTTTCGTTGTCGCACGATAACAAGAGCAAAAATTACCCAATCATCCTGAAATTTGGCACAGATGTAGCTTTCATATATCTTCAGATCAAGTTCGTTGCCCAAAAAAATCGGTTCATTACGAAAAAAGATATAACGCACAGTTTAAGCTGAATCCGGACCCATGATCCTCTCCTAGTTAGTCTAACCGTACAAGATAAAGTATTAAATTTTAAATATTAGAAGTAAAAATTAATTAAAGGGATCAATAAATTAAGTTTGAGGAAGCTACGTGCCAATGAAATGGCAGCGGTTTTTTTAGTTACAATAGAATCACTATATATAACTAAATTATTACATTGTTCTTAAAAATTTTATCCCTATTTTACATAGTTTGTGAAAAATGTATATTTATCTATTTTATACAAAAAATTATTAAATGAATTACATAAACTTTATATAAAAATTTTAGAGAAAATTTTATACAAACATGTGTGTAAATTGAAAAAAAAATTGTTATACACTAATGTAAATTGCACATAAACATTATGTAAAATTGTACGCAAGAAAATGTAAAGCAATGACATTACTTACCAAGGACAACTTCCTCCTTTGACATATGCAAAAGTCTGTTATTTATTTATTAGTATAAAAACAGCAAAATATTTACATCAGCAGATCAGCAGCTCAGGACACGCATTATAAAAAAATCAGGAACCCTAAGCACTGATGCAACTGCAGGTATAGCCTATTTGAAGAAAGAGAAATTGCACTGGCTACATATGCAATGCTAATATGCTGTCAGTGCTTGCTGCTGCCCATTATCGTTGATTCACTGGCATCATCTGGCACTCTGCACTTGTTCTAAAAGAAAAAAAAAACTGATATTACCACACCAAGGATTTCATGTTGTTATAATGGTTGCTATACATTTATAGCAATAAACTTTTTCATGATGTTACCTTCCAATTTAACAAAAACTAATTTTATTCAATCAAAAAGTTATTGAAAACAAATCAATCTGTATTATTACAAACTCCAATGATGTTAAACTTTGAAACATTGACTTTTTTTTTATTATAATAAAACTGAAAAATGCATCATTTAATTCCATTTCTTCGGTCAATTATACCTACTTACAGTAAAATGAAATAAGCTTATACGTGAAATGCCAATGATGCGTTATAGAAGTAGGTTTCTTAACTCTTATGCTTCTGTAGATTAGATGTGAACCATGCCACTTCAAAGTAAATGTTAACGACAATAAATTGCTAATATCTCCATTACATCTGACAGGTGATTTTTCAAATCAGTGGTGCAGCATAAATTTTCTTTTAAAATTTAAAATTTTATTATCTACATTTAAACAATTTTCTTCTGCACAACCTAAAATCCACTATAATGTCCGTCAGATTAAGAAGACAGCTTTGCAATATGCATTGTAAATTACATTTAATATTGAGTGCATGATTAAGAAACAAATCTCTGAGAACACAAAAATTATGGAAACTTATTATAACCTCTAAAAATCAGTTTTAATATACTAGGAAATATATAAGCCGTATTGTACAAAAAATAAGAAAAAAACCACATAAACATACTCAAATAATTATGCTGCATAGAGTAAGAATGAGCTTGCTTATTCTTTAATGCCTTATCATAAAGACAATATAGTGCCATCTGTATTTTTCAAAAATCAACATCATTAGAGTTTGTACTAAAACAGATTAATTTATGTTTTCAACTATTTTTAATAAAATTTAATAAAACTAATTATTTTCTAGAAATTAACATCATAAAAAAGCTTATTACTATGCCAAGTTAGTTGACTTCATTGCAGAGAATTTCTTTTTTCGGGTTTTTTTTTTTATAAAAGACAGCTTCTGTATTTTCTAGTACGACCAAACTGAGAATCTATATAATTATATTATTAGAGCAGCTTTCTTTATCTCGTATGTTATAATAGATCAAATACTAAAATATATCACTTCAAAGTAAGTATTTAATGCAATGAATTAGACGAATATGTTTGCTAGATCTGACAGGTGGCTTGAATATTTGAAGTGCAGTATGATTTTCTTCTATACAAACATGGAATCCAGTATATTGTGAGCGTATTTCTCAGATCTTATGCATATTTGCAATAAGCATTGCGTTGAATATTTACTTTAAATGAGCATATTTGAGTAGAGAATCTGTAAGAGTGTACAACAATTATGAAATACCTATACCACAACCTCCAAAAGTTAGTTTTATTGTATAATAAAAAATATAAAAGCACTACCATTATACAAGAAATAAAACAAAATTTTCTTATCAATTCCCCTTAGAGATGACATCGTAGACAGCAAGAGAAAGTCCCCACACACAGTAATACAGCTACCTGGACATTTCAGAACTATACACGGAGACGGATTAACGGGTAGCGGCTTATAAAGCGCGTGCGCGGTTAAGCCTTGTATATATATATATATATATATATATATATATATATATATATATATATATATATATATATATATATATATATATATATATATATATATATATATATATATATGGTCGAACGTCGAAACGGCATTGGCAGGCCGCACGATAGAGGAGTGAGAAGGGACGCCCGAACACTACGGTGCCAGCGAGCTGCACTCGCATGCGCGACTGGGACTGACTGGCGCCAGGAAACACGTGCAACATTATGGATGCTGGATTGCTTTCAACAACGGTTCTTTTGGGCCGACGGCACGGTATTTACAGATGGTGCACTAACGTGCGATCGCGAATTAAGGGGGTTAGTGCGATTTTGCGTTTTCTACAGAATTTTCTTAAACTTGCAGGGTAGACCAGTATGGCCAGGTAAACAATATATATCGTAATACTACGCATGTAAAAGTGGCGATTTATCGCCACAACCTGGTCACACTGGGGTAGACTCTTATTACTATGATACACAACATCTCTAAACTTCCAAAACCCTAGCTTCACCGTTCATGAGATATAAGCTCCCAAAGTTGCAAAATTTAACACGGCGTCTTATGGGAAGGTCGTCGCGAAGTGTCAAAAACGTAACGTTTTTCTTAATAACGTCATAAGTTTTCTACAGAATTTTTCTAAAAATAGATATGTTGTTAATGACTATAACTAGAAGTAGACCTCCAAATTTCAGGAAGCCTAGCTTCACTGTTTTCAAGATACAGCTGTTTAAAGTATGCTACCTCGTCATAATTTTCACGCGCGCCGACAGCGAGGGAGAGGTTACCGTGTAGACACGGCAACGTCGCACTCGATCAGCTGTTCAGCTCTGCGCGGGCTAGGCAGTATGTTCGGGATTCGCTTGTTGTTTGCGGTGATGATGCATTAGATAATACCTTATAACTTATCAGACAAAATGAGATGTCACATTAATGATATATATATAAATAATAAAATGTAATTACATTTTTTAAAATTAGTCTTTTATTATGGCGATATCACATAATAACGATTTATAATACTGAAAATAGATTTGTATACTATTTAGCGATTTTTTTAAAGGTTTCTTAAAAAATATTAAATTATTTAAAATATTTATTTTCTTTTAAATAAATAAATTATCAATGTTTTAATATTAAGAACAAACTATAACTAACTTTTGGTCATATCACTTCCAATATTTCCTAAAAAACTAATTATTTTATTAATAACTTTTTTGTCTTTCGTCACCATTGGCTTATCAGTACAATCACATCTTTTAGAAAGTAATTTAATAACATCTTGTTCATTCCCACTCTTGTAAGTTGAGTATAAATTTACTAATGTGATTTCAGCTTCAGCAATTTTTATAAGAATGCCTCTTGAAACAACAGTTTTTAATTTACCTAATTCTCCTATGTCACTGTTAATTTTTTTCTTAGTAAGTGTTTGCCTTACTGAATCTTCAAAGTTGGTTTTAGAGTAAAATAACTTTTCTTTTTTACCAACGGTATCAATAATTTTCTGCAATATAATTACGTCATACATTGCTTCGTGAAATTGAGCGGCGTTTAAAATTTGTGTATCTAATTGTAAGAGATCACGCGCTAAAATTGCTAATGTAAATGAACCAGTACCTTTACGGTCTGGCAGTTGTTTCT